>CM062817.1:1694498765-1695154129 GCA_031772625.1 Pinus tabuliformis
ACAAAATCTTGAAGCTTTCATTTTTAGGAACCTACACTTAGTTCTGGACAATCCTGGTGGAGCACACAGGTTTTGTAACACATAACATATATCAGAGTACCAAGGGGATTGTTCAAAGGCTACATTGATCTTTGGAGTCGCCAGCTCCTGTTCATTGTCCAGCTGGTTTATGTCTAGGGCTTGGAAGTTTGCTTCTGTCATTAGTTTGGCCAAACCTTGCCCTTTTATTAATTTTGTAGGTTTTATTTCAATATCAAATTCGAGGATGTTGGCAATCCATTTTCCTCTTCTACCTTCTAAGTTTTCTTGAGTGAGAATGTCTTTAACAATGGGACTTGGCACATAAGCTATAACATGGGAATAAAGGATGTAAATCCTAAAGTCTTTAATGGCCTTGACCAAAGCATAAGCTTGTTTCTCCATGATTTGATATTTCAGAGGTGCACCTCTAAGAGCTCTGCTAAAGAAAGCAATGGGTTTCTCATTTCCTTGGTCATCTTCTGTAATAAAACAGCAGCAATGGTATGCTGGGAGGCAAAAGAGAAAATGATAAATTCTCTGTCAAATTGAGGATTTGTTAAGACTGGGGTTTGGGTAAGGGCCAATTTTATACCTTCAAAGGCTTGATTTGCCTCAACTGTCCATTTCACTTTTGAATCCTTCTTTAGCATGTTATTTAGTAATCTGATCAATTCTGCTAAGTTTGGGATAAACCTTCTTAAGAAATTGATCTTTCCTAAGAAAGCCTGCAGTTCTTTGATGTTTCTTGGGTGGGGCATTTGTAAGATAGCTTGTATCTTGTCTGGGTCAATTCTTATGCCATCCTTAGAAATGATATGTCCTAACAACTTACCTTCTTCCAAACCAAATAGAGATTTCTTGGGATTCAAGGAAATCCCATATTTCCTACATGTTAGGAAGATCTGTCTCAAATGCTTCAAATGTTCTTGGTCTGATTTTGAGAAAGGTGTGAGGTCATCTAAATAAATGACAAGAAAGTCATGAATCTCCTTGGCAAAAGCAATATCCATTGCTCTTTGAAATGTTGCCCATGCATTTTTCAATCCAAAAGGCATTTTTACATATTTGAAAGTTCCCCATGGGGTTGTGAATGCAGTTTTGTCTTGATCATCAGGGTGCACTAGGATTTGATTAAAACCTGAGAATCCATCAAGTAATGAGATCCTTGAGGCTCCTACCACTCTTTGTAGAATGTGATCCATCTTAGGTAAGGGATAGTTGTCTTTGAGGGATACTTGGTTTAGATTTCTAAGATCAACACAAAGTCTTATTTCACCGGTTTTCTTTCTTGTGGGCACTAAATTTGAAATCCAATCAGAAAACCTGATTGGTGCTATGATACCAGCTTCAAACATTTTTTGTACCTCTTTCTCAATTGCAGGGAGAAGCATAGGGTTTATTCTTCTCAATTTTTGCTTAAATGGATTTTGATTTGGCTTGAGAGGGATGGTATGTTGGATAACAGAGGTGTCATAGGATTTTAAGTCCTCATAACTCCATGCAAAGACATCTTGGAACTCTTTGAAAAGGTCAATGTATTTGGGCTTCTGATCAGGGGGTAGGGAAGCAGATAATTTTATTATCTTGGGCTTTTCAATGGTTCCAATGTTGCATTCTTCAATGGCAGAGTTAAGGGGCTGCATTTTTGGTTTTCTAGGGACATCATTTGAATCAAAAGTATCCTCTAGTGGAGTTAGGCCTATTGGAAGAAAATTGTCTTTCAATTGTATCACTTCAGCCTCAGCATCAGCCACTTCTTCACAACTGATTTGTTGTCTCCGTTGAAAATTGTTGGATGTAGGATTTGGTGAGCTGTCTTAGGTGATATTGGCTTGTTATTCTGTTCATTCTGTATTTTGATTGACTTGCTCTTTCAAGTATTTGTGATTGACTTGCTCCCTCAATGTCAATATTTAGTCCTGCAAATTCCTGTTGTAAGGTCAAGAAATTGTTTATTTGTTTATCATCTTCGAATACTTGCCAATCCTTGACATTGTTTGGGACAGAAGGTCTGTGTTTTACCTCAGCTGTAAAGCAATGGTGGGGCTCAAAAGGTAACTTGCAGGTGCTTGCAAATGTGGCCAAGATATGAGCATGCAGGTTATGGGTCCTGGGAATCTTGGTAATTTGAAATTTAGTGAAGGACTGTAGTAGTTCAGCAGCAGCAGATCTATAAGATCTCAGTCTTTTATCATTAGTAACAAAATTTCCCTTTGCTTGTTGGATAATCAAGTCTGAATCTCCCATAATTGAAACTTTTATGGCTTGTAAGGATTTTACTAGCTTAAGGCCTAGCAAGAGAGCTTCATATTCTGCCATGTTATTAGTGCATCTGAAATTTAGTCTATAGGCTCGACCTTCTGCATGATTGTTCTGCTTGTTATGTATCCAAACCCCAGCTCCTGCCCCTAATTTATTGACTGACCCATCAAATTCAAGGAACCACAGGATATCTTGTTCTAGGGGAGACTTAATGACCTCTTCATGAGCTAGAATCGTAAGTTGAAGTTCTGGTTTTTCACCTGGTTTGTCTTCTAGGACCGTCTGATCACTTGATTGAATTAGCTTGATTTCTAGAGCAGCAACTTGTTCATTAATGTCCTGATCTTGTTCAAGTGTTTTGGTTTCAACATCATTATCTGTAAGACCTGTATTGTCATTGAAAAGAATGTATGAGTCTATGTCAGAATGGACAACATATATGGGAAAATTTTGAGGTTTTTCTTCACTGCTGATCATGTATTTCATAAGTGACTCTCTATATAACCTCTTGGGTTGACCAAAGACTGAGATGGTTGCGTATGACATGTCTAATTGTAGGGAACCTTGGAGTTTAGCCCCCCATGACCTTGATAACAGCATCCCATATTTGGGTGGGATATCAGCAACCACAACATCCATGAGGATTGTTTTATTGGGATACTGAACTAGGGACACACATAGATCTTTTATCAGACCTAAACACTTAACTTGGCTGGAGTCAAATGAGAATAGGTCCTTGTATGGTCTTGTAATATCTAGGTTCAATCTCTCCATGACTGATTTAGGCATCAAGTTGTGAGAGACACCTGAGTCAAACATTGCGTTGTGTAGTATCTTGTCATGAACATGCAGGCTGACATAGAAAGGTAAGATACCTGTGACTGTTGTTTTTCCATCAACTTCTGGACCGAACAGTAATTCTGGGGTGTCATCCAACACATTGAAATTATCTTTATTACGAGTAATTTGAAGGGACTTCTTGATTTGTTGTCTATAAATGTCATGCTTGGCTAGTTCTGAAAGAGGAATAGCTACTTTTAGTTTGCCAATTTCAGCTTCTAAGTCAAAGGGTTTTTCAGATTGGATTTTGGGGTTGTGGATGACAGTCTTTTCCTTGTTCACTAAGTCTTCTTCTTGATTCTTATCTCGGTCTTGTTGCTTGTCCTTCTTACTCATCTCTTGAGGAGTGTTACTTGGATTAGGCTGCAAGGGTGATGTAGCCATAGGCTGTTGTTTTGAAGAAAATGGTTCAGTGACTTCTTCAGTGGTTACTTCCTTTGTAACTGAATCAGTTGGGTCATTTGGCTCTGTGACTATGGCTCTTTTGGGCTGTTGGTTATCCTTTGTCTTTTCACGCTGTGTTATATTTACAGTTCTGCTCCTTAGCTTGTATTGTTTATGAACTTCATAAACAGTTGTGTCATAGCCTTGTTTGAAATCAAATGATTCACCTGATTTGGTTTGGAATTGCTTGATGTCATTATCCTTATGGTCTTCTTGACTCAGGAAAACTTGCTGCTCATCATTCAGGCCCATCAGGTTAATGTGGGTGTCATCTACTTGCTCATTTGAAGTGGATGCTTCAGTATAGTTTTCCTGGAACGGAGGTCTTATGTCTGGATCAGAACCGGCCTTGCCAACGTTTGGGTTTTGATTTCTCCTAAAATTTGGAATCCTAATAGGGTTATTTTGTGGTGCTTCCCATGATGACTTTCTCTCAACTGATTCTACTCTATCACCCAATCTCTTCATACCAGTGAGTATTGCGTCCAATTTTTGATCAAAGGCTGAGGGTTCTTCTTTGAAGGGGGTTCTCTTTTCCAATTTTGCCCTGTTTCTTTTGGCAATCAGGTTGGCCTCTACAGTGACAGCAACCTTTTGGGCATCTTCAAGGGTTTCAGGGGCTCTTTCCTTCAATTGATATGCCATGTCTGGGTCAAAACCATCAGGAAATTTGTACAAGGATAAATCAGGAGGAGGTCTTAAATTCTGTGGTATTGCGTTATATACATTGTTGAATCTTGCACAATCCTCCAAAACAGTCTCTTGGGGACCTCTTTTGATTGTATCATATTCACCAAGTATGTGCAAGGGATCTTTCTTCTTCTCCCATCTATTAGTAAAGGCTTGATAAAGCTCATCAGGATTTGTGATGGTATTTACAGTCAGGGATCTAAACCAAGTTCTTACATCCCCAGTCAGGCTTTGAACGAACATTCTCATTCTCACACTGTCATCATCTATTTCATAGTTCTCAAAATGGTCTTGCATCCTTTTGGCATGCTGAATAGTTGTGAAAGGGCCAGTGGAGTCAAAATATGAGATCTTGGATTGATAGTCCTGGGGTAGAGCTGCAGCATTAGCAGGTAACTGCAAGGGTGCATACCTATTGGCCATATTTGCAGGGTTTATAGGATTGACAGGGATAAACGGGATAACAAGGACGATTGGTACTATAGGGGTGATGGGAACGGTAGAATCTAGATTGTTGGTCAATGGAATATGTGCAGTGGATGAAGGTGTGAGAGGATGGGTTTGAGATGTGGATGGTGAACTTGGGGAGACAGGGGTAGACCGAAATAGAACCTTGATTGGAGTTGTAACTGGTTCAGGGTAAGCTGTCTTAGGACTCAAATCAGTAGGATCTTCCTGCCTTTGCTGTTTCCTAATGATTTTGGGGATTGTATTTGGGTTTTCAAAAACAGCTGGTGGATTAGGGTCAGGATTTGACCTAGTGTGTCTAACTTCCCTTTTAGGAGCCAGCTTCTGAATTTCTTTTTGGTATTTTTAGGATATTTTAGGACTGTTTTAAGGGACTGCTCAAGCTTTTAGAACCACTGTCTATGGACAGACAACAATTGAAAAATAATATGCTTTATCCCCAGTCGAGTCGCCAATTAATGTTAACACCCAGGTTGTTCCCTTTGACTCCCAAGGGAATACGGCCGGGGTAACCACTAACCAATATTTGGATTACAGTTTCTAGCCAAACTGTAATCGCATAGGGCTCTCTCTTTATGATTGTATCTGTTTTGATAGTATTTTAGGCTAGCTATAATGTTCAGGGTTTTGTTTTATGTTTTGGTTGAGGGATGTCTTCTGCATCTAAGGTGTAAGTTTTCAGGCAGTATTAGTCCATTGGGCAATGGAGTCTGTGGCTACAGGTTGTCTGAAATATTGAGTTGAGTTGCTGAAACTGCAGGGCCATTTAAATATCTCATGGAACAAATCTGAAATTGTGATTATGAGGTGTGTTCAACCAGTGAAAGGCAATTAAGAATTTTCCACTAAGTTGGGTGTGAGAAAGATATATGTTGCACAGGAGCAAACTTGAATTCCTGAAACAACAATCACTGTGAAAGCATATAGTTTGAAAGTGCAGCAATTGAGAATTACACTTTATGACTATAACTGAAGAAAACACTTATAATAACATAGATTGAGTTCAGGGTATTCTGTGAATAAATCCAGGAACTAATCTTTTTCTTTGCTATTAACTATGAAACATAGAAGCATGACTGAGCTATGAAAAGATAAAAAAACACATAACGAGAGTTTAAAGAGGACTTATTGTGCCATGAAACACGCAGGAATCCTGTAACATTCAGCAAAACACCACAACAACTCAGATAACGCAGAGCTTTGGAAATTCCATTAGCTTTTGTATTAATAGTCTGGAAATTTACAGCATAAGAAACTCTTGAAGAGAGATCAACAACAACCCCTGCAAGATTATGCGAGGGGGGAATATATACAATCGGTCATACAAAATATCTGGAGCGTTGAGTCATTTTAGAAATGAATACGTTCACCAACTTTTCAAGATAGTAGATAAGAAAGTTATTACATCATTGAATACAGAATAAGTGCTCTTTATGTATGTCAGAAGATATTTTGACCTTTGGAGGCCACTGAGTCGGTCTGAACGTTCTGCTTTAATTCTGGAAAAATGTGCCTTTATGGCTGTCATGCTGTAGTTTTTTGGCCCTGTCACCTGTAGTTGTGTATCTTGCTTTATTGGCCGATTAGTTCTGCTGAGTTGGCCCAGCCTTTTCCTTCTCATGCATGCTGGTTTTATCAAATTTTCCTGTGCATGATCACCTATGAATTTAAATGAAAATTTGATTTACAGGCTCTGGTTTATAATATCAACTGTATCATTTTGGTCCAGTATTCCTGTGTGGGAAATTGATGTCTCAGAATTGCCTCTAATGTCTCATCTGCCTCTGTGTATTTGTAGAAGTTGGGAGGCACTTCAAACAGATTTTTGATCTCATCCATGATAAAAAATAAGTTTTCTACCCTGTTGTAGAGACTTTGTCCTGTTGCTGGCCCTGTTTCCTCTGAGGTGTTGGGCCTTTCAGTGATCTGATTTGTGGCGAATGTGTTGACCCTCTTGGCATATTGCTCATGTGTAAGTAGCCTTCCTGCGCTATTCAGTAAGCCAGGGAGACCTCTGTTTTGCAATGCCACAAATTTGTCCATGAATCTATTGACCTCTGTCTGCATGTCCTGGGTCCTTCTTTCTAGTGTCTGCACCAGGCTTCTTAGTGTTAGGACCCTCTTTATTAACAAAATAGTCTCAGTCCTGTTGGAGATTCCCATAGTTGCTAACTGAGCACTTGTTCTGTTGTTAAGCACATTGATCATTCTATTGGCAACCTCAGGCATATTGCCTAGAGATGCCCTTGATCTCTGGATTTCCCTCTGTGCTTTCCCTATGAGCTCTATTTGCTCATTAATTGTCTCAATGTATTGCCATTGATCAGTGATGTATTGTCCAATATTGGCCCATAGCACTATCTTGAGATCAACCACTTCTTTATCCAGTGTGAGCTCCTTCTCCAGCTCCTTTATCCTTTCTTTGAGAGCTTTTATCTCTCTTCCTTTCTCAGCCACATTTTGTTTTGATTTATCATATTTTTCATTTACCTTGGCTAAATTCTCCCTGGCCTCATTTAGTTCTGTCATTTGGGTTTCCAGGGCCTGAATCTCATTTCTCAGCTTTTGCATGTCCAGGCTTGGGGCCTGCTCTGTTGTTGGTGCTGGTGCTGAGGTAGAAGGTGTTGCCTGTTCTGTTTGTTGAGTGAGGGGAGCAGTAGTTGGAGGAGCTTCCTCAAGGTTAATTATTTCTGGAGGAGGTTGAGATGTTTGACCTCCTTCCTTTTGCTGTAATGTTGCTTGCAATGCTGCCTGTGCAGCCTCTGATTCTCCCAACTTCTCTTGTGTCAGGATCAGCTGTTTGTATAAAGACACCAGCAAAGTTGCCGCATCTTGATCATGTCTCAGCTGGGCAACTTCTTCCGTTTGAGGGTGAATAGTTGTTGGGACTTTGATCCTTTTCCTCAATGCTGCCATGTCTGCATCCCTCAATTTCAATAATGCTTGTATGCCCTTGATGTCCTTGGGATCATGCCCAATCTCTATGATTATATCTTCTAAGGCCCTGATCCTGTTGTCCTTTGCTTGAGAGGATGCTCTTTCCAACTCCAGTTGGGCAGTGGTGTTGTTTAGGCTATTTTCTAGCCTGTAGTTCTCCAAAGTCTTGTCTTCCAAGGAGGCATACACCATCTCACCCGTTTGCTTGTGTAGTTCAATCTGATCCATCGGGTGGATGTCCTTAGCAAGGACCTCAAGATTGGTCCTTAAGTAGTCTGCAGGGGACTGTGGTTGCAATGCAGTTGGCATGAAGTGACTCATGATCATTTTTCCTTCATTAACATCATATGCAGACATTAGTCTTTGTTGGTTAGTGGGAGCCATTTTCAACAAATGATTATATAGCTGTATTTTTATTGGCTCATTCCTCCTCTTTATGTCAATGAACTGTTGTTTGATGCCCAGTTCACCTTCTCTCTGCTGGCTTGAGAAGCTGAATTCTCCTCCCACTATCCTCTCTTGTTCTTGCTGGAAGGAACTTGCTGAGGCCTCCATACTTGGTGGGCCCATGCCCAAAGATTGCCCCATAGGCATTTCCTCTTCTGAAAGGGGATTCATTATGTGTCTTTTCTCCCCTTGAGTTGTTGTTGTTGTGAGGGGAGTCTCTCTGTCCCTCTTTCTACTTATATCCTTCTTTTGTGGGGTTTGGAGGATTGAGGCTTCATCTGTTGTTTCCTGCCTAGGAGGCACAATTTGTGGTGGTTGCTTCTCAGTAAAAATTGGGGCCTCAGCTGCCTTTTCTTGTTGTAGTGGCTGCTCTTTCTCTTGCTGCCCCTCTTGTGGCTGTTGTACCTGTTGTTGTTGCTGTTGTACCTCCTCATGAGGTGGCTATTCTGGTTCCATTTCCTTTTCCTTGCCATTGGTAGAGGTTTGCTCAGTAGCTTTGGCTGCTTGCTGATTTGCTATGGAGGAAGAGGTAGCTGCTCCCTCTTGAGTGCTTGGAAGAGTAAACACCTGTGAACAAAGCTCTAGGTCAGCCACCTTTTTCAGATTTCTTAGTGCTCTTTGATTTAACTCTTCTTGTGTGAGAGGTTCCTCTAAGGTTCCTCTCCTCCACTTTGTTTGATTTGCATACTTTTCTATATGAGGAATCCTTACGTGGTCATAACTGGCCAGCCTATATTTGACCCTTCTTAGGCTTATGAAGTGACCGGGGTCATATGGTTTCCAAAGGAAACTAGTTTGCAAGCCAAGGGATTCTAACATTCTATCCGCCTCTTGCCAACCTTCCTCCCTTTGGTTGTAGATAAAGTGGCCTAATTGGTTCCTGACCTTGAGCTGTGCTTTCTTGCCTCTGCCTGAAAACTGTAGCACATCAGCATTCCCAAATTGCCTGAAGTATTCCAGGGCAAACAATCTCATGGACCCATATTTGGGCAATCTGTATGGGGGCAACTCACACCCATATATCCTTATAACTGTGTGTTTCTGGTAGAAGTACCAGTCCCCAATGCTGTATAATTTAGACAACTGAAGTATCCTTTGCATCTCATCAGTTAGTCTTGGAGGAGGTGAGCTCATCATCAGAGACATGGCTGGGTGGATGAAGAGATCTATGAACTCACAGTAAGTATATGGAGAGTGAGATCTGCAGTGGAAGGCAGAGGACCAATAGACCACTGACCTTGGATTGCCTTGGGCATCCACTCTTTTCACAGCAAAAGAAAACTTTTCATGTTGATAATATAGGATTAAGTGGTAGATGTAAGAGGTGTATCTGAACACCTTTTCTCTTGCCAAGTTCATCAACTGCTCATGTATTTTATCAGAGATGTAGGTGGCATAGTCATAGCAGATTGGAGACTTGCCAGGAGAGAACATGAGCATGATCACCAGCACAGTTTCATCAACAAATTCAATTGAATTATAGCCCAAAATGGGACTAATCATGTCTGCAAGATCTCTGCCCAATTGGTTGAGGTATACTTGGTTAAGAGGAGGATACTTCACAGTGTCAGAGTCAATGTACAACTGATTGAGTTTGGTGACCTGAGCATCTGTCAATCTAGCTCCTTGATTTATCAAATCTATTAGTGATAAAGGAACTAATTTCTTCTCAGTCGTGAAGTGCAACATCTCTTTGATAGCTTCAGGGGTGATATAGAAAACAACTGAGCCTGAAGGGTCAAGCACAGCCCTCTGAGTAGGGTCATAGCATTCGGCACATAGGTGGATTAAATCAGGAAACTGGTTGACCTGAGGGAGCTTGAAGATAGGGAGAAAAGAGTCCCATATGCCCAATACATCTGTTCCACTCTCATGTTTAGCCTTCAATTCATTTAGCAGGTGGATGTGGAACTTGGTATTCATCAGCATTTCCTCTGATATTTGATAATCCAGGTCTGTTAGAGGCTGCCAATCCAATTGTCTCTTAGGGGCATTTAAAGGGGCAACATTCAAGGCTACAGGTGCTACTAGAGTATCCATAGTTAGTTTAGGATTCTGCTGTATAATCTGGTGTCACTGTGCAGAGCAATACAAAAGAGTATTCTTTGAAAAAGAAAGGTGAATTACTGAGGAACAGAGGATGGAATGGTCAATTGCAGTAATTGAAATATTGCTCAAAGCTTTGATGAGACAAATGCTTGGCCTTAAACTCTTTTTCACGGCAAATTGGTGCAGTTTGGATTTCCCGTTCACAATTGCGCGAACATAATACAGGTTCTATGAAAACTCGGGTAAATAAGGCTTAGCAGGTGAATTTCGACCTTACAGTTGCAAATGGAGACTAGGTACAGGGGTTTTTCCGGTAAAATATGTATTTTTCACTCTTTTAAGCTTTGTTTCAGACAATTCTGGATACAACCGAGCACAGGGGAGGTGAATTTGATAAATACCTGGTAAATCTTCTTGGCAATGGTGACAATGCAGGTGGTTTCGGCGCGCCAATGGTATCCAAGTCGAATTCAACATGTTGGCAACAGTTTGGACGTAAATTACATGCAGAGGAAACTACAGTTGTTTTTGCGAAAAGTGCAAAAAACACGGCTTTTTGGCCAAAATATGGATTTTTTGGAACATTGGCGCTTTTTTTGGATGACGTCAGCATGACGTCATCAGGTGGGGTCAAGGTCGGATGACGTCAGCATGATGTCATCGGGTGACGTGGCGGCCTGTAAGCGATCCATGGGTATGGTGAGGTGGCGGACAGGTGGAGCAAATGGCTAACAGGGGGGCCGACACGGCGATAATGTAGCAGTGACGTGGTAGAGACGTTGGCAGGGCGTGTTGGCAGAAACCGGAAACAGTAAGCGGTATCATATCGCACCGCTTATTATACGGAGGCGGAATTGTCAGAGGAGGCTCCGATACGATTTGGGGGTGACCCGTGGTAGAGGCTTGACGTCACCCTCTGACAAATTTCAGAAGGTAATTCACGGACGTCGGGTCCGCTCCGAAATGCATGAGGGCCGTCGAATGAAATGGGCCTGATCCGACGGTCGACGGATCATTGAGCTGCCAGGTGGATACGGGTACGGGCAGGGTTTAAAATAATATTTTCTTTGGTAAATGCACCCAGCGGGAACCTTAGAACATTGGCGCATTTGCGTGGTTTTTTCAATGTTTTTTATAAAATCGCGCATAGCGCCCAGACTTTGGATAAATCGGAAGAAGTGGGTTTTCATGTGTATTTTGCAATTGAGCGGGTTAAGGGTGAAACAGGGTTTTTACAAGGTTTTTTAGCAAATGAAGGGTTCAATGGGTTAAATGACTTCTGAAGGGGAAAGAGGGGTAAGGCTTAGGGTTCTCAAACTGACCAGATGTCAATTTAATCCCTAACAGTGAACATATGGCTATAGTGCCAAGGGGAGGGATATTTATACAATGCTTGGGGTTTATACACCATAGTGTTATAATAGTAGGGAAAGGGTAACATAGGGGATTTAGATAATAGAAGTTAGGGGTTAATATGGATGGAAAAGGTGAATGAGGAGTGAATCACTAAGTTTATGTGAAGATAACTTAGCTTAGGGAGTAGATCAAAATGAAAAGATTTTTAGACAAGAAATGTGGCTTTTAAAGGAATAAGAACCATCATAAAACCTCAAATTCTTCCATGAATCTCAACTGATGAAGGGATGTTAGTAATGAATGTGAAAGGGGAAAATGCGAAGTTAGACATGCTCCTTTGCTCTACTGCAACATGATGGAGAAGAAGACCTTCTCAATCCATTGATTTTCCTTTGTGAATAGGTTAGCACACATTCAACTGTAAGGAATGACATTTCTGCAACCCCATCTACCTACCCATCTACTTGCCTATCATTTTTTGTTTCTTCTTGGAGGGTGCACTTAGACTTGCAGACCCTTATTTGCCTTTTCTTTTTTCTTGGCTTTTCTTTTGATTTTCTATCTAGAACTACCCTTATTGCTTCCAAGGTCCTAGATTAAGCAGTTGGGAACCTTACTTCTCTACCTAAGTTACTGGTCTGCCAAGATTAAACAGTTTGGACAGAATTCTTTCTCTATTCTACAACAGAAAAATTGAAACATGGCATGATCCAGATTAGGTTGTTGGACCATCCATCAAAATTGAGACAACATCAAGCTTTTGTACACACCTTGTCTTCTCATGGAAATATGGGATCTTTGTATCACCAAAGCAGAGCATATTTGGAACTTTCTTTGCCAATCATGAAATATGAAACCTATTGGTATAGGTAGCTAACAGAGAGTATGTGTCAAATGAGTTCAAAAACTTATGTGCATCAGAAGGCATTTGACGAGAGATGATAACACCTCATAACTCACAATAGAATGGGGTGGTTGAAAGGAAGAATAAAAGTATTGTGGGAGCTACACAGGTGATGTTGCATGATCAGGGCATACCATTACACTTGTGGGTTGAAGCATGTAACACAACTATTTATTTTCATAACATAAGCCCTCATCGAATTCTTGGGATGAGTATAATGGAAGAGGCGTTTTTAGGGAAGAAACTAGATGTGGCACATTTAAGGATTTTTAATTCATCAGTCTATTGCCATGTAACCAAAGATACACAGAAAAAACTAGAGGCAACAATGGAGTTGGGTATATTTTTGGGGTACACTGATACACCTCACAACTATCAGGTATACCTTCCAACCAACAAGATGATAGTGGTTCGCAAAGATGTAAAATTTGATGAAGTGAAGGGCATGAGATGTTCCCTTGAGAGGGAACTTCAGCTACACGTAGTTGAGGACCTTTTAGCTCAAAAGGAGGAACCTTAGGATGATGTGGAGCTACCACATGCTTAGGAGCAAAGAGTGGAAGCACCCACTCATGCAGAATCTCCTAGAGATGGGAAAAAGCACACCAGAGAGGCTAACAAGTTATTGCATGATGCTAAAGAGAATGTGGGAGCACCCACATCACAACGCAGGCAGAGGAGGCCACCAAAGAGGTACATTGTCTACATCGCTCTGATGAGTAGATGCGTTGAGATTGAGCCATCCTCTTTTTAGCAAGCAGTGTAGAAACCAATTTGGGTTGATTCCATGGTTGAGGAGTATGACTCCATTATCAAGAACATTGTTTGGGAAGTGGTCCCAAGACTGGCAGACAAGTCAGTGGCAAGTTCCAGATGGCTTTACAAGGTAAAACAAGTAGTGGATGGTAGTGTGGAGAAACACAAGGCTAGGTTTTTGGCCGGAGGGTTCTCTTAGGTGGAGGGGATTGATTACGATGAGACTTTTTCTCCTGTTGCAAGGTACTCATCAATAAAATCCATTCTAGCATTGTCAGTGCAGATGGGATGGAAGATACATCATATGGATGTAAAGGTAACATTCCTCAAAAACATGATTGAGGAAGAGGTGTATGTTGAGCAGCCTCAAGAATTTGAGACCTTCAACAGAGAGTCACATGTGTGAAGACTCAAGCGAGCATTGTATGGACTGAAACAAGCACCTTGTGCTTGGTACACTAGGATTGATAACTATTTCACCAGGTTGGGATTCACCAAAAGTGAAACAGATGTGAACTTTTACCATATTGAGGTTGAAGGTAAATTGTTGATTATTGTTTTATATGTCGACGATTCGATTCTGACAAGTAATGATAAGTTGATCAAGTATTCAAAAGAGGATCTTGCAAGAGAGTTATAAATGAAGGACTTGGGGCTCATGCACTACTTTCTAGGGATTGAAGTATGGTAAGGAGATGAGGAACTCTTTGTCTCTCAAGGTAAGTATGCGAACGTGATATTGAATAAGTTCCACATGGAGATGAGTAAACCCATGGAGACTCATATAGTTGGTAACTAGAGGAAGGAGGATGCTACTTCCAGAGAAGTAGTGGAGACTACTATTTATAGGCAGCTTGTGGGTTCACTCATGCATTTGGTGAACACACGACTGGACATGTGTTATGTAGTCAACCAACTTAGTCAAGCGATGGTTAATCCAACCAAATTATATTGGAAGGTAGCCGAACATGTGTGGAGATACCTCAGAGGCACTACTCAGTATGGACTTTGGTACAGATGGACATAGGGAGTGAAGCTTTGAGGATTCACCGATGCAGATTGGGCAGGGATTCCATCTGACAGGAAGAGCACATCAGGTGGAATATTCAGTATTGGGTCAACAGTTGTTTCTTGGTACAACGAGAAACTGAGATCAATTGCATTTAGTTCAGCAGAAGAAAAGTACATGGCTGCTAGCCAAGTAGCTTGTGAGGCTATCTGGATTAGGAAGATTCTTCTTGGTTTGTTTGGTCAGTGGATGGATTCATCAGTGATTTACTATAACAATCAGAGTTGTATCAAACTCTCTGAGAATCCATTTTTTCATGATTGGTCCAAGCACATTGATATCCGTATCATCATCTTCGAGATTGTGTAGAGGAGAATTATGTGGTTGGAGTACATTCCCATAGATGAGCAGGTTGCAAATATTTTGACAAATGCCTTGTCAAGATGCAAATTCAAGTTTCACAGAGGCAGGATCAAGGTAGTTGATAATCCCTTTATTATTGAGAGGGAGTGTTAAAAATAACAACAAGAAATCCTAATTTAATTTGTCCTTGAATTAAATTAGGAATTAAATCGATTCTTCTTCTTGCAATCGATGCTGTGAAATCGATATTCAGCAAGCTTCAACACTTTGACAGTCTGATTCAGATGTCCACATTCTTGTGCAAGCAACCATCTTCTTTCATCGATGCCTTGAGATCGGTGGTTTGAGCAGCTTCAACAGTGATACATCCACTTCTTCAGATGGCCCATGGTGTGAGGTATATGGTTATTGTCCATGTACTTCTTCTTTTACATTATGCTGCATGGATCCTTGGTTGTTATTAATGCAGGATATTATTTATTTCATGTTGTCATGATTCCTTGCTTCATGTTATGCAGAATCATTCATATGATGTAATTGTTGTCATAACTCTTCAAGTTATGCCCTGAGATCCCTTTTTGTATGTTGCTGGGATACTCTTGTTGTTTTCATGCATGTGTTTTGGTTTGACATCCCTTTTGTTCCATGTTGGTGGGATGCGCACCATGCTTGTTTTTGTGTCATACTAATAGGAGTCTTTTGATTGAGAGTTCTAGTTGTGGAACATCTCTTAGAGCCACTCCTGTGTGAGGGATTTTTTCCTTATATGATAGAGACATCATCTCTTTTGTACATCATCTTTATTGACAACACTTAATGCAGCGGCATACACCATCTTGACACTGGGGCTCGAGACGTAGTCCCTCCTAGATGAACTTCGTTATCAACGGCTTTTGTTTTCATGTGCTGATGATTGTTAAGTTCCTCTTCTTTACAATCTGCAGCTAATTTTGTTAATGTTCTTTTAAAATGCAATTTTAACACATCATGACAGTAAAAGGTCTTGGAAAGGTCCTTCTTCACACCTAGACCTGGATCATCAGGTGTTCTTGATTTGTGTATCCATGATCAGATTAGTTGTGGCTTGTTCCAGGCAATCTAGATTTAACTCTATAGGTGTGAGCTATTTTACAATGTCTGATGTGTCTAGCAATGGTGGGAAGTATGCTCGAAGGTGGTCCACATTGAACACTGGGTGCAGGCCAAGGAATGGGGGAATGTTGAGCTCAAATTCATTGTCTCCCACAACCTTGGTAATTGTGTAAGGACCATATCGGAGTGGTCTGAGTTTCTGATAAGCTCCAGTAAGGCGTTCCTTTTGCAAATGAAACCAAACTTTGTTGCCCACTTGAAACTTGTGTGGCACCCGATGTTTATCATGTCACTTCTTGTACTTAGAATTTGATTTCCCCAAAATGTCGTGGACCTACTGGAGAATATGTTGGATGTGCTCAAAGAATTTGTTTACCTTATTGGTTTCGGACTGGACATGAGCTGAATCTGCCAAAGTAGCTGCAAATGGCATGCCCACATCAATGGCACATACTAGCTGGAATCCCAAGCCCTCCTAAAAAGGGTTGTGGCCAGTCGAGCTGTGGAGAGCCCAATTATAGCTGAGCTAGACATAGGGGAGCCTCTCATCCCATGTGTGTGGCTACTTTGAATTGTACATGCGTAGAATGTGTATGATCATCCTGTTGACGAGCTCTGTCTGTCCATCAGTTTGGGGATAGAAAGCTCTAGACTTATTGAGCTTGGTGTCCAGCATCGACCAGAGACTGGACCAAAATGTACTAAGGAACCCGCTGTCTCGATCTGATATGATAGACAGTGGGATCCCAAAGTGTTCCTACACTCATTCAAAGAAGAGTTTAACAGTGGCTTCCACTGTGATATTCTTCTTGCAGGTCATCATAATGGCCATCTTGGAGAATCTGTCGATGACCACAAAAACGCAGTCATTGCCATGCTTAGTAGAAGGAAGGCCCAACATGTAATCCATGGATATGGATTCCCAAGGTCGACTAGGGGTAGGTATTGGAATATAGAGGCCTTGCTTCTTGATGGCTAGTTTGGAAATGGCGCAAGCAGTACAGGATCTGATGTACTTCCCAAAATCCTATCAAAGATTTGGCCAATAGAAACACTTCTGTAGTACTGCCACCATTTTCTCGACCCCAAAATGCCCAGTAACCCGACTGTAGTGTGCTTTCCAAATCATCTTGGCATGCTCGCTTGAAGGAACACAAAGGTGTCCCAGGTGGCATAATAGGGCATCCTGGAGGTGAAAATCTGGAACTTGCTGACCCTCCAAGAGTGTCTGGTATGTGTGGCTGAATTTTGGGTCTCTTTTGTAGAGAAGTGGCCAATCAGAAGTCTTATGCCCACAAGATTTGAGCACGGTGGTTAACGTCATGGTCGGTGGTCAGTTGAGGCAATATGTAACATTATTGGTGCGTCCCTTCTTATACTTGAAATTCAAATGGAACTATTGCCGTTATGTGGACCACTTCTGATTCTAATCATTATACAACTTCCCTTGCATCTTTATAAACTGCAAGGGCCAGTGGTCTGTGTGGATGACCATTTCCTTCCCAAAAATGCAATGCTTACACTGTCAGCAGGCCCGCACAATGGAATAAATCTCTTTGTCATAAGTGGGATACTTTTGGACTATGTCTGAAAGTGTCTCACTATGATATGCCACTGGATTCCCCTGTTGAGTAACAACTACCCCAATAGCATAGTTAGAGGCATTTGTCTCGATCTCAAATGGTTGTTGCAATTCTAGTAATATGAGCACTGGTGTAGTGCAGAGCCGATGTTTCAACTCTGTGAATGCCTTCTGTTGAGATTTAGACCAAAAGAATTTCTCTTTCCTCCCTTGGTGACTTGACTCAAGGGCCAAGTGATATGAGAGAATCCCAACACTAACCTGCGTAGAAATTGGCAAGACCCAGAAAGTTGCAGAGCTATGTCAGAGTGGTTTAAGCTTGCCAATCCTGAATGACTTGGACCTTGTCTGGATCGACATGTACCCCCCATTCGTCAATAATGAATCCTAAATATTGAACCTAAAAGTGTATTTCTCCAAATTGGCACATAGCTTGTGTTGCCACAGTGTGTGGAGAACCTGTCGGATGTGGTGGAGGTGCGCTTCCCAACTCTGGCCAAAGATTAGGATGTCATCCAAGTATACCACTACAAATGAGTTGGTGAATGGACGCAAGATGTCATCCATCAGCCTCATCAAGGTTGCAAGAGCATTCTTCAACCCGAAAGGCATAACTAACCATTCAAAAAGGCACTCCTTGCCTTTGAAGGTAGTCTTCCAAACATTGAAGGGTTCAATTGGTACCTGGTGATATCCTGATCTCAAGTCAATCATGCTAAAATATTTTTCCCCCATCAATTGGTCCAAAAGGTCATCAATCTGTGGGATCGGGTACCTATTCCAGACAGTGATCTTGTTCAATGCCTAATAGTCAATACAGAGTCTCCAAATCCCATCCTTCTTTTGTACCAACGTGATCGTGCTCCCACAGGGCGATGAACTCGGTCGGATGTGACCTTTCTGTAGTAGCTCCTGAATATGCCTCTTGATTTCATCGTTCTCCAGAATAGAGCGCTGATAGATTGGTCCATTGGGAAGTGGCGCACCTGGGATCAGATCGATGGAGTGCTTGAACTGACAGTGCAGAGGCACCCCTGTGGGGGAGGTGAAGATGTCCTCGTACTCCTCCATGACCTTAATCTATCTGTTGTTGTCTTGTGGAGGGGTCCTGTCTAGAGGTTGTGGCCACCGTCTTCTTCTTTCCCTAAGGGCGTATCATCAGGAAAAAAAAAATCCTGGTTTGGAAATCAGCTTACTGCATTGTTTTGGAGTAACCAAAGAGATGCGGTGCTACCTCTGGTATCTTATACAACTATTTCCCAAAGTAACAATAACAGCACAAGGCCTTGACTCATACACAACATGTCACTTCCATAAGTATGGTTAGCCTAATAATAAATCACAAACATCAAGGGGAGAAACGTCACATAATACCTCATCCGTGAAGGGCTTGATGTTGTATGGAAGAAGGCACTACTGGCTCACGCAAATATCTCGTCCTTGGTGAAGCCACCCAATGGTGTATGGTTGTGGATTTGTTGTGGTCGGTAAGCCTAGCTGCTTCATAGCCTCTACCGAAATGAGGTTATTTTGGCTCCTGCTGTCGACAATGAACTGTAGCAGGGAACTCTTTACCCGCATATGGGAGTGGAAGAGGTGCTCCTCCTCCTCTAGATCTTCGAGTTCCTCCTTCTGGTTCTTAATGGTGGCAATGGTGGCATTGGGCTCCACATCAAGAATCTGCTTCCCTTTGTCATTCCCCTTGTTGGGTTTTGACTCAAAGCGAAACATGCATCTGATTCTGAAGCCTTTAGCTCGGCCACGAGTGACTGCTTGGCCCAACACTCACTTATATTGTGAGTGGAGCTCTTATGGAACTTACACAAATTTCCCATGTCCTTCTTTGGCTTCGAGGTGTTTTCATTTTCTTGTGGCTTTGGCGAGTTGTCCTGGGCCATCCTGCATTGGTTTTGCCCTTTGTTCTGTGGTTTGGGGGCACCTTTCCCTTACTTCGGATTCACAGATCCAAAGTCTCGCTTCTTTTGTTTAAACTTTTTCTCAATCTTGATGGCATATCTGTATGTCGTGCCAAGTGAGGAAATGTCCAGGAACTCCATCTCATCCTAGATGTACCAGTGTAGGCATCTGTAGTACTTGAGAACCAAATGCTTCTCAGAATCCTTGATACCCAACTTTGTGTGAAGGGTATGAAAAACATTGGTAAACTATGGCACATCTAAGTCCCTTCCATGTTGCAGCATTGTCCACTTTATGTATTTATCCTCATAGCTCCTGACATGGTAGTACTGCTCCTTGATGGCATCTCAGAACGAGTTCCAAGTGGGTGAATATGAAAATAGTGAGTTCGTACTTCCATCTTTCTGCTCACAGTAGGTTTGCCACCAGTCCTTGACGTAGGGGACTGCTTTCAGAAGTGAAAAAGTGAAATTTTCCCGGCTGCAAAAATCATGAACGGAAAAATATCCTTCTATTAGATTTAACCATTTATCTACAATGTCTACATCTATCTAACCCTCAAATATTAGAATGTCAAAGTTAGATTGTACCTTAAATGATGTGGCGCTTCTAGAGTAGCTGCAAGAAGTAGATGCATCACCCTTGGGTAGCTGCTGAAGGATCTGGGAAAAGTTGTCCATCATCGCATTCTTTTGTCGCTCGAGGGCTTCTTCAAGCAAGATTTTGATAGGATCTCCTGCCCCCTCATCTCTCTTTTTATCCACCATGGGAGGCCGTCGAGATTTTTCAAGGCTAGTCTTGTAAAGGTTCGACTATTTCAAGCCCTAACTCCTTATATCCCAACCTCGTTGGGGACATGCAAAGAAAAACAAAGAAAGGGCAGACTGCTCTGATACCATTGATCTAGATTTAAACATGAATGCAAAAAATTCTAGATATAACCATAAATACAAAGATGCAGAAAGAATAATACTTCATTTCATTAATATCAAATGTTGAAATATGCTTACAAACATAATGGAAATAAGACTAGCTCGGGCGATGGTAACTTATCTCAGAGAAGAGATGTGGCGGCTACATGCCTATGAATTGTGTTACAATGAGGCTTCAAGACCTATTTATTATTGAGAAACAATGGAAAACCCTAAAGATCCAAAAACCTAACCCTAAGAGATGAAGCGCCAAACTATGGGTCTCGTTTGGGTAAATTGGTACATCAACTTCCTGGTGTCGTAACTTTGGCATAAAATCTTTGTTTGACATGAAAAATACCTCGTTCGAAAGATTTATCTGAGGACTAAAACTTTTGTGTGAGTAAATTTACTCTACATCCCATGTTGCTCCCATTTTTCCCAAAAAACATCGTTTAGGGCCTCAAAACGGCTCCGGAAGTTCACGACCCGAAAAACTGCCAAAAATAGTAAATTGTGCTACAAATAAGGAAAATGAAAAACTGAATAAAACAATGGTGGGGGTCCAAGTGGAATAGGCATTTGTCCACCAATATCCACCTCGATAATTCCTCCCCATTGCATTGAATTCCTCCATGAGATGAGGAAACTGCTGTTGAACTTGGTCCCTGATGAGCCACTTTCCCTGGTGAAGGAGTTGGCCTGCTTTGACAACTCAATATAGTTTGATCATTTGTTGTTGGGTTTTCTTGATCTGTGTGTCCATGATCTGATCAGTTGTGGCTTGTTCCATGCAATTTGGATTTAACTCTGTAGGTGTGAGTTGTTATGCAATGTCTAATGTGTCTAGCAATGGTGGGAAGTATTGTTGAAGGCGGTGCACATTAACCACTAGGTGCAGGCCAAGGAATGGGGGAATGCTGAGCTCAAATTCATTATCTCCCACAGCCTTGGTAATGGTGTAAGGACCATATCGAAAGTGGTCTAAGTTTCCAATAGGCTCCGGTAAGGTATTCCTTTTGCAAATGCAACCAGACTTTGTCGCCCACCTGAAACTTGTGTGGCACCCGATTTTGATCATGTCGTTGCTTGTACTTGGCATTTTATTTCTCCAAAATGTCATGGACCTACTGGTGGATATGTTGAATGTGCTCAAGGAAGCTATTTGCCTTATCGGTTTTAGACTAGACATGAGCCGAATCTGTCGGAGTAGCTGCCAATGGCATCGCCACATCAATGGGACATAGTGGCTGGAATCCCATACCCACCTATATGAAACTCTTAAGATGGATCGTGATGAAGGTATTGCTAGTTACTTTTTACGTGTAGATGAGATTCTTAATTGTATGAAGAATCCGGGTGAAGAAATAAAGGAGGCTACTTTAGTAGAGAAAATTTTGAGATCTTTGTCTTCTAAATTTGATTCAAAAGTATCTTCCATAGAAAAAAAGAAGGATCTTCAATCTATTACTGTGGTTCAACTTCATGGAATTCTAACTGCCCTTGAAATGAGGAAAGGAGGTCCATCAAATATGAGAGAAGCCGCTTTCAAAGCTTCAGCAAAGGGAAAAGAAAAGGAAGAGCACAATGAATCAGGATATATTTCAGAAGAATAAGATGAGGTAAACTTTGTCAAGAAGCTTCAACGGGGTTCTAGAAGATTAAGAGGTAAGCTACCATTCAAATGCTTTGCTTGTGGTAGAGTCGGCCATTATGCTGCCAAATTTCCTCATAAAGATAAATATGAAAAAGGAAAGGAATATGCAAAAGGAAATAGAAAATAGGTTGTTAATAGAAGAAGTTACTATACCCATGAAGATATTGATGGATTATCTAATAGTGATGAAGATGAAACTAAACAAGATTATAAACTACTCATGGCTTATGAAAATGATGATTTTTTGGATGCCTTAGAAGTGGAATAATTTCTTGAAGAAGTCACTAAACTCAAAATATGTTTGGAAGAAAATAATATGATCATAGACATGTTGACACATCAACTCATTGAAAGAGAAAAGAACCATGAAAAACTAGAATGTGAAGTTGTGGGTCTAAGAAAAGTACTTGAGAAGACAAAATCTCTTAATATTAGATTTGCTAAAGGATCAGAAATTTTAAATGAAATCATCAAATTTCAATGTTCTCCTCTTATAAAGATAGATCTTGGATATACTAAAGAATCATCCCAATCACAAAATTCGTCAGCCTCCGCCAGAAGCTATCTTGATGTAGCAAAGACCAGTGAATAGTATGTCAATTGTCAACAAAAGCCTAAAAGTACTCATTAGGTAAATCATGCTCAATTTACTCAAAGGATGAACATCAATAGAAGCATCAACCAATAGGTAAAAATTGCCAAAATATTTTATGATCACAGAAACTTATTTAATGGACAATGTTTTTCATGCCATAATTTTGGGCATAAGGTTGCTCACTGTGTTGCTTACAAAACTATCATGACTAGAGAAGCACGAAATCAAAGAAGCGTAACAAGAATCAAGAAAAGTTCCTATGATAAATTTTCTCCTCTTGAAGATGAAATTGAATGTTCATTTTGTAATAACTTTGGTCATGAAGTTTTGAATGCGAGAAAAAAATTTAGCCAACACTTCAAAAGGAGCAAACATCATCAAATTCCAAGGTATTGAGAAAGAAGGAATTTCAATCAGAAATATGTGGCATAGCTCTGTTTGCAGAAGGACGAGAGAACCAATTGTACTGTCCAGTCAATTTAGTGTCCTAAATTGCTCTACATAAATTATCAATCTGGGTATCGTAACCTGATGAAGTGTGATGCACCATATGTGCTTAGTTAACCCTTTTTCTTACTTCGTTATTTTATAGTTTATGTTGTTTTTGGGGTTTTTGTTTCTTATGCTTAAGGAAATTAATCCAAGAAAGAAAAGTTATGCTTTTAGGTGAAATATCTAAATGTTAATGGAAAATTAAATCTAATGACTTCTAATGTTAGAACCTAATTTCTAAAGAAAGGAGAAAATGAAACAAATCAAAACTTTGAATAGTTAGATTAATCTAAGCTAGCAAAATGTCTATGAAATGAAAGCAAAAATGATAACAGCTAAATGAAATCCAAGAAAGCAAAAATAAAACTACTGCAATTAAACTAAAGGCAAAAGTAAAACTTGAAACTGCTTTTAAACTAATGAAAAGCAAGCCAATAATCCCATCCATAATCATAATATTTTTCCAATTAACTTAAATTCAGTCAGCTAAAGGCTCCGGAAATATCATCATATAGCATGAGAGAATGACATTAAACTATTTAACTTTACACTAATGAAAAGCAAGCCAAGAATCCCATCCATAATCATAATATTTCGCCAATTAACTCTCCAAGTAAACCATGAGCTAAAGGCTCTAGAAATATCATCATATAGCATGAGATACTAATCTAATAAGAAAATACCAGAAACATGTAAAGAAAAACTAATCTACAATCAACCAGTTGAACACACTTGCATGAATTAAAATTGCATGAATGGAAAATCTAACTATCAAACTTGAAAGCAATAAAATGACATACTTGAATGAAATCAAAGCAAAACTACAAAATAAAATCTACTCTACCTTACATTCTAATATGCTCCATGACATCTACTTCACATCTCCTTCACATCTCCTTCCATGTTGAGAACATCAAAGCTTTATTAAAATTCTTAAAAATTACAAAGTACAACAAAGCTCTCCAAATCTTTCCAAAGCCATCAAGGAAAAACTACAAGCTCCAAGCTACAAAAGCTACAAAAGCTACAAAGCTACCAGCTAACAAATGAAGGAGAGAGATATCCTAATTATTCAAAAAGATAAGAAGTCATCTCATTAATGAGAGTCCATGAATATCTCCCTCTACCTCTAGAGTCCTAATCAAAATAGGAACTGATAAGACACATGTCTTTTTAGAGTTTCAATACAAATAAGAGATGTGACACATATCCTCGTGATCCCATGATTCTCTCCACTCAAATTCGAATTTGGCCTTAGGGTGCCACATAAAGGTCTTCTAGAAGCCTCCTTTTGACCTACACATCTCAACAGTCTCAACCCACTTGTTAGGTATAAGCATATGCACATTATTTTCTAATTTTTAACCACAAATTCACTTTAAAAGGATAAGAATTAATAAAGCTTGGAAAAACATAAATGTGGCCCAATGATAATGAAAGTGAGATGAATGTAGTGACATGGTAGTGAAATGGAGGTGAAATGGAGGTGATATAATGGACATAATAGTGAAAGTGTAATGGAAATGAATGACAATTTCAAGACCCAATAGGTACATTGACAGCAAATGCTCCAAACTCATGACATGTGATAAAGAGAAAAGTAATTCATATAATGCTTTAGAAAATGAAAAGAATGTCTCCTTTGGAAATGACACACCAACTGCCATTAAAGGTAAAGGTTAAGTTTATTTGAAAGAAAAGGTTAAAGTTGGAAATGTCATGTATGTTGATGGTTTAAAACATAACTTATTGAGTGTCAGTCAAATGTGTGATCAAGGAAATGAATTTGTGTTTCGATCAAACGGATGTGTGGTTCATGAGCTTGATATAGGAAATACCATAATCAAAGGTACAAGAACTCCAAACAATCTATACATATTGAAAGGAGGACAAAAACAATGCTATCTAAGAAAAACAGATGAAAACTGGTTATGGCACAGAAGATTGGGGCATTTAAGCTTTTCTCAAAATAAGAAAAGCATGAAGACTCAAGGCGGTCTGTGATCTTCTAGATATCAGCATCCCAAGAAATACCATATGCAAACCATGTCAGGTCGGTAAGGAAACCAAAGTTCATTTCAGTGAAAAAGAAGGTTCAGCAAGTAAACCTCTTGAACTCATCACTACTAATTTGTGTGAACCAACAAAGAAAAATTCATCTCGTGGAGAAGAATAATTTATTTTACTCATTGATGATTTTTCTAGAATGTGTTGGATAGGTCTACTAAAGCATAAAGATGAAGCATTTGAAAAGTTTAAAGCCTTCAAAGCTTTAGTTGAAAATGAATCAGATTGAAAAATCAAATGTCTCAGATCTGATCGAGGGGGAGAATTCATATCAGATGAATTTTTTTATTTTTGTGAACAACATGGAATAAAAAGGCAGTTCTCTGTTGCCAGAACTTGTTGATCAATGGTTGCCATTGATGTCAACCCAAGTAGCACCAGGGGATACCCCCATCTTGAAAGGGAATTTTGACTTTAAAAATTACTTTATTTTGAATCAAGGATCTTCCATATGGATTCTACTCATCAAGATGTTTCTGTTGATATATGGCACGCCAAGTAATTCTTCACGGTTTGGGAGATATTCATGTTTGAAGTTAGTAACCCCAGTTAGTGGGCTAAAACCCTATGGGGTTGTGGCATGGCACTCATAATTGGTTGTGGTCATTGAATAGTAAATAATTAATAAATGTTTTTTTTCCCCTAAAATCCCTCCAACTTTCACTCGTTGAGGACCCTCTCAACTCAAGACATTCATATAAATAATGACCCTCATATCCTCCTCTTGTAAGGTTTTTGTGGCTTCAAATAGGTCATCGTGGAATTTTCGCTATAACTTCTTTTCTGTGAAGCTTCCAAAGCTTAAATTAAAACTTATTTGAGACTAAAACGTGTTGAACCACATGCTCTAATTTAACATCTTGGTTCACTATATTTGCGGAGATATGATTTGAGGAATTTAGGGTTTTTGTAAGCTCCCAAATTCCATGTCAAATAGGTGACGTTTGGAAAATTGTCATAACTTTCTCTCTGAGCACTAGATTCAAATTTCATAAGTAGTCACAGAAAGAGGACAAACTTTCGTTTGTTAAGTAATATTTTTAGGGACGAAGGTCACAACAGTGACACGTGGCACTTCGTACAAGTTCTCTCCACTGAACTAAGCTATAATCAGGTCAACGTAGGATATTGGGCATAACTCTTTCTTGAAGAATCTAATATTGATCAGACCTATGGAGTTGAAAAGATGACTTAGTGGGCTACCACAGGATGCAATTTCAGACCCTAGAGATCCGAAATGACATAGATACAACAGATTCAATATAGATCTCCTAGAAGGCAAGAAAAAACATGCATTCAAGGATCATTGCAGTAAGGAACACCCATCAACAGTCAAGGGTAAGTCTCCTACATCAAGGTATGTATGATTAAGTATTTACATTTGAATTTTGAGTATCATCTCTGACATATTTTTTTCCAGGACAACATAATTATATACAGGGTCTCGATTATATCTCTATGTCTCTATATGTCACAATTAGTTTTTCGAATGTCCTATTCATGATACTACACATTTTATGCTACATATTTTTGATGCTACACCAAGTTTGATAAAACTATATGATGTTGTAAGTTCATGTTACTTGTCTTGTCATAGTTGATAGAATGGTCTATGTTATTTTACTTATAACTTGGTCCATCACAAGTCTAGGGTTTGTCATCAGTTTTGGATATAGTCTTCCATAGAGTCCATGCATATGTCAGGATATTCCGACACATAGGAAATAGTTAAGTTCAACTTGGTCTAGTATAGAGTTAGGTATAGAGTTAGGTAAAGTGTGTTTCTTTACCATTGTACATTTTGTAACTTACAATCCGACGGTCACGATATGTAGTGATCCGACGGTTCACTTTCTCCTCGGTATTACCGACACTTGATCCGTGGCTTGACACCCAATTGGTCCATGAGTTCTATTTAAAACGCATGGAGGGTCATTGTTCGGGTAATCCGTGCATGAGAGAAACTTATGTAAATTTTCATTCTTTGATTAATAAATTGCCTGTAGTAGCCACGTTGGCGCAGGCCGTGGACTGTTTCCCTCTTTGAGGGTTTTAACCACGTCAAAAATACTGGTGTATTGATCTGAGATCTGGTTGTGAGCGGTGTCCTTTTGGTGTTCTTTCTGAGGAACTTACCCTGTAAATTCCTACATGGTATCAGAGCTATTTGAGGGCCACGTCCGTTGGTGATCCAAATCTGAAGTCGGTAGAACTACATGCGGCTGTCGTTTCCTAGATCTGTTGTTTCTGACTGCTTTCGGGCCGAGAGGACTGCTCTGTTGCGTTTGGATCATCTGTTCCAGTGAGGAACCCCTTTCGTTTCACGCGAAAAGGTTTCCGGTAGCCCTAGCTGCGTCATTTTTCAGATCGGGAGGTATACAGTGTTTTTGCAGTTTACTGTTATTTTCTCTCTGCTTATTTTGGTTTCGGTTTATTTAGCCTTTTTTTTTAACCGGATCTATACCTTTCATTTCTGCGTATGCTCTTTGCCCTGCGACTCTGTGCGATCTGGGCAAATCAGAAACAGAAAGGAAGGATTTTTCTCATGCGTATGCTCTTTTCCCTGCAGCTTAGTGTGATCTCGGAAAATCAGAAACATTGAGAAAAATATTTAGTTTTTCGGCTAAAGCTAACTTCAAGCCGTAAGGTTCGTTTTTCTTTGCATATTCGTGTTGGGTTTTGTGTTTTGTGTTTTGTAGGGAAAAAGAGCTTTCTCAAGGCAAGCACGCAAACCAAGCCCCCCCCCTCTCTCTCTCCGCAAACCAAGGCCCCCCTCTCTCTCTCTCTCTCTCTCTCTCTCTCTCTCTCTCTCAAATTTTTTGTACAGATCAATTGGTTCAAAGCTATTTTAAGAGAGTAGAGGTCTTGGCTTCAAGTCTCCATTTTGTGGGGGCGGATTTTTTCATTCGCGCACTTTGCCGGCAACTTCAACAACTTTTTTTCAAAAAGCCATAACTTCTTCATCCGGAAGCCTTTTTCAGAGCCGTTTTTTTTAAAACAGCCTAATTTTTCGAGATCTATCCATTGGAACACTTACTTTCAGCATCTTCAGCTTCAGTTTTTTTTTTAAAATGGAAAGTCCATGCCAATTCATTCTTGACAGCACTAACTACTTCCAATGGATAGCCTACATGGAAGATTTACTTAGAAGTAAAGGTCTCTACAGAATAGCCACAGACCAAGAGAAGAAACCAAAAGATGAAGACAAGGCTGCAAAATGGGAAAATAGACAAGATCAAGCACGTGGTTTGATAGGGATGTCTATTTCTCCTGATCTTAGATTCCATATTGCAGAACTTGAGACTCCTCATGAAGCATTGGAAAAAATCACTAAAGTTTTTGGGATTAAAAATGAAATTAGAGCCCATCAACTTGAAAATGAGTTGCTTACTTTGGATCCTAATAATTTTTCTTGCATTGAAGATTTCTTGTCCAAATTCAAGACCCTTAGATATCTCTTGGAAGGTGTTAAGGTTAAGAAAGAAGATAGTAACCTTATTTATTCCATCCTTACTAAGTTGGGACCAGCCTACTCTGTATTTGTTTCCACTTTCCATTCTACAAGGGAAGCTTTCATTTGTCAAGGAAAAGACTACAAGGCCCCTTCCTTTGACTCCTTTTGTGATTCCTGAATAAGAGAACAAGAAAAACTCTTACACCTTGGTCTTCTTAATCTTGGAAACTCTTCCAAGAAAGCGTTAGCCGCCCAGCAGCAACCAAATTCAAAGAATCCTAAGAAGTCATATCCTAAAAAGAATGGTCCTAAACCAAACAAGGGTCCTAAGCAAACTCAGCCTCAAAATGAAAGATCATTTCAGCAAAATGATAAGACCAATAAAAACAAATGGAAGAAGACTGATAGACATTGTAACTTTTGTAATCGAGATGGCCACTTAGAATCTAAATGCTTTAAGAAGATGGAAGCCTTGGAAGCCGCAATGAAGAAACATAACATCCATGTGGAGCATACTTCAACTTCAACTTCCGGAATGGCACTTTCTGCATGTCGTTGTCAATCATCTCAGTCTGGTTATGCATTAAATGTATCTTCTTCTTCTCCTTCTCATGAGTGGCTCATTGATTCTGGAGCCTCTTATCACATGGCCAAAAACCAAGCCATGTTTTCTTCTTTAAATGATTGTAACACCAAAAATATATATGTTGGTGATGATAGATCTCTTAATGTTGTAGGGACTGGAACTGTTCATCTAGACAATGGTCAGTTTAATGATGTATTATGTGTTCCAACCTTATCCTGCAACCTTCTATCTGTATATCAGATAACTCATTCAGGTGAAGGTAAAATTGTTGAATTTTCACCTCATGATGTTGTAATCAAGGATCTAAGAGATCCTAAACAGATTCTAGCTACTGGTATTGTTGATGATTCCACAAGGTTGTATAACTTTCACAACTTTGGGTCATCAAATCTTCCCTCAGTATTTGTTGCTCATAATGATGAAGTGAGCAAACTTTGGCATGAGCGATTTGGTCACTTAAACTATCGCTCCCTTCAGCATCTATGTAAATAAAATATGGTGACAGGTCTTCCTATGGTATCTTGCAGAGATGGTGTTTGTTCCGGATGTGTACTCGGAAAACATCATCGGGACAGTTTTGACAAACGTGCCTCTTGGCACGCCTCAGCCCCTTTACAGCTTGTGCACAGTGATTTATGTGGTCCACTTCCTGTTGCTTCATTCTCTGGCTGCAAGTATTTCTTAACTTTCATTGATGATTTCTCCAGACGCACTTGGGTATACTTCTTAAAACTCAAGAGCGAAGTATTTAACACATTTTTGGCCTTCAAATCCTTTGTTGAAAAACAATCTGGACATCAAATTTTTAAGCTAAGAACTGATAATGGTGGAGAATATGTTAAAAACACATTCATCAACTTTTGCACCGAAAATGGAATTCAAATGCAACATACTGTTCCATACACTCCACAACAAAATGGTGTAGCTGAAAGGAAAAATCGCACCTTAAAGGAAATGGCTAATTGTATGCTGCAATCTAAAGGACTCAGTCTTAGTTTTTGGGCCGAAGCAATTAATTGTGCAAATTATATAATCAATCGCACTCCTACTAAGGTTCTAAAGAATATCACTCCAGAAGAAGCTTGGAGTTCCATTAAACCAGATGTAAGTCATTTTCGTGTTTTTGGAAGTGAAGCATGGGCCCATATTCCAGATGAAAAGCATAAAGCTTTAGAACCTAAGAGTGAGAAATGTACTTTTGTTGGATATTCTGAAGATGTAAAAGGTTATAGACTTATTCCATTTAATTCCAAAAATGTTATCATTAGAAGAGATGTAAAATTTGATGAAAATAAATCGGCCTGCGAGCCTAGTCCGGCGGATGTGCCACCTCTTCCTATCTCTTCTACTTTTGAAAACATTTCTTCTTCAGATGATGAAAGTGAGGATGATAATCCTCCCCCACCTTCTCAGGATCCTCAACTTCCAAGATGGGTCTGTGCTACTCAGGATGCAGCAGGTGATCTTGCCGGTGATCCTACAGATCAGCGACGTACACGTTCTCAGTTTGAAAGAGCCTCTTCTTTACTGGCTCAAGCTCCAGTAAATCATGATCCTGACACTTTTGCAGAAGCTTCAGGCCATCCACATTGGGAAGCAGTTATGAATGAAGAATATCATTCATTGTTGGCAAATGATACATGGGATCTTGTTCCTCTACCAAAGGGATGCAAACTTGTTAGATGTAAATGGGTTTACAGAACCAAGTATGGACCATATGGGAAAGTCGATAAACATAAAGCTCGTCTTGTGCTAAGGGCTTTTCACAGGTTGAAGGCATTGACTACACTGAAACCTTCTCCCCTGTTGCCAAAATGAACTCTATCAGCCTTGTTCTTTCCCTTGCTGCCTCTTTAAAATGGGAAGTCCATCAGATGGATGTTAAATCTGCCTTCTTGCATGGGGACTTGCATGAAGAAATCTATATGGAACAACCCATTGGCTTCATCCAAACAGACTCCAGCCTTGTATGTCGGCTTAAGAAATCTCTCTATGGTCTCAAGCAAGCTCCTCGGGCTTGGTATGCCAAAATGGATAGCTTTCTTTTAGAATCTGGCTTTTCTAGGTGTTATTCTGACAATACTGTCTACACCAAGAAAGTGGGCAACTCTCTTATCATCCTTGTTCTTTATGTTGATGATCTTATTCTTACTGGTAGTGATCCCAACCTTATCAACCATGTGAAGTCCAGCCTTAAAAAGAAATTTGAAATGACAGACTTAGGACACCTACACTATTTTCTCGGCCTTCAAGTCTTGCAATCCAAGGAAGGTATTTCCCTTTCTCAGTCAAAGTATGCCTGTGATATTCTATGCCACTTTCACATGGAAGACTGTAAGCCAACCCCTTCTCCCTTTCAGTCTGGATTCAAACTTTCAGTCACTTGTACTTCTCCTGAAGTTGATGCTACCTTATACCGTCAACTTGTAGGAAAACTTTTGTATCTAACCCATACTCGTCCTGACCTTTCCTTTGTTGTTGGCCTTGTTGCTCGGTTCATGCAAAGCCCCCGTGAAAGTCATTGGAAAGCAGCTAAAAGAATACTTCGTTATGTTTGAGGTACAGTTCAGTTTGGGATTCATTACAGTGCCAAAGAAGCTCCTCTATTAGTTGGTTTCACTGATTCTGATTGGGCTGGTGACCCTGATGATCGGAAGTCTACTGTCGGTTATGTCTTCACTCTTGGTTCAGGACCTATTACATGGGCTTGTAAGAAACAGGCTGCCATTTCTCTTTCGTCAACAGAAGCAGAGTATCGTGGTGCCGTGGAAGCTAGTAAGGAAGCCTTGTGGCTTCGTCAGATCCTATCAGAGTTTGGCTTTGAGCAGCAGCATCCAACCACACTTTGGTGTGATAATCAAAGTGCCATTCAACTATGCAAAGATCCAGTCCAGCATCAGCGCAGCAAACACATTGAACTACACATGCACTTCATCAAAAAGCTCATTCATGACCATGTTCTTGAAGTGAAATATTGTTCAACAGATGATCAGGTTGCAGACATCTTCACAAAGGCTCTCACAGAGGCGAAGTTCACTAAACTTCGATATATGCTTGGAGTTTAGGAAGTTGTCACTAAGGGGGGATAGGCTCTAGTGCCTCCTTCCTTCTCCTATTGTGTCATATTTGTAAATCCTTCAATCCTATCCCAAGTTGTTCTTAAGGGGGGATGTTAGGATATTCCGACACATAGGAAATAGTTAAGTTCAACTTGGTCTAGTATAGAGTTAGGTATAGAGTTAGGTAAAGTGTGTTTCTTTACCGTTGTACATTTTGTAACTTACAATCCGACGGTCACGATATGTAGTGATCTGACGGTTCACTCTCTCCTCGGTATTACCGACACTTGATCCGTGGCTTGACACCCGATTGGTCCATGAGTTCTATTTAAAGCGCATGGAGGGTCATTGTTCGGGTAATCCATGCATGAGAGAAGCTTATGTAAATTTTCATTCTTTGATTAATAAATTGCCTGTAGTAGCCACGTTGGCGCAGGCCGTGGACTGTTTCCCTCTTTGAGGGTTTTAACCACGTCAAAAATACTGGTGTATTGATCTGAGATCTGGTTGTGAGCGGTGTCCTTTTGGTGTTCTTTCTGAGGAACTTACCCTGTAAATTCCTACAGCATATATCAAGAGTGGGAGTCTTTGTCTATTGCTGCAACAAGTCGACAACAAAAGTGAAAAGCACACTTCAGGTACGCATTGTAATTTTAATTTGTATTTGTTCATTATTATGCACTTACATGTGTTTTGTAGGTAGAGGTAAGTTGGAGGGTATTTTGTTTTGTTTTGGGATTGGTTTCGTCAAGAAAAATTTTCATGCAGGTAGAAGAATATTCAAGTACAACTTAAAGCAAGAATTCAAAAGCATAAGTATTAAATCAAATGAAGCATTGCAGTGGGACATCCTTTGAAGACATGACAACCATTTGTATATTGTGAAGAAGTGTCAAGGCCAAGAGTCATCATTATAAAGTTGTAAAAGATTCATTTGTAAAAGTGTCATCATTGGAAGAGTCATTATTGTAAAAGAGTTAATCTGCCTAGAGTTGAAAAGGCATTGTTGGGAGGTATAGGAGTCTCTGTCAGGATGATGTCATGGTTGGGTTACAGGTCATAGTGTGATTGCGTGTTCAGTCAAAATCATTATAAATCATATTTCATCGTGGATCATTGTCCCTGTTACGGGAATCCACACTCTTGTCTCATTTCAGTCATTATAGGATGGCAGGGAGGTGCTAGGCAGGTGCATGAAGTCGCCTACAGGTTGGAGCATGTGAACACTTCAGGGTGGTAGGCATCCATTCAGTTGATTACTAAAGAAACCAGGGCATTGGGGTGTCCTTCCAGTGGGAGCTGGAGAAGAATGCTTTTCTAGAATTCTAGGAAGTTTTTTATTTCATTTCAGTTGGGGCTGAAGATTAAATAATTTATTAGAAAAGTGTTCGGTGGTTTTTGACCCGGAGGGGGTTTTCCACCAAATTTTTGTGTCTCCTGTGTTCTTTTATTTACTAATATAACTGCATAAACATTAATAATAATTTAAGATTAACTACTGCTCTGAAAAGATTTAAAAGTTCACCCCCCCCCCCCCAGTATTTCCAACAATTGGTATCAGAGCTTGGTTCCTTCAGTAACAGCTTAACCGCTGGAAGCCAGTTTTCAGAGCATAGAGATGGGAAAGTCAAAGAAGCAGGTTACAAGGATTTCAAAGGAAGGTACAGGTACAACAAAATCTGAAGAAAGTGAGAATTGTGTACCAATCCCTGATTTTGATGCAGATAATTACTGGATATGGAAATCCAGGATGGAAGTACATTTGCAAGCATGTGGAGTATGGAAATCAATTGTCTCTGGAGACACATCTACCGACGAAGCTAAAAGTTACAATTCAAAGGCCATGAATGTAATTTTGAAATTTTTGCGAAATTTTGTGAAAACAAAATTTGGTCAATGTTCAACAGCTAAATCTCTTTGGGAAAGGCTTCATAATATCTATTCAACAAAGCAATCAGATAGAGTTGTTATTGAAAATTCAGATCCTTCTAATTATGATGATGAAATGGGAGAAATGAGTAAAACAAAATTTTAAAATCAAGTGATCAAGGTAATAAAGGAACTCAAAAGTCAAAAGGAAAAGACAAGACTTTTGGAAGAAAAATTGAAGACAGCAAAAGAACTCATCAAAGAAAATGAAGAGTCTAAGAAGATGATTAGTAGTCTTAGAACTCAATTAGAAGAAATCAAGAATAAAATGACATGAGACATCAAGAAAGAAGTCCAACAGAAGCAACAAGAACTCGACACAGTGTTTGCAGAGATTAGCAAGATCACACAACAAATGCAGGAAGTAGAAATTAAAAGGAAGGAATCTGATCAAAGATACATATCCGTTGTTGACCAAAAGCAAAATGATCTGGATTTAAACAGGAACACAACAAATTACATATATAACCATACATATAGAGATGAAGCAGAAATAATACTTCATTTCATTACTATAAAATATTGAAATATGCCTACAAACGGAGATGGAAAGAAAATAACTAGAGCGATGGTAGCTTATCTCTGAGAAGAGATGTGGCAACTACATGCCTCTGAACTGTGTTACAATGAGGCTCGAAGGCCTATTTATCATTGAGAAACAATGGAAAACCCTAAACATCCAAAAACCTAACCCTAGAAGATGAAACGCCAAACTGTGGGCCCCGCTTGGGTAAATTGGTACATCAACTTCCCAGGGTCGTAACTTTGGCATACAATCTCCATTTGCCGCGCACAATATCTTGTTAGAAAGATCTACTCAAGAACTAAAAATTTGGGAAGAGAAACATGGCTTTTCCCAAAAAATGTCATTTAGGGCCTCAAAACGGCTTCGGAAGTTTAGGACCCGAAAAAATGCTAAAAATGGTAAATTGTGCTACAATTAAGAAAATTGAAAAGCTGAAGAAACAATGGTGGGGGTCCAAGTGGACTTGGCAAGTGGCGACCAATATCCACCTGGATCATTCCTCCCCCCTTAGGAAACAGTGGTCCCCATTGCGTTGAGTTCCTCCATGAGATGAGGAAACTTCTGCTAAAATTAGTCCCTGGTGAAGGAGTTGGCTTGCTTTGACGACTCGATACAGTTGGATATTCTTCTAGTGAGTGTGCTTGATCTGTGTTTCCATGATCCAATCACTTGCAACTTGTTCCATATGATTTGGATTTAACTCTGTGGGTGTGAGTTGTTCTGCAATGTCGAAAGTGTCAAGTAATGGTGGAAAGTATGGCCGAAGGCGGTCCACGTTGAACACTGGGTGCAGGCCAAGGAATGGGGGAATGTTGAGCTCAAATGCATTGTCTCCCATAGCCTTGGTAATGGTGTAAGGACTGTATTGGAGTCGCTTGAGTTTCCGATAGGCTCCGGTAAGGTATTCCTTTTGAAAATGCAACCTGACTTTGTCGCCCACCTGAAAATTTTGTGGCACCCGATGTTGATCATGTCACTGCTTGTACTTGGCATTTGATTTCTCTAGAGTGTCATGGACCTACTGGCGAATATGTTGGATGTGATCAAGGAAGTTTTTTTCCTTATCTGTTTCGGACTGGACATTAGCTGAATCTACGTGAGTAGCTGCAAATGGAATGGCCACGTCAATGGGACATAGTGGCTGGAATCCCAAGCCCACCTAAAAAGGGTTGTGGCCAGTCGAACTGTGGAGAGCCCAGTTGTAGTTGTGCTGAACATAGGGGGAGGCTCTCATCCCATGTGTGTGGATACTTTAAGTTGTACATGCGCAGAATGTGTACGATCATCCTGTTGACAACCTCTGTCTGGCCATCAGTTTGAGGATGGAAGGTTGTGGACTTAGTGAGTTTTGTGTCCAGCATCGACTAGAGACTAGACCAAAATGTACTGAGGAACCTGTTGTCCCGATATGAGATGATAGACTGTGGGATCCCAAGGTGTACCCACACTTGTTCAAAGAAGAGTTTAGCAGTGGCTTTTGTTGTGATATTCTTCTTGCAGGCTGCCATAATGGCCATCTTCGAGAAACTGTCGACGACCACAAAAACACAGTCATTTCCATGCTTGGTGGAAGGAAGGCCTGACATGTAATCCATGGAGATGGATTCCCAAGGTCGACTAGGGGTAGGCAGTGGGGTATAGAGGCCTTGTTTCTTAATGGTTGGTTTGGAAATGGTGCAAATAGTGCATGATCTGATGTACTTCTCAACATCCTATCAAAGATTCGGACAATATAAATACTTCTGCAGTACTACCACCATTTTCTCAACCCCGAAATGCCCAGCAGCCTGACTGTAGTGTGCTTCCCAAATCATCTTGGCACACTCACTTGAAGGAACACAAAGGTGACCTAGGTGGCATAACAGGGCATCCTGGAGGTGAAAATATGGAACATACTGACCCTCCAAGAGTTTCTGGTATGTGTGGCCAAATTCTAGGTCGCTTCTGTGGAGAAGTGGCCAATCAGAAGTCTCGTGCCCACAAGATTTGAGCACGATGGTTAACTATATGATCAATGGTCGACTAAGGAAATCTGCAACATTATTGGTGCTTCCCTTCTTATACTTGATATTCAAATGGAACTATTGTAGGGATGTGGATCACTTCTGATGGCGATCATTCTGCAATTTCCCTTGGGTCTGTATGAACTGTAGGGGTTGGTGGTCTGTGTGGATGACCGTTTCCTTCCCCAAAATGTAATGCTTCCAATGTAGGCAGACCTGCACAATGGAATACATCTCTTTGTCATAATTGGGATACTTCTGAACTGTGTCTGAAAGTGCCTCACTGTGATATGCCACTGGATGCCCGTGTTGAGTAAGGACTGCCCCAATAGCATAGTTAGAGGCATCTATCTCGACCTCAAATGGTTGTTGCAAGTCTGGTAATGCGAGCACTAGTGTTGAGTATAGGTGATCTTTCAACTCTGTGAATGCCTTCTGTTGACATTTAGACCAAAAGAATTTTGCTTTTGCTCCTTCCTTGGTGACTTGACTCAAGGGCAAGTGATATGAGAAAATCCCAACACAAACCTACGGTAGAAGTTGGCAAGACCTAGAAAGCTACAGAGCTCTGTCAAAGTGGTTGGAGATGGCCAATCCTGAATGACTTCGATCTTGAATGGATCCACATGCACCCCTTTTTCATCAATAATATATCCCAGATACTAAACCTGGGTCATGCCAAAAGCACATTTCTCCAAATTGGCACATAACTTGTGTTGTCGCAGTGTTTGGAGAACCTGTCGGATGTGGTGGAGGTGATCTTACCAACTCTGGCTAAATATCAGGATGTTGTCCAAGTATACCATTACAAATAAGTTGGTGAATGGCCGCAATATGTCATCCATTAGCCTCATGAAGGTTGCAGGATCATTCGTCAATCCGAAAGGCAGAACCAACCATTCAAAAAGGCCCTCCTTGGCTTTGAAGGAATTCTTCCACACATCGGAGGGTTCGACTGGTACCTGGTGACACGCTGACTTCAAATCGATCTTGCTGAAATATTTTCCCCCCTTCAGTTGGTCTAGGAGGTCATTAATCCATGGGATCGAGTACCTATTATGGACAGTGATCTTGTTCAGAGCCCGATATTCAATACAGAATCTCCAAGTCCCATCCTTCTTCTCTAGTAACATGATTGGTCTCCCACAGGGTGATGAACTCGAATAGATGTGACCTTTCTGCAGCAGCTCCTGAATCTGCCTCTTGATTTCATTATTCTCTAGAACGGAGCGCCGAGAGATTGGTCCATTGGGCAGCAGTGCACCTGGGGTCAGATCGATGGAGTGCTTGACCTGACAGTGCAAAGGAACCCCTGTGGGGGAGGTGAAGATGTCCTCGTACTCCTCCACGACCTTGTCCATCTGTAGTTGTTGTGTGGAGGGGCCCTGTTTAGAGGTCATGGCCACCGTCTTCTTCCTTCCTTGAGGACATATCATCAGGAAAACAAATTTCCAGGTTTTGGAAATGAGCTTACTGCATTGTTTTGCAATAACCAAAGAGATTGCAAAGGTGGTGCTACCTCCAGTATCCTATACAACTTATTTCCCAAAGTAATAATAACAGCACGGGGCCTTGATTCATACACAGCATGTCGCTTCCATAAGTATGGTTGTCCCAATAATACATCACAAACTTCAAGGGGAGCAATATCACACAAAACCTCATCCGTAAAGGGCTTGATGTTGTATGGAAGGCAACACTGCTGGCTCACGCGAAGATCCCTTCCTTGGTGAAGCCACCTGATGATGTACGATTGTGGATGTGTTGTGGTCAGTAAGCCCAGCCGCTTCATGACCTCGACCGAAATTAGGTTCTTTTTGCTCTTGTTGTCGACAATGAACTGTAGCAGGGAGCCCTTTACCCACATCTAGGAGTGAAGAGACACTCCTCCTCGTCTGGATCTTCGGGTTCCTCTTTCTTGATCTTCGTGGTGGCAACAGTGGCGTTGGGCTCCGCATCGACAATTTGCTTCCCTTTGTCATTCCTCTTGTCGGGTTTTGACTTAGAGCCTACACATGCATGTAATTCTGAAATCTTTAGCTTGGCGACCAGTGACTGCTTGGCCTAACACTCACTTGTGTTGTGAGTGGAGCTCTTATGGAACTCACACCACTTTCCTACGTCATTTTTCGGCTTCGTGGCGCTGTTCTCTGCTTGCAGCTTTGGTGGGTTTTCTTAGGCCGCCCCACCTTGGCTTTTTCCTTTGTTCTGTGGTTTGGGGGCACCTTTCCCTTCCTTCGGATTCGCAGATCCAAAGTCTCGCTTCTTCTATTTAAACTTTTGTCGATCATGATGGCATATCGGTATGCCTTGCCAAGTGAGGAGATGTTCAGGAATTCTATTTCTTTCTAGATGTACTTATGCAGGTAGCCATGATATTTGAGTACCAAATTCTACTCTAAATCCTTAATACCCAACTTTGTGCGAAGGGTATGGAAAATATTGGTAAACTCTGGCACATCTTGGTCATTCCCTATCGCAGCGTGGTCCACTTTATGTATTGATCCTCATAGCTTCCTACAGGGTAGTATTGCTCCTTGATGGCAGTCCGGAATGAATTCCAAATGGGTGCGGCTGAAAATAGTGAGGCCATACTTTCATCCTTCTTCTTGCAGTAGGTTTCCCACCAGTCCTTGACATGGGGGGCGGCTTTGAGAAGAGCGAAAGTAATCTTTTCCTAGCCAGAAAAATCATGAACAGAAAAATACCTTCTAGCAGATTTAACCATTTATCTACGGCGTATGCATCTATCTGACCCTCAAATATGGGAATGTCAAAGTTAACTTGTACCTTAAAGGGTGTGGTGCTTCCATAGTAGCTGCTGGAAGTAGATGTTTCGCCCCTGGGTAGCCGCTGAAGGATCTGGACAAAGTTGTCCATCATCGCGTTCCTTTGTCGCTTGAGGGCCTCTTCGAGCAAGATTTTTATAGGATCTCCTGTCCCCTCATCTTTCTTTTCATCCACCATGGAAGGCCGTCGGGATTTGCGAGGCCAATCTTGTAAAGGTTCGACCAATTCAAGCCCTAACTCCTTATATCCCGACCTCGTTGGGGACATGCAAATAAAAACAAAGAAAGAGTAGACCGCTCTGATACCACTAATCCGGATTTAAACATGAACACAAAAAATTACAGATATAACCATACATATAGAGATGCATCAGAAATAATACTTCATTTCATTACTGTAAAATATTGAAATATGCTTACAAACATAAATGGAAATAAACTAGCTAGGTCGATGGTAGCTTATCTCTGAGAAGAGATGTGGAGGCTACATGCCTCTGAACTGTGTTACAATGAGGCTCAAAGGCCTATTTATTGTTGAGAAACAATGAAAAACACTAAACATCCAAAAAACTAACCCTAGAAGATGAAACGCCAAACTGTGGGCCACATTTGGGTAAATTTGTACATCAACTTCCAGGGATCGTAACTTTGGCATACGATCTCCATTTGACGTGCACAATATCTCATTAGAAATATCTAACCGAGAATTACAACTTCAGGAAGAGAAACATCGATACATGGACCCATGTTGCTCCCAAGTTTCCCAAAAAACGTCGTTTAGGGCCTCAAAACGGCTCTAGAAGTTCAGGACCCAAAAAAATGCTTAAAATAGTAAACTATGCTACAATTAAGGAAACTAAAAAGTAGAAAGAAACAATGGTGGGGGTCCAAGTGGACTTGGCGGGTGGCCACCAATGTCCACCTAGATCACAAAAGGAATTAGAAACATCTTCAGTAGAAATAAGCAAGATCAAGATTGAAAATGAGGAGCAAAAGGAACAGATACATGTTCTCAACAGAGAAGTAGAGAAGACCACTCTTCTCAAGCTACAGGTTGAGGAGGCAGAAAAAAGAAGGAAGATCTTGAAAAGATGGTTTCAAGAAGATTTTGCTCAAAAGCTAGAATAACTTGGTGCAACCTGTGATGAGATCAATAAACTCAAGGGATTGCAAAAAGAACACTTACAAGATAAGACAGATGAAGAAGAAAAAATGAAAGCAATTAAAGATGGTAAAGATCTAGTTGATGAAGGTACAAGCTCCACATCTTCGCAGGATGATTCTAAGAAGGAAGTGGATCAAAGTGAAAAGCCAAAGAAGAATGTTTCAACTCCAAAGAAAAAGACCAAAGTAATCAAGAACAAACAAAAAACAACACCGAATCCAAAGAAGAATGGAAAATCTTCCAGGTGTGTTCATTTATTTAATGGTTATTGATTTTTATGTGCTAATTATGGACATATGGCTAGGGATTGTGAATTTTTTGACAAGTACAATCATTATGTACAAAACCATAGAAGAAAGTTTGCAGGATCACGAGACAGGTTCCACAATGATTTTGTCAAAAGAGAATACATGTTGATGGGCCAAATATGAATGTTTCAAATGCCATAACTATGGCCATAGTGCTCGTGGATGCAAATATCAGATGGAATCACCTATGGACAACATTGAATGCTCAAGTGTCATAACTATGGGCACATGGCTCGAGATTACAGGAATAAGAAGGTATGGAAAAGGAAACAGGTACAGGAAGACAAAACAGATAACAAGGTTTCATTAGTTATGCTTTTAGGATTTGTAAAAGCAAAAGGTCATGAGGCATTAGCAGTTGCTTCAGATAATGACTCAAGTCCAGATGGCTCGTTAGGTGAATCACTATTTTGAACAATCTAGCTTGTTGACTCCTTAATTTTTTCACAAGAGGAGTCTATGCAGAAGTATATGGCACATGTCTACGATTGACAAGAAGTTAGTTTGAACAAGATGGCAGTTTCATTATAGGTTCAGGGGGAGCAAAACAGTTGAAGGATTACAGGTTACCAGGAACAAGGCAAGATTAGTCTACAAAGGATATGCATAGGTTGAAGGAATCAATTTTTAAGAAACATTTTCTCTCGTTTCCATAATGGAAGCTATCAGGATGTTTCTCACTTATGCTTGCTCAAGAAAAATCAAGATCTACAAATGGATGTTAAGTTATCTTTTCTAAATGGTGAATTGGAGGAAGAAGTTTACAATTAACAACCCGAAGGTTTTGTTCTCTCTGACAAAGAATACTACAGTTGCATATTAAAGAAGGCTCTATATGGTCTCAAGTAAGCTCCTAGGGCTTGGTATGCTCATCTTGATGGATATCTACATCAACAAGGATTCAAGAAAGGAAGTGCTAACAACAATCTTTATGTGAAAGTGGATTGAGATAACCTAACAATTATCAAAGTATATGTGATGATGTAATCTTTGGAAGCAGTGATGACATATTAAGTAAATAATTTTCCACAAAAATTCAAAGTGAGTTTGAAATGTCTATGATTGGTGAACCAAAATACCTTTTAGGGCTTTAGATTTCTCAATGGGATAAAGGAATATTCATATATCAAACCAAGTACATCAAAGAAATGCTCAATAAATTCCAGATGGAAGATTGCAAGCCAATCCTTACCCCCATGGTAACATGTTGCAAGTTAAGCTTAGAAGATTCGTCAAAGGATGTGGACCAAAGAATGTATAGATCCATGATTGGTAGTCTCTTATATGTGACAGACTCTCGGCCTAATGTGATGTAGGCAGTTGGGCAAGTAGCAAGATTCCAAGCAACACCAATAAAATCTCATATTATTGTTGTCAAAAGAACTCTTCGATATCTTAAGGGCACAACGGAATATGGTCTATGGTATCCCAAAGGAAATGATCTGGTTATCCAAGCTTATACAGATGCAAATTGGGCAGGAAGTGTTAATGATCGTAAGAGTACTAGTGGAGTAGCATTCTATCTAGGTGGTTGTCTTGTTTCATGGTTAAGTAAAAAAACAGTCTTCAATCTCGTTATCCACAGCAAAAGCAGAATATATCCGGAAACAACCTATTGTTCACAAGTTCTCTGAATGAAGCAAACTTTTCAAGATATTCAAGTCAAGTATGATGAGCCTATTCCCATATTTTGCGATAACACCAGCACCATCAGTATCTCCAAGAATCACGTGATGCATTCCAAAACGAAGCACATTTTGATTAAATATCATTCCGTTAGAGAGTAGGTCGCCGAAAGGAATATCAAGCTTGAATATGTTGGCGTAAAGGAACAAATTTTTGACATCTTTACCAAACCATTATCTCGTGAAGCATTTTAGTATCTTCACCACAAGCTTGGGATTCTCCTAAGTTTTCATTAGACTCTTTCTCTTATCTACTCGAGTAGAAAGCAGAGTGGAGGTGTGTATAGGTCTGCAAGATGGTTGTTTGTTAGGGGGAGTTACCCTTTTCCATTGATGACAAAGGGGGAGAGAAGGAAGTAGGGGGAGTTACCCTTTTCCATTATTGATCAGTGATTGTCATTGATGTCAACCCAAGTAGAACCAAAGGCTACTCTGATATTTCAAGGGCATTTTGAATTGACAAGTTACTCTATTTTGAGTCAAGAATATTCCATATTGATTCTACTCATCGAGATGTTTCCGTTTATATATGGCACGCCAAGTAATTCTTCATGGTTTGAGAGATATTCATGTTTGAAGTTAGTAATCCCAGTTAGTGGGCTAAAACCCTATGGGGTTGTGACATGGCACTCATAATTGGTTGTGTTCATTGAATAGTCAATAATTAATAAATATTTTTTCCCCTAAAATCCCTCCAACTTTCACTTGTTAAGGACCCTCTCAACTCAAGACATTCATATAAATAATGACCCTCATATCCTCCTCTTGTAGGGTTTTTGTGGCTTCAAACAGGTCATCGTGGAATTTTCGCTATAACTTATTTTACGTGAAGCTTCAGAAGGTGAAATTAAAACCCATTTGAGCCTAAATATTGATGCACATCATTACCAAATTTCAGATCTTTTTTCTCTATATGTTGGGAGATATGATCTAAGGACATTAGGGTTTTGGCAGGCTCCCGAATTCCATGTCAAACAGGTGACGTTGGGAAAATCGTCATAACTTTCTCTCTGAGCATTGGATTCAAATTTCATAAATAGTAACAGAAAGAGGACGGACTGTAGTTTGTTGAGTAACATTTTCAAGGCTGAAGGTCGCAACAGTGACATGTGGCACTTCGTACACATTTTCTCTACTGAACTAGGCTATAATCAATTCATCGTGGGAGATTGGGCATAACTATTTATTGAAGAATCAAATCTTGATCAAACCTATGGGGATGCAAAGAGGACTTGGATACCTCAGGAAAAAATGTCAGACCCTAGAGTTTTGAAATGACAAAGATACAAGAGATTCAATATTGAGCTCCTAAAAGGAAAGAAAAATCATGCATTCAAGGATCACTGCAGTAAGGGGCACACATCAACAGTCAAGGGTATGTCTCCTACAACAAGGTATGTATGATTAGGTGTTTACATTTGAATTTTGAGTATCATCTCTTACATATGTTTTTGTAGGACAACGTAAGTATATATAGGGTCTTGGTTATATCTCTATGTCTCTATATGTCACAATTAATTTTTCAGATGTCCTATTCTTGATACTACACATTTTATGCTACATATTCTTGATTCTACACCGCGTTTGCTAAATCTATATGATGTTGTAAGTTCATGTTACTTTTCTTTTCATATTTTATAGAATGGTCTATGTTCTTGTACTTAGAACTTGCTCCATCACAAGTCTAGAGTTTGTCATTAGTTTTTATTGTATATATCTTTAGGTCAGTTTTGGATATAGTCTTCCATAGAGTCCAAGCCTATATCAAGAGTGGGAGTCTTTGTCTACTACTACAACAAGTCAACAACAAAAGTGACAAGCACACCTCAGGTACACATTGTAATTTTAATTTGTATTTATTCATTATTATGCACTTACATGTGTTTTGTAGGCAGAGGTAAATTGAAGGGTATTTTGTTTGGTTTTGGGATTGGTTTTGTCGAGAAAATTTTGCATGCAGGTAGAATAAGATTCAAGTACAACTTAAAGCAAGAATTCAAGTGCAGAAGTATTAAATCAAATGAAGCATTGCAGTGGGACATCCTTTGAAGACATGACAACCATTCGTATATTGTGAAGAAGTGTCAAGGCCAAGAGTTATCATTGTAAAGTTGTAAAAGAGTCATTTGTAAAAGTATCATCATTGGAAGAGTCATTATTGTAAAAGATTCAATATTCCTAGAGTTGAAAAGGCATTGTTGGGAGGTATAGGAGTCTATGTTAGGATGATGTCATGGTTGGGTTGAAGTTCATAGTGTGATTGGGTGTTCGGTCAAAATCATTTTAAATCATATTGTATTGTGGATCATTGTCCCTGGTACAAGAATCCACACTCTTGTCTCATTTTAGTCATTATAGGGTGCCAGGGAGGTGCTAGGCAGGTGCATGAAGTCACCTACAGGTTGAATCCTATGAACACTTCAGGGTGGTAGGTTGGTCTAGGGTGTTGGGGCATCCATTCAGTTGATTACTGAAGAAACCAGGGCATTGGGGCATCCTTCCAGTGGGAGCTGCAGAAGAAGGATTTTCTAGAACTCTAGGAAGTTGTTTCTTTCATTTTAGTTGGGGTTGAAGATTAAAAAATTTATTACAAAAGCGTTCAGTGGTTTTTGATCTAGAAGCGGTTTTCCACCTAAACATTTTATGCCTCTTATGTTCTTTTATTAAAATTATTACCACATAAACATTAATAATAATCGAAGATTAAGTGATGCTCTGAAAAGATTTATAATTTCTAAGGAATATTGATTAACCCCCCCTCTTAGTATTTCCAACAAAACTCCTCAACGAGTTGGCGCAGTAGAAAGAATGATCCAGGTGGATATTGGTGGCCACCTGCCAAGTCCACCTGGACCCCCACCATTATCTTTCTCAGCATTTTCAGTTTCCTTAATTGTAGCACAACTTACTATTTTTAGCAGTTTTTCAGGTCTTGAACTTCCGGAGCCGTTTTGAGGCCGTAAACGACGTTTTTGGGGAATCTGGGGGCAACACGAGTCCATGGAATGGACTGGTGTTGCCCGTTATAACAATGATAGTGCTCGGATAGATCTTTCTAATGAGCTATTGTACGCGTCAAACGGAGATCATATGCCAAAGTTACGACCCCGGGAAGTTGATGTACCAACTTACCCCCAAACGGGGCCCACAGTTTGGCGTTTCATCTCCTAGGGTTAGGTTTTGGAATGTTAAGGGTTTTTCCATTGTTTCTCAACAATAAATAGGCGTTCGAGCCTCATTGTAACACAGTTCAGAGGCATGTAGCCATCACATCTCTTCTTAGAGATAAGCTACCATCGCCCTAGCTAGTTTATTTCCATTTCTGTTTGTAAGCATATTTCAGTATTTTCCATTAATGAAATGAAGTATTATTTCCGCTGCATCTTTGTGTATATGGTTATCTCTGTAATTTGTTGCGTTCCTGTTTAAATCCGGATCAGTGGTATCAGAGCGGTCTGCTTTTTCTCTGTTTTTCTTTGCATGTCCCCAACAAGGTCGGGATATAAGGAGTTAGGGCTTGAACTGGTTGAACCTTTGCAAGACCAGCCTCGCAAATCCCGATGGCCTCCCATGGCGGACGAGAAGAAAGACGAGGGGGCAGGAGATCCCATCAAAATCTTGCTCGAAGAAGCGCTCGAGCGACAACGGAACGCGATGATGGACAGCTTTGCGCAGATCCTTCAGCGGCTACCCAGAAGCGGCGCATCGACTTCCAGCAGCTCCTCTGGAAACGCCACACCCTTTAAGGTACAAGTTAATTTTGAAATCCCCATATTCGAGGGTCAGATAGACGCCGATGCCGTAGATAAATGGTTAAATCTGCTAGAGGGTTATTTTTTTGTTCATGAATTTTCGAGTCGGGAAAATATTGTTTTTGCTCTTCTCAAAGCAGCCCCCCACGTCAAGGACTGGTGGGAAACCTACTGCGAGTAGAAGGATGAAAGTACTGGCTCACTATTTTCAGCCGCACCGACCTGGGATTCGTTCCGGGATGCCATCAAGGAGCAGTACTACCCTGTCGGAAGCTATGAGGATGAATACATAAAGTGGACCACGCTGCGGCAGGGAAGGGACCAAGACGTGCCGGAGTTCACCAATCTTTTCCATACCCTTCGCACAAAGTTGGGTATCAAGGATTCGGAGCAACATTTGATACTCAAATACCGTGGCTGCCTGCACAAGTACATCCAGGAAGAAATACAGTTCCTAAACATCCCCTCGCTCGGCGCAGCATACCGGTATGTCGTCAAGGTCGAGCAGAAGTTTAAACAAAAGAAGCGAGACTTTGGATCTGCGAATCCAAAGCAGAGGAAAGGTGCCCCTAAACCACAAAACAAAGGACAAAGCCAAGGCGGGACAGTCCAAGACAACCAGCCGAAGCTGCAAGCAAAGAGCAACGCCGCGAAGCCGAGAAAGGACACTGGAAAATGGTGCGAGTTCCATAAGAGCTCCACTCACAACACAAGTGAGTGTCGGGCCAAGCAGTCACTGGTGGCTGAGCTAAAGGTTTCAGAATCAGATGCATGTTCCGACTCTGAGTCAGAACCCGATAAGGGGTATGAAAAAGGGAAGCAGATCATTGATGCGGATCCCAGCGCCACTGTTGCTACCGCAAAGATCCAGAAAAATGAACCCGAAGATCCAGAGGAGGAGGAGCGTCTCTTCCACTCCCAAATGTGGGTAAAGGGCTCCCTGATACAGTTCATTGTTGATAGCGGGAGTCAAAAGAACCTCATTTCGGCAGAGGTCGTGAAGCGGTTGGGCTTACCGACCACAGCACATCCACAACCATACACCATTGGGTGGCTTCACCAAGGGCGAGATCTTCGCGTGAGCCAGCAGTGTCGCCTTCCATACAACATCAAGCCCTTCACGGATGAGGTATTGTGTGACATTGATCCCCTTGAAGTTTGTGATGTATTACTAGGACAACCATACTTGTGGAAGCGACATGCTGTGTATGAATCAAGGCCCCGTGCTGTTATTATTACATTGGGAAATAAGTTGTTCAGGATACCAGAGGTAGCACCACTTGCCGCCATCTCTTTGATTACTGCAAAACAATGCAGTAAGATCATTTCCAAAACCAGGAAATTTGTTTTCCTGATAATACGCCCTCAAGGGAAGAAGAAGACAGTGGCCGCGGCCTCCAAATGGGGTCCCTCTGCACGGCAGCTACAGATGGACAAGATTGTGGAGGAGTACGAAGACATCTTCACCTCCCCAGCAGGGGTTCCTCTGCACTGTCAAGTCAAGCACTCCATCGATCTGACCCCAGGTGCGCCGCTACCCAATGGACCAATTTATCGGCGCTCCGTTCTGGAGAACAATGAAATCAAGAGGCAGATTCAGGAGCTCCTGCAGAAAGGTCACATCCGTCCGATTTCTTCGCCCTGTGGGAGCCCGATAGTGTTGGTACAGAAGAAGGATGGGACGTGGAGACTCTGTATTGACTATCGGGCGTTGAACAAGATCACTGTCCGTAATAGGTACCCGATCCCGCGGATTGATGACCTCCTAGACCAACTAAAGGGGGCGAAATATTTCAGCAAGATCGATCTGAAGTCAGGATATCACCAGGTACCAATTGAACCCTCAGATGTGTGGAAGACTGCCTTCAAATCCAAGGAGGGCCTCTTCGAATGGTTGGTCATGCCTTTCGGATTGACGAATGCTCCTGCAACCTTTATGAGGCTAATGGATGACATCTTGCGGCCATTCACCAACTCCTTTGTAGTAGTATACTTGGATGACATTCTGATCTTCAGCCAGAGTTGGGAAGAGCACCTCCACCACATCCGACAGGTTCTCCAAACACTGCGGCAACACAAGCTATGTGCCAATTTGGAGAAATGCACTTTTGGCATGACCGAGGTTCAGTATCTGGGATACATCATTGATGAACAGGGGGTGCATGTCGATCCAGCCAAGGTCCAAGTCATTCGGGATTGGCCCTCTCCAACCACTCTAACAGAGCTCCGCAGCTTTCTAGGTCTTGCCAACTTCTACCGCAGGTTTGTGTTGGGATTTTCTCATATTTCTTGGCCCTTGAGTCAAGTCACCAAGGGCGGGGCGAAAGCAAAATTCTTTTGGTCTGAATCTCAACAAAAGGCATTCAGGGAGTTGAAGGATCGCCTCTGCACAGCACCAGTGCTCGCGTTACCAGATTTACAACAACCATTTGAGGTCGAGACAGATGCCTCTGACTATGCTATTGGGGCAGTCCTTACTCAACATGGACATCCAGTGGCATATCACAGTGAAACACTTTCAGACACAGTCCGGAAGTACCCCACTTATGATAAAGAGATGTATTCCATTGTACAGGCCTGCCGACAATGGAAGCATTACATTTTGGGGAAGGAAACGGTCATCCACACAGACCACCGACCTCTGCAGTTCATACAGACCCAAGGGAAATTGCAGAATGATCGCCATCAGAAGTGGTCTACATACCTGCAACAGTTTCACTTGAATATCAAGTATAAAAAGGGCAGCACCAATAATGTTGCAGATTGCCTCAGTCGACCACCGATCATGGCGCTAACCACCGTGCTCAACTCTTGCGGGCACGAGACTTCTGATTGGCCACTTCTCTACAAAAGCGACCCAGAATTCGGCCACACATACCAGACACTCTTGGAGGGTCGGCAGGTTGCAGATTTTCACCTCCAGGATGCCCTATTATGCCACCTCAGTCACCTTTGTGTTCCTTCAAGCGAGCGTGCCAAGATGATTTGGGAAGCACACTACAGTCGGGCTGCTGGTCATTTCGGGGTCGAGAAAACAGTGGCAGTACTGCAAAACTATTTCTATTGGCCGAATCTTCGACAGGATGTTGGGAAGTACATCCGATCATGTACTGCCTGTGCCATTGCCAAACCGACCATTAAGAAGCAAGGCCTCTATACCCCGTTGCCTACCCCTAATCGACCTTGGGAATCCATCTCCATGGATTACATGTCAGGCCTTCCTTCCACTAAGCATGGAAATGACTGTGTCTTTGTGGTCGTCGATAGGTTCTCAAAGATGGCCATTATGATGGCCTGCAAGAAGAATATCACAGCAGAAGCCACTGCTAAACTCTTCTTTGAACGAGTGTGGGTGCACTTTGGGATCCCACAGTCTATCATCTCAGATCGGGACAGTCGGTTTCTCAGCACCTTTTGGTCCAGTCTCTGGTCAATGCTGGACACCAAACTCACGAAGTCCACAGCCTTCCATCCTCAAACTGATGGCCAGACAGAGGTTGTCAATAGGATGATTGTGCACATTCTGCGCATGTATAACTCAAAGCATCCACGCACATGGGACGAGAGCCTCCCCTACGTTCAGCACATCTACAACCGAGCTTTTCACAGCTCCACTGGCCATAGCCCTTTTCAGGTGGGTTTGGGATTCCAGCCACTATGCCCCATTGATGTGGCCATGCCACTTGCAGCTACTCACATGAATTCAGCTCATGTCCAGTCCGAAACAGATAAGGCCACCAGCTTCATTGAGCACATCCAACATATTCGCCAACAGGTCCATGACATTCTTGAGAAATCAAATGCCAAGTACAAGCAGCGACATGATCAACATCGGGTGCCACACAAGTTTCAGGTGGGCGACAAAGTCTGGTTGCATTTGCAAAAGGAACGCCTTACTGGAGCCTATCGGAAATTGAGACCACTCCGATATGGTCCTTACACCATTACTAAGGCTATGGGAGACAATGCATTTGAGCTCAGCATTCCCCCATTCCTTGGCCTGCACCCAGTATTTAATGTGGACCGCCTTCGGCCATACTTTCCACCATTGCTAGACACATCCGACATTGCAGAACAGCTCAAACCCACTGAATTAAATCCAGATTGCATGGAACAAGCTGCAACTGATCGGATCATGGACACACAGATCAAGAACACTCGCCAACAGAATATCCAACTGTATTGAGTTGTCAAAGCGGGCCAACTCCTTCAGCAGGGCAAGTGGCTCACCAGGGAACAATTTCAGTAGAAGTTTCCTCATCTCATGGAGGAGCTCAACACAATGGGGACCATTGCTTCCTAAGGGGGGAGGAATGATCCAGGTGGATATTGGTGGCCACCTGCCAAGTCCACCTGGACCCCCACCATTATCTTTCTCAGCATTTTCAGTTTCCTTAATTGTAGCACAACTTACTATTTTTAGCAGTTTTTCGGGTCCTGAACTTCCGGAGCCGTTTTGAGGCCGTAAACGACGTTTTTTGGGGAATCTGGGGGCAACACGAGTCCATGCAATGGACTGGTGTTGCCCGTTCCAACAATGATAGTGCTCGGATAGATCTTTCTAATGAGCTATTATACGCGTCAAACGGAGATCATATGCCAAAGTTACGACCCCGGGAAGTTGATGTACCAACTTACCCCCAAACGGGGCCCACAGTTTGGCATTTCATCTCCTAGGGTTAGGTTTTGGAATGTTAAGGGTTTTTCCATTGTTTCTCAACAATAAATAGGCGTTCAAGCCTCATTGTAACACAATTCAGAGGCATGTAGCCATCACATCTCTTCTCAGAGATAAGCTACCATCGCCCTAGCTAGTTTATTGCCATTTCTGTTTGTAAGCATATTTCAGTATTTTCCATTAATGAAATGAAGTATTATTTCCGCTGCATCTTTGTGTATATGGTTATCTCTGTAATTTGTTGCATTCTTGTTTAAATCCGGATCAGTGGTATCAGAGCGGTCTGCCTTTTCTCTGTTTTTCTTTGCATGTCCCCAACAAGGTCGGGATATAAGGAGTTAGGGCTTGAACTGGTTGAACCTTTGCAAGACCAGCCTCGCAAATCCCGACGGCCTCCCATGGCAGACGAGAAGAAAGACGAGGGGGCAGGAGATCCCATCAAAATCTTGCTCGAAGAAGCGCTCGAGCGACAACGGAACGCGATGATGGACAGCTTTGCGCAGATCCTTCAGCGGCTACCCAGAAGCGGCGCATCGGCTTCCAGCAGCTCCTCTGGAAACGCCACACCCTTTAAGGTACAAGTTAATTTTGAAATCCCCATATTCGAGGGTCAGATAGACGCCGATGCCGTAGATAAATGGTTAAATCTGCTAGAGGGTTATTTTTTTGTTCATGAATTTTCGAGTTGGGAAAATATTGTTTTTGCTCTTCTCAAAGCAGCCCCCCACGTCAAGGACTGGTGGGAAACCTACTGCGAGTAGAAGGATGAAAGTACTGGCTCACTATTTTCAGCCGCACCCACCTGGGATTTGTTCCGGGATGCCATCAAGGAGCAGTACTACCCTGTCGGAAGCTATGAGGATGAATACATAAAGTGGACCACGCTGCGGCAGGGAAGGGACCAAGACATGCCGGAGTTCACCAATCTTTTCCATACCCTTCGCACAAAGTTGGGTATCAAGGATTCGGAGCAACATTTGATACTCAAATACCGTGGCTGCCTGCACAAGTACATCCAGGAAGAAATACAGTTCCTAAACATCCCCTCGCTCGGCGCAGCATACCGGTATGTCGTCAAGGTCGAGCAGAAGTTTAAACAAAAGAAGCGAGACTTTGGATCTGCGAATCCAAAGCAGGGGAAAGGTGCCCCTAAACCACAGAACAAAGGACAAAGCCAAGGCGGGACAGCCCAAGACAACCAGCCGAAGCTGCAAGCAAAGAGCAACGCCGCGAAGCCGAGAAAGGACACTGGAAAATGGTGCGAGTTCCATAAGAGCTCCACTCACAACACAAGTGAGTGTCGGGCCAAGCAGTCACTGGTGGCTGAGCTAAAGGTTTCAGAATCAGATGCATGTTCCGACTCTGAGTCAGAACCCGATAAGGGGTATGAAAAAGGGAAGCAGATCATTGATGCGGATCCCAGCGCCACTGTTGCTACCGCAAAGATCCAGAAAAATGAACCCGAAGATCCAGAGGAGGAGGAGCGTCTCTTCCACTCCCAGATGTGGGTAAAGGGCTCCCCGATACAGTTCATTGTTGATAGCGGGAGTCAAAAGAACCTCATTTCGGCAGAGGTCGTGAAGCAGTTGGGCTTACCGACCACAGCACATCCACAACCATACACAATTGGGTGGCTTCACCAAGGGCGAGATCTTCGCGTGAGCCAGCAGTGTCGCCTTCCATACAACATCAAGCCCTTCACGGATGAGGTATTGTGTGACATTGCTCCCCTTGAAGTTTGTGATGTATTACTAGGACAACCATACTTGTGGAAGCGACATGTTGTGTATGAATCAAGGCCCCGTGCTGTTATTATTACATTGGGAAATAAGTTGTTCAGGATACCAGAGGTAGCACCACCTGCCGCCATCTCTTTGATTACTGCAAAACAATGCAGTAAGATCATTTCCAAAACCAGGAAATTTGTTTTCCTGATGATACGCCCTCAAGGGAAGAAGAAGACAGTGGCCGCGGCCTCCAAACGGGGTCCCTCTGCACGGCAGCTACAGATGGACAAGATTGTGGAGGAGTACGAAGACATCTTCACCTCCCCAGCAGGGGTTCCTCTGCACTGTCAAGTCAAGCACTCCATCGATCTGACCCCAGGTGCGCCGCTACCCAATGGACCAATTTATCGGCGCTCCGTTCTGGAGAACAATGAAATCAAGAGGCAGATTCAGGAGCTCCTGCAGAAAGGTCACATCCGTCCGAGTTCTTCGCCCTGTGGGAGCCCGATAGCGTTGGTACAGAAGAAGGATGGGACGTGGAGACTCTGTATTGACTATCGGGCGCTGAACAAGATCACTGTCCGTAATAGGTACCCGATCCCGCGGATTGATGACCTTCTAGACCAACTAAAGGGGGTGAAATATTTCAGCAAGATCGATCTAAAGTCAGGATATCACCAGGTACCAATTGAACCCTCAGATGTGTGGAAGACTGCCTTCAAATCCAAGGAGGGCCTCTTCGAATGGTTGGTCATGCCTTTCGGATTGACGAATGCTCCTGCAACCTTTATGAGGCTAATGGATGACATCTTGCGGCCATTCACCAACTCCTTTGTAGTAGTATACTTGGATGACATTCTGATCTTCAGCTAGAGTTGGGAAGAGCACCTCCACCACATCCGACAGGTTCTCCAAACACTGCGGCAACACAAGCTATGTGCCAATTTGGAGAAATGCACTTTTGGCATGACCGAGGTTCAGTATCTGGGATACATCATTGATGAACAGGGGGTGCATGTCGATCCAGCCAAGGTCCAAGTCATTCGGGATTGGCCCTCTCCAACCACTCTAACAGAGCTCCGCAGCTTTCTAGGTCTTGCCAACTTCTACCGCAGGTTTGTGTTGGGATTTTCTCATTTTTCTTGGCCCTTGAGTCAAGTCACCAAGGGCGGGGCGAAAGCAAAATTCTTTTGGTCTGAATCTCAACAAAAGGCATTCAGGGAGTTGAAGGATCGCCTCTGCACGGCACCAGTGCTCGCGTTACCAGATTTACAACAACCATTTGAGGTCGAGACAGATGCCTCTGACTATGTTGTTGGGGCAGTCCTTACTCAACATGGACATCCAGTGGCATATCACAGTGAAACACTTTCAGACACAGTCCGGAAGTACCCCACTTATGATAAAGAGATGTATTCCATTGTACAGGCCTGCCGACAATGGAAGCATTACATTTTGGGGAAGGAAACGGTCATCCACACAGACCACCGACCTCTGCAGTTCATACAGACCCAAGGGAAATTGCAGAATGATCGCCATCAGAAGTGGTCTACATACCTGCAACAGTTTCACTTGAATATCAAGTATAAAAAGGGCAGCACCAATAATGTTGCAGATTGCCTCAGTCGACCACCGATCATGGCGCTAACCACCGTGCTCAACTCTTGCGGGCACGAGACTTCTGATTGGCCACTTCTCTACAAAAGCGACCCAGAATTCGGCCACACATACCAGACACTCTTGGAGGGTCGGCAGGTTGCAGATTTTCACCTCCAGAATGCCCTATTATGCCACCTCGGTCACCTTTGTGTTCCTTCAAGCGAGCGTGCCAAGATGATTTGGGAAGCACACTACAGTCGGGCTGCTGGGCATTTCGGGGTCGAGAAAACAGTGGCAGTACTGCAAAACTATTTCTATTGGCCGAATCTTCGACAGGATGTTGGGAAGTACATCCGATCATGTACTGCCTGTGCCATTGCCAAACCGACCATTAAGAAGCAAGGCCTCTATACCCCGTTGCCTACCCCTAATCGACCTTGGGAATCCATCTCCATGGATTACATGTCAGGCCTTCCTTCCACTAAGCATGGAAATGACTGTGTTTTTGTGGTCGTCGACAGGTTCTCAAAGATGGCCATTATGATGGCCTGCAAGAAGAATATCACAGCAGAAGCCACTGCTAAACTCTTCTTTGAACGAGTGTGGGTGCACTTTGGGATCCCACAGTCTATCATCTCAGATCGGGACAGTCGGTTTCTCAGCACCTTTTGGTCCAGTCTCTGGTCAATGCTGGACACCAAACTCACGAAGTCCACAGCCTTCCATCCTCAAACTGATGGCCAGACAGAGGTTGTCAATAGGATGATTGTGCACATTCTGTGCATGTATAACTCAAAGCATCCATGCACATGGGACGAGAGCCTCCCCTACGTTCAGCACAGCTACAATCGAGCTCTTCACAGCTCCACTGGCCATAGCCCTTTTCAGGTGGGTTTGGGATTCCAGCCACTATGCCCCATTGATGTGGCCATGCCACTTGCAGCTACTCACATGAATTCAGCTCATGTCCAGTCCGAAACAGATAAGGCCACCAGCTTCATTGAGCGCATCCAACATATTCGCCAACAGGTCCATGACATTCTTGAGAAATCAAATGCCAAGTACAAGCAGCGACATGATCAACATCGGGTGTCACACAAGTTTCAGGTGGGCGACAATGTCTGGTTGCATTTGCAAAAGGAACGCCTTACTGGAGCCTATCGGAAATTGACACCACTCCGATATGGTCCTTACACCATTACTAAGGCTATGGGAGACAATGCATTTGAGCTCAGCATTCCCCCATTCCTTGGCCTGCACCCAGTATTTAATGTGGACCGCCTTTGGCCATACTTTCCACCATTGCTAGACAATCCGACATTGCAGAACAGCTCAAACCCACTGAATTAAATCCAGATTGCATGGAACAAGCTGCAACTGATCGGATCATGGACACACAGATCAAGAACACTCGCCAACAGAATATCCAACTGTATTGAGTTGTCAAAGCGGGCCAACTCCTTCAGCAGGGCAAGTGGCTCACCAGGGAACAAGTTCAGCAGAAGTTTCCTCATCTCATGGAGGAGCTCAACGCAATGGGGACCATTGCTTCCTAAGGGGGGAGGAATGATCCAGGTGGATATTGGTGGCCACCTGCCAAGTCCACCTGGACCCCCACCATTATATTTCTCATCATTTTCAGTTTCCTTAATTGTAGCACAACTTACTATTTTTAGCAGTTTTTCGGGTCCTGAACTTCCGGAGCCGTTTTGAGGCCGTAAACGACGTTTTTTGGGGAATTTGGGGGCAACATGAGTCCATGGAATGGACTGGTGTTGCTCGTTCCAACAATGATAGTGCTCGGATAGATATTTCTAATGAGCTATTGTACGCGTCAAACGGAGATCATATGCCAAAGTTACGACCCCGGGAAGTTGATGTACCAACTTACCCCCAAACGGGGCCCACAGTTTGGCGTTTCATCTCCTAGGGTTAGGTTTTGGAATGTTAAGGGTTTTTCCATTGTTTCTCAACAATAAATAGGCGTTCGAGCCTCATTGTAACACAGTTCAGAGGCATGTAGCCATCACATCTCTTCTCAGAGATAAGCTACCATCGCCCTAGCTAGTTTATTGCCATTTCTGTTTGTAAGCATATTTCAGTATTTTCCATTAATGAAATGAAGTATTATTTCCGCTGCATCTTTGTGTATATGGTTATCTCTATAATTTGTTGCGTTCCTGTTTAAATCTGGATCAAAGAATGAACAAAATAGTTCAACAAATGGCTTGAGCTATGCTTGATGAATCTGGAACTCCTGCCACCTTCTAGCATGAAGTTGCATTTATTGTTGTGACTATCCTCAACAAAGCTAATGTTCGGGTAAATAGTGATCAAACTCCATATGAGCTTTGGTATGGTAAGTCTGCTACTGTAAAACACTTCAGAGTTTTTGGAAGCAAATGTTTCATCAAAAACATTGATGAAAAACTTGGTAAGTTTGAACCCAGAGAAGACGAAGGAATAATTCTTGGTTATTCATCTAGAAGTAAAGGATACAAATGTTATAACAAAAGACTTCAGAAAATTGTTGAATGCATTGATGTAGTAATTGATGAAGCATGCAGAAATCCGGAACAAACAAAGTATGATGACAATGAGGAAGACGATGAATGCTTTCCCTTATCAAATCAAAATGATATAGACGAAGAAACCAATGAAGCATCAGAAGAAGATACAACTGACATGGAAAAGACTCCAACCAGTTATGTTCAAAAGAATCATCCAGAATCTCAAATTCTAGGAGAAAAAGGGTCTAGGGTACAGACAAGAAGAACTCTTGCAAAAACTTCCAATTATCTAGCATTACTATCCTCCATAGAACTACAAAATGTTAATGAAGCTAGCAAACATGAATGTTTGGTTAAGGAAATGAATGAAGAACTTGACCAAATTGAAAAGAATGATACTTGGGAACTAGTTCCTAAACCTCTTGATAAAAATATTATAGGAACAAAATGGATATTTAGGAATAAATTGAATGAAAATGGAGAGGTTATTAGAAAAAAAGAAAGACTTGTATGTAAAGGGTATGCTCAACAAGAAGGTATAGACTTTGAAGAAACATTTGCACCTATTTCCAGAATTGAACCCATAAGAATGTTTCTTGCTCTTTTAAGCTTTCGGAAATTCAAAGTATATCAAATGGATGTAAAATCTGCATTTCTTAATGGAGAGTTAGAAGAAGAAGTTTGTATCGAACAACCAGAAGGATTCATTCTAGGAAATGATGCAAAGCTTGTATGCAAGCTCAAAAAGGCTCTTTATGGACTGAAACAAGATCCAAGGGCTTAGTATTATCACCTTGACAAATATCTACAACAACAAGGGTTCACAAAAGGATCTGCAGACATCAACTTATACACCAAGATCGAGAATGATAAACTACTAATTATTGTTGTTTATGTTGACGATATCATATTTGGAAGCAATGAAGAATCTATGAGTCAGAACTCCGCTTCGGGTATGCAGCAAGAATTTGAAATGTCCTTACTTGGTGAACTTACTTATTTTCTTGGACTACAAGTTTAGCAAACAAAAGATGGTATTTTTCTTTCGCAAACTAAATATATCAAGCAGATTCTGAAGAAGTACGGAATGGAAGATTCTAAACCAATATGTGCTCCAATGGTAACAGGATGCAGTCTCATTTCTAACGATGAATCACCTACAGTGAACCAACCAACATACAAATCTATGATTGGAAGTTTGCTTTATCTAACAGGTACCAGACCTGATATCATGCATGTAATAGGAATTGTTGGAAGGTTCCAAGAAAATCCAAAGGAATCACATCTTCATGCTATAAAAAGACTATACAAATATCTTCAAGGAACTCAAGACTTAGGTCTATGGTATTCTAAAGATAGAGATCTTACTCTTCATGCATATATAGATGTAGGTTGGGCAGAAAATGTTGATGATCAAAAAATCACTAGTGGAGGTGCATTCTATATGGGATCACGGTTAGTGTCTTGGTTGAGAAAGAAACAAAGTTTGATTGCCTTATCTATAGCTGAAGAAAAATATGTGGTTGATGCATCTTGCTTCACAAAACTACTTTGGATGCTGCAAACATTGCAAGATATTCAAATCACATGTACTACACCCATCTTCATTCTATGTGATAATACAAGTGCCATTAGCATTTCAAAAAATTCAGTCATGCACTCCAAGACCATGTTGTTAGGAAACTAGGTCACAAAAAGATAGAAAAGATATATCAACGCCTTATAATTCAGCGTCTTCAAGAGGGAAAGCTCCTTTACATTACACAAATGAACAATTCTTGGATGATACAAATGACAGGACCTCTTTTCTATATATAGGAGTCTAAGGGGTCATAATATAATCAGAGCCGACATAACAATAATAATGTAAGGGCACAATAATAACAATAGTGGGCTTCTATCAGGCACAATAATAACAATATGGGGACTACATGGGTACAACAATATAATAAGGGGTTTGTACTAATAACAATAAGGGGTTACACTAGTAGTATAGGGTCCTAACATGCCCCTCTCCTTCAAAAAGTGTTGTCCTCAATGCTTGAGTAGTTCTTGATGCTTTTGTATAAAATTATTGTCCTCCCATGTGGTATCTTCAGTGGGTAAGTTCTTCCACTTGATGAGATACTTTGAAATTGATTGATTTCATAGCTATCGGGTTCTTGTTTCTATGACTGCTCCAGGTTCCAATATGATTTTTCCTTCCTCTTCAAGTTTTGGATATATTGTTTGAATTGGGATCTTCTGCAACTTTTGAATGAGTGGCCACACTTCTTCATCCTTCTTCCATTCATCCCTTGATTTGTTTATCCAATTTGGTTGGATAGTAGAAATAGCACAAAACAATGCTTCCACATCCTCATCCTTTCTTGACAGTGCATCTGCAACAAAATTTTTCTTCCCTTTTCTGTAGATGATGTCAAAGTCATAACCCAACATATTTGTGACCCATTTTTTTTGTTCTTCTAAAGATAATATTTGTTCTAAAAAGTATTTAAGACTATCATGATCCATTTTTACCTTGAAGTGTCTTCCCATTGGGTAAGGTCACCATTTCTTAAGTGCATGTAGTATTGCTAACGTTTACTTCTCATAACTAGCTTGCTTGAGATGTAGCCATAAAAATATGCAATCACCTACATCAAAACATTTTTCACTGTAACGTTAATTTACCTGTTGTTTCATTCGATTTTGCACCCAAGTGGCATTATCCTTTAAAAGTTGGAGAACTTCTTGTTGATGCTCGATGTGATCTTTCATTGCTTGAACCTTTTTCTTCTTGATATGTACTTCTATCTTGATGGTTTGAGGAGTGGTAATTTCTTCCAATGTTTTACAAGATATGGTCAAATTCATTTCTTGATGCTCGATGTGATATTTCACTTCTTGAACATTTTTCTTCTTGATATGTCCTTCTATCTTTATAGTTTGAGTGGTAATTCCAGCCAATGCATTACAAGATATGGTTGGATTCATTTCTTCTTTCTCAATGTGATATTTCACTTCTTGAACCTTTTTCTTCTTGATATGTTCTTCTATCTTGAGAGTTTGAAGAGTGTTAATTCTTGCCAATGCTTTACAATATATGGTCGGATTCATTTTTTCTTTCTCTGGGGTTGGTTCCTGGTGTATATCCTCTTCTTTTGATGTTTCTTGCTCCTTTTCTTCCTCCTCTTCATAATCTATGTAAAATAATTTCTTCTCAGCACACTTATGACCTTTAGTGCATTTGTTATCACAATTGTAACAAAGCCCTTTTTCTCTTTTTCCTTCCAATTGTTGTGGTGTAGACCTTGTAGGTTGTGGAAGGCTAGGAGAAAAAACACTTCCATAATTATAGTCGTGAGTGGTGGGATTCCTTGTTTCCATAATTTCGCTTTCAATTTTTCTTGCCCACCTGAATGTCTTCTCCAATGAATCAGGTTCCCAAAGACGAACCTCATGTTGAATGTTATCCTTTAAAGTACCTATGAAGACATCAACCCTTTGCTTCTCTGGAATGTCATTTACCCTTATATTCAATTTTTGAAAGTCCTCAATGTGCTCTACCATTGAAAACTTTTGTTTGAGATTTATCAATTGGCTAAAGAAGGTGTTTCTCTTTGTATCCTCATAATGTCCTATCATTTCCTCCGTGAAAATTGACCACGTAACAAGTAGTTTACGAGAACAAAGTCATTTATACCATAAAAATTGATCTGATTCTAAACATGAAGATGCAATACGTACCTTTTGTAACAGTTGCACCTCATGTAGATCAAAATATTGCTCCATTTGTATCCAATTTACCAGATCCTTGCCATCAAACTTCCTCATATCGCCTTTTCTTGATTTTCAGAGCTCGATCTTGAAACAACTATAACTCTATAATTTCGGATCTTCCAGTTCTGAAATTGCAACCTACAGTAGCTCACTGCGTCCTCTTTCTAATGCCACCAGTGTGATCGAAATTAGATTCTCCAAGAAAGAGTTATGCACAATCTCCTAAGATGACTTTATTATATACCTTTTCAGAAGAGAGAACTTGTATGAAGTGCCACGTGTCACTGTTTTGACCTTCGGATCTCAAAAATATACCCAGGAAACTAAAATTTGTCCTATTTCTGTAACTTCTTACGAAATTTCAATCTGATGCCCAGAGAGACAGTTATGATTATTTTCCCCATGTCACTTGTTTGGAATGTAATTCGGGAGTCTGCAACAACCCTAACTTACTTAGATCATATCTCCATAAATCTAGCAATACAAGCTCTGAAATTCGAACTTGTATTTCAGAACGATTTTGGATGAAATGGGGTTTTTTTTAGCATCTGAAACATTGCAAAAAAAAAGTTATAGTGAAAATTCCACAATGACCTGTTTGGAGCAGTGAAACCCTAGAATCCAAAGCTCTGATACCAAATATTTTGAAACCAGCTCACAAAAAGATAGAAAAGATAGATAAACACCTTATAAATAAGCCTATTCGAGGGGGAAACCTCCTTTACATTACAAAAATGAATAATTCTTGGATGATACAAATGAAAATACCTCCTTTCTATATATAGGAGTCTAAGGGGTCATAACATAATTAGAGCCGACGTATAAGTAAAATGTAAAGGCAAAATAATAACAATAGTGGGCTTCTATGGGGCCAATAATAACAATATGGGGACTACATGGGCACAACAATATAATAATGGGATTGTACAAATAACAATAAGGGGTTACACTAGTAGTATAGGGGCCTAACACAAGCACATTCCCATTAAGTACCATTTTCTACAATAACAAGTGCTTGAACAAAAGGATAAATTAGAGTATGTTCCCTCCAAAGAACAGGTTGCTGAAATATTCACCAAACCGAATCCTAGAGAAAAATTTGAATATATTAGACAGAAGCTGGGAGTAGTTTCTGCATCATCTTACAGTTAAATCCAGTTTTTAGAAGAAGGTTCCTATACGCGAGTTTCATGAAGGATAGTCGCGTATATACGTGAGTTTTTGTGGCTGCAGGAGCGTATATGTTTTTCTGATAGAAAAACAGTGGGTCGGACTCAGGTATGGGTGCTCAATCTAATATTGATGATTACAGTCTATTGATATGCTTTTTTCATTGGTTTTTATTTGACTGATGAAGATGCCTAGATGAATGATTTTTTGACAATGCACAGGTAGCACAGGTTCAGGGGGAGCATTAGCCTTCACAAACATTCTACATTTTTGGCATTATGGTTGCTGACTTCAGCTATGGTTTCAGATATTTATATCAATTGTTGCATAGGTCATGTAAAGATCTAGGGTGTTATATGTCTCCTTTTGTCATAGTCTATTTTTGAATGAGTCCTATTGGACATATGATGTAATTTGTATCCCCACTATGCATGGGATGGATGATGTAATAATTTTTTTATTTCAGTCATGTATAAACAAATGGTATATCCCCACTTGGTTGGCTGGATAACTCAAATTTGGGTATATCCCCACTTGGTTGGGTGATTGATGTATGTATCAGTCATTGATATTAGGGAGGTTATACTCACTTAGTTGAGTTATAGAGTCATGTTTTTATTTAAACAATATTTCTGCAGACTCTGCATGTACTCAGGGGGAGCATGGATAGCATATTGTATCTCAAAGGGGGAGAATCTTTTGGTCCACCCTTTGCCTTTGATGTCAAAGGGGTAGAGTATTTTTGTGTTGCTTGATATCTCTAACAGTTTCTACAACTTGGAGTAATCAACACCAATATGGTTGCCATCAAGTCCAAAGGGGGAGATTGTTGACATTATGATACAGGTGTTTTCCTTGATGGAAACTCACTCACAGGTCAGCTCAAATTTGATAAAAGGAAACTCACAGTGTAACAGATCAATTCAGAGGTAACAGGGCATTGGTACAGAAGAACAAGAAGTTGGAACAAATATCTACTGATCAGAATCAAGAAGTTGAAGGAAAATGATGTTTTCATATAGTTTAAGCTGTATACGCGGGTTTACCTTGTCAAAGCAGCATATACACGCAGGTTCACAGAACAAAAAGAGCATATATGTATGCATGCACTTTCATAAGAGGAAAAGTGTGTATGGGTTGGAAAATCAAGGAAATTCAAGAGTAAAGAATACCAAGGGTCAATACCATGGTATTAACCCACAATATTGAGCAGAGTAACAACTATTTGATCTCATCCAAGCATACCACAGGTTCCAAGTATTGTTTTGGTTTGAGGTATTGAGAAAGACCAAAAACTATATAAGGAAGAGAAGATCAAAGGGAAAAGTGTGCAAGTAAAAGGGTTTCTCTAGAATACTTCTATCTAAAGTATATTTTATGTTGAAGGGGCTATGATTATTATATGATCTAAAATATTTTGTGCAACTTAAATTCAATGTTGGATCAGGATCATGAGACCTGAAATGACTTATCATTGAATGATCTGATATTGGTTGGTGTTTTGGAGAATTTGGTATCTGCGGATAAATACTAATTCCCTAGATAAGTAGTTGTATCTAGAACAACAGTTTAAAGTGTTTTAGACTTTTCTTATAAGCAATAGATAAGATGAGAAAATAAGAAGACCTACTTGTAGTTCCACTTTCCTCTCGTCTCCCTTGTATCGATCCTGTCGCTACTTCCCGTACTTAATACGCTTGAGAAGTACCCTATAAGCACAACAAAAAACAAAGAACTGATCAAAGCACACAATCTATTGAATATAAGTGAAAGGAATCAGATGCAATTCACACATATAAGCATTATGAAACAATATAGAGATATGGTAAAAAGGTTCAAACACTTTATTAGATAGAAGAATTAAATACAACCATTAGTGTCTGATTCAAAGTCATTCCTCCAGCTTGGATCCCATCCACATCACATCAAAAGCATGACAAAATTGTAGCATCACAATACTTTCTTCAAAGCCAAATCTCATAGTAGCATTATCTCCTTAAAATTCAACATAATCCAGCCTCTGATCACTTAGATGAGTGGTCAATTTATAGGAAGATGAAGGAGGTTTTGTCATAAATGGTGGCATTGAATGGCCTTCCATACTTAGAATTAGTTCCATGGAGGAAGGGATGAGAGGATAGGATTCACCTTAACTCATTCCTCGTCCATTTTCGAGCTCATAGGAGTTGATAAGTGAGGGAACCTTCTAGATGACTCCAAAAGATAATAATATTCCCCAAACCCTATGTGAATTTTTCTCATTCTCGCCCAATGCAGGTGAAAGGAAGCCTAAGTGCTCTGTAGAGAACCCTGGCAGTGGAATCAACTGCTCTGCAATGCACCTTTACAAGGGCTTACCTATGTTGGTCCCTCTAGAGGCTATTTTTGGATGTCTTCAAGTCATGAAATTGTCTGGGAAGGAGTCATTCAAAGGGGTGACTTGTTTAGGGCATGAAGCAACTAAAATTAGGGTTTGATGAGCCCTAAAATATTGATCTGGATGTTGGGATTTATGTGCCCAAATGTATCTATAATAGTTGGGCTAAATCGGATTGCTTACACATGTTTTATTCTTCAAGTGTCATGATGTGGGCATGTCTGAAATTTGAAATAGCAGCAAAGTTGTAAGTTAGTATTTGTAAATATATACGATGGTTCGCCTTGGTGAAGGTGCATCTACATGCTAGTTTGAAGCTTCCAAGTAGCGTATACAAAAGAAAATCATGTTATTCAGAAATGACTTATCTATCTTATCAGTGCTACTGGTTTACTATTGTCTTTCAATGATGTCTTCTTAGATCTGAAAGTAGAACTAAATGCATAAGGAGATTGAGTCTGATTGATTGATTGTTTAAGTGAGAAGGGTGATCTTTACTAATGACTATCTAGATCTCTGTAATTTGACAGTAGAGGTTCAGAATATTACTGGTTGGTATAGTTTTGATTAAGAAGATTTATGTTTCAGTAGTTTTGAAGGTATACATAGGTTTGGTTAAAGGAAGTAGCATATACACGCAGGTTGGGTTCAGTAAAGTAGCGTATACATTCTAACGTATGATTTTTGACGTTGCAACTCGTTCTGAATGATGATGTAGGTTTCTGGGTTCAGCACAGTGTTTTGGTGACAGTGATCTAATTGTTCAGATTAACTGATTGTGGGTTGATGCCGTTTGAGTTTCAAATTTATGATGGGTCCAGTGTGAAAATTTGATGAAACGAGGCCTTCATATTGTGTTGTTGTGTACCATGAGCATCCAGTCTGGAAATTAATGAAACATGGTCCCTGGAGGAAGAGAGAAGGTCGTAGCCTTCTGTAGGCTGACGCCTATGAACTAGTAAACACATTGGCTAGTACAAGAGCTAGGGGGTTGTATCTCCCTTCCAGCAGAAGGTGGAGAATGAGAGAAGGTTGTAGCCTTCTGTAGGTGGGTGCCTACGTACTGGTATGAGTCAGCACCAGTACAATATTGTAAACATATTTTCTTTATATTAAAGGAAGACACAGACGACAACAACAAGTGGTTTTTCTCCTGCATTGGATTTCCACCTTAAATCTTGGTGTTCATGTGTGTTTTTTATGTGTGATGGTTAATTATGTTATTATTGCACATAGATACTATATAATAAGATATTGATGTACTGATTCAAGATCAACACATGATAAATTGACTAAATCATGAGTTCTCTTGGTATACGTTGGTTTCTTTAATCAAGTAGCCTGCACACGCAAGTTCACTTCACTGAAGTAGCGTATATAAATCTGATTGGGAAATGAAAATTATTGAATTGTAAATATTGATTCACCCCCCCCCCCCCCCCCTTCTCAGTATTATTTCCAACAAGTTAAACGAAATTTTGGAGGCATTTTCAATTGTAGGAATTTTGGGTTTCTTGTCAAGTGAACGATTCCTAAGGTGTACTTGTGTATCAATGTGTTAAGATAGAGGAATAGAGGTTCCTGGTGTGGACCTACAAAAGCCACATGCAGTAGTCCATATCTTGTGAAAAATGTAAATATAATGTTGAATTTGTAGAATTGAAAAAATAAATGAAAATTTAAAGGTTGATAATATCTCCCGTGCAAATTTCTTACTCTTCAATTTAAAATGTTAAACTAATGGCAACACCCTGGGTCCTTTGCACTGATTTTAGAATAGCCTCACAAAGCTTCAAGCTTAAAAACTCTCTAAAATTAAATTATTAGTAGTGATATTAGGTGTATTTTAACTAGATTATTATTCTTGCTACTACTCAAATTATATATTATTATAAATGTTAATTAAAAAAATTGTCCTTGGTTAAGCATGAAGCAAGTTACATTGGTTAACAATGATGAGAAACAATGATGAGAAATTTGTAGCAGAGACTTCTTGAGAAAAACAAAGAAATAAAAAGAACTTATAAAAATAAGTTGCAACTATTTGGGTACGAGGAAAATGGTTTTCCAGAGCTTGCAACTCAAAGAGAGGTCCCTACAATACTAAGTTACTAATAACAAACATATTTCCACCAATTGACCTGTCCTTACCACATGTGCATCCACTTGTCCTTCTATCGTGTTGTTAGATCCTAGTGAACTGCGATTTAGCCACTCGTTGGCTTGTGGTTCCACATCTGCAATTACATTTGGCAATCACATCACTATCACAGTCATCTTCATGTTCATGTGTCATTGTCTTACTTTGGAGATGTGGCCCTCCCTTGCTTGTGGTCAGTACCATCGAAACAAGGGAGATAGATGCTCAATTAGGGCCATAATAGTTTAGGTTATGGAGAACTTGACACAAACACATCCTTCCTGGGCACATGGGATCTAGATTAGTTAATGTCGAACAAAAAAACCTGAAGGGGGATTTGAAATAAGCACCCAACTCAATCGCTTATAGTAGCCAGCCCCTTCCTTGCTCCCAATGCACGCCATGAACCGTCAAATTTAGTCATACAAAGCCATGGGTGGTTTGCTCACCCCCCTCAAGTTTTTTATGGTTTGGAGGGAGGAGGGGGGGTGCAATCATCCTCTATCAGTAATCTTGTGATCAATGGTCTGGGCAAACCACCCATTCCCCCCCTTACATTAACACAAGAGCGCACTAGGACCCACGTTTTTCTGTCGATGGGTCGATGGGGACGTGTGGTGATATATCTGCCACATACTTGCCCAAACTTTAAGGTTCACGTCGCTACCAGCTTTGCCGTCAAGTTTGGAAACACCACCAAACTATCTTGCTCCAAAGGTCCTCCATCAATTTAACTCTGCAACCTTTGACTTCAGGGTTACATGTGTTTTGACCGACCATATCTTCTAATCTTGGAGGCCATTTTATGTCTTCCACATACCAATAGAAATATATTTCAGAGCTCTTTCCATCTAAGTGGGTTCCACTTGACTTTGAGGTGTTCTTTTGTACTAGAAATTCCTTCAAAGTCACTGCACCTTCTCCATCTATGCTCTGCTCATCTTGCAATCATCTTGTCTTTTTCCATCATCTATCAACACCTTTGTCATCATTTTCCATCAATGACAACATGTTTCTAAAACTTTGTTCAATTAATGCAATGAATTCCACATTCATATGATTGATAGAACTCCTCACTAATCCCTGGATTCTCTCTTTGATCGATCTCTGCATAAATATTCAAGGGAAATCTAACATTTGCAAAAGCATCACAATCTTCAACAATTTCCAAGTCAACCAACTAGTTATTTGACCCACATATCCACAGTCATAGTATCGTGAAATTCTCTGCATACAATCATATCTCTACAAAATAAGTCAATCAACACTCCATGATGGCATGCGACAAAATTATTTTATGTTCTATCTACATCAACACAAGTAAGAGATCTTGACAATCACAACATTCTGCCACTATAATACAAAAAAACAATTAACTTTTGCAAGAAAGATAACTTCATAAAAATTTATCATAAAGGTTTGCCAAAACTATGTTGATCTCTTCCATCAACAACCAAAAACCTTTGAAAAACAAACAGACCTATCATTTACTAATTAGATCAGTCTCCTCCTTGCACCCTTATGCATTATTATTCAAAACAAATCACAAGAAAGTAATTCACCAAATGCACACACATTCTTCTATCTCACTTCTATTTTTATAGTTGTTTGATCCTCTCAATACCACAAGCATTTACCTTGGTTTTAATTTACTCATTGGTTGACCAAATCAATCCTATCCATGCGCACAAATTCCATGGGTGAAACCTTGGTTTCTCTCATGGATTTTAATTTTCTTCATCTACAAGCATGGCCGCAATGACAAAACATGGATGTTTCGGTTGTAGCCACACTATTAACACATCTTATTTTCGGCTGAAGGCTTACAGCTGCCCTGATGAGCCTTCCTCCATGTGGTTGGGGCTTAATGTAGGGAAAAACCTTCTCTTCTCAGTCTAGAACTTTGAGACATAGATCCTTATCTCCTGTAGCACCTATTCAAGCTTTTGTATTCTCTATATCACCCTGCAAGCCTCATTCAAGCCTCTGAAACTCAACCATTTATCCAGCACTGCATAATTGTTATCCATCATGTAGACATACCATTGTGAACAAGCATTCTATACAAAAAACTATGATAATCCATATAATCCATGGAGACAACCAAACTATGATGAGGTTGACACCAAGGACAATTCATAAGACATAATGCCAACAATTTCATGGCCCTTTTCGATCACGTTAAACATTCTCTGTTTTACCATCTTTGTGGCACCATTTCACAACATTTCATTGACACTTTTTTTTGTTTCTTTGACACCTCTGAACTTTCCAACATGTAAGCCTATTTGGAACATCGAGAACAATGTTGGCCACAATAAACTCTGTAAATTCTTTCCCTTCACATATTGTGAGGTGTTTGTGTAAGAAATTTTTACAGGGGCAGAGGAGAGGAGTTTGAACAAGAAAATAGTGGCAACAAATCAAATATTTAGTTGTGGCAAAGAAATTGTAATTGGACAGAGGCTTAAATAAAACACAAAAAAACTCACGGCAAAACAAAGTAAAACAAATGTGGTTGCGGTAAATCTATTCATGAAGGTTTAAGGCCATATCGCAACAAACCAAACTTTGGATTATATTATAAATCATATGTAAATACATTCGCATGATAAATTGGAGGATGTTTCTCCAAGTAAAATAAAAGGATCTTACTGCAATTTATGCTTCACTAGGGTTGCAAAGTAACTCTTTGTAAAACTCTGTAAGAACTTGTTTTCACGCGCCCACCACAAATTGCTCCACGATTTTCTCCTCACTACCTCTCAGACTTACACAATCGACTCCTCTCTCTTGCTCAACCTTGCAAATGACTTTTACATTCATATTTATCAAAACATACAACTTTGACTCATTAATTCATGGCAGATCAAAACATTAATACACAGTATGGGTGATTTTACATAATAAATGATTTTCTGAACTTGCAGGTGTTGTGGAGTGTAGATAACAGTCCCAGAGTCAATGTTTGCCCATACGTGTTTACCAAACTTCATTAAGTGCTTTAACCCTCTGATGTGTTGTGGAATGGTCACCGTTGTACTACTACTCAGAACTTCAGTCCTTCTGCCTACAAACAAAATCACAACCTGCAAAAATTGATTGGCAATTATGGTGGTTGTCAGTGTGTTTAAGGCGGTGGTTGGGATTAATATTCTCAACACTCCCCCTTAATCATAACTGTCGCCATTGAAAATTCCCAAACAGTCTCTAAGATAAACAAAACTTTCACGTGCCAATGGCTTTGTGAAAATATCAGCAAATTGTTATGACCTGCAGTGTTGCAACACAATTTCACCATTGTTAATTAACTCTCTAATAAAATGATATTTAGCATCAATGTGCTTGTTCCTCTTGTGAAAGGCATAATTCTTTGACAACGCAATTGTGGAAGTGTTGTCGCAGAAAATAGTTGTCATTTCCTCTTGGTCGTGGCAAAGATCCCTCAACATCCTTCTCATCCAAACTGTTTGACATGATGTTGTTGTTGCAGTGACATATTCAGCTTCTATTGTTAACAGTGATACTATTGGTTGCTTCTTGGAGGCCCATGAAATGGCTCCAGAACCCAAATGAAAAACATATCCTAATGTGCTCTTTCTTTCATCGACACTTCCTTCCCAATCACTGTTAGTGTAACCAACCAGCCTGAAATCATCTGTTGTGGCGTACAAAATACCATATTGTTTTGTCCCATTGACATACTTTAGAATCCTTTTGGAATCTTGCCAATGTGTTTCCTTGGGTGTCTTCATGAACCTCGACACCAAACTCACTGCATACATTATATCCGGCCTAGTGGAGGTCAAACACATCAAGTTGCCTATCATGATTTTGTATAATGTCGGATTGACATTGCTATCGCAATCTTCTTTTCTCAACTTCAACCCCATGACAATTGGAGTTGGTGCGGGCTTGTTGTTCTACATATTAAACCTCTCCAAAATTTTTGCCACATACTTTTCTTGAGAAATAAAAATTCCTTTTTATGTTTGTTTCACTTCTATGCCTAAAAAAATATCTTAACAACCCCAAGTCAGTCATTTCAAATTCACTCTTCATGACTTCTTTGAAATCAGTGATGAGGAAATCATCACTGTCTGTAAAATTCAAATCATCTACATATAAGACAACAAAAAGAATCTTATCATCACTCTCTTTGATGTAGAGAGTAGGCTCTTCATCACATTTGTTGAAACCATTGTCCAACAAGTAAGCATCTATCTTGTTATACCATGCACGCGGTGCTTGCTTTAGCCCAAGATATTTTCTCAACCGATACACTTTGTCTTCTGGGCCTTCTACCTCATAACTAGGTGGTTATGCAACATACACTTCCTCTTTCAGCACTCCATTCAAGAACTTTGATTTTGTGTCCATTTGATACACTTTCCATTTATTTTTTGCAACAATCGCCACAACTATACGCACTATCTCCATCCTCATGACTAGCGCAAACGTCTCCGCATAATCTCTTCCATGTTAATGCTTGTATCCTTTGAAAACTAGCCTTGCTTTATGCCTTTCAATCTTCCCCTCAATATTTCTCTTGGGCTTATAGACCCACTTCACTCCAGTGACTTCCTTTCCTTGTGGAAGGTTCACTAACTCCCATGTGTCATTATTTTCTATTGCTTCTATTTCTTCCTCCATTGCCGCAACCCATTTTTCTTCTTTGACTGCATCCAAAAAATTGGCTGGGTCATCTACATGACAAAATAATGCAAATAAGGAATTTAGATCAACATTATTGTCAACTTCATCTTTCTCATAAATTTCATTTAAATTTATGATTTTTGGTCCTCTTGTGCTTGCTGAAGATGGGCTTGACATGTCACTTGGTATTTCGCTTTGCGGCGTGGTTGGAGAAGCACTTTCTTGATTGTGTGGCGATGTCCTTGTTCGGTTGTGTTATATTCTTTCCACGACTAGCCTATATTAGGTTGGGTGAACCTACCTATGGTTTTGTGCATGGTTTTCGCACATGGTTTTGAACGCGATGGTTTTCGGTCCATGGTTTTGGACGCGATGGTTTTCGGTCCATGGTTTTGGACGCGATAACAATAATCTTATGTTCTCATGGTATGCAAGAGTAGGCATGTGGATTTTTTCTATGATATTATGATGTTATAACTAATGCAATAGTTGCATCTCGAGATGTGGTGATTGACAGGAAATACACCAATGAGCCAAGAGGGCCGAATTATTTGATGATCTTGTAGGAGCCCATACTTATGAGGGAGAAGGTGTAAACCATATAGGTTGGGGATAGACTCATTCAACACTACATATGCCAATGTTTATTTTGTCTTGTGTAACTCTTGATGGATAGCTCTTAAGGAGTTATGAGACCATCTTTAGGAGGTCGAATGCCTAGAATTGGATTGGGATGGCGAAGTCCAGAAGTGGTGTAAGGACTTCAATTCTTGATGTTGTGTACCTTAGTTGGTTGTGGATGGAGTTGGTCTAGCCTTGCAAGATGTCCGAAGTCATTGAGTACCGAGATCAGATGTCTGCCTTGGGGTTGATGACGTTTAAGCCATGGGGCAAGTCTTGGGGCTATGATATAGACCGATGAGGCTTTATGTCTGGTTCCAAAAGTTGGGAAAAAGGACTTGAAGTTTCTTGGGATTTCCCTGGTGTTGTGTAACTTTCGATGCCTATTGGTATATTAGTTCAATAGAGGGAGTTGGACAAACATGGATAATAAATAAATAATTGATAATATAAATAAATAAAATAATAAATGAATATACTAACTTCGAGATGAAGTTCCTTAAAAAAGGGAAGTATATAATGTCTCATATTAATAAATAATAATAATGAAAAATGAAATAATAATATATAAATAAAGAAAATAACAAATATAAAAAAATATAATAATAAATAAAATATTCAGTGATGGAGAAAATATAATAATAAAATAATAAATAATAAATAAAATAAAATAAAAATAACTAAAAGTTGGCATGATGACACATGGATTGTGCACATGCGAACCCCTTTCCAATCCCCTTGCCATTTTTAGAATAGTTGGTTCTATTTAATGACAGAAAAGAGAGGTGATAAGCATTCATTAATTCACTCATTCTTTGAGGAAAGGAATGTTGCAAGACAAATGACACTGGCAGTAGTAAGTTGATTGAGGGCTCGGGGGTAACAAATGCAAGAAATATTTACGGCAACATGTCTAAGGTTGGGTGGAGAGTCATCCCCAACACTTTGTTGTGCTTAGTAGTATCTGGATGGCATTACAACCTCAAATCACTAGTAAGATCTATTTTTCATTCTTCTCCCTATTGATACATTTTATTTGCTAATCTATATTTTGAAAATTCTTTTCCAATTAGTAGAAAATTTGTATCGATAACATGGTTGATATATTTAATTTTTTAAATTTTAATTATGGGTCGTTACATATTCAAATTTTTTAAGCAATATGTCAACGAAAGTCATTGCCATTAGCATGCTAAGCCACCATTGTTATGACTTGGTTGCATTTAGGTCATAGAGTTTTCGTTGAACTTCGTCACAGGCTCCCAAAAGAATCCTTGTGGAGATCCGACCACATAATCAAATATGGCCATAGTGATCAACACTCCACAATCTTAGCTTGGCTCTTCACTGTCACATAGCAAGTATATATATTGACTCTCGACTTGGTGGCCACGGCCTTCGGCCTATGATTCTTTTCTACTTTAAATCTTGCCTCAACGTTGTTTGCAAAACAAACCATGTCTTTAGCTTACCACCATCTTGATAATGTTAATTAAATCACATCTCCATTGTCTCAGCATTACAATCACCATTATTTCGAACCACGTCTCGACATCTTCGAATTTCGCTGACTTGGCTTACTTGATAAGCAATATATGTCCATGTCTAAGCCACCATCGCCTCGACTTCATTGAATCTGATCGCAAGCCTTCAAGCCACCATTTAGCAGGGGCTTTTGTCACAAGAGTGTTACTTGTTGTGTCTCTTCGTTTATCTTTGATAGCCAACTCCTGGTGAACCAGTGGTGAACTCAGCGCGAACCTACTCAGAACTTTCATGCTCTCACAGCCTCAACAACGGCTTCCTCGCCTAACAATGGCCTTGGCGTCCCTTCGTTCCTTTCGTGAACCTCTGATGAACTTCCTGTGAACTTTGGATGAAAGCTCAAAGATAACTACTACCACAACAGACTATATGAATCCGCAAGAGGTATTTAGATGCAGAATGGTGTACTCATATTATTTCAGAATGGATTTTATAAATTTTACAAAGAGATTCTTTATCAGAGATTGAATATCTTCACATTTATCGGACTTTATGTTGTCCTCAAGGAACAAGCAATACCGAAGGCTACCTGGCGAAGGATAAGCTCTGCCTTAGAATATGACTGGACTCATATACAAAATCAAAGACTTCTAATATGATTCGGCCACTTTAGGTTCTCACCAGTGCCGAGCACACTGATGCGCAGGCTCCCAAATCACTTAAGGACTTGAGTTCTTCTCATGATGCAAGTAGATCAGACTAAATGTCCACAGTTGTAGAGCAGGAGGAGTACTCGACAATGACTCTGACTCTCTAAGACTCTCTAAGACCCGATGCCTCAGTAATGAACCTTACCCTCATTATATAGGAAATGAGAGGGGACAAGCATTATTGTAGGTCATCAGTGGACTAACAGAAAGATGGATAGAATCATTGCTTTCGAGTAACGCCTGAGTGACATCTGCACAAAGATTCCTGTCCGGAAAAGAAAATCTTACGGAAAGAGATTCCGTCAGAACAAAGTGGATGCTTTTCATCTGTCAAAGCCCACGAGAAACCGACAAAACAAAGTGGATGCTTTTGATCTGTCATAGAACACGAGAAACCGACAAACAAAGTGGATGCTTTTTCATTTATTAAAGCCCACGAGAAAGAAAACTGAAAATAGTATGCATGAATTACTTACACAGTGGAGGCTTTGGTACAGCAAAGCCCATGAGAAATCTGGCCACAATTAGGTCCTTGTGACTGGACATCATAAGTACACAATGGATGCTTTTTACGAAAAGCCCATGTGAACCGTCAAAATATTGTCAGTTCAGGAAATCTATCTCTTTTATACAACATTTCATCCCAGGCTTTTGTGTATATTCTACGGACAATCATAGGTTTCCCCAAGACAAACTGGTATTTTACTTTAGTTAAAACTAGCCACTCTAAATGTTCTCTCATGTATTCTTCTAGTGAGTAGTTTAGATTATGAGATGGTGACCATTCATTTTCTATCATTTCTTTGATAGTTTTGTAGATGGGGTGAAAGTATTATTCAAGATTTTGTTGTAGACATAATTCACAATGGATTTTGTGATATTGCTCGTGCCATATTGGGTCCATTGTAGTTCTGTTAACACCGTAATCATTCCACCAATATCTGAACCATTTGCATTGTTGGTATCCCTGGTAGTGGCCAACTGTGCTGAATTTCAGCTTTGTAAAATGTGTTGCTACTTTGTCATCAATATTGAGGAAATCCCACCAAAGTTGTTTATATCCTGCAAAATCATACACAGTGTCAGGAAAAATAAGTTTTGGATCATTTCTTGGCCACCGAGCAGCAAGCTGAACTGGCCAATGTCCTGGTTCATTCCAAAGGTCTCTTTTTCTGTAGATACAAATGTATCTTTCGTGTATGCCAGTACTGGATCCTCCATGGTACCATATGGCAGCAATATGATGGAAGTTCTGTTCCAAGGCTTGTTGTGCAATCCCAGCATCCCTTCTTGTTTTCTCATAAATCATATCATGAATCCACTTGCTACCTTTAGGGTACACTTTTCTTTCAGGTACAAGGTGTTGTATGTCAGTGTGAGATTGCAAGTTGGCGTCCAATATTTTTGTGTTTCTAAGCTGCCAAGTGGGTTTCCAATTTATTTTGTATTCTTCCCAGTCTTGGTATTCTGGGATTGTCCGTAAGACCTCTTGTCTTTGATTCTGGTCCCACTCAGTGACTATCATCATGACATGTTCTTGTGTCTCGATATACTCCCTACTGAGAAAATCAGGGAGATTATTTTCTTTACCCTTAATGTGCTCAACTTGAAAATCAAAGTTGGCAAATAATGCTTGCCATCTGGCAAACTTTGCTTCTCCCGCTTTCTTGATGTCTTTTGTTAATACTTTCTACAAAGCCGATGCATCAGTTCTCAGTAAAAATGGTTTATTAATAAGATATACCTCAAATTTACTGATGCAATTCCAGGCTTCTTTGACCTCTTTTTCTATCGTGGAGTAATTATGTTTGGTTGGAATCCATACTCTAGATGCAAACTGAACAATTTGTTCAGCATCTCCAATTTTCTGCTTTAAAATACCTCCCCATCCAACATTGCTTGCATCTGATTCCACAATCTTAAATGCAAGATCATTAGCAACATATAAAATAGGAAAAGTTTTTACCTTGGCTTTGATGTTCTGTACTGCTTTTGTATGGACATCTGTCCATTCTGGAGGATTTTTCTTGAATCTTTTATTCAGTATCCTTCTGTCACTTGCCCAGTCCTGATAGAAGTTACTAACATAATTGAGACAGCCTAAGAATCTTTGCAGTTGATTCTTATCTGTTATGACATCAGGAAATTTATCTGCAAATTCTAATGCATGTTTTTGTAGTGAAATCTGCCCAATGCAGATTGTATGTCCCAGAAATTTGATAGTGGCTTGAAAAACCTCTATCTTTTTCTTGCTAAGCACTAGACCATTATGCTTAGCTAAATTCTTAAATATATTTACATGCTTGAGACGATCCTAAATGGTTTTAGAGAATATCAACACATCATCTATATATACAATAAGCCAGTCAAAATATGGCTTAAAAATATTATCCATTACCTTTTGGAATTTTGATGGCGCATTTTTTCAATCCAAAAGGAATCACATTCCACTCATAGTGGCCTGCTGGTATGCTAAAAGCAATCTTAAATTTATCTTTTTCTGAGATGGAAACTTGCCAGAATCCTGCCTTCATATCAAACTTGGAAAGGATCTTTGCTCCTGCTATCCTTCTAATCAAATCTCCTTTATGAGGTATGGGATAGGTGCCATCTGCTAACACTGAATTCAGAGGCTTGTAATTAATTACTAGCCGCGGAATACCTCTGATCTGTTTAGCACTCTTGTTCATGTAGAAACCATAACAGTTCCAAGGACTGTTTGATTCTCTAATCAATTTTCTATTAAGGATCTATTGGATCTCTTTCTCACAGAGATCTCTGTACTCTTTACTCATTGGAATCGCTTGGCTTTTGCAAGGCTTACCAGAATATCCTTCCTTGTAAGGGGGCTAAACTGTATGTTGTTTTCTATGCCAAAAAGCATTTGGCTCTTCAGAACAGCATTCTTCTTCATTTTTCTTTTTCAGTTCTTCTATCTAGTTCCTCACCTGGGGAAGTTTGAGCTGTTCTTCTGTTCTAAGAGTAGATTTCCGATCTTTCAGATCTGACAATCTTGCTTCGGCTTTGTCTAGAGTTTGCATAGTTTGGACCGTTGTGGAAATTCTTTGATTTGAAATGTATGGTAATTCAATCCTCTTTCTTGTCCCTTTAGATGTGGAGACTGATATGAAATAACTAGCTTTTCCTCCTTTGATCCTAAGTGAGCCATGAGGCTCTACTGCTGCCAAAAAGACATTTCCAAGGATGCAATTGACTGGAACGTCTGCAACTGCAAATTTCAGATTAATACAATGATTTTCAAAACAAAGAGAGGCTTTGGGTATTTCGTATAAAAGCTTTTTGTTACCCAAACCTACCACTTTTCTTTCTGCAACAACCCAGTATTTAGCTGGAATCGTCTTTATAGTGAGGATGTTTATATATGCGCCTGAATCAATGAGCGCAATAATTTCAAACATTTCCCCTTTAATACAGAGGTCAATTTTGACATGGTGTTGCTGGTAAGAGATGGTTAAAAGTCTCATCTCTTGAATCCAAAGTTTGGATTCTTAACTCCTTCAGCAACTTCAACTTTTTGGTTATTGTTGTACTGTGGAGTATCCCATGGTTGTTCTTCTTCTTAATTTCTACTGGCTTTCTACTTTCCTTTCTGCAATTCTGCAATTTGTGATTTCATAGCAAAAATTTCTGACTTAATGTAGTGAATCTTGCGACTCACTTCTCCTATGGTGAGTGACCTCACCCTGTCAGGTTTCTCCTGATGCCTCTGGAAGGATTTAGTATTTCTTTCATATGAAGCATCAATAAATAAAGACTTTTTCCCTGGATTTTTTGAAGCAATGGTTCTAAGCTGGTCCATGAATGCTTCAGTCAGGTGGTTCTTCATCTCTCCATCTTCCATGGCTCGTATTTGAGCTAAGATCTTTAGCTCGTCTTCTTCTGTTGCGGCCATGAGAACTTTTTCTTTTTGGGGTTTGAATTCCCCCTCTTCTTTACCAGATTCACTATAGGATTCTGAATCAGAATCATAGTGGAATTGACAGGCACATTCTTCAGATTCAGAACATAAACACTCTGAAGAGTCAGAATCTGAATATTGTTGTATATGAGCTTGTAGTTCTTCTACATAAGAAGAACTGAAAGAATCATATGAAGATTCTTCTATCTGATGTTGCTGAGCTATTTCCCTGATTACAAGATTTGGGCGGCGTTCTGTTTTATGTGTGTGAGAACCACATTTCATGCACTACATTGGTCCTCTTCCTTCTTGTTTGACTTGTTTCCCTTTTTGAACAAAGGCTTCTGATTTCTTGCCTCTGTTTTTCTTTGACTCTTCACCTTCTGTACATCTGGAGGAAGTGTGTCCATTCTTTCCACATAACCAGCAAGTAAGCTTATTCCATTTCTCCTGCTTGGCAGTGTGCAAGTGAATATCAGAGGGATTAAAATAGTGTGTTCTAGGAACATAATTATAATATCCTTTCTTTGCCCTAAAGGTTTGACCTCGAGCTAGTTTGGAGTATTTTCCTCTGTCCTTTAGATATTTTCTCCGATTTTTGTAGAAGATTTCTTTGAATTCTCTTTTTGCTCTCTTCTTTGCCTTTCTTCTTTTTACCAAAGGATCATCTACTGTTAATCCATATTTATTGCAAATGGGCTTTTTATCTGGTAATCTGGAAAGTTTTTCCAGAGATTTATTAACTTTTGAGCTAGTACAAAAACTCACCAATGTCTTTGTAATATGGGCATAAATTTCTCCCCATGTATAAGACTCAAAAGGTAATTGGAAGACTTCTTGTAGTCTGATGTAATCTACAAATCTGGATGGCAAGGCTACAAGGTAGACTTGTTTCCACAATAAGTTTTTTGAATCTTTGACTTCATATACCCGCTGCATCGAATCTATGTGGAAGTCTTCAAACTGGGACATTTTATGGCACTTCAGATTCATAAGAATGACTTCACTTTTATCTGCAATTTTTGTTTCGCTACCACACTAATGTTCTAGGATCATTGATGTCAATGATCCTGTCATATTGCTGGTAACAGTGCCATCAGGATTACGTATGACATCTCCTTTTTCATCCTTAAGAACTTCTTCTTCCATTTTTGCAATAAGTTTAGGAGATGATTCTGTCTCCCACCACCTGAGAAGTGTCCTTGTAAAACACTGTATAATTGCCCTGCAAGCATCAATCTCACTTTTCCCTCTCAGACACATTAGCTTATACTTTGTATACATCATATCAATCATTTGTTTGATTTGACCAACACTCATATTGTCAATGTTCCACTCTCTGTGAGACTCTGGGAAAAATGTATGGGCTTGAGGAAGTTTACCTTTACCTTCAATATCAGGTGTTGGATACTTACTGAACCTGTGCTCAAGAGGTTCATAGATGGGAAAGATCTGTGTATCATGATCTTTCTGTTCTTTCCCTTTTTCTTCTTCTTCATCCTTAAACAAGGATGCAATGGTCATTTTTTTTGTAGCCTCAAATTCTGAAGATGTGGCTACTTCTTTGGGAAACAATGCTGGGAACCTATCAACAGGCTTAATAGGATCCTGAATCTTTATGTTTCTTTTAAAGAGAAAGGAGTTAGGAACTGGTTTTTCTATTTTTGACAGATTCATCTTTTCAACTTTATTTGTCAAACCAGTTATCAGATTCTGATGATTAACTAATTTCTCTTCTACTCCTTCAATTTTTGATAAAGATTCTCTAGCATAAGAACGAATAATACTAGAATCATATTGTACATTATTCAGACATTTATTTACATCATTAATTGAAACTTGAACAGTATCAATTTGTTCTTTGACATCTGTTAATTTGGCTGCATTGATTTCTAAGCCTTTAATTGCAGTGTTTGTCCAATTCAACAGTTCACTGGCCTTCTGTATTCTTCCATCAATACCTAGGGTATTGTCATCTTTCTGCACAAGTGGAATAGCTTTAGCTGCATTCTGGTTTTCTCCTATAACAATTCCTTTCAATGGAGGAAATGTTGATGGAGTTTCAACTCTACTTACATCTAATGCAGTCCAAGCATGTTTATTGGCTGAACTGGTTGAGATTGAACCAGTTAAAACATTTATTGGAGCAACATTATCCTTCCAAGAATAAAAGGATATCCATGTGTTATTGACTTCCATAAAATGTTTCCAATCTTCAGCCAATTCCTTTTTCTCTTGGGGAGTATAATTTCTATCAAATTCTTCTGCTTGGGGATTGGTCAACAAATCCCAATTAAGCATTGCTTTCATCCATTTTGCACTAATTTCATATTTCAGTCGTCCATCCATAAGAGAAAAGAATTTGTGCATCTCCATTACAGCAGGCTTTTTACAATCGGCAGGGACTAGACCAAATCTACATGCTGGTATGAGACCATTTGATTGCTCAAGGAATCCTAGACCATATTTAGGCTTAGCAGGTCTCATAAGACACATCATTTCAGTTAGCCTTGGGTCTTCTCATTAATACATGATCAAGCTCCTGCTCATGGGGAAAAGGAATATCTGAGCATTTCGGATTGGGACATGGATTGACAGAGGTTGAAGGAGGAGCTATGCCAGATCTGGGATTATGGTTGGCATGAATTTCAGTTTCGGAAAGCGTGAGTAGATTGATACTCTCTTGGCACTCTAGACATTTGACTTCTAAAGAGGAAAAATTTACAAGTTGTGCTAACTCAAATAAGGAATTATGTTTACAAGAGGAAGATGAACTGGAACAAGCAGTATCTACAGTGGAGGGGTCTCTGTAATATTTAGACTTTTTACAAGCGATCTCAATACCTCGGCGGTCAATAGTGGATCTTCTGGGAAAGGATATGACTGCAAAAGATAGATTCTCTGTGATATCAGCTGAGGTGATTTTCTTTGGCATGAGAGGCTTGGGATTATTTATTACCCAGTGTTCTAGAAAAGTCAAGTCTTCCCATCTGATTGTCTAATGTTCTATTTTCTAATTTTTTGGATCAGTCAGAACAACAACACTAGACTTTGAATCACGACTGGGAGTGTGGAGGATGGCTGGCCATAGAGTATTGGGATGGCGAAAACAGCCGTTGGTCTGAATGGCAATGTTATTTCTCTTTTTATGCATATCGAAACCAATGGTTTGGATTTGGAGCTGTAGGATCTGATCAATGGTTTCATCAAATCTGTAGATAGAGAAATTTGGAAAACAGTCAAAATAGACTGAACCATGAGAAAGAGGAGCAACAATTCCGCCGATTAAGGAATCAGTATACTTATTGTGTGTTAGATCTCGGACAGTGGCTAACACATAAGTATTTAACCCTTGATGTTTCAAAGGGTTGACTCCTACCCTTATGCATCCCAAATGCAGAAAATTTGTTTTCAATCTTTTGGCCTCTGCTTGTAACTCTTTTGGATTTAACAGAGAAATAGTCTGAATATTATCATATTTTTCTTGGATTTGAATCACTAACTCTTTGATACTAATCCTAGTGGCAGATTTTAAATGAAATACAGAAATATCATTATATACTTCTGAGGGAGATATAGCAAGTAGTTCCCAACGGGCAGATGGCTGAAGTTCTTCATACTCAAGTTCGGCCTGGTTAAGAACACGACTTGAACTAGTAGCAAACATATCTCTCAAAGGATTTTCTTCAGCCTTAGATTCTCTCTCTTCTAATTCACGGAAAGAAACTGACTTTCGGAATGAACCCATTCTTTATGAGTATAACATTTAGAATGCCGACCTTCTGAACCAGACGTTACTGGCTCTGATACCAATTTTAAGCAGGGGCTTCTGTCACAAGCTTGCTACTTGCTGCGTCTCTTTGTTTATCTTTGATAGCCAACTCTTGGTGAACCAGTGGTGAACTTAGCATTAACCTACTCAAAAATTTCACACTCTCGCAGCCTCAACAATGGCTTCCTCGCCTAACAACGGCCTTGGCGTCCTTTTGTTCCTTTAGTGAACCTCTGATGAACTTCCGGTGAACTTCGGATGAAAGCTCAAAGATAACTACTACCACATCAGACAATATGAATGCGCAAGAGGTATTCAGATGTGGAATGGTGTACTCATATTTTTTCAGAATGGATTTTATAAATTTTACAGAGAGATTCTTTATCAGATATTGACTATCTTCGCATTTATCGGACTTTATGCTGTCCTCAAGGAACAAGCAATACCGAAGGCTACCTAGCGAAGGATAGGCTCTGCCTCAAAATATGACTGGACTCATATACAGACTAAAGGACTTCTAATATGATTCATCCACATTAAGTTCTCACCAGTGTCTAGCACACTGATGCGCAGGCTCCCAAATCACCTAAGGACTTGAGTTCTTCTCGTGATGCAAGCAGATCAAACTGAATGTCCGCAGTTGCGGAGCAGGAGGAGTTCTCGACAATGACTCTGACTCTCTAAGACCTGATGCCTCAACAATGAGCCTTACCCTCATTATATAGGAAACGAGAGGGGACAAGCATTATTGTAGATAATTAGTGGACTGACCGAAAGATGGATGGAATCATTGCTTTCGGGTAACACCTGAGCGACATCCGCACAAAGATTCCTATCCGGAAAAGAAAATATTACGGAAATGGATTCCGTCAGAACAAAGTGGATGCTTTTCATCTGTCAAAGCCCACGAGAAACCGACAAAACAAAGTGGATGCTTTTTCATTTATTAAAGCCCACGAGAAAGAAAACTGAAAATAGTATGCATGAATTACTTACACAGTGGAGGCGTTGGTACAGCAAAGCCCATGAGAAATTTGGCCACAATTAGGTCCTTGTGACTGGACATCATAAGTACACAACGGATAATTTTTACGGAAAGCCCATGTGAACAGTCAAAATATTGTCAGTTCAGGAAATCTATCTCTTTTATACAACATTTCATCCCAAGCTTTTGTGTATATTCTGCGGACAATCATAGGTTTCCCCAAGACAAACTTGTATTTTAACTTAGTTAAAACGAGCCACTCTAAATGTTCTCTCATGTATTCTTCGAGTGAGTAGTTTAGATTATGAGATGGTGACCATTCATTTTCTGTCATTTCTTTGACAGATTTGTAGATGGGGTGAAAGCATTCTTCAAGATTTTGTTCAAGACATAATTCGCAATGGCTTTTGCGATATTGCTCGTGCCATACTGGGTCCATTGCAGTTCTGCTAACACCGTAATCATTCCACCAATCTCTAAACCATTTGCATTGTTGGTATCCCTGGAAGTGGCCAACTGTGCTAAATTTCAGCTTTGTAAAATGTGTTCCTACTTTGTCATCAATATTGAGAAAATCCCACCAAAGTTGTTTATATACTGCAAAATCATACATAGTGTCAGGAAAAATAATTTTTGGATCATTTTTTGGCCACCAAGCAGCAGGCTGAACTAGCCAATATCCTGGTTCATTACAGAGGTCTCTTGTTCTGTAGATACAAATGTATCTTTCGTGTATGCCAGTATTGGATCCTCCGTGGTACCATATGGCGGAAATATCATGGAAGTTCTGTTCCAAGGCTTGTTGTGAAATCCAAGCATCCCTTCTTGCTTTCTCATAAATCATATCATGAATCCACTTGCTACCTTTAGGGTACACTTTTCTTTTAGGTACAACGTGTTGTATGTCAGTGTGAGGTTGCAAGTTGGCATCCAATATTTTTGTGTTTCTGAGCTGCCAAGTGGGTTTCCAATTTCTTTTGTATTCTTCCCAGTCTTGGTTATATGGGATTGTCCGTAAGACCTCTTGTCTTTGATTCTGGTCCCACTCAATGACTATCATCATGACATGTTCTTGAGTCTCGATATACTCCCTACTGAAAAAATCAGCGCGATTATTTTCTTTACCCTTAATGTGCTCAACTTGAAAATCAAAGTTGGCAAATAATGATTGCCATTTGGCAAAATTTGCTTCTCCCGCTTTCTTGATGTCTTTTGTTAATACTTTCTGCAAAGCCGATGCATCAGTTCTTAGTAAAAATGGTTTATTAATAAGATATACCTCAAATTTATTCATGCAGTTCCAGGGTGCTTTGACCTCTTTTTCTATCGTGGAGTAATGCTGTTCGGCTGGATTCCATACTCCAGATGCAAACTGAACAATTTGTTCAGCATCTCCAACTTTCTAGTTTAAAATACCTCCCCATCCAACATTGCTTGCATCTGATTTCACAATATTAAATGCAAGATCATCAGCAACATATAAAATAGGAAAAGTTTTTACCTTGGATTTGATGTTCTGTACTGCTTTTGTATGGACATCTGTCCATTCTGGAGGATTTTTCTTCAATATTTTATTCAGTATCCTTCTATCACTTGCACAATCCTGATAGAAGTTACTAACATAATTGAGACAGCCTAAGAATCTTTGCAGTTGATTCTTATCTGTTATGACATCAGGAAATTTATCTGCAAATTCTAATGCATATTTTTGCAATGAAATCTGTTCATTGCAGATTGTATGTCCCAGAAATTTGATGGTGGTTTGAAAAACCTCTATCTTTTTCTTGCTAAGCACTAGACCATTATGCTTAACTAAATTCTTAAAGATATTTACATGCTTGAGATGATCCTGAATGGTTTTAGAGAATATCAACACATCATCTATATATGCAATAAGCCAGTCAAAATATGGCTTAAAAATATTATCCATTACCTTTTGGAATTTTGATGGCGCATTTTTCAATCCAAAAGGCATCACATTCCACTCATAGTGGCCTGCTAGTATGCTGAAAGCAGTCTTAAATTTATCTTTTTCTGAGATGGCAACTTGCTAGAATCCTGTCTTCAAATCAAACTTGGAAAAGATCTTTGCTCCTGCTATCCTTCTGATCAAATCTCCTTTAGGGGGTATGGGATAGGTGTCATCTGCTAAGACTGAATTCAGAGGCTTGTAATTAATTACTAACCGCGGAATACCTATGATCTGTTCAGCTCTCTTTTTCACGTAGAAACCATAACAGTTCCAAGGACTGTCTGATTCTCTAATCAATTTTCTATTAAGGAGCTACTGGATCTCTTTCTCACAGATATCTCTGTACTCTTTACTCATTGGAATCGCTCATCTTTTGCAAGGCTTACCAACATATCCTTCCTTGTAAGGGAGCTCAACTGTATGCTGTTTTCTATGCCAAAAAGCATTTGGCTTTTCAGAACAGCATTCTTCTTCAGTTTTCTTTTCAGCTCTTCTATCTTGTTCCTCACCTGGGGAAGTTTAAGTTGTTCTTCTGTTCTGAGAGTAGATTTCAGATCTGACAATCTTGCTTCGGCTTTGTCCAGATTTTGCATAGTTTGGACCATTGTGGAAATTCTTGGATTTGAAATGTATGGTAATTCAATCCTCTTTCTTGTCCCTTTAGATGTGGGGACTGATATGAAATAACCAGCTTTTCCTCCTTTGAGCCTAAGTGAGCCATGAGGCTCTACTGCTGCCAAAAAGACATTTCCAAGGATGCAATCGACTGGAATGTCTGCAACTGCAAATTTCAGATTAATACAATGATTTTCAAAACAGAGAGAGGCTTTGGGTATTTCGTATAAAAGCTTTTTGTTACCCAAACCTACCACTTTTCTTTCCGCAGCAACCCAGTATTTAGCTGGAATGGTCTTTATATTGAGGATGTTTATATCTGCGCCTGAATCAATGAGCGCAATCATTTCAAACATTTCCCCTTTAATACAGAGGTCAATTTTGACATGGTGTTGCTGGTAAGAGATGGTTAAAAGTCTCATCTCTTTGAATCCAAAGTTTGGATCCTTAACTCCTTCAGCAACTTCAACTTTTTGGTTACTGATATATTGTGCAGTATCCCATGGCTGTTCTTCTTCTTCTTCATTTCTACTGGCTTTCTACTTTCCTTTCTGCAATTCTGCGATTTGTGATTTCATAGCAGAAATTTCTAACTTAATGTAGTGAATATCGCGACTCACTTCTCCTATGGTGAGTGACCTCACCCTGTTAGGTCTCTCCTGATGCCTCTGGAAGGATTTAGTATTTCTTTCATATGAAGCATCAATAAATAAATACTTTTTCCCTGGATTTTTTGAAGCATTGGTTCTAAGCTGGTCCATGAATGCTTCAGTCAGGCGGTTCTTCATCTCTCCATCTTCCATGGCTCGTATTTGAGCTAAGATCTTTAGCTCGTCTTCTTCTGTTGCGGCCATGAGAACTTTTTCTTTTTGGGGTTTGAATGCCCTTTCTTTACCGGATTCACTATAGGATTCTGAATCAGAATCATAGTGGACTTGACAAGCACATTCTTCAGATTCAGAACATAAACACTCTGAAGAGTCAGAATCTGAATATTGTTGTATATGAGCTTGTAGTTCTTCTACATAAGAAGAACTGAAAGAATCATATGAAGATTCTTCTATCTGATGCTGCTAAGCTATTTCCCTGATTACAACATTTGGGCAGCGTTCTATTTTATGTGTGTGAGAACCACATTTCATGCACCGCATTGGTCCTCTTCCTTATTGTTTCACTTGTTTCCCTTTCTGAACAAAGGCTTCTGATTTCTTGCCTCTGTTTTTCTTTGACTCTTCACCTTCTGGACATCTATAGGAAGTGTGTCCATTCTTTCCACATAACCAACAAGTAAGCTTATTCCATTTCTCCTGCTTGGCAGTGTGCAGGTGAATATCAGAGGGATTATAATAGTAAGTTCTAGGAACATACTTATAATATCCTTTCTTTGCCCTAAAGGTTTGGGCTCGAGCTGGTTTGGAGTATTTTCTTCTGTCCTTTGGATATTTTCTCCGATTTTTGTAGAAGATTTCTTTGAATTCTCTTTTTGCTCTCTTCTTTGCCTTTCTTCTTTTTACCAAAGGATCATTTACTGTTAGTCCATATTTATTGCAAATGGACTTTTTATCTAGTAATTTGGAACGTTTGTCCAAAGATTTATTAACTTTTGAGCTGGTACTAAGACTCACCAATGTCTTTGTAATATGGGCATAAATTTCTCCCCATGTATAAGACTCAAAAGGTAATTGGAAGACTTCTTGTAGTCTGATGTAATCTACAAATCTGGATGGAAAAGCTGCAAGGTAGACTTGTTTCCACAACAAGTTCTTTGAATCTTTGACTTCATATATCCACTGCATCCAATCTCTATGGAAGTCTTCAAACTGGGACATTTTATGGCACTTCAGATTCATAAGAATAACTTCATTTTTATCTGCAATTTCTGTTTCGCTACCACACCAATGTTCTAGGATCATTGATGTCAATGCTCCTATCATATTGCTGGTAACAATGCCATCGAGATTATGTATGCCATCTCCTCTTTCATCCTTAAGAACTTCTTCCATTTTTGCAATAAGTTTAGGAGATGATTCTGTCTCCCACCACCTGAGAAGTGTCCCTGTAAAACACTGTATAATTGTCCTGCAAGTATCAATCTCACTTTTCCCTCTCAGACACATTAGCTTATACTCTTTATACATCATATCAATCATTTGTCTGATTTGACCAACACTCATATTGTCAATGTTCCACTCTCTGTGAGATTCTGGGAAAAAGGTATGGGCTTCAGGAAGTTTACCTTTACCTTCAATATCAGGTGCTAGATACTTACTGAACTTGTGCTCAAGAGATTCATAGATGGGAAAGATCTGTGTATCACGATCTTTCTATTCTTTCCATTTTTCTTCTTCTTCATCATTAAACAAGGATGCAGTGGTCAATTTTTCTGTAGCCTCAGATTCCGAAGATGTGGCTACTTCTTTGGAAACAATGCTGGGAACCTATCAATAGGCTTAATAGGATCCTGAATCTTTATGTTTCTTTTAAAGAGAAAGTAGTTAGAAACTGGTTTTTCTATTTTTGACAGATTCATCTTTTCAACTTTATTTGTCAAACCAGTGATCAGATTCTGATGATCAACTAATTTTTCTTCTACTCCTTCAATTTTTGATAAAGATTCTCTAGCATAGGAATGAATAATACTAGAATCGTACTGTACATTATTCAGACATTTATTTACATCATTAATTGACACTTGAACAGTATCAATTTGTTCTTTTACCTCTGTTGATTTGGCTGCATTGATTTCTAAGCCTTTAATTGCAATGTTTGTCCAATTCAATTGTTCATTGGCCTTCTGTATGCTTCCATCAATACCTAGGGCATTGTCATCTTTCTGCACAAGTGGAATAGCTTTAGCTGCGTTATGGTTTTCTCCTATAACAATTCCTTTGAATGGAGGAAATGTTGATGGAGTTTCAACTCTACTTCCATCTAATGTAGTCCAAGCATGTTTATTGGTTGAACTGGTTGAGGTTGAACCAGTTAAAACATTAATTGGAGCAACATTATCCTTCCATGAATAAAAGGATATCCATGTGTTATTGACTTCCATAAAATGTTTCCAATCTTCAGCCAATTCCTTTTGTCACAAGCTTGCTACTTGCTGCATCTCTTCATTTATATTTCATAGCCAACTCCTGGTGAGCCAGTGGTGAACTCAGCGCGAACCTACTCAGAACTTTCACGCTCTCGTGGCCTCAACATTGGATTTCTCGCCTAACAACGGCCTTGGCGTCCCTTCGTTCCTTTTGTGAACCTCTGATGAACTTGCTGTGAACTTCGGATGAAAGCTCAAAGATAACTACTACCACAGCAGACTATATGAATGTGCAACAGGTATTCAGATGTGGAATGGTATACTCATATTATTTCAGAATGGATTTTATAAATTTTACAGAGAGATTATTTATCATAGATTGACTATCTTCACATTTATTGGACTTTATACTGTCCTCAAGGAACAAGCAATACCGAAGGCTACCTGGCGAAGGATAGGCTCTGCCTCAGAATATGACTAGACTCATATACAAACTCAAAGTCTTCTAATATGATTCGTCCACTTTAGGTTCTCACCAGTGCCGAGCACACTGATGCGCAGGCTCCCAAATCACCTAAGGACTTGAGTTCTTCTCGTGATGCAAGCAGATCAGACTGAATGTCCGCAGTTTCAGAGCAGGAGGAGTTCTCGACAATGACTCTGACTCTCTACGACTCTCTAAAACCAGATGCCTCAACAATGAGCCTTACCCTCATTATATAGGAAATGAGAGGGGACAAGCATTATTGTAGGTCATCAGTGGACTGAGTGAAAGATGGATGGAATCATTGCTTCCGGGTAACACCTGAGCGACATCCACACAAAAATTCCTATCCGGAAAAGAAAATCTTACAGAAAAGGATTCCGTCAGAACAAAGTGGATGCTTTTCATCTATCAAAGCCCACGAGAAACCAACAAAACAAAGTGGATGCTTTTGATCTGTCAAAGCCCACGAGAAACCGACAAAACAAAGTGGATGCTTTTTCATTTATTAAATCTCATGAGAGAGAAAACTGAAATTAGTATGCATGAATTACTTACACAGTGGAGGCGTTGGTACAGCAAAGCCCACGAGAAATCTAACCACAAATACGTTCTTGTGACTAGACATCATAAGTACACAATGGATGCTTTTTACAGAAAGCCCATGTGAACCGTCAAAATATCATTAGTTCAGGAAATCTATCTCTTTTATACAACATTTCATCCTAGGCTTTTGTGTATATTCTGCGGACAATCATAGGTTTCCCCAAGACAAACTGGTATTTTACTTTAGTTAAAACTAGCCACTCTAAATTTTCTCTCATGTATTCTTCGAGTGAGTAGTTTAGATTATGAGATGGTGACCATTCATTTTCTATCATTTCTTTGACAATTTTGTAGATGGGGTGAAAGCATTCTTCAAGATTTTGTTCAAGACATAATTCACAATGGCTTTTGCGATATTTCTAGTGCCATACTGGGCCATTGGAGTTCTGCTAACACCGTAATCATTCCACCAATCTCTGAACCATTTGCATTGTTGGTATCCCTGGTAGTGGCCAACTGTGCTGAATTTCAGCTTTGTAAAATGTGTTCTTACTTTGTCATCAATATTGTGGAAATCCCACCAAAGTTGTTTATATCCTGCAAAATCATACACAGTGTCAGGAAAAATAATTTTTGGATCATTTCTTGGCCACCGAGCAGCAGGCTGAACTAGCCAATGTCCCGGTTCATTCCAAAGGTCTCTTGTTTTGTGGATACAAATGTATCTTTCGTGTATGCCAGTACTGGATCCTCTGTGGTACCATATGGCGGCAATATCATGGAAGTTCTATTCCAAGGCTTGTTGCGCAATCCCAGCATCTCTTCTTACTTTCTCATAAATCATATCATGAATCCACTTGCTACCTTTAGGGTACACTTTTCTTTCAGGTACAACGTGTTGTATGTTAGTGTGAGGTTGCAAGTTGCCGTCTAATATTTTTGTGTTTCTGAGATTTCAAATGGGTTTCCAATTTCTTTTGTATTCTTCCTAGTCTTGGTTATCTGAGATTGTCCGTAAGACCTCTTGTCTTTGATTCTGGTCCCACTCAATGACTATCATCATGACATGTTCTTATGTCTCGATATACTCCCTACTGAGAAAATCAGGGAGATTATTTTCTTTACCCTTAATGTGCTCAACTTGAAAATCAAAGTTGGCAAATAATGCTTGCCATCTGGCAAACTTTGCTTCTCCCGCTTTCTTGATGTCTTTTGTTAATACTTTCTGCAAAGCTGATGCATCAGTTCTCAGTAAAAATGGTTTATTAATAAGATATACCTCAAATTTAATGATGCAATTCCAAGGTGCTTTGACCTCTTTTCTATTGTGGAGTAATTATGTTCGGCTGGATTCCATACTCCAGATGCAAACTAAACAATTTGTTCAGCATCTCCAACTTTCTGTTTTAAAATACCTCCCCATCCAACATTGCTTGCATCTGATTCCATAATCTTAAATGCAAGATCATCAGCAACATATAAAATAGGCAAAGTTTTTACCTTGGGTTTGATGTTCTGTACTACTTTTGTATGGACATCTGTCCATTCTGGAGGATTTTTCTTCAATCTTTTATTCAGTATCCTTCTGTCACTTGCACAGTCCTGATAGAAGTTACTGACATAATTGAGACAGCCTAAGAATCTTTGTAGTTGATTCTTATCTGTTATGACATCAGGAAATTTATCTGCAAATTCTAATGCATGTTTTTGCAGTGAAATCTGCCCATTGCAGATTGTATGTCCCAGAAATTTGATAGTGGTTTGAAAAACCTCTATCTTTTTCTTGCTAAGCACTAGACCATTATGCTTAACTAAATTCTTAAAGATATTTACATGCTTGAGATGATCTTGAATGGTTTTAGAGAATATCAACACATCATCTATATATACAATAAGCCAGTCAAAATATGGCTTAAAAATATTATCCATTACCTTTTGGAATTTTGATGGCGCATTTTTCAATCCAAAAAGCATCACATTCCACTCATAGTGGCCTGCTGGTATGCTGAAAACAGTCTTAAATTTATCTTTTTCTGAGATGGCAACTTGCCAGAATCCTGCCTTCAAATCAAACTTGGAAAAGACCTTTGCTCTTGCTATTCTTTTGATCAAATCTCCTTTATGGGGTATGGGATAGGTGTCATCTGCTACGACTGAATTCAGAGGCTTGTAATTAATTAATAACCGTGGAATACCTTTGATATGTTCAGCTCTCTTGTTCATGTAGAAACCATAACAGTTCCAAGGACTGTCTGATTCTCTAATCAATTTTCTATTAAGGCGTTGTTGGATCTCTTTCTCACAGAGATCTCTGTACTCTTTACTCATTGGAATCGCTTGGCTTTTGCAAGGCTTACCAGCATATCCTTCCTTGTAAGGGAGCTCAACTGTATGTATTTTCCTATGCCAAAAAGCATTTGGCTCTTCAGAATAGCATTCTTCTTCAATTTTATTTTTCAGCTCTTCTATCTTGTTCCTCACCTGGGTAAGTTTGAGTTGTTCTTCTGTTCTGAGAGTAGATTTCAGATCTTTCAGATCTGAAAATCTTGCTTCGGCTATGTCCAGATTTTGCATAGTTTGGACCATTGTGAAAATTCTTGGATTTGAAATGTATGGTAATTCAATCCTCTTTCTTGTCCGTTTAGATGTGGGGACTGATATGAAATAACCAGCTTTTCCTCCTTTGAACCTAAGTGAGCCATGAGGTTCTACTGCTGCCAAAAAGACATTTCCAAGGATGCAATCGACTGGAATGTCTACAACTGCAAATTTCAGATTAATACAATGATTTTCAAAACAGAGAGAGGCTTTGGGTATTTCATATAAAATCTTTTTGTTGCCCAAACCTACCACTTTTCTTTCCGCAGCAACCCAGTGTTTAGCTGGAATCATCTTTATATTGAGGATGTTTATATCTACGCCTGAATCAATGAGCGCAATCATTTCAAACATTTCCCCTTTAATACAGAGGTCAATTTTGACATGGTGTCGCTGGTAAGAGATGGTTAAGTCTCATCTCTTTGAATCCAAAGTTTGGATCCTTAACTCCTTCAGCGACTTCAACTTTTTGGTTACTGTTGTACTGTGGGGTATCCCATGGTTGTTCTTCTTCTTCTTCATTTCTACTGGCTTTCTGCTCTCCTTTTTGCAATTCTGCAATTTGTGAAATCATATCAGAAATTTCTGACTTAATGTAGTGAATCTCGCGACTCACTTCTCCTATGGTGAGTTACCTCACCCTGTCAGGTCTCTCCTGATGCCTCTGGAAGGATTTAGTATTTCTTTCATATGAAGCATCAATAAATAAAGACTTTTTACCTAGATTTTTTGAAGCACTAGTTCTAAGTTGGTCCATGAATGCTTCAGTCAGGCGGTTCTTCATCTCTCCATCTTCCATGGCTCGTATTTGAGCTAAGATTTTTAGCTCGTCTTCTTCTGTTGCGGCCATGAGAAATTTTTCTTTTTGGGGTTTGAATTCCCCCTCTTCTTTACCGGATTCACTATAGGATTCTGAATCAGAATCATAGTGGACATGATAGGCACATTCTTCAGATTCAGAACATAAACACTCTGAAGATTCAGAATCTAAATATTGTTGTATATGAGCTTGTAGTTCTTCTGTGGAAGAAGAAATGAAAGAATCATATGAAGATTCTTCTATCTGATGTTGTTGAGTTATTTCCATGATTACAACATTTGGGTAGTGTTCTGTTTTATGTGTGTGAGAACCACATTTCATGCACTGCATTGGTCCTCTTCTTTCTTGTTTGACTTGTTTCCCTTTCTGAACAAAGGCTTCTGATTTCTTGCCTCTGTTTTTCTTTGACTCTTCACCTTCTGGACATCTGGAGGAAGTGTGTCCATTCTTTCCACATAACCAACAAGTAAGATTATTCCATTTCTCCCGCTTGGCAGTGTGCAGGTGAATATCAGAGGGATTATAATAGTGTGTTCTAGGAACATACTTATGATATCCTTTCTTTTCCCTGAAGGTTTGGCCTCGAGCTGGTTTGGAGTATTTTCTTCTGTCCTTTGGATATTTTCACCGATTTTTGTAGAAGATTTCTTTGAATTCTCTTTTTGCTCTCTTCTTTGCCTTTCTCCTTTTTACCAAAGGATCATCTACTGTCAGTCCATATTTATAGCAAATGGACTCTTTATCTGGTAATCTGAAAAGTTTTTCCAGAGATTTATTAACTTTTGAGCTAGTACAAAGACTCGCCAATGTCCTTGTAATATGGGCATAAATTTCTCCCCCTGTATAAGACTCAAAAGGTAATTGGAAGACTTCTTGTAGTCTGATGTAATCTATAAATCTGGATGGCAAAGCTACAAGGTAGACTTGTTTCCACAACAAGTTCTTTGAATCTTTGACTTCATATATACGCTACATCCAATCTCTGTGGAAGTCTTCAAACTGAGACATTTTATGGCACTTCAGATTCATAAGAATGACATCATTTTTATCTGCAATTTCTATTTCGCTACCACACCAATGTTCTAGGATCATTGATGTCAATGCTCCTATCATATTGCTAGTAATAGTGCCATCAGGATTATGTATGACATCTCATTTTTCATCCTTAAGAACTTCTTCTTCCATTTTTGCAATAAGTTTAGGAGATAGATTCTCTGTGATATCAGCTGAGGTGATTTTCTTTGGCATGAAAGGCTTGGGATTATTTATTACCCAGTGTTCTGGAAAAGTCAAGTCTTCCCATCTGATTGTCTAATGTTGTATTTTCTTATTTTTTGGATCAATCAGAACAACAACACTAGACTTTGAATCACGACTGGGAGTGTGGCAGATGGCTGGCCATAGAGTATTGGTATGGCGAAACAGCCTTTGGTCTGAATGGAAATGTTATTTCTCTTTTTATGCATATCGAAACCATTGGTTTGGATCTGGAGCTGTAGAATCTGATCAATTTTTTCATCAAATGTGTAGATAGAGAAATTTGGAAAACAGTCAAAATAGACTAGACCATGAGAAAGAGGAGCAACAATTCCGCCAATTAAGGAATTAGTATACTTATTGTGTGTTAGATCTCAGACAGTGGCTAACACATAAGTATTTAACCCTTGATGTGTCAAAGGGTTGACTCCTACCCTTATGCATCCCAAATGCAGATAATTCGTTTTCAATCTTTTGGCCTTTGCCTGTAACTCTTTTGGATTTAACAGAGAAATGGTCTGGATATTATCAGAGTTTTCTTTGATTTGACTCATTGACTCTTTGATACTAATCCTCGTGGTAGCTTTTAAATGAAATACAGAAATATCATTATATACTTCTGAGGGAGCTATAGCAGGTAGTTCCCAACGGGCAGATGGCTGAGGTTCTTCATACTCAAGTTTGGCCTGGTTAAGAACACAACTCGAACTAGTAGCAAACATATCTCTCAAAGGATTTTCTTCAGCCTTAGATTCTCTCTCTTCTAATTCACAGAGAGAAACTGATTTCCGAAATGAATCCATTCTTTATGAGTGTAAGATTTAGAATACCGACCTTCTGAACCAAACGTTACTGGCTCTGATACCAATTTTAAGCAGGGGCTTTTGTCACAAGCTTGCTACTTGCTGCGTCTCTTCGTTTATCTTTGATAGCCAACTCCTGGTGAACCAGTGGTGAACTCAGCGCGAACCTACTCAGAACTTTCTACCACTATCTCAGAGAACCACATCTACCACCGTTACCAAACAAAGCTTGCCCCGAGTGAAAAGATATTCAATCAATGTTCCATCCTCAAACTGAGTCAGATGTGGTCAACTGTTCACATGACCCGACATGTGATGATTTGTGTCCAAGACTTAACCATATCCTCATTTCCTTAAACCTTACGTCATGACCCTTCATGGATGACTTAATGGAACCGTGTCATGGAGCCATGGCCTTATTTATCGTGCTTAGTTGTAACATATACCTTGATCCTTGGGTTAATGCCCTTAGGGGCTTAGTTATAAGTTCATACCCATGTGTCCTTTCAACTAACAAAGCCCAAAAGGTCACTGAGCCTACACATGCCACATGTCATAATTTGTTTTACTAGGACCACACTAGTTAACAAGTGCACATGTTGTCGTGAATCCATCACTATATCTTCTAGAAGTTACACACTATTTAACGTTTTAGTGATGGAGGTTTCTCCCTACAGTTTTTGGCTTCCAATTAGCGATGATCTTCAAACGTGATCTGGATTTAAACAAGAATGCAACAAATTACAGAGATAACCATAAACACAAAGATGCAGCGGAAATAATACTTCATTTCATTAATGTAAAATATTGAAATATGCTTACAAACAACAATGGAAATAGACCAGCTAGGGCGATGGTAGCTTATCTCTGAGAAGAGATGTGGCATCTACATGCCTCTGAACTATGTTACAATGAGGCTCGAAGTCCTATTTATTGTTGAGAAACAATGGAAAACCCTTAACATCCCACAACCTAGCCCTAGAAGATGAAACGCCAAATTGTGAGCCCCGTTTTGGGTAAGTTGGTACATCAACTTCCCGATGTCGTAACTTTAGCACTCGATCTTTGTTTGACGCGTACAATAGCTCATTAGAAAGATCTATCCGAGCACTACAACTTTGGGGAGAAAAACATTCGTCCATGGACCCATGTTTCTCCCAATTTTCCCAAAAAACATCGTTTAAGGCCTCAAAACGGCTCCGGAAGTTCACGACCCGAAAAACTGCTAAAAATAGTAAGTTGTGCTACAATTAAGGAAACTGAAAAACTAAAAGAGACAGTTGTGGGGGTCCAAATGGGATAGGTGGGTGGCCACCAACATCCACCTGGATCATTCCTCCCCCCTTAGGAAGCAATGGTCCCCATTGCATTGAGTTCCTCCATGAGATGAGGAAGTTGCTGCTGAACTTGGTCCCTGGTGAGCTGTTCTACAATCTCTGACATGTCTAGTAATGGTGGGAAGCATGGTCAAGGGCGGTCCACATTGAACACTCGGTGCAAGCGAAGGAATGGGGGAATACTGTGTGTAAACTTGTGTGGCGCCCGATGTTGAACATGTCGCTTCTTGTACTTGTCACTTTTCAGAATGGAGCGGTGATATATCGCCCCGTTGGGTAGAGGTGCTCTGGGAGTCAGATCAAATGAATGCTTAACCTGACAGTGTAACGGTACCCCTGTGGGTAAGGAGAAGATGTTCTTGTGTTCTTTCATGACTTTATCCTTCTGTTGTTGTTGTTGCGTGGAGGAACCCTTCGCGGGGGTCATGGATGTGGTGACAATCTTCCCCTTACTTTGGGAGCGAACCAGAGAGAAAATGAATTTCCTAGTCCGGGAGATGAGCTTGATGCCTTTCTTGGCAGTGATCAAGGACGTGGCGGCAAGTGGGGCTACCTCTGGTATCCTATATAATGAATTACCCAAAGAAATAATGACAGCGCGAGGCCTTGACTCATACACAACATGTCGCCTCCAAAAGTATGGCTGGCCCAAAAGTACATCACAAACATCCAGAGGTGTAACATCATACAATTCCTCGTATATAAAGGGCTGGATGTTGTAGGGAAGGTGGCACTGTTGGCGAATTTTGAGATCTCATCCTTCATGAAGCCACCCGATACTGTACGGTTGTGAGTGTGGTGTAGTCAGTAGGCTCAACTGCTTCACGACCTCTACTGAAATGAGGTTCTTTTGGCTACCATTGTCAACAATGAATTGCAGTGGTGAACCCTTCACCCACATCTGTGAGTGGAAAAGATGCTCCCCCTCCTCTGGGTCTTCGGGCTCATTCTTCTAGATCTTGGCGGTGGCAACAGTGACGCTGGACTCTGCATCAATGATTCGCTTCCCTTTGCCATTCCCCTTGTCAGGTTCTGACTCAAGGTCGGAACATGCATTTGATTCTGAAGCCTTCAACTCGGCCACCAGCGACTGCTTGGTCCGACACTCGCTTGTGTTATGAGTGGGACTCTTGTGGAACTCACACCACTTTCCTGTGTCCTTCTTCGACTTCGTGGTGTTGTTCTTTTCTTGCACCTTCAACGGGTTGTCTTGGGTCACCCCGCCTTGGCTTTGTCCTTTGGTCTTCAGATTTGCCGATCCAAAGTCTCGCTTCTTCTGTTTGAACTTTTGCTCAATTTTGACACCATATCGGTATGTCGTGTCGAGTGAGGAGATGTTCAGGCACTCCATCTCTTCTTGGATGTATCTGTGTAGGCAGCCGCAGTATTTGAGTACCAAATGCAACTCATAGTCCTTGATACCCAACTATGTGTGAAGGGTATGAAAAATGTTTCTAGACTCCGGCACATCTTGGTCCCTTCCCTGCCGCAATGTGGTCCATTTGATGTATTTTTCCTCATAGCTTTTGACAGGGTAGAACTGCTCCTTGACGGCATACCGGAATGAATCCCAAGTGGGTACGGCTGAAAATAGTGAGCTCGTACTTTCAGTTTTCTGCTCGCAGTAGGTTTCCCACCAGTCCTTGACGTGGGGGGCTGCTTTGAGAAGAGCGAAAACAATCTTTTCCCGACTCGAAAATTCATGAACAAAAAAATACCCATCTAGCAGATTTAACCATTTATCTACGGCATCTGCGTCTATCTGACCCTCGAATATGGGGATTTCAAAATTAACTTGTACCTTAAATGGTGTGGTGTTTCCAGAGTAGTTGTTGGAAGCCGATGCATCACCTATAGGTACCTGCTGGTGAAAGGGTGTGATCTTCTGATCGTGCTCCTTTGCACCAATTGACACTAGTCCATCATGCTACATCTGATTTGGGCTCCCGTAGCAAGGAATTGATCCGAGAGGTGGGCTCCTTAAGGATCTTGCCTATCTGTAGCTCTTCCTAACTACAACTCTAAATTAGCCCACCTCCCTCCTGGAGGTATCTCGACTCTCATGGCAAACTCATCCTCCTTGATCTTCGCGACGCAACCTTCAGATCATGCTTCTCATCTTGGTCCTTCTTCCTGAGAAGACACTGTGTTGCGTAGTGACCCATTTCACCACACCTGAAGCATTTAATCTTTGAAATGTCCTTCTTCTGCTTCCATTGCTCTTGTTGCCTCTTCGATGCAAGCGTTGCATTCTCATCCTCCTCCTTGGGCTTCGACCCACTATTGTTGCTTCCGTCAAGTTTACACTTGACCAAGTCTCTCCTTAGCTCCTCTTGCTTAAGAGCCGCCCACATCTCATCCCAATTTGGCAAGGTCGCCCTGTCAAGGATACTCTAGACAAAGACTCGCCAATCTTCGAAAACATAATTAGGGCCAGTCTTACCATCTCGAACCCTTGAGGTGTAGACCCCACAACTGCTAACTCATCTCGGGTCTCCTGAAGCTTCGTGAGGAACGGATCAATGCGTTCCCCCTTCTGCATCTGTATGGATCTCATCTTCTGCTCTAGGTACGTCTTCCGCTGCTCGAAAGATCCCTGATACAGCGTAGACAACGCATCCCACATCTCCTTAGCAGTCCCTCTGCTAGCGATGTGACAGACTACATGATCCTTCACTCTGTCGAGGATCATTCTCTTTGTCTTCACCATTTCTCCTCTATACTTGAGCGGATTTGGATCCGCGAGCACAACCATCACGTTGTTGACGTAGGATTTGAGAAAATGTTCATCCAGAAGGCACGACATCCTTGCCTTCTAGATTACATAGTTGGATGCCGCATCCAACCTGTCCTGATCTCTCAATCCACTCGCTGCCATCTCTGCCAAATAGAAAGTCAAATGACCTCCTCTCTCCTTTGTGTTGCTGCTGGGCTAGCCTAATCACTCCCTGCTAGAGTCAGTAGATCTGTTGCCCCTTGCCGTTGCTCAGCTGATGAGAATTTAGACTTCTTGGCTGGAAGTCCTCTGTGGAAGAATTCCCTCAACTATGTTTCTCTCTTCCCTCTGACGTCTTTATGCTTAGCAATTGCCTACAGAAAATTTCGTCCCACCAGAAAAACCCCTCTTCATTGAATCATTTGTTGTATTGCTCCCTTTATCGCTGATATATTTCGATCTAGAAATCTTACCTCTTTGTCGACTCACTCAGAGAGAGATTTACTACGAAAATCTAGCCCTCTTGTCCTGAACTGCGCAAACCATCTGGGGATTCAAATTACTTCCTCTGCAGGAATTTCGAATTCCCTTCTTCCTTCAGCGCTGGGTCTTTCAGCTCTGTTCTTCTTGCTTCACCTACAGCTCCGATAACATGTGAAAATTCAAGAAACCACCCGAATCACTGCTGCAACAAACTGATATTACTTCTACTTGTTAATCCATGCAAGTTATTTACGGTGTTCTACTGTAAATATCGAAGTAAATACAACTGCAACCTACACCATTTAAATTTATAAGCAGAAACAAGAAACTGAACAGGAAATAGATACAACACAATGACACTGTTATTTTTGGACAAACGTCCCCGGTAAAACCCAATGCGGGTAAACCGATGCAACAACTCTGAGGGTTTTATTATTATGCAATAGTAAATATGAGTACAATTCGTTGGAAGCCTGCCTGGCTATTCAATACAAAGAGAAAATGGACAAAACAAATAGTGAGATGATCTAACCCAATCACTAGAAGAATCTAACCCTGATCTCTATGGAAGGAGTCTCTGCGTCCCTTCTATATGATTATTTTGAGCTATGTTTGCACCATGCTCCTACATTCTAGAAGATATTTTTAACCATTTATTTTGTTTTATTTCTACATGCTCCTATACTACTCAAAACTTTGAAAGAAGATTTTAAGTAAAGAAGTAGACTTAGTCATAGTAGAGATCTGGATGATCTTCCTTCTTCTGCTTCTTGTCTTCTTCTTTCACCTCTTGAGTTATATGAGCTTCTTCCCTTTTTCTTTTGTTGTTGTTGTCCCTCTTAAGTTTAGGACAATTCCTTTTGTAGTTTCCATATTCTTAGCATCCAAAGCATTGGTTCCATGGTTGCAAATGCTTCCTCCTTTGATCCCACATCATCTTTTGCTTTGAGAATAGTTTCCTCTATCTTACATAGACACCATAATTCACTTAGTGGGGTAGCTTCCTTCTTGGCATATATGCTTGATGTGAAATTACCTCAATCCTTAGGTAAAGAATTGAGTACTATGATTGTCATTTCTCTGTCAGACATGATTTCTCCCAGCTCTTGAAGTTGATCCCTCATCTCAGATATCTTCATGAAGTATGGAGCTATTCCATCCTTTGATGTCTTCATCTTTTACACATCATTTCGTAGAGATATCACTTCTCCCGCTGTGCTTACCGAGAATAGCTCAATTAGCTTATCATATATTTCTTTCGATGTTTTAAATTTGGAGACATAAGGAATGAGAGTCTTTGACGGATTCTATTAGAATCCTTTCAGCTCTTGTCTCATCCTTATTGTACTTGGCTAAGGCTTGAGTTTGTTACGTAGCAGGGATAATGATATTCCAATTGATGTGATCTGGAAGTTCATTCTCTTTGAGAAGTAAATCAATCCTCTTCTTCCATGCAAGGAAGTTAGTGGTCCCAACCAATTTGTTTCTTTCTTTGCAAAAAGACATTGAGGTATATTCAGAAGGGGACATATACTTACTTGATAGAGTTTGAGATGTAGTGGACTTGCTTTCTTCTTGAAGACTTGATGGCTTGCCTTCCTTAGATCTTGATGTTCTTCAAGTTGCTTTCTTCAAATGGACTTGTTTGATGATGAGATTTACTTGATGACTTGGCTTGTAGTGCTTTTCCTTTTTGAAGATGGTGTAGCTTGATGTAGGTCCCTCTTTGATTTTCTCTTCTTGTAGGTGCCTTTATACAAAAGGCTTCTCCTCTTGCTTTGTAGTCTTCTTGTAGTCCTTTCTTGTTCTTGATGTGATTGAGACTTCTTGACTTGATGCTTCAACCTTGTAGTTGCCCTTGAGATGTTCTTCCTTGATGAGTCACCTTATGAGTGTTCTTGAGATGCCCTTTCCTTGATGTGTCACCTTAGCTCTGATACCATGTTGAAGAATCAAGGGCAGTTATGTATTGTAGGATTCTTCTAGAATTGATAACAATTTGTGAATCACTTTTCCAATTTATCTTTGTTAACTTGATCTTCTTCTTCTTCTTATTAGTGTGTGTGTTTACTTCATCAAATTGCTACCAAAACACAAGAAACAAGAACACATGATGTTGGCTCTATGCCAGGGCAAAACCTCTTTCTTAGAGAGGAAAACCCTTTCGTAAATTTCTCTTATTGAAGCTTCTATTGATCAATGCCAAACCGTAGACCTTTGACAAAAAGATCCTCCAAGCACAAGTCAAGCCCTTTCAAGATCACTTCCTCTTGCAACACTTCATCCTCTCTCTTCTGACGCTTTGTCTTCCTCCTTCCAACACTTTGTTCTTCTTCTTCCGACAACTGTAGAAACCATAGATTGTATGTCCTAGAGTGATCATTGTCCTTTTTATTCCTTCACTTGCAATGGAGCCTGTATAACTTAAGAAGATGAACTTGTCACCTCCCAACCAGGCCTTCTTTTGTTCACAAAGATTGCATACTTAGAGCAGTGGTAATACAACCCTAATTCTTCACACGTGTGAGGGGATACCTTCACAAAAACTATGTTAGATTCCTTCTTCTTCCTTCGCTTCTGTAGCCTTCTTTCTCACTTGAATGAGAGGCCTTGTAGGAACTCTTTTCTAGCCCAAACACTTCTCCTTTATGATTGCAATAGGAGAGCTTGATATGATATCATAATAGCCTTCTTTCCTTTGCACGTGTGACTGCAATTAGCTCTAGAATAGTTCCCAGAAACTCACTTTACTTCCTTCTTCGCTACACTTGGAGACCTGTTTCCTTGACTTCTTTGTACCCTTTACTCGTCCTATTTCTCCCTAATTTCAGAGATGATATGATTATACTTTGAGGAGGTCGAAGGGTTCCTTATATAGGAGCGTGTCTCCTTCTTTTAGGCTGACATGAAGACTTGAAGCCGAGTTGCTCTATATAATTCGGATTGCTTCTTTTGATGGTGCCAACGCTTGGAGGAGGCTTATGAATTTGCTTGGAGGTCTTCTTACGACTCTAATACATATTATTACATAGTGTAACCAGCCCATAAGGGTCTTTAATAAATACATTGACTCTTTGACTTCCTAGAAGCACTTAAATATGTGCTTGACCTAATCAATGAGAAAGAAACTCATTGTTATAAATAGCAAAAATAATATTTCCTTTTCTTTACAAGTACAAAGATCAGAATTACATTTATGAAGACCGAACCTAGTTACACTTTCTTCAACAACTTGAAGGGGTGAAGATGATCTGAGCCATTGATTGGAATTAGATAGTGGCAATTGGTTGCTCAATGTGAGATTATAAGAGAAAATTGATGGGGTGCTTGGAAATCACATTCGAGACACAAAATTGCAATGATAGCAAGGGCATGGTGATAGTGTGAAAGACACTAGAAGCGGGGTTTCGGAAAAGAATTTGAGGAGAGAATTGTTGGAGAAATTCTTCATCGAGATTCCATTATTTCCAGAAGAGAAAGGAGGCCAAATTGTTTTGCAAAGAGAAGGCTAAATGAGGCAGCGTGTGAAGCTAGTTCAACCAATGTGAGTACCTAAAGGCTTGATTGAGTAGCCAAATTGATATAATGAGGTACTAGCCTAGGAACACTAGGGCAAAGTTTGATCTCAGAGCTAGGGCTTGGGATATCTCGCAATCCCACTGTCAGAATTTCTTCAAATTTGGAGAAGACCTTGAGGACACACCAGCGTAGTAGAGGCTAGGAGATTGAACTTTTTCCATGGCTACTTTGTCGAGAAAATGATGGCCAAGGTGGCCCAACATGGCTAGACCTAGAAAGGGGGGGAAAGGTGAAGAAAAGGAGGTTTTAAGGTGATAACCTTATCCCTGTTTGTGCCTAATTCCTTGGGGATATGGAGTCATGAAGAATTATGAGAAAGGATCTCATTTCTAGCTCAAGGAGGCTATAAGGGAAACTTCGTTCAACGTTAGGGAAAAAAAGAGGAAACTTCGTTCAACGTAAGGGAAACTTCTTTACTTAAAATCTTCTTTCAAAGCTTTGAGGAGTATAGGAGCATGTAGAATAAAACAAAATAAATGGTTAAAAATATCTTCTAGAATGTAGGAGCATGGTGCAAACATAGCTCAAAATAATCATATAGAAGGGACGTAGAGACTCCTTCCATAGAGATCAGGGTCAGATTCTTCTAGTGATTGGGTTAGATCATCTCACTATTTGTTTTGTCCAGTTTTTCTTTGTATCGAATAGTCAGGCAGGCTTCTAACGAATTGTACTCAGATTTACTACTGCGTAATAATAAAACCCTCAGAGTTGTTGCATCGGTTTACCCACTTTGGGTTTTACTGGGAACGTTTGTCCAAAAATAACGGTATCATTGTGTTGTATCTATTTCCTATTCAGTTTCTTGTTTCTGCTTATAAATTTAAATGGTGTAGGTTGCAGTTGTATTTACTTCGATATTTACAGTAGAACATCATAAATAACTTGCATGGATTAACAAGTAGAAGTAATATCAGTTTGTTGCAGCAGCGATTGGGTTGATTTCTTGAATTTTCACATGGTATCGGAGTTGTAGGTGAAGCAAGAAGAACAGAGCTGAAAGACCCAGCGCTGAAGGAAGAAGGGAATTCGAAATTCCTGCAGAGGAAGTAATTTGAATCCCCAGATGGTTTGCGCAGTTCAGGACAAGAGGGCTAGATTTTCGTAGTAAATCTCTCTCTGAGTGAGTCGACAGAGAGGTAAGATTTCTAGATCGAAATATATCAACGACAAAGGGAGCAATGCAACAAAGGATTCAATGAAGAGGGGTTTTTCTGGTGGGACGCAATTTTCTGCAGGCAATTGCTAAGCAGAAAGACATCAGAGGGAAGAGAGAGACAGTTGAGGGAATTCTTCCACAGAGGACTTCCAGCCAAGAAGTCTGAATTCTCATCAGCTGAGCAGCAGCAAGGGGCAACAGATCTACTGACTCTAGCAGGGAGTGCATAGGCTAGCCCAGCAGCAACACAAAGGAGAGAGGAGGTCATTCGACTTTCTATTTGGCAGAGATGGCATCCAGTGGACTGAGAGATCAGGACAGGTTGGATGGGGCATCCAACTATGTAATCTGGAAGGCAAGGATGTCGTGCCTTCTAGATGAACATTTTCTCAAATCCTACGTCAACAACGTGATGGTTGTGCTCGCGGATCCAAATCCGCTCAAGTACAGAGGAGAAATGGCGAAGACAAAGAGAATGATCCTCGACATAGTGAAGGATCATGTAGTCTGTCACATCGCTAGCAGAGGGACTGCTAAGGAGATGTGGGATGTGTTGTCTACGTTGTATCAGGGATCTTTCGAGCAGCGGAAGACGTACCTAGAGCAGAAGATGAGATCCATACAGATGTAAAAGGGGGAACACATTGATTCATTCCTCACGAAGCTTTAGGAGACCCGAGATGAGTTAGTAGTTGTGGGGTCTACACCTCAAGGGTTCGAGATGGTAAGACTGGCCCCAATTATGTTTTGAAAGATTGGCGAGTCTTTGTCTAGAGTATCCTTGACAGGGCGACCTTGCCAAATTGGGATGAGATGTGGGCGGCTCTTAAGCAAGAGGAGCTAAGGAGAGACTTGGTCAAGTGTAAACTTGACGGAAGCAACAATAGTGGGTCGAAGCCCAAGGAGGAGGATGAGAATGCAGCCCTTGCATCCAAGGGGCAACAGGAGCAACAGAAGCGGAAGAAGGACATTTCAAAGATTAAATGCTTCAGGTGTGGTGAAATGGGTCACTACGCAACACAGTGTCCTCTCAAGAAGAAGGACCAAGATGAGAAGCATGATCTAAAGGTTGCGGCCGCGAAGATCGAGGAGGATGAGTTTGCCATGAGAGTCGAGATACCTCCAGGAGGGAGGTGGGCTGATTTAGAGTTGTAGTTCGGAAGAGCTACAGATGGGCAAGATCCTTAAGGAGCCCACCTCTCGGATCAATTCCTTGCTACGGGAGCCCAAATCAGATGTAGCAGGATGGACTAGTGTCAGTTGGTGCAAAGGAGCACGATCAGAAGATCACACCCTTTCAGGTAAAACTTATAGATAACATTAAGTACGATTCTCTAAAAAGATCTAGAAACTAAAAAGAAATGGATAACAAATCAACAAAGGAGTTGTAACTACAAGTTTATTTATTAATATTATGAATGCTTCTAAAAACTAGACACCTTTATAATAACTAGTATGGTGGCTTGGATGGTACGCATCATGATAATCGTATGCACCAAATAATGAATGCCTAGACGGTACATGACCATTATCATGGTAATTCAAGATATTAGTATTTAGATATGTTACCTTGGTTTTGTTATTATTGCCCATAAACAATGGAACTCGTCATGTGTACTAACATGCCAGCTAAGTTCCAATGTTCCATGTATCATTGACATATTGTCAACACTACTATATATCAAGCAATTTTCCCTGTGTTGATATTATTGGTGTAAAATGTTACTCTACTTCCAACATACCACAATATTTTAGATAAATATTGCAAATCAAAAGGAAAATATCACCTTGCTAACTGCAATAACAATTTATAACCTTATTTTTGGCCTTTGAGAAAAATTGAAAGGGATTGAGCCTTAAAGAGTTTGTCACCTTGTGTCTCACCAATAATACTAAATTCTTAATATAAAAGTTGACATTTTGTTTTTTTTTTTTTCATTTATATCTTTTTGCTTAAAATTTTAACACTCTCATTAATTATTTGACAATCGGTTCCAACTTAATTTGGAGATAGTAAAATTTCATATCTCATTCAAATTTTATATTTTTATGTATTGACAAGATTGCAATGTTTCCATTTAACCAACAACACCAAAATTGTTGATTTTCTAGTGCTAATTAGACAAACACAATTTTTTGCATCTAGTAATTACTTCGAACGATTTATGATTACTTTAGGACACCCCAAAAAATCATTAAGCAATCACACAAAATTCAATTGGTCAAATATTGATTGTTTTAGAAATTTGAGTCCTTGGAAACTTCAACGTCTTCCTCAAATTACTTCCCATGTGTGAGAGAGATGTGAGTGATGAATGTGTGAAAACAGAAGTTCATGTGTCTTTTTATAGTGATTTTAGGGTGCCCAAGAGACACGTCTCTCTGCAAAATAAATTTAAAATTAAATTAAATTAAATTTTTCTAATTTTAAATTTAAATTTTCTTTCTTTTAACTTCTGTATCTGGAAAACCTCCCACAACTATCCAAAAAATCAACAAAAATTTCCAAGTACCTTCTAGTAGGTTGCACTAATTGTTAAATTCCTTTGTTACAACATTAATAAATACTAAAAATTTGTAGTTAACTCAAACAAAATCATTGACTAGACATACTAAGTATAGTTAAATAGTTAGATATAGCAAATTCATTAAAATTAGGTGTTCATTGATGTCCCGGAAGATAAAGGCAAAAGCTAGAGTAAAGGATCAATGGTGTGCTACTAATGATATCGATTATCATCCCTATATAGGTGGCAATTTTGTTAAATGTAGTTGTTGTGGCCTAATATTTTTGGGATTTTAGAAGCCATTTAAATACTCCGTGCACAAATCAGTTCACAACCCACACTAATCATGGTGTGCTACTAATGATATCGATTATCATCCCTATATACGTGGCAATACTCCGTGCACAAATCAGTTCACAACCCACACTAATCATGGTATGCTACTAATGATATCGATTATCATCCCTATATAGGTGGCAATTTTGTTAAATGTAGTTGTTGTGGCCTAATATTTTTGGGATTCTAGAAGCCGTTTAAATACTCCGTGCTTCACTTTGCTCATGATTATAAATCATGATTATTATATTTGTGATGTGATGTATATCAGCCTTACAAGATCTGATAAAAATAAAATAATCGAGAATCAATAAATAATGTATCACTTGATCGCATATTTTACTTCTTATATATTAATTTTATTTTCTAATTTATCTCTATATATGTCAATGAAATTGCTGATTTTTTTTATGATGTCTGGAAAATTCACAATTTTTTTCTTTTTACCGATTTTTCCTTATTTGAAAAAAATAATATAGTTTATATTTTGTAATATGTACCACGATTTGCCAACTTTTTCAACACTATAATTACTAGCAATTGTCCCAAAAGATACAAAGAGAGGCCGATAGGATTATCAAATTGGAATTGTTGAATTTTTCTAGAAGAATTAATTGGTTTATAGAAAACCTTGTTTTCTTGGACTGGATCATTGTGCAATTACAAGTACTTTTCTTAAGATGTTTTTTTTTTATATCTATATTACAAGGAACACATTGAATGTCTTATTTCATTTTAGAGTAAGTTAATTACCCAAAATCAAGAGGTTAAGTTAATTACCCAAAATCAAGAAACCTCTATAGATGGCCAAGCATATACGAAGCTTGCTAGTGACCAAGGCAATAACCACCATGACTATCCCCTACCAATATATGTCATTGAAAACCATAATTGTATATTGCATTTAGAAAGTCAAAACATAATATTAGAAAACATGTTGATATATTGTTATTAAAAAGTTAATTCCATAAGAAACCATGATCACAAACCCGCCATCTATTGATTCTTAATGAGCATTCAACGCATGAATAAGTCCATCCACATGCTATAATAACCAATTTTTACGTCTTCTCAATGAAATTTCAATGCATGAATACATCTCATTCATATGCAATACCAAATCCATCTTTTCTTTTCTCCGAGTAAAATTTCAAAAGCATGAACACATGCCATTTCATATGCACAGTAAACCCAACTTCTGAAATTTCAATGCTGGGATGCATCCCATTCATATGCTATAATAAACCCATATTTTCCTTAAATTTCAATCCATAAACACATTCATTCATGAGCCATAACAAAACCACAAAAAACAAAACCCAGCCCTGCAATGCCAGCGCATTATCCCCATTCAACAGCAAAGAAGTAGCAAATATAAACGCCAGTATTCCACAGTGTTGACTGCACAAACCAATCATTGCCATCTGAAAAATCAAGAAAATAAAGACGATGACCAGTTAAGGAGATGATAGTGACCCTTTTTCTAGTTAATTAGGCAAAGGGGCACGATCAGAAGATCACACCCTTTCACCAAGAGGCACCCGAGACAATATATAAGGCAGTAAGGCAGGGGCCCTTCTATGTAAAAATCATCATTCATTAATAAAAATATATGTATTTATGTCTTTTACTGAGCTTGTATGCTCCAATCCTAGTCAAAATGATACTTGAATTTGACAAAGCACCATCCCTGTGCTGTTTTAGGGGAGTGTTTTCAATTTTCTCCTACCAAACAAAAGTAGGGTAGACACAAGAAAAACTGATTGTTGCACCCAAAACTCAGATGCTACACTCGAAAACTCTCTATACTCAGCATATAATGATTCTCAACAGTTCTGGTGCTTCTCCTACTAGAGGGCATACACCACCCTGAAATTCAACTTTCTTCCTCACAAGCTATAGGCTCCCATATTAGATTTTGCATAGCACACATGCACAAGACAATGAACACAAATGAACGAAAAGCATATTTAACATACAAAACTGTTTCAAAATTGGTCCCTGAAGATAAAAATGGATCATCATCTTTGCCTAAAATAAGTTGTCCTATCTTAAGATAGCTTTTATAGCTTTTTCACTTTTCTTGCATGTAAATGCACTTTCTTTGAAAACACACTTTCAAGGACCAAAAATGGGCATTAAACATTCTAACACTTCTAAGGACCAAGACAGCAGAATCTTAATGTCCTTTCATGTTTATCTAAGCAAATGGTTCCTTTGAGCAAAAACACATCCTATATTACATCAGTGCTACAAAGAATTACTTTTCTTACTTTTTACTGATGGTTTATAATCAAGAGCAGGAAGACTTTGTGACAAGAGCTTGAGAAAGGTTGAAAGAAATTTATATAAATATCGAATTGTGAATAGAAGTGGTCAATCTGACTCAATAGACAGATGGATAATAGCGTTTATTAACCGTCCACAAGCCCAAGTGGTCATATAGAACAAAATAAGTTTAGATTGAGTGCGACATTTTCAAAGAGATTTAAAGTAAAAGACTACAGTAAACAAAGATAGTGGTATAGTGGATATGACATGAAGTCCTATGTAGTACAGCACTATCTATGGAATCTGACGCAGGGCTAGCCTGCAAATAACCAGGATCTTTTCTCACTCATGCATATACAAACATACGCCTCAAACAATTTCCCAAATCAACCTCAATACACGGCAATTTCATCTTCATCTGGAAGCTTCTTTGTTACAAAACAACAATGGTTATGAAACCATGATTAATACACATCATCCCAAACTTTCACCATAACTTCCATGATTAACTCATCTACTTTCATCATACCTCATTCCCATTTCATAGGGTTTTTATAAAACCCAAATCTCAAATCTTAAAACATAACTTTATACAAAAGTTCAAATCCAATCCATGTGTGTACGCTTTCATACCCACCATTCAATTACAAAGCCAAATCTTGTACATACACCCTTTTAAGATCGGATTTCACAATCAAAAGTCATTAAATAAATGCGCCCCTTGTTATCATTATACATGTGAAGGTTCCAATTCATGTATTTCATTTTTATTTGATTTAGTGCCTATGAAAACTTCATACAGCTTTAATTTGAGAAAATACCAGCGCTTCCAATTTAAAGTCTATGACAATTTGATCATGTAACTTAGCTTACCTCCACAATTTACAATCTGGCCACGCAACTCTCACTACTTCCACATCCGGTTTTCAACGTTCCACCCTTTATACTGCACAGAGACCTGACAAATTGTTCTGATCTATTCTCTGCATCAGCGTTCAACAATTGCATTTAAAAGTAACTGTTCACACATCTTCCAACCAATTCAGCGCCTTCCAAAAATCGACTCTCCAAGTTTCGTTGCACTTTGTTTGCACACATCGTCCTCCTGCACGCAGAGCCTGTCACTTAATAATTGTAAACTGATCATATCGATGCAAAAAGCGTTCCACTGCTTTTCCACCTGCAACTTAATAAACCCAATTAATTCAGCGTCAACAAAAATATGTTCTTCTTAATGAAACAAGGAAATCGTTTTCAATTCTGCAAATTTAAAAGTCTGCCAATCGAATTTCATTCCAGACAGGTATTCCATTCCGGCATTCATTAACACTGCATTCATTCTTCTGCAACCCATTTGGACTTTAGACAATAGGAGTTCAACGCAGTACTGTTCTTTCAGCATTTAAAAGCCAGACATTAATACATTTACGCTGCAAACATTGACCCCATACGTTCTGATCTCATTTAAACCACTTCTCATTCCATTATTAAATCGACTCACCATTCCAGTTTTAATTCTGGTTCAGCGCCTCCACAGATCGATTTTAATACTGGCTATGGTACTTATACCATCGATTTCCCAATACGCACTCTGCTATGGTGTGAATACGCTCCACTGCATACCACAACATACAATCCACTCTAGTTTGCAATTTCGTTATGTTTTATTTCACATTAAAGTAACCACCATTTCATTAACGCTCCATGCGTTCCATTCAAATTTGTGAAGATCATTGCTTTTAGTGACAGCGTATTTCATTTTCAGAGACGGTAAACAAAAACATTCCAAACAGAACTTCTCGGCAATCACATAAAATAACGCCCTCTTTCAAACAGTAACTAACAATCTACTGATACAGGAAGTTTTTCTTCTTGAAATCGATCCATGGTGATCGATTTACCAATTCCATGATTTAAATTAAGGTGCAGTCTCACATAATGAACCTCTGCAGAAATTGAATTTCTTTCATAAGCTAAACACCATTCCTTTGCACATAATAACCCCAGATTTCAAAGAAGAACGAATTTCCTTTCACACAAATTCAATCTTACGCAACTCAATAATTGACATTCAGTAAAAAAAACAACTGTTGTATTAACACACTAAACACTTACAATACAACTTCCTTCCGTGGCCTGATTTCCAATAAATTGGCCCTTACAATTGCCTGAAGGCTTATAGCCTTGGTTGTTCAAGCCTGCTCTCAATCACACTCTCTCACAATCTCAATGTCTTGTTCTCTCAAAACCCCTTCCTATTTATACAATTTTAAAAAATGGTCTAATTAAATGCTCAATCCCCTTAATATCTCAACAAATCCCTAAATCTCTCAACATCCCTAAAAGATAGATTCTCATCCCTAAAACTTAGAAACTAATTCCAACTTAGGCTCCCTCATTAATTCTAAATAATCTAGAAACTAATTTATCTCACATTTACAATTTCTCACAAATAATTAATTAATCACTCAAAATAATATTAATATTTACATGAAATCTTAATATTTCTTCAAAACATGAAACCCCCTAGCTTAGGTAAAATACAAGGTGTTTTTCAGAGATGATGCTCCTGCATCAGAATCTCTGATCTGTAAAAGTGCATCAGGACAATTGACCATTAGAGGATGAACTCTGTCCTACACAACTATGAATAGTCCAGATGTATGTCTATTATCCTCAATTCCTAGTAATCCTCCAAAACCTACCTAATGGTCTTAGTTGGTCTGAGATCTGGTAACATAGTCCTCTTCTGCAATCTTGGGAAGTGTCACGGTGCCTCTCAAGGGTTTCAAAATAACAGGCATGATCCAAGGCCTGAAGTCCTACAGGAGCAACAAAGCTAGTGTTGGAACCTTGACTAGGGACTATAAGGCATCCCTTTTGGTGGTCCTTTTTGAAAGCGTGGTGGTAGGAAGTGGTTGGCACCGAGTTGTCCTTCTTGAAGTGAATAGTATCAAATATATGGAGCTATTGTTAGGATTTAGCATCCACTCTATAAAATGGTAGATCTAGGTATCTGGAAGAATCAAACAGTGAAACTTAAAAGGTCCTTTCTTTGTCTCTCAACAAGGATTATCTGTGTGATAGACAAGTACCTGATAAAGAGAGAGATGTATGTTTGGCCTCATATGTAAAGAAGGTGGAGAATGACCTCTTCGCTTCCCTGGACAGATTATGGAAGACGCTATGATCTTAGAATAGTTGTAGGAGAGCTTTCTACAGCTATAGAGGATCTGAATCTCAAAGCTCAAGTCACAAATTTTTGGAGTTGAGGACATTTATAAAGTTTGATTTCAAAAAAGGACAACTGGCCAAGAAAAGTTTGTTCTGAATGCTACAAGAGCTTTTTGGATGGCCTGTGGTGTGAAGGGTTACACAATTCTTGACTGAGATGGCCAGACAGTCGAAGCTTTGATCTTACAGTTTACTGTATTATAATTCTTTCATTCAGTTAATAGAGAGTGATTAGATTGAGTGCTGCAAATTAAACTTGATGTTCCAGTTTCAAGTTGATGTAGTTAGAGATCTAGCATTCCTTTATCTGTTTTTTGATAGGTGATTAATCATAGTTTGATTCCTAGTTTAGGATTTTGTTTTAGGAGTGCACATCTACCTACCATATAGTGAAAAATTAACAAAAAAACATATTAAAAGATTGAACCTCCATCTCAACACATTTGAACACTTTCAATCGTCATCCTGGGCCACAAACACATTAAATGTAAAGGTGTCATACATAATATAGAATATAAGGTGGTGAATTATATTTTCAAAGAAAAAAATTGTTACAAACAATAGAGGAGTGAATGTTGTCTTGGGTAATCAATGCATATATTGAATATTCCTTGGGAACATACACCACTAACCACCAGGACAAATTTCTTTCCTCTTTTGGTTCCATTCATGATTCAATCAATCTTTTAGCCACATGACTGTTTGTTCTTCCTCTCCCATTATATAACACCAGTTCTTAATTCATTGACTAGGGTTTACCCCTATTCATTGTAGTCTTTTTTTTGGTCCTTTTACTAGTTTAGCCCTTTGTAGTTTTCAGGGGATGAATTACGCACTGCCGTTTTGCCATTATCGCTTGATGTACATCTCAATCCTATTGATTTATTTTGGTCCTAAGTTGAATGCAAACAGAGATGGACCCACCAAATTTTTTGACAAGTTTGGATCTGAATATGGGGAAACAATTTATGAGAAACCTAAATATTAAGAAAAATGGACACTTGGACCAGAAACATAGAGAATACCTATTTCTTTTATCTATTTTGCTCCAAATCACTCTCACAAATATAAAAAACGCAAACTGCAATGAGAAACATTGATTGTGTACTTTAGGATGGGGAGGGGGGTACTTTATACGCAAAAGATAGTGTTTTAAGGTCCCACACTTTGACTATTTTATTTTTTATTTTAGTTTCTTCATGTGATTTTAACCTAGATGATTTTCTTTGGACGATCAGCCAACCCAACGTTTCTAGCAAGTTGAAAAAAGGACTCCAGCAGAGCCTTCAATGCTTCAGTTCAGAAACATATCTAAGTTAGGGCTTCATTCTCTTTTGTGCATAAATAGTGGTTTTTGTAAATTTTATTTCAGATATTTAATCAACAAAGTTTCTCTCAGATATCTCTTCCTCCATTAGAATCGGATTTGCAGGTGCAATCTACTTGGTTGTCACTTGTGAGAGTGTCCCCAATACTTATTTTATGCTTTTAGCTCTTACTTTTGATATTTTGAGCTTCATGTCTATTATATTTCTGCTTTTACTTTTAGGTCAAATCAGTATTGAAGTATCAGTTCACCATTTGCTTTCAGGTACATTACAGTCCTAACAACAAACCACTGGTAGCAGAGAAATTACACAAGGTTTATCCAGGCCTTCTATGTCTGCCATACTTCTAAAGCATACATAAACAACATTACTCTTTTCACATAGCAAAAAAGCTAAAGAAATCTGATAAACCTTTTCGGCCAGTACCAGCACACAGGATCTCACAAGACCAGAGGTTTTGGGAAGATTCTGTCCTCACCTGGAATAATCACTATCCAAGCTCTCTCAAGGAAAAATCTTTCATTTCCAAATTATGGAATCTGATTCCAAAGTTTGTCACTTGGAAAATTTGGAATAAGATCATCTTCCATTAAGGCAAGGGAAGCCATGAAAGCAAAGGTGTTCATTAGTGAAAAAATTAGGGCCTGCTGCAAAAGATCAAAATGAGGCAATCAATTATACAGACAAGTAATTGCAATGGGTGAAAGGTTGGGGTCTTGAAGAGTGGACTCAATTTTCAGACTCCCCACCTGAGATTCTTTCCCCATTTCAGCCCACTCTCTCATGTATATGGTAATATATTCTTCCTTGATGGGAGAGCAAAATGAAACCCAGGCAGAGCATGGGGAGGGTGCTCAAGGGACCCATGAGAAAAGACAAGACTAAAATTTGCTCAAGCATGAGCATGTGACCAAACCACAAATAATATTGCAGGACACATTTTATGTAAAGGCCTAAAACTGACATCCAAATTAGAGATTTGAGACATCAAAATTGCAGGGGACTCCAAAATTTAAATTATCATTGACATTATGAATGGGGCGGCCTTCCCCACTAGCATTAACTTGTCAAGAATTATTACTGAAGATAAATCATTGACCTCAAACTTAGAACAATAAGTTTTATGCAAGTCTTTTAACCCATAAACCAATGCACTTACTTTTAAGGGGACTGATCTCAGCACAAGAGATTCAGATGAACAAATCATCTTGCAGTAATACTCTCAGCATTAAGTAATATCTGGCACAATCTAAGCAAGATCATTCTCCCCCAGTGCTCCTAGTAGTTTTCCTTGTTAGCTTTTGAATTTTTGTGCTCACATCAGGTGTTAGTGACACAGTCCCATACTTCATCACTGAAAACTCCTGATTACCATTGATTTCATTATGCTGCCACTGTTAGAACTCCAAGACCTCAACCAAAGGGTATGCTGTGAAGTCCATCTACAACATAACTCTAATGGCATTTTGAGAAGTACCAAACTAGCTGATTTTTCCAAAAAGAATCTCTCTCACCACGCAGATCAAGGAACTCGGAAAGAAACTGTGACTACAAACATTGGTTGTCAGCAGCAGAGGCTCAATCTGTGGACCTTGTAACAGGGCAACAGGTGACCAATGAAGAGGAGTACTATAACAACGCCTACCTTAGGTCCTGTGAAACATGTGGCAGTTCTGCAGCACTCATCGAAGAATGAACTCTAAATCATGACACTGGTGGAACGTCAAAGGGGAGAAACGGTATTCGTTATGGACAATTAGAGCATGGATAGCTGAGAAAACAATAATTGAACAAAAACAGCCTTCCCAGTACTTAGCCTTCAACAATCCCAACATGCAACCTTCAATCCACAGATCAGTTCTAGATACAATCTAAGAATAATTTAAATAAAATATTATTTAGAACAAATTTATATACAATCTGCCTTGAACCACCATATTGTTAAACAATTTTACCACACAACTACAACGTCACTGTCAAAAACCTATGGATGCTCATGGGTATTTCTTATATGATCGATCAAATGACTAGGATATTTTAGCAACACGCTCCTAGTCATTCCAAAATACCCATTTCTTAAATACACAAAACACCGCACTAAATCACTTCTACTTGATAGTAATTATGATACATGACTTCATTCCAGTTGTGGACTGGCAAAGCTAATTCCAGTTAGCACATAAAAACCTGAATCAAGTGTCTCCAAGCAGCGTTTTATGCCTTCCCTTTTCATGACACAGAGTGCAATACTCGAATACTAGAAAACCGAGTAAATTCCAAGCAGGATAATTAGGCTCAGAGAAATCAACCTCTCCGTAACTTCTTTTTAAAAATCTTCGTTTTCTTCTGAGCTTGGCGTTTTCCTGTTAACTTCATCTTCTTTTGTGCATGCCGCATTGGGTTAACGATTGCAGCTATCTTTTCTATTTTCTTTCTCTTGTCTCGTGTTGACTTCACATTCTGTCTCACTAAATTGTAAGCTTGTACAAAACTTTCAACCCCCATGATGTCTTTCATGTGACATAGAACATCATCTGCCAATAGCTTCAAGTCCCCTGAATAAAGGATTAAATAACCAAGAAATTAATGTAAGCTACTCAACCTCTTCAAAAAAAGCAAACAGTTATCCAACCATCCTTATTAATACTACCATGTAAAAATCAAAAGTCTCATTTTCCTCACCAGAAATCACCTTCCCTGCAAAACCCTCTGTGATTTTATACAGTGGTAGCAATATTGTTGCTCCATGGCTTTGAATTCCTTCATGACCCATTTGCAAAGAAATGGCTTTATACCACTCAAATATGGACTTTGTCTGCAAACAGGATAGTGTTAGGATCCAACGCCCAAGAAGTAAAATCTAAGAATCAAATGTCAATAAATGTCGTACATATGTATATATAACAGACTATATGTTGGAAAGTGCAACTGATCATACCTGTACATCCCGCACTTTAAGTGAAACCTTTCCCAACTTCTTGAAGATGGGTTCGAGTAGTGATATTTTGAGGTCCTGATTGAAATCTTCATTTACTTCAAAATTGGAAACATCTCCACATTGCCTACTAACCAAATAGGTGCAAACCTCTCTGCATGCTTTTGAACCAAGCAATGAAAATGCTTTCAAGATAAGTGATTGATTGCTAGCATCAAGGGTGAAAAAGAAATCACTTAGATCAGTTTCCTGTCTGCTTTTCACAAAGGAATACAGTGCACAGGTCGCATATATAAGATTCTTCACAACTACATCACTCGTGCCTTCATCAAGAAGATCTGTATCAAGTTGGTGACAAAAGTAAGCAGCTAATAAGAGGAGTCTGCTAGGCTGCAAAAGCATTGCAGTTTTTCCGCTTGAAATGTTTGTCTGATTCCCTGTATTTATTTCAGATGCGGAAACAGAAAAGTATGTAGCTATAAGACGTCCACATGCATTTCGTAACCACATGTGTGGATGAACCAGAAGTGAACAAATTAAATCCCATATTTCCTGCACAAACAGTCGTTAAGAAAAACTAGGTGAACAAATTTCACTGTCTAAAGAAAACATATCTTGCAAACGTATTCAGAAAGATATAAAGGAATTCGATTCATTTTTAATTTTTTGCTATACAACAGCACAAAGATTGAGAACCAAGATGTGAGTTTGATCTAATTCATCAAAACAGCAATGAAGGATGTGACCAAACAGGTTAAATATTGTGAAACTTTAGTTTTTCCTTCAATGTATATGGTCCAAGGAATCACTGTTAACAAAATACAGGGCAATCATGCTATTCAACGCAAATTCAAAAAGGGCCTTTTGAGGAACAGGTTTCAAAAATTGACTTCCTATTCATGCACTCTGCATCAAATTATTTTGTTTATACTTGAATCCTTGAAAGTTTCCTCTGATTATGAATAACTGGGAGCGATAATATTGTTACCAGAAATTGTGTTCGTAAAATATTACTATTAGCAATCAAGGTAGTCTCTACGAGCGGGTAGCACTAGGAGTCCCAGTGCTACAAGAGAACGTTCCTAGAAGTCTCACTCCTGCTCTAGAAGAGAACTGGTGACATGCAGTATGTGTGCCCTTGGGAGTGCACTCTTGAGAAATTCAGAATGGGATCATTTTTGGGAGCACATACCTGACCTGTGGATTTGCAGTCCCCAGAGAATTTTAGGAGCATGCTCCCTGAAGTGCTCCAGGGAACTACCATGCAATTTGTGCAATCCGAGGTGCACTCACGAGACTGCTCTTAGGATTTGTATAAAGAAATCATTTTAAAGTTTTCTTTTGAATGTTGGGTCCTAAGGGAAGGCCCTGATAGGTCCCTCACCCTCAAGGAAGAGGGTTAGACATCCTGAAACACCTACAACTTCATCCACAATGTAGAGAAATGGGTTGAATGTAGATCAACAGATAGCTTGGTTCATGTGCACTACAACTTATGAATTGGGATGACAATCCAAAGGATAATTTGGAAGGGTTGGAGGCCACTATTATTATTGGCTGATGATTGTGTTAAAATGCCAGACCCATCCCCTGGTACCAACAACATACCAGCAGCTTCAATTAATGTGTAAAGGCAAAACAATCAACAAGTATATTACCATCATAATCGCAGGGGGTCCTTACATGTTTTGGTAGGCCATCTGCAATTGATCGACATAGAGCAGCCATTGCTCATATGGCAAGATGCTACAACAGTATACTTTTTTTTTTCCTAATTTCATTTCTTTACTTGTTAGAGACTTCAATACAGTTCAACAATTCAGTTTCGATTTTGTAAATTAGGCACATGTCCTATTTGGCAAAGCATTATTCTATGCATGTTATAACTCTGACTCATGATGGCAACAGTAGCAAACAGACATTCAGCATGTTAATTGAATTAACATTTTAGGTGATCCCACTTTACAAACCAAGTTCCTTCCTTCATTCAAAAGAAATCAGTTGAAACCAGCCTGGCAATATGCTAGAGATCAAAAGTAAACATAATACATTAGTAACTAAGACTAATGAATGGCATGATATAATTAGCTTGAAAAGAAATTAATAAAAAATTCCAAAAAGACTAGTGCAGCATGCTAACATTTTGCTTAAGTTAAGCCATACCTCAATGTCTTTGTGCAAAGAAATCTCAGGAAACTGAAGCATTAATTTTTCCAACATTAAAAGTGAATAATATGCCTCTTTCCAGAAAGCTAACATGTCCTCCTCGCCAACTTCTGGTTTTCCATCTCCATCAGCAGTGAGTGCACATTTTAAGATGTGTATTACTCTAGGTTTTACATCTTCTATGTGTGCCTGAAAACTTGTCTTCATGACTTCAATCAAGAGACCTAACACCTGCATAATGATAAAAAACAAATGCGTCACCAATTAAAAGAAACCAAATTCCTTAAACAAAGCTGTTTCTGCTCTAGTAAACTACATATCAACATCCTTCTGTCAACTTGCTTTCAAAACCATATCTCAATCATTATGAGAACATGGAAGACTGGTTACCTGTGCTGCTGGACACCTAAGGTGATTTTTCTCACCCGTATACCAAGAAAGACTGAATACTAGCATCCTTTGCAATGGTCGCTGACTTACACGTCTGATCAAAACTTTCAAAACTGTTCCTACCATAGCTCGAACTTGATTGTCACTATCATTAACCAGGCAAGTCACCAGAGGTAGGAAAAATGTCTCTGCTTGCTCATCTACCACATTACTTGGAAATTTCAAAATAATCACATGCAACATCTCCAGTACAGCTTCCCTGCCACTTGTATGTTCATAGCTGCAACAAACGCAGTTAAAAGAAGAAAATTTATATTCAGCACACATAACAATAAACTGGATGATTGGTAATAAATTAATGACTCCTTACCTAAGGTTTGCAACTAAGAAATCCAAGTGTTGTTGCAGTCGCTTGGCACCAAGAGGGTAGTCAAGAAGAAACTGTAAAATAAGTTGACTACATTGCTGGCGAATCAGAAGAGCTTGACTAGTTACCATCAAGCGTGCTACTCTAGTGACCAAATCATACAGATCTGGAACCAGCAGCTTCCGCCTAACAATTGCCTTCAAAAGTGATAGTGCAATGGTAGTTGAGATACTCTCTAAATCGATAAAGAGTGGGCATTGGAGAAGCATCTTTAATTGATCATTTGAGATGGTTGTATTTGCATGTCTCAAAAGCATAACAAGTAAATTAACAGAAGACTGCATTAAGGGACTGTCACTCTTTCCTGATCTAAGGACCATATTAAAAACTGAGGAGGTAATATTGCTACTGTGAATATCAATAGATGGAAGGGGAAGTCTCAATAGACAAGCCAGACATTTCACAGAATGTGATATAACTCCTTCATACTTAGATTTCAGACAGTGCCCCAGTAGTTCTATAAAAGGATCTAACATCACTATTAAATATTGATCACTCTTATCTACTTTGAGTTTTTTCAGATAGTTCTCAAGAAGTCTCAGTGCAAACACTGAAATTAGATACCTATTGGGTGTATCTAGCTTATCATCTGCAGGTCCCTCCATTGAATTTTTATATGAGCCCGATGATATTGAAGATGCTAGGCCAGGTTTAATAAACAAAGCAGTCTTCCTACCCATCTTTTCTTCCCCAATACCATCCTCAATCAATCCATATACAAAAACAAACAAATCTGTCTGACTTAATGATGCATTAGCCTGAAGACCGGTTGCTAAATAGCGTAGCATGGACTCAATCTTAACTTTTTCTTTTGGTGTAAGTGTTCTATGAAGATTGTGTCTAACAGGTACCAGCAATGTACTAGCATGTGCAGAGAAAGTAATACTACGAGCAATTAACTGCAAACTTTCAAAAGATTTGGTACTCCTTGTCTCCTTCATTTTGAAGGCAATTTTTTCAACTTCCTTTTCTTCAGCAACCTCTCCCATAATATCATTTTCTGCAACTTCTAGAAGCTGTTGCACACAATAATCAATATCTCCAATGTCCAGGGAAGATGAAACTTTCAATAGGATGAAATTGACTGTATAGCCTAAAACATGCAATTCATATCCCCTTGTTAATGTTGTCTGTAGTGTTTTTACAATGAACTGCAAATACTGCGGTCCTAATTCCTTGGCACATGCAGCTAAGCAAGCCCTCGCCTCATCTCTTACAGAATGAGGGCGACTCTTCAGTAGATTTGCAATTTGCTGTATAATACGAGGAAGCTCTGACTCCATTGTTTCCAAAGGCATAAGTTTCAATAACTTCAGTGCAACACGACTAACTGAAATATTAACCACATTTGAGTGAGATATCATCAACTTATTTATCTCAGGTAGAACACACTTTTGCAGACGTTCTTGTATTTCAGGGGAGAGAATATTTTTGTTATCACCATTCCTCCTCAATCCCATATCTGGCTTATCAAATGCTGTTTCACCAATCTCTATTTGATGATCATGTTTTTCTGGTTCTACAGTTGAGGACATTCCATCAATAAAATGAAACTTATCTAATATAGAGCAAATCAGCCGTATAAGTATATTGCTATTATCTTCCTTGGAAGCCATCATTCGAAATGCTCTCATCAATAAACTGAAGTAAGAGTGCCATCTTATGTGACCAGCAATACAAGCAAGGGTTTCTATGCAAGAATTCACAACATTTCCCTCCCTGTCAACTTTGGCCTCAAACAACAAACTGAAAAAGAGTGGCACAAATATTTGCATGAGATTTCCCTGCATAACATTCCATATACACTAGAAATGTCAATACATTGCAGCAGGGTATGATCAGAAAAGGATAGAGCAAAGACTAACAATATCTCACTCCAATGTCACCCACAGATATAAACATATAAATGCATACTGACTCAAACATTATATCTTACCTCAGATAGATTTCCAGCATCCAGGATATTTCTAAACCGAGTCATTGCTCTTGATCTCCTATGGTTCTGCATAAGTAAAGAAACTCCAGTCAACATCTAGACTAATTTCAGCACAAGGAAGAACTGGAAAGGAAAGGCATGCTATCGAACCTGAATGTGAAGAACGTTGTTGAAGAAGTCCACTTCTACATCCGTGCTGGAAAGAGGCTTGCATTCATTCAAAGTTGCAATACCAGAAAGGCTAAGTACCATTGAACGCAGTAAAGCCACCCATTCCTATAGATACATTTAACAATGTTAAATGGTGTGCTTACCTATAAAATATTTAAGATGGTGACATACAAATTTACAATAAGTAATAAAAAAATACCCTTTGGATGGAGGTCTCTGAACTCGTTATACCCTTCTTCACATGTGCAAGAAAAAATTTATAAATGACATGCTTAACAGAGACTTTAGACCAATTTCCACAGCCATCATTGATGCAAGAATCAAGCAGTCCTTGCTTCACTGTGTTTATATGATTAGGTTTCTTCTCACTTTTCAGGTCATCTTGAAAATCATCCTGCTGCATTACCTCTTCACTTTCTAATACAGAGGCAGAAAATTGAATAAAAGAAAGCAGACAACTGGAGGCACTATGCCTGAGTGAGAGGTCTTCTGATGACATGTCATACACACAATGTGAGAGAATAAGCAAGGTATATGGCTCGCCTATCTGGGAGAATAATTGAGGAGATATTTTCTCATAAGCAGCAAGCCTCTTATCATAATCAGATTCTCCAACTGTAGATAATGATATTGCATTTAAATCACCTACCAGTTTTGCCTGCAAGGAAGCATCAAGAATTCAGGTCAATGATTAATAACATACTTTGCCAATATAACCAATGAATTCACTGTAAACTAACATCACGGGACATTAAACAATATCAAACTCTGGTTCAACAAAACCAAACAAGAACGGCTAACTTACAGGCAAGGCCAAGGAAGAGTCAACTTTTGAAAGCCCTTTCAGGATATCACAAATAGCCACTCGAATATCCAATGGTGATGAAGTTAGCAATGAACTGAACATAGTTAGCATTTTAAGAACACTACTGTCACCCAGAGCTGGCAAAATCTCTTTCAGAACACATAGAATCTCTATAAAATGCTCTGCAAATCACATTAACTACAATATGTTAAAAAATGTCAATTATGGCACATTAATAAACATCAAATCTGAAATATAGCTGCAATCTCTGTAAATTACTTTTGCCCATGCCATTTACTCACCATTCTTGCTGACCTTTTTGACATCAAGGAATGGTAACAAACAATCAACAAATTGATTCACTACTTCTGAACGTGTTGCATATTTTCCCAACAATTTAAAAATTCTTAGTTCACGCTTCCCAGGACCTGTGATACGTTTCCTGATAATGAAAAACCAGAAGGTCAAAAGTTGACAATTTATATGGAATCTGACAGAAGACTGTTTCTGAGTAGTACATGCTATTTACACGTAACATAAAACTTCAGTGATAACAAAATGAGAGATCAGAGAGGATGATTTTCTACAGCAGCAAGCATTTCTTACAGAAGCAAAAACATTGAAGAAGGGTTGAGAGTGATTTTTGCAACATCAGGACAGAATTCTAAAGCAGTGATATGAAGAAGATTGTTGTGGGTATCATTGGCAGAAGGATCCATTTTTATTGTGTTGTTGTTTATCTTTCATTCTATTTTTTCAAATAATTTCAGTTAATGTTTCCTGATAATTTGCTATTTCAAAAATAATTTGCAACCTTGAAGTAAATATTTGAAGAATTTTGCAACACAAACTCAGCAATGCATACAACTTAAAGGAGACAGGATAATACAGAATATCAATTTAAAACATAAAATGTAGCAGAAAAAATAGACAGCGACAAAGGAATTCCAAATCCAACAAGTTACTACCTCTTGCTCTCCCGACGAAGTTGAACCAAATTCTGCATACTTGTGAAGAGTATATCAAGATGTGGTAAAAGAATTTCCTGCAGCAAAACATTCTCTTGATCTTCATCATTTCCATCCTCCAAATTCAGAAGGTTCTCAACGAAACTCAGAATAGCTGAAACCATGGCTTCGGACACACTTTTAACAGACAGAATCGACAGAATATTGGGGACAAGTGATTTCTCTCTCTGAAGAAATGAAGCAAGCTTTAAGCTTTTACTCATTTCCAGAAAACAAATAAACAATGAGCTAGGTGTTTCATTGCTCCCACTTTCTTGTGTAAACTTCTCAACCAATGGTTTTACTGCTGTAAAAAATATATTCCAAAAATTTGAACCATAATCAATTGAATCATATTTATTCAGCACAATGGAAATAACCTTGAGACATAATGATCTCAAGTCTTTCATTCCACTAAGAAACAATGCTGGGTTCTTATCTTTCCCCCCATGCCTCATAGTGACACTTCTAATCTGAACCCCACTGGCAACTAACATGGGTGATGCCGATATATTCTCCAATTTCTGCACAGAAAAATCTGCAATGAGGAAGTTATCTGCCTCAGACATCTTCGAGTCCACTGAATAAGGTTGCTTTTGCTCCCCAGTTATGTCGGTATCACTTACCTTTTCTAACATTGCTACATCGGGCATCTCATAGTCAGCAGGAGTTTCAACCCCCTGTGTACTATTATGATTGAAGATGGCATCCTTCTGATGTTCTAAACTTAATGCACAGGATTCTAATATACGAAGGACAAATGCTAATAATGGGAGAAGATAAGGCACCATTCTTGCTTCATCAAAGGTCTCCAAAACATCCTTCACTACATGCAAAAATCCTGATTTCTTTTTGTATGGCAAAGTAGCAACTCCTTCGATACTAATCAAATTAATGAAATCCATTGCTGTGCCTTGTTCTATAGCAGCTTCCCAAGAATATTTTGATCCACAGATTGAGGTATGCTCATCAATAAATGCATTTTGAAGAGATTTCAAAAGCAAAATGAAAAAGGGAGCCAACTCATTCACTTCAAGCTGTGCCAAAAACCACAGAACTGCCTTCCTTTGGAGAACTCCTGCAGACTGGACAATAAAATAACATGATGAGCTTTGGTGAAGCCTTGAAAACAAAACGAATCATCTTTAATCCAAGATTCTATTCTAAAATAATTCATCAGATATTTGTCAAAGCAATAAGTTAAATGTATATTTGTTTAATTTAAAAGTATATACATACCTTCCTTGCAAGTTGCACGTAAAGATGCACAAAAAAAAATTAATGCAATTCATAGTACAATAAAAATTCCAAGGAAATTAAAAAATATGATCATATAAGCAAGCAGTCAGAAGTAAGTGTCATATTATTTAAAGCAGCCAATATTATGCAAACAGAGGAAGTCAAAAACAAGTCTTGATCGGGGCATAAAAAATGAAAAGCTGGGACCTGCAACTGAGTTGCTATGTCACGTTAACAAAGTGCTATATTAGTCTGTCTCTAAAGAACATGGAAAGATTGTGTGGAGGATGGGGACACGGCTTGGAAATCACAAAATGGAATGCACTGCTGAATCCATGCACAAGGAGCTTAGCCATTAATTCTGACAGAAGAATTTCAAAAATCTGTGACTCTGTGGACAATAAACAGCTCTTCACAAACTCCACATTAACGTGCAAAAGTTGTCAAAGACTCTAGTTTGGTCCTTCAAGATGTGCACATTTTTCTTCAAGCAGCAGGGACAAGTAAGAAAATGTTCCTCGGACTGCCTTGATCCTATTTTAAGCTGGTCTTTTATTAAAACAAAGTATTCACATACACAATAAGTGAATTTGTAGCTAATGCAAAATTAACACACTATGTTTTTCAGAAGGAAAAAAACACATATCTACCTTTCTTGAAGAGCCACCCTTAATCTTCTTGACCTTTGATATGAGTATCCGTATAATTATAGGAATCAATTCATCCCTGTGACCCTCTTCAATCTGTTGACTCTCTTTAGACAGACTCCATGTCGTCACTTCTTCACGTGCAGTCTTCAGAGAAATTAACTTCTTCAGATGTTCCTCATATGAAAGCAAAAAACCATCCTTCCAATTCAACAAACATTCCAAAACTTTAAGCTGAATATCAGGATCACTTTGCTCTAGAAGCCTACAAAAGGTTCATTACATGAATTGTTAGATGAGTTCCATAACAGCAGACATAGGTGAGAATAATAAAAAATATTTCAAATACATCAGCGTTAGAAAAGATTGGCCCTACACACACTTCAAGTTTCAACCGAACTGTGTGTACTCCAATGGATTTAATCAAGGACACAATCAAATAAAGCAACCAATATATGCATTTCAATCCTACAACAAAACTGAATTGAAACCTTGAAATATAATGATGTCAAAATAATCTTTGTCACAGAGGAGAAAAACAAAAGTCAAGCACACAAAACTCAAAGAGTTTAGCTTTCTTAAATGATAGAACAAAATACGCATTTGAGATGTCAGGAAAGACACCCAGAATATAGACTAAACAGGCAAATGCTCTAAACCCACCTGTTAGTAAGGATTTCCTTAAGAAAATGACTTCTAAAACATGATCTGGGGTTTCTCATTTCTTTAATCAAAATTAGCCATTCCTTGATAATGTCTCTCTTCTCCTTCCCTTTACATTGGCTCTCGTCATAGATTTCAACACTGAAACATAGGACAATTTACAACTAAGTCATGTTTAGTAAACCCAACAGAACTGAGTACAATACGAAGTAAAAAACTGGAATGTTCAACCATACCTGGCACTATCCTGGTTAGAATAACCAAGAAATGTTAAAAAGAGAGGGATGAGTTGCTGGGATCGAGCCTCTGCAAGCCTTGGAACTTTTTGAGCAGTTCGTATCAGAAGACTCACAACAGTTCCCACTGTGGTACTTTCTGAATCTTCATTGAGGAAATATCTAAATTTACTATCCAGGTCTGCCATGAACAAAAAGAAAAAGATTCGTTAATTTTCAACAATTATTTATCAAATGTGTCCAACTGTTTTATTGCATGTAGTCATGATTATCTTTAATGTTTGTTTAGTATGAAAATAATATAATTTGTTCAAGCTTGCATCCTTCAAAATTTGTTTAAAATAAAGGACATTGATGATGAGCATCTCAATCTAAGTTAACAAAAACTCCCAAAAATCACAACAACAGATTTCCCAAAGAATTGACCAACTGAATCTGATGACAGAGAGTGCACCACAACTCATAACTGTACCAGCAGAAGGGCACATGGGGTGAGTCTTGTTACCATTCAAACCAGCAGGGGACCTAAAGGGGTTCCTAAGAGGGCAACTGCTAGGTTAAGGGCAACGGTGGAGGCTTAACCCACTATCACCACGGCTAAGTCTCCCTGCTCTTTACGTAATTTCACCAATGGGAGGAGTCCCGGTTGTGTAGGGATCACTTGTAACGTATATGTCAATGGATAGGTGAGAAGTGACCCTGAAAACCCTTTCCAAAAGGATGGAGTAAAGAATGGAACTTGCTTGCTCTTTAAGCAAGGGAGTTGGTCCACCAAGGGTAAGGGGTGAGGATTGGAGGGTTGAGGGAGAAAGGATAGGCTTATAAACAAGATTCTCAATCCCTATAATCCTTGGGAAATGGTCCTTGATGAATAATCTTTATTGAGAAATGGGACCACAAGGGGCCAAATGGACCCAACCCAAGTTCGGGGATGGAACGTAGCAACCAATGATGTTCCTATCTCGGACAAGGTGAGGGGAAAGGACCAAACATCAATACTTTCTTGAAAAGGTTGAATTGATCCTATTTGTTGATTTTTGGTAGCATCGGATGTGCTCTAGCCTTGAAATTTGGAGGAGAGGCTAAGGCACATGAGATCTCCAAGACTCAGAAATCGTTTTGAGAATTTCCACCCCGATGAGGAGTTATTAAAATAACTAATATTTTTAATGGGCTGCTAAATCTAAACTTAGGAAAATAAAAATATTAATGGGTATTAATAAAGATAAGGGTGAGAAGCTTCTAAGAGACGAGGATCAAGTCTGTTTTAATCTTAGTCATTGATTAGGGACTTAATCTCGGTCGTTGATTCGTCAACAAGAAAAGTATAAAAGAAGACTTGAGGATCATTTGGAGACACACCGGCAGATACTCAGTATCTCAAGGAAAATCGATTCTCAAGTAGAGGAGATCAATTCCAGAGGGAGAGTTGCAGGGTGGAGGAAGAGGAGGGTATCAGCAGCAGGCAGTGACAGAGGAGGAGGTGATGCAGGGACAATGGGAGACAGTGCAGAGAGAGACACAATCCATAGGAGAGACGCAGAGCTTACGAAGGCTGACGCAGAGCCACGCTGGGCCACACAGAGTGACGCAAGGGTGACGCAGAAGTGGGAGCAGGGTCTCCAAAGTGTCAAAAGGTCTCAAAGGGAAAGTCTCAGGTGTTTTCTTTCCGTTTCTCTGTAAAATCATTCCTTGTAAAAGCAATTGTTGTTGAAGATTAATAAAGCCCTCATCTGCTACACCGGTTTTCCCACATTGGGTTTTTTCGGGGACAATTGTCCAAAAATTACTGTGTTGATGTGATTGGCTCTTGTGCATGTATTTTTCTCTGGGTAATTGTGTGATAACTACAGTAGAATTTATTTTAATATTTGCTGAAGGGATTTCGTAGATGTGTGTTGTATCTCTTTCTTGTTCAGTTTCTTGTTTCGGCATATTATTTTTAATAGTGAATATTGCAGTTGTATTTACATCGATATTTACCGTAGAACACAGTAAATAACTTGCATGGATTACCAAGTAGGAGAAGTAACATCAATTTGTTGAAGTAGGGATTCCGGATTTAGGAATTTTCACATAAAAATAACTAAGGAACTCATCTAATTAATAAACATTAATTGCTCAAGTGATTTGGACTTAAAGTTTGGTCAAAAGATTCATTAGTGTCTTGTCATCTCGAGCATTGGCATTTTGCACTTAAGTGCTTTTCATTGCTTCAAAGAACATAATTGGTGAATCTAATTCATAAATGCTCTAAAAGGTTAATCGGATTGGCTCATTGCTCTAAGGAACCAAATGCTCTTTTCTTTAATTTCATTGTGACATTGGCTCTACAGGATATTTTTACTTGTTATTGCTATCACATTAAGTGGATAATTGAATAATTGGATACTTTGCTTATTTTGGTTGTTTATTGTGAAAATTTCTTTTGTGACAAGTGTAATTAATATTATTTATTGCAAGCGAGCTCTATATCTAATTTTACATTCTTGCTAATCAAGTCAATCGATAATCATAATCGTGATAAAAGGAATTGCTAATTGTATTTAAGCTCTCTCTCTTTCTTGCATCTAATTGTCACATTGGCACTCTTTTGTTTTTGGTCATTATCTAATTGGCATTCTAGCATTGTTATGTTTCATGAGCAATTGTCTTGATCTTGACAACATTTTGTTGATTTCTAGTAGCATCAGATGTGCTCTAAGTCTCAAATTTTGGTATAGAGATTCCAATTGACGAATACTAAGACCAAGACCCTAGACCTGTCTGCCACTCCAAGACCAAGACACAAGATCCTTAGTCAACGATAGTCAACCTTCTGCTCCTTTCTCTTGTGAAAATTCCTAGATCTAACAGTCTAAGGAATCCTATTGCAACCAGTTGAATCTACTTCACCTAGATTGTAAATTACATTACAAGCTTGTTTCAAATTTCTTCATGAAACATTGAAGTAAATTATTGAAGCATCCTACACCAATTAAATATGATTCTGAAACATAGAAACTGAGCAAGGAAAATAGAAACACATAGGACACAGTTATTTTTGGACAAATAGTCCTCAGAAAAACCCAATGCGAGAAAACCGGTGCAGCAGCTCTGAGGGTTTATTATTATTAAGCAGTAGAAAAATTTAAATACATCACTAAATACCTCACAGGGTTATTCAGTTACAAAGAGAAATACTGGAAGAAGCTTTGTGACTTTACCTCACACAATCACTGAGAAATCTTGGCTGATCTAGCCCCAAACTGACTGCCCCCCGGCTTTTCTGGCTGCCTCTACGCAGTGTCTGCGTCAGCCTAGTGTCAAGCTCTCTGGGTGTTGCGTCACTTCTCTGGTTGGTCGATCTGCTGCCTAGGAAATTCAATTTCTGCCTCCCGGTCTCACACCCCGGCTCCCAACTTCTGAAAATCGAATTCCTCTATAGATTTCAGACTCCTCTCTCTCCCTTTGCGCTGGTTCTGCGCAGCCCTTCTGGCACTCTGTCAGCCTCTGTGTCAACGCTTCTGAATCAATGTATGTGACTTTGTCACATACATTGATCATGGGATTTTCGTTATTTTAGGGCTAATTGTTGCATGCATTTGCTGCTTCATTGTGGCATTATGTTTCTATATAGCATATCTCTATGTATGGGCCATGTTTGTTGAACGAATTTTCCTAGAGATCAAATTTATCTTGATAAGCCATCTTCATTTGCAAACAAAGTATAAATGCTTTAAGGTCACTCTCTTTTTTTCCCTAACGTTGAACGAAGTTTCCCTTATAGCCTCCTTGAGCTAGAAACGAGATCCTTTCTCATAATTCTTCATGACTCCATATCCCCAAAGGAATTAGGCACAAACCGCCATAAGGTTATCACCTTAAAACCTCCTTTTCTTCAACTTTCCCCCCCTCTTTCTAGGTCTAGCCATGTTGGGCCACCTTGGCCATCATTTTCCTGACAAAGTAGCCATGGAAAAAGTTCAATCTCCTAGCCTCTACTGCGCTGGTGTGTCCTCAAGGTCTTCTCCAAATTTGAAGAAATTCTGACAGTGGGATTGCGAGATATCCCAAGCCCTAGCTCTGAGATCAAACTTTGCCCTAGTGTTCCTAGGCTAGTACCTCATTGGATCAATTTGGCTACTCAATCAAGCCTTTAGCTACTCGCATTGGTTGAACTAGCTTCACGCGCTGCCTCATTTAGCCTTCTCTTTGCAAAACAATTTGGCCTCCTTTCTCTTCTGGAAATAATGGAATCTCGGTGAAGAATTTCTCCGGCAATTCTCTCCTCAAATTCTTTTTCGAAACCCCGCTTCTAGTGTCTTTCACACTATCACTATGCCCTTGCTATCATTGCAATTTTGTGTCTCGAATGTGATTTCCAAGCACCCCATCAATTTTCTCTTATAATCTCACATTGAGCAACCAATTGCCACTATCTAACTCCAATCGATGGCTCAGATCATCTTGACCCCTTCAAGTTGTTGAAGAAAGTGTAACTAGGTTCGGTCTTCATAAATGTAATTCTGATCTTTGTACTTGTAAAGAAAAGGAAATATTATTTTTGTTATTTATAACAATGAGTTTCTTGCTCATTGATTAGGTCAAGCACATATTTAAGTGCTTCTAGGAAGTCAAAGAGTCAATGTATTTATTAAAGACCCTTATGGGCTTGTTACACTATGTAATAATATGTATTAGAGTCATAAGAAGACCTCCAAGCAAATTCATAAGCCTCCTCCAAGCATTGGCACCATCAAAAGAAGCAATCTGAATTATATAGAGCAACTCGGCTTCAAGTCTTCATGTCAACCTAAAAGAAGGAGACACGCTCCTATATAAGGAACCATTCGACCTCCTCAAAGTATAATCATATCATCTCTGAAATCAGGGAGAAAGAGGACGAGTAAAGGGTACGAAGAAGTCAAGGAAACAGGTCTCCAAGTGCAGCGAAGAAGGAAGTAAAGTGAGTTTTTGGGAACTGTTCTAGGGCTAATTGCAGTCACACGTGCAAAGGCAAGAAGGCTATTATGTTGTCATATCAAGCTCTCCTATTGCAATCATAAAGGAGAAGTGTTTGGGCTAGAAAAGAGTGCCTATAAGGCCTCTCATTCAAGCGAGAAAGAAGGCTACACAAGCGAAGGAAGAAGAAGGAATCTAACATAGTTTTTGTGAAGGTATCCCCTCACACGTGCGAAGAATTAGGGTTGTATTACCGCTGCTCTAAGTCTGCAATCTTTGTGAACAAAAGAAGGCCCGGTTGGGAGGTGACAAGTTCATCTTCTTAAGTTAGAAAGGCTCCATCTCAAGCGAAGGAATAAAAAGGACAATGATCACTCTAGGGCATACAATCTAGGGTTTCTACAGTTGTCGGAAGAAGAAGAACAAAGTGTTGGAAGGAGGAAGACGAAGTGTCGGAAGAGGGAGGATGAAGTGTTGCAAGAGGAAGTGATCTTGAAAGGGCTTGACTTGTGCTTGGAGGATCTTTTTGTCAAAGGTCTACGGTTTGGCATTGATCAATAGAAGCTTCAATAAGAGAAATTTACGAAAGGGTTTTCCTCTCTAAGAAAGAGGTTTTGCCCTGGCATAGAGCCAACATCATGTGTTCTTGTTTCTTGTGTTTTGGTAGCAATTTGATGAAGTAAACACACACACTAATAAGAAGAAGAAGAAGATCAAGTTATCAATTCTAGAAGAATCCTACAATACATAACTACCTTTGATTCTTCAACATGGTATCAGAGCTAAGGTGACACATCAAGGAAAGGGCATCTCAAGAACACTCATAAGGTGACTCATCAAGGAAGAACATCTCAAGGGCAACTACAAGGTTGAAGCATCAAGTCAAGAAGTCTCAATCACATCAAGAACAAGAAAGGACTACAAGAAGACTACAAAGCAAGAGGAGAAGCCTTTCGTATAAAGGCACCTACAAGAAGACTACAAAGCAAGAGGAGAAGCCTTTTGTATAAAGGCACCTACAAAAAGAGAAAATCAAAGAGGGACCTACATCAAGCTACACCATCTTCAAAAAGGAAAAGCACTACAAGCCAAGTCATCAAGTAAATCTCATCATCAAACAAGTCCATTTGAAGAAAGCAACTTGAAGAACATCAAGATCTAAGGAAGGCAAGCCATCAAGTCTTCAAGAAGAAAGCAAGTCCACTACATCTCAAACTCTATCAAGTAAGTATATGTCCCCTTCTGAATATACCTCAATGTCTTTTTGCAAAGAAAGAAACAAATTGGTTGGGACCACTAACTTCCTTGCATGGAAGAAAATGATTGATTTACTTCTCAAAGAGAATGAACTTCTAGATCACATCAAATGGAATATCATTATCCCTGCTAAGTAACAAACTCAAGCCTTAGCCAAGTACAATAAGGATGAGACAAGAGCTGAAAGGATTCTAATAGAATCCATCAAAGACTCTCATTCCTTATGTCTCCAAATTTGAAACATCAAAAGAAATATATGACAAGCTAATAGAGCTATTCTCGGTAAGCACAACGGGAGAAGTGATATCTCTACGAAATGATTTGTACAAGATGAAGATATCAAAGGATGGAATAGCTCCATACTTCATGAAGATCTCTGAGATGAGGGATCAACTTCAAGAGCCGGGAGAAATCATGTCTGACAGAGAAATGACAATCGTAGTACTCAATTCTCTACCTGAGGATTGAGGCAATTTCACATCAAGCATATATGCCAAGAAGGAAGCTACCCCACTAAGTGAATTATGGTCTCTATGTAAGATAAAGGAAACTATTCTCAAAGCAAAAGATGATGTGAGATCAAAGGAACAAGCATTTGCAACCATGGAACCAATCCTTTGGATGCCAAGAATATGGAAACTACAAAAGGAATTGTCCTAAACTTAAGAGGGACAACAACAACAAAAGAAAAAGGGAAGAAGCTCATATAACTCAAAAGGTGAAAGACGAAGACAAGAAGCAGAAGAAGGAAGATCATCCAGTTCTCTACTATGACTAAGTCTACTTCTTTACTTAAAATCTTCTTTCAAAGTTTTGAGTAGTATAGGAGCATGTAGAAATAAAACAAAATGCATGGTTAAAAATATCTTCTAGAATGTAGGAGCATGGTGTAAACATAGCTCAAAATAATCATATAGAAGGAGCATACCTATTATAGGACATCATCCATGATAAAAGACTAATTGATCATGATTAAAAAATCATGGAAGGCCTCCATCATCAAAAGGAAGAAACATTTGCAGGATGAGGATCTTCAAGATCCTATCACAAGAATCTTCAAAAGAAGATTCATAAATAAGAGCAGATGTGTCAATGGGAATTCCATTCACGAAATACAAGGAAGGATGATATGCAGGCAAGAAAAGATGAAGCAAGAAAGGCTACACCAAATGAAAACGAGATGATCAAGGAAAAATCAAGATGAGGTATGTATGCATAAAAGTTTAAGTCATGTCATCATATATGTTATTGAGTCATGGGTATAGTTCTAAAAACATGATCAAGTACAAAAGGATCTCTTTCACCGAAGACATAGTCAAGAGCATGTACTACATCTAATAAAGGTCAACAAAAAGAAATGCTCACATAAGGAGTATAATGTTGTTGACTAGTCCAAGAAGCAAGTGAAGAAAAAATACTTTCTTAAGGAGTATAAGATTGCTAACTAAGAAGCAAGTGAAGAAGAAACGTTGACTAGTCCAAGAAGCAGGTGATGAAGAAAGTGCTCTCATGAGGAAGTACAAGGTTGTTATCTAAACAATTCAAGAAGAAGCAAATGAAGAAAGAGATCAAGCATGTGAAGAACACCATGGTCATAAAGAATCACTATCTGACAAGATCCATTAAAGACATCTCACGAAAGAAGGCATGACAACTCTGACAAAGGAAGAAAAATATCAAAGGACCCTTGACACCTATGAAGGCCTTAGAGATATTAAGGTGCAGATGACTGCTTCAACTCTGCAAAGATGTCATGATGAATAAGCCATCCAACAAAAGCACAAAAGAGGTCTAAGAATTGAAGAGTTAAATTGTAATCTTGTTGTAGAGATAATTGATAAAATTTACCAAGAGCATTTTCCATTACATTTACTTTACTTGTCTCTTGAGGGTTTGAGTTTTCATATGCAAAGATATTCCAAAAGCAAGTATTGTAATCCTTTCAAACAAGTACTTTCTTTTCATGCTTCAAGTCTAATTGCATATTGATGCCTTGGTTTAGCACTTCCTTTCTTTTACATTTCCAAGTTAATTACTAATTTTTGGGTTTTGGCAAGATATGTTTCATATGTTTTGATTCATAAAGTTGATTATCTCAAAAGCATTTTGTATCTTACATATCTTGTGCTAACAATTCTTGTTTACATTTGAGGGTTACTTTGCTTTCTCTTTTGAGAGCATTTCATTTTACTTTGAGCAAATTCCTTATAAGGCATTGATTTTATGGTTTTTCTCATGTTAATGATTGGCATTGTTATTTCAATTTGCTCACATCATATTTGCTCATAAATCCTTAAAAGTAATCCATTTTCACTATAACACTCTCCTAGAAACTCACATCTTTTAACTTAACTTTTCATTAGGGCCCGTGCCCCTTAGCTAACTTATGAGATAGTTCAAACAGAGAGAGTCGGGATTAGTTTTACAGCCAAACCTTGTGGGGTTGAAGGCTTTTCTCACTAACTTGTAAGTAGGTGTAGGCGACAGGTGATAACAGGTATGAAGCTCGGCCTCAATATAACACTTGATATACGCCTACAGCAGCACTCAATCACAGTGGTTGCCTGTTGCTCCTATTCGACCTCCTAAAGGAGACACATCAGACTTCAACGATGCCCAAAATTACCCTTTAAGTATTGCAGTTGTCTCTCATAAGACTCGACCCTATGACAGAAGAGAACACACAACCAAACAATCCTTCGACCTCCTTCAAGGCCTCAAACACATATTCAAGCATGTTGATGTGTGTAAAATGAGGGAGAAGGCACCTCTATATATACAATTTGATGGGTGTCAATAGATGTGACCATTTGGGCTTGATGAGCCGACATAGAGGTGAAGCCGACCTTGATAATTTACATGTGAGAAAACATAAATTCAAAACCGTGTAGAAATTTCTAATTTCCCACCCCGGTTTTCAGTTTCACCTTATTTCTCCCATATAGTTAAATGCCCTTTCCCATAACCATACATTTAACAAGCTGAAAAAAATAAATTTGCTGAAAACACAAATTCTGGAAATTCTACAGAATGCTGGAAATTGCAGAAATAAAAATCAGCAGTAATAAACAACCATTAAGACACATTTAAACACTGAGATTTTTGGTCAATGTGACCCTGGAAAAACCCCCTACAACTCTTGGGGAAAACCAGTTTGAGAGCTCTTCTTTATTTCTGAAAATTGCCTTTTTACAGTGAGAATTATTCAACAAAAAATCAGTAAGCAAATTTACAACTTATCTCCTTTCTCGTGCCTCACAGCAATCTGGAAATTACAGCAAACAGGACAGCAATAAATGTTGTACGGCCTCCGTTTTGTGTGCAGAAAAATCAGCAAACTGCTCCTCGATTTTTGTGCAAAAATCTGTCTTTCACTGTGTTGAATCAGCTGTACAAATCTGCTCAACTGCTGCCTTGGAATGTGTGCCAAGCTGCTGTCTCCTTCTCCTCCCTGCTCAGAAATCTCTCTTGCTCTCTTGCTCTCCTTCTCCCAATCTGCTCATGAAAGAATGAATGACCTTTTCCTCCTTTTCCTCCTTTAATATAACTCCAAGTGACTTTTGGGTGATCTCTAAATCCAATGGCTGAAATAGATTTAGATCAATGGCTGAGATTAAATGCTCATTTAAATCTCACTTTCTATTTTTTAATTCACCCCACTTTAATAAAGACCCACTTAGTCATTTATTTCCAAAGTCACTTTTCCTTTCTAATTTTTCATTGACTTTATAAAAGTCACTTTAAAATTAGACTTAGTAACTTTATCATTTAAAGTCACTTTTAAATTAGATTTAACTTTATAAAATTATAAAGTCACTTTAGGAGAAAAATTAAATTCTTTTGGACACTTTTCCCTAGGCCAAAGATCAAAGCCTAAGGGAACCACCTGTCCTCCGGTACCAAATTTCAACACTCCCTCTTACCGAGGAAGGTGTTCCTCACCACACCCATCTTGTCTCTGAAGTAGACATGCTTGCCCCGTGGTAAGGCTTTGGTAAAGATATCTGCAACCTGCTCATCGGTGGAAATATACTCAAGCTTCACAGCTCCCTTCTGAACATAGTCTCTGATGAAATGATATCTGATCCCGATATGCTTTGACCTGTCATGAAATACTGGATTCTCCGTGAGTTTAATGCAACTCTGATTATCACAGTAAATCACTGAAGGTCTCAACGGCTGACCAAATAAGCCAAACAACATCTTGCGAAGCCAGATAGCCTCACAACTAGCTAGACTGGCTGCCATATACTCTGCTTCCGCTGAACTCAGTGCTACTGACTGCTGCTTCCGGCTGAACCATGACACTACTGCTGAACCCAACCCAAAACAGCACCCTAAAGTGCTCTTCCTATCAGAAGCACAACCTGCCCAATCAGAATCAGTGTATCCTGCCAATCTCACTCCATCTCCCTGCCTGTAGTCCAGACCATAATCCACTGTCCCCTGCAAGTACCGCAAGATGTGTTTTGCAGCCACCCAGTGAACCTTCCTAGGCTCACTCATAAACTGACTCATCGTGTTGACTGCAAAACAGATATCTGGTCTAGTGTTGACCAAATACATCAAGGAACCAATCAGCTGCCTGTACAATGTGGGATCCACCAACTCGGAATCCGAAGCATGAAGCTTCTTCCAGTTGGTGATCATCGGTGTCGACATGGGTCTACAATCCTCCATGTGGAATCTGCTAAGGATGTCCACAATATACTTCCCCTACCCCAGGAAGAAATGCCCCTCCTCCTGCCACACCTCCAAACCCAAAAAGTAATGCATCAAGCCGATGTCCTTCATCTCAAACTCTGCCGCAAGATCTCTCTTGCAGTGCTCTATGAGTCTCTCTACACCTGTAATGATCAAGTCATCCACATACAGCACCAGAATGAGAGGCTCCTCACCAATCACAATAAAGTAAAGGTTCGGATCTGCCTCACTCTTTGTGAAACCCATCCCCTACAAGTATGTATCTATCCTAGAGTACCAAGCTCTGGGAGCTTGCTTCAGGCCATAAAGGGCCTTCTTCAGTCTACACACATGGGACTCCTTCCCATGCACCTCAAAGCCCTGTGGCTGCTCAATGTACACCTCCTCCTGTATGAAGCCATTGAGAAATGCGGTCTTCACATCCATCTGGTGGATCTTCCAACCCATCTCTGCTGCTATCGATATAATGGAGCGGATCGAAGTATATCGAGCCACGGGAGCGAAGGTCTCCTCATAATCAACTCCCTCTACCTGGGAGAACCCTCTAGCCACAAACCTTGCTTTGAATTTCTCAATGCTGCCATCTGCAGCATGCTTTACCTTGTAACGCCATCTGGAAGTAACCACGGATTAGCCCTCAGGCCTCGGCACCACCTCCCAAACATCATTCTTCATGATAGAAGAATACTCCTCCTGCATGGCCTCTCTCCAGACCTGCTGGCTAGCTGCCTCCTCATAGCTAGAAGGCTCAGAGTCAAGGATGTTGGTAAACATCGCCACATAGCTACAAAACCTCTCAGGTGGTCTACTCTCTCTGACCGGCCTCTTCGGCTCAGCAACAGATGTGGCATCTCTCAAGGTGTCCTGAAGCCACTTGGGCTTCCTCTTCCCTGAGCATGCTTCTCCCATAGGAGAATGAAACTCCTCCTCCTCATCACCATCAGTAGCCTGAACTCCTGACTGTCTGTCTGTTGTCCTCTTGCCTGCACCTGAACCTGTAGAAGCTGAGGTACCGTGTGAACTGTCCATCAGTGGACTCCCTAGTGAACTGCTCTGCATGCTGCCCGGAGCACCACCCCTCTGGCTCGATGAGCCACTGCTCACTGACGGACCTGACATCCTCATAGATGTACCTCCTGATCCTTCTGATCCCTGCCCACTGGATCCCTGCGACTGACTCAACTGCTGCTGAGGGTCTGGCTGATCCAGATACTCTAACTCCCGTAACCTCCTAAAGGCCCTGTCCTCCTCGAACTTCACATCCCGTCTGACAACAACTCTCCTCTGTGCAGGAATGTAAATCCGAAAGGCCTTTGAGGTCTCACTGTAGCCCACAAAGATACCCTTCTCTGCGGTGGGCTCTAGTTTGGTCCTCTTCTCCTTGGGTATATAGGAGTATGTAATGCATCCAAAGATATGAAGATGACCAATATCAGGCTTCTTCCCAGAGAAAGCCTCCTCCGGAGTCATGTGCCCCAAGGCACGATGCGGACTCCTGTTCTGCAAGTAAACAGCTGTGTTGCAGGCCTCTGCCCACAAGAACAATGGCAACCCCTGATCATGTAACATGGCTTTGGCTGCCCCTATGATGGATCTGTTCTTCCTCTCTGTAACCCCGTTCTGCTGGGGGTTGTAAGGAACAGTGAACTCCCTCCTAATGCCTGCCTCCGCACAATAGTCAACAAACTCTCCAAGGGTGTACTCTCCTCCATTGTCCGACCTCAAGGACTTGATCTTTCAACCTGTCTGAGTCTCCACAAGAGCTCTGAACTCCTGAAACCGCTTGAAGACCTCACTCTTGGTCTTCAAAAAATAAATCTAGGTCCTCCTGGAGTGATCATCAATGAATAACACATAGTACTCATATCCACTCAAGGAAACATAAGACATCCGACCGCTCACATCGGAATGAATCAAATCAAGTATCCCCGTCGCTCTGCTGTCACTGCTGGGAAAAGGGGATTTGGCAAACTTGCCCATCGCACAACCTCTGCAAGTATCAAAGTGATCAGTACTGAAATCTGGCACACCTGTAGTGATCTCCCGCAATGTCCTCAAGGCTCCATGATACATATGTCCCATCCTGCGGTGCCAAATCTCACACAGCTCAGAACTGCCAGCGCTGCTGTCGGTACTACTGCTCAATGCCAAAAGGGGCTGGAATGCAAACTTGTACACCTTTGCATGGCGTACCCCTATCACTCTAGCTGAATCAGTTGGAGTATCCCTGGGATACATCAACACCTGTTCTCCCCTGAACAGTACCTCGTATCCTCTGTCCTCCAAAGCTGAGACGGATATGAGGTTCTTCCTCATCCTTGGCACATAAAGAACCTCTGACACCTTCAAGGGAGGTTTGGACTCCCTCTGAAATGTCACTGTCCCCACCCCGACTGTTCTAACAACTCTGTCATCACCGAGTACTACCTCAATATCAGTGCCACTCTCTGAAAGCTCTGAGAAGTACTCACGGACTCCTGTCATGTGACGTGAAGCCCCATTGTCCACATACCAGATACCTGAAGATGCTCCGCTAATCGAGGGAAAAGCATGCTCCCTCTGAACCTGTGTGGCAGGTGATCCTGCACTAGAGGACTCACATGTAGTGAACGCAAACTCCCGGTCAAAACGACCTGCAAAGTCCTCAATCTCAGCTGAAGTTGCCACATCCTGGTTCTTCCCCTTCTTCTTCTTCTTCTCCGGACACAAAACTGCATAGTGTCCCATCTTCTGACAATTCCAAGTTCCAACACTTCACCTTGGAATAGTCCTTCTGTGTGTTCCCCTGTTTACCTTTACCTTTGTCTTTGCCCCCACCACTGCTTGTGGAAGCCTGCTTCTTCCCTTTGCCTTTCTTGCCTCCTGCCACCAGTGCTACATCCTCATCCTGCTCAACTCGCTTCGCTGCCCCAAGCTGACCTTTCCTGATCTCTGTCTGAATGCAATCATCCCAAAACCTCTCCCATGTGGGAAGGGTCTCACGTGCACAAACCCCATCAGCAAAGTTCAACCATGAACGGGGGAGGCCATTCACTGCAATCCGCACCAACTCAGTGGGTGGAATGGCCTCTCCAATCGCTGCCAACTCATCTCTCACATTGGTAATCTTTGTGAGATATCCAGCTGCACTATCATTCCCCATCTTAATGTTCTTCAGCTTCTCCTTCAGGACCATCTTCCGGTTCTCATTGGTACTCTGGTAGAGATTGGACAATGTTGTCCACATCTCATGGGCATTGCTCTTTCTTCTCACATGAGGAATGCAATGGTCTTTGATTCCGTCTAGAATCAGCCTCTTACCCTTATTGTTCTTCTTTTTATACTCAGCCAACTGAGTAACATCAGTGGGCACAACAACAAGGTTCTGTGCGGTATGCACCATGATATCCCAGACTTCTGCCTCCTCAAAGATACTCTGCATTCTCTCCTTCCAAACGCTGTAATTTGTATGCCCATCCAACCTATCCTCCACCCTCAATCCCAATGACATCCTGCTGTCCTAAAACTGAAAATAGCACTGCTATGGTAAAGATAAAACTGTTGTTTATGAAAAAATCAGCTTGCTGGAATTTTCTGAGTGAAAAATCAGCAACTGTAATTTTTCCTTTTGCTGTCCCAAACTGCCCTTCAGCACTCAAGCTCTGATACCATGTAGAAATTTCTGTTTTCCCACCCCGGTTTTCAGTTTCTCCTTATTTCTCCCATATAGTTAAATGCCTTTTCCCATAACCATACATTTAACAAGCTGAAAAAAATTATTTGCTGAAAACACAAATTCTGGAAATTTTACAGAATGCTGGAAATTGCAGAAATAAAAATCAGCAGTAATAAACAGCCATTAAAACACATTTAAACACTGAGATTTTTGGTCAATGTGACCCTGGAAAAACCCCCTACAACTCTTGGGGAAAACCAGTTTGAGAGCTCTTCTTTATTTCTGAAAATTGTCTTTTTACAGTGAGAATTATTCAGCAAAAAATCAGCAAGCAAATTTACAACTTATCTCATTTCTCGTGCCTCACAGCAATCTGGAAATTACAGCAAACAGGACAGCAATAAATGGTGTACGGCCTCCGTTTTCTGTGCAGAAAAATTAGCAAACTGCTCCTCGATTTTTGTGCAAAAATCTGTCTTTCACTATGTGTTGAATCAGCTGTATAAATCTGCTCAACTGCTGCCTTGGAATGTGTGCCAAGCTGCTGTCTCCTTCTCCTCCCTGCTCAGAAATCTCTCTTGCTCTCTTGCTCTCCTTCTCCCAATCTGCTCATGAAAGAATGAATGACCTTTTCCTCCTTTTCCTCCTTTAATATAACTCCAAGTGACTTTTGGGTGATCCAAGTGACTTTTGGGTGATCTCTAAATCCAATGGTTGAAATAGATTTAGATCAATGGCTGAGATTAAATGCTCATTTAAATCTCACTTTCTATTTTTTAATTCACCCCACTTTAATAAAGACCCACTTAGTCATTTATTTCCAAAGTCACTTTTTCTTTCTAATTTTTCATTGACTTTATAAAAGTCACTTTAAAATTAGACTTAGTAACTTTATCATTTAAAGTCACTTTTAAATTAGATTTAACTTTATAAAATTATAAAGTCACTTTAGAAGAAAAATTAAATTCTTTTGGACACTTTTCCCTAGGCCAAAGATCAAAGCCTAAGGGAACCACCTGTCCTCCGGTACCAAATTTCAACAAAACCCACTTCTCCTTATCCAAATTTGACGATCTTTAGGTCGATTTTGGTCCTCTCGAAAAGGGGAATTCAATGCCATAATTATCTTCTTCAAAAGACCTGTCTACAGTGGAATTTGGACCTGGTTTCCAATTTTAACACTCCCTCTCAACTAGGGAGAATTCCACCTGACAATCCATTCATTAACATGACATCTTGTCATTATGTGCCATCTCTGCATCTCGTCCCAACTCTGCTGAACACTGATAAAGATAATGAAGAAGAATTTATCGAGAGTGAGTCACAAGACTTTTGCCACTCTCCAATGACTAAAGTCAGTACACATAAGTGATCAAGTTTGATAAACATTATTCATCTTAGACATAGGGAGTACGGCAATGCACGATGCATCCATCGTTAGTGCTATGGTCCCAAACCACTTTTCCAACTCATTGGTCAGATGAGAGGCACTTCCCATGCGTCCACGACTACATGGGTAGGATGACGCAAGAACATCAAAAGGGAAAGAATATATCAAATCTTGCTCACAACCACTGGTAGGGAAAGGAGAAACCACATCCTACAAACACAATTCATAATCACACGTAGGGAAAGGATGAACCACATCCTACAAAGACATGTCATAACCATACGTAGGGAAAGGATGAACCACATCCTAAGCGCATACAAATCACCGAGAGTAAGAAAAGGATACACCACTTCCTACATGCATGCCAACCATAGGAAGGATACTATTCGTGGGGAAAGGATGAATCACATCGCACTGACATGTCAACCGTCGATCGTAGGGAATAAGCATCCTACATGTGGGGAAAGGATGAAACACGTGTTGATTTCTGGGTAGCATCAGATGTGCTCTAGCTCCGAAATTTTGTGGAGGGGCTAGAACACATGAGATCTCCAAGACCCAAAAATCGTTTGGTGAAATTCCACCCAGATTGTATTTTATTAAAATAATTAATATTCTTATTGGGGTTCTTAAGTCTAAACTTAGGAAAATTAAAATATTAATGGGTATTAATGAAAATATGGGTGAGAAGCTTCTAAGAGACAAGGATCAAGTCTAATTTAATCTTAGTCGTTGATTAGAGATTAGATCACAACCGTTGATTTCTCAACAGGAAAAGTATAAAGGAAGGCTTGGGATCAGTTGGAGAAAACACAGAGAGATTGAGGAAATCGATTTTCTAAGGTGCAAAGTTCTCAAGAGGGAAATTGATTGGGGAGATCTTGCAGCTGAGGGGCAGGGATAGTTCAGGAATACTGACAGAGAGGCGGAGAGAAGCTTGTGGAGGCAGCGCAATAGCTAGGAGAGTTGACGTTGGGCCAGTCTGGGCCCACGCAGCCTTGACGCAGAGCCAGAAGGTCCAGCACAGTGACAGAAAGTTGTGTTCCACGTAGAGAGCCAGAACTACCGGAACTGCAGGGAAAGCTGACGCAATGGGCATAAGAGCTGACGCAGAGCCTCAGAGAGCTCCACTCAAGCCCACGCAGTTACCGCGAAGGAGCAACGCAGATGTAGCCGAGGCCAGCCAGTTTTTTTGTCAGATCAGCCGGAATCTGTCGAGTGAAGTGAGCTAAATCTCACTAAGGTTTTCTGCCATTGTATTTCTCTGTCACTGGTTTGTCGGGAAGGCAACCCGCATTTTATTCAGAACTACTACTTAATAATAGAAAACCCCCAGAGTTGTTGCACCGGTTTTCTCACACTGGGTTTTCCCGGGACGTTTAGTCCAAAAATAAGTGTGTCCTTTGAGTGATTGTCTCATTTATTTTCCAGTACTTGATCTGTATGTTGGTGTAGGTTGCAGTGTATTTTCATTTAATATTTTCCGAATATTTCTAAAAATAACTTGTTAAAATGAAGAAGGCAAGTAGGTAATGCAAATCAATTTACTGCAGTAGGATTTCTGACTTGTTAGATTCAGAAATTTTCACATGGTATCACAGGAATTGCAGAGCAAGGAGGACTAAAGCCATCGGTGAACCGACAGAGGAAATATGTGTTGAAGATAGTTGTCCCGAGAGACAGCGCAGTTTCTGGCCAAGAGAGAAGAGGAGGGGTGACAAAGTCACCAAGGGAGGCTCACGCAAAGCTTGCATTAGCCTAATTGGGTGACATTGTTGCTGCAGAGGGCAAAGCAGTGATTACTGGGCCAGCGCAGACACTGTTGAGTCTCGTTTTTTTGGTTGTCGTGGCTAGAGGTGCAACGCAAACTTCATCTAGAGTTGCTAATTGGGTGTTGATTCTTCAGATCATAATAATCTTCATCATCTCCTCCAGCAAAAAATGCTATCAACAGAACAACAAAAATGGATCGAAAAAACCATTGCCTTCGACATGGATATATTACATAAAAAAGGGTAAGATAATGTAGTTGTTGATGCTTTGTCCAGGAAAGACGAAGAACCATCATTACTTGGAGTTTCAATTGTTGTTTCCAATTGGCTTAATGAGATTCAAAGTGAATATGCTAAAGAACCTAAAACAAGTGCTATAATTAATAACCTTCCTCAGAATTCAAAAATTGAATGGAAAAACGATATTCTATGGTACAAGGGAAGAATTTATCTGGGCTCAAATTCCAAATTTAAAGTCAACATTCTCAAAGAGTCACAAGATTACCTGTCAGTCGGACATGTAGGATTCTTTAAAACCTACTATGATGCACGCCAGCCATTCTTTTGGAAGGGAATGAATAGTGATATTCAAAAATATGTAGGAGAATGTGATCAATGTCAACAAAATAAAAGTGAGAACATTAGGACCCCAGGGTTGCTCCACCCTTTAATATCCCAAACCAAAAATGGGAAGAAATATCAATGGATTTTATTGAAGAATTACCCATGTCAGAAGGGAAAGATAAAATTCTTGTAGTAGTAGACAAACTCACAAAGTATGCACACTTCATAGGAATGAAGAAATCAGATTCAGCAAAAGAAATCAGATTCTCCTTGCCCTACCAAGTTGGTTGGGGCAAGGGTGTTTGGCACATTTTGACATCTAGTATGATATGGAGCTCAAGAGTGCAAAGATGCATATGGGGTACGTGTGCTAGTACCCCCAAATTTTAGGGAAATTCAAAAGAGATGAGTGGACATCAAGTGCCTTGCATAGGGGTCATGTCCATCAATTCATTTCATGCAAGTTCATCATTGTGCAATGTATATACCAGCCTAGATCCATCTTACCTTTGAATCTACCAAGCACCAAGAGGGAACAAAACTCTTTTCACTCTAAAGGAAGTTTGTACCTCGAGATTTGATCCCTCTCGGCGAACGGTAGATCCAAAGTTAAGTTGGATCTTGGCTGGTCTTTTGAATTTTCCCTTTTAAATAGTCTTCCCCCTATTAAATAACCTATACTCCACATGAATACCATGGGTCAATACAACGGGTGAATACCATGGGGTTAATATGTTATTTTTATTTTAATGTATGATTACTTTTATTTTTACTTCTATTATTTTTGCCTATGTAGGAAAAGACAGAACATTACAACATCTCTTCCATACTGGGCTGGAGCGCGTCTCTTGGCACAATTAAACAGTAACAATAAAAAAGTACTAAATTCATAAATGATATAACATAATTCAAATTAGGATTTAGTAATGAAATACATTGATTCATAAACCATAAATGAAACAGAAATAAAAAAAATGTCCATATATTGATTTTACTTCATCATTATAGAATCTAATTAGTACAAAGAAAATAGTAAATGCATAGTAAATGCTGAAGTCTGAAATAGTAAATTAAAATTACTCAACTCAAAAACAGTAAAGAGTAACAAATCAAACATTCGGTCTATGGTCATCAGTATCCAGATTCAAGACTCAATTTAAAACTGAAAATTAACAATGAACAATAAGCATTGAAAATAAAATGAGCATCAAGGAGAGAGAATGAGATATGGTGATTTTATATATTCTTTTTTGTTCTTTTATTATTTCATTTTTAACCCTTTATAGGCAATAATTTGGGGTGGATGCCCAAAAGCAACTATTTTCTGAGGGGAACACGCAAAAGCAGCCATTTCTTGGGGGGGACGCCCAGAATCATCCCTTTTCTCTGTGGATGCCCAAAACTCGCCCTGTTGGGGAAACACATCCCGCACACTAAGGAAATGTTTCTCCCTGCATTTCCCCACATTTTCCCAAACAGGGAAAAGGCGAAATGTTCCCCCAGGCATTCCCCCTGTGCCATGAGCAGGAAAAATGTGTGGGGCGCATCCCCATGGCACACTGAAGTACTTTAGTTTAGTAAAAATGTTAATGGAAACATGTTGTATAACCTCTTTCCCTCTTCACATGTGTAAATGTAAGAAGAGCTATTCTATTTTAAATAAACAAATATTTGAACATTCTCTTTTCCAACTGTACAGTTCCCTCTCTTATCTTTAGTTTACTTTTCTGATAACAAGACAGTGTAAATTCCAGCTTCGAATGCAACAACTTTACAGAGGGCAATTGTGTGCCATGTTGTATACTGTAAAGCAGTGTGCCATGGGGACGCGTCCCCCAAGGTTGGGTGTGCGCACCCCTTGCACCTAGGACGGGGGGACGCCTGGGGAAATGTTTCCCCACGTCCCCCTTTTGGGAAGACGTGGGCAGACGCATGGGGGGGCACGTTTCCCCAATGTGGGGGAAATGACTCCCCAAAAGCGGGACGCCTGGGAGTCCCCCCTCAAAATGGGCTATGCGTCCCCCGTTAAATTTGCTTGTAAACAATGATTTATGACAAGGAAACCTAGTATTTGATCATATTGCCCTACTAATGCTATGCAATTCATGGTAATGTTAAATTCTTAAAGTAAAAGGATGAAAATGAAAGATAAAGGATGTTTGGGAGTGGTTCCGACCTCATTGGATTTCATATGGAGAAAGTAGAATTTTAAATCTCACTCAAAATCCAGTAGACTTAACAGTTTTTCAGGAATTCATGATTCGATGGATTGCAATGTTTCCATTGAATTTTGTCATGTACAAAGGTATGAAATTAGTATTTAATCAAGAGCACCAAGCCCTCTGTGTACTTTAGAGTGACTTTTAGACTCATCAGTCCACTGTTTTTGAGTTTTAGTTATATCAATTTACTAGATATCAGTACCTATTATAGTTTATTTTGCTTAGTACTACTTAGATTCTAGAATGATGAATGATGAATTTTAATTTTAAATCAATTTAGAATCTAGAATGATGAAAGATAAATTTAATTTTTAAATCAATGTAGATTCTAGAATGGTGAATAATGAATGATGAATATGGATCAGAGTATTCCATTATTGAATCTCGTGGTCTATGGATGAATCATGTATATATTAGTAAGGATGATGAGTATGGATCAATGTATTTCTTTACTTAATTCAATTATGTACGTATCATTGTATTTATGCTTTCATTATTGAATATGAATTTGAAATATATATATATATATATAAAAAAGAAAAATATATATATATACCCCGACTAAAGTCAGGGAAAAATCAGGATTAAATCCCCAAAATGCGAATTTTTTGGCTGGCCGATTAAATCGGCCGATTTTTTGCCGACTTTTTTTCCAGGTGAAAAAGTCGGGATTAAATCGGGACTTTTTCCAAAAAATCGTGGATGAGGTAGTTTCTTTAACGATTTTTTACTTTTTTTTTTGAAAAATCGGGATTTTATTGAAAAAGTCGGGATTTTTTAAAAAATGAATATTGTTGTATTTTTTTTTAATTTTGCTGACTTTTTGCCGACCTTTTCAGAAAACTCCCGACTTTAACGACTTTTTCAACTTCTGGACCCTTGCCGATTTAATCCCGACTTCGACTTTTTCCACATTGCTCCAACATCTCCCCATCCCCCCCTTAAATTTCCCTAAAATTTGAGAGTACTCCCACATGTCCCCGTTGTGTGTCTCCCCGCACCCGGATCTCCCCGTCCTGGAGTCTTGGTGGAACATTGCTGTAAAGTGTTGACCATGATCACTAAACAATGATACTGCTGTTATATATGCTTTGATGTAATTTCCTTCAGATAAATTAAAATTTCAATCACTACTTAATTGTACAAATTTTTAATTAATCAATCAAGTAATTTCAAACAAGATACAACAATGATTGTGGGTAACTTATAAAACCCAATCTCCATTACCAAAGAAAGACATTACCTTTTGATATCACAAAACCATCATATTCAAGGTTAACACCACGGCCTGGAAATGCAAGGAGCAATGATTGATTTGTCTCAAGCTGCTCCATAAAAGCAGACCAGACAAGGTCTCCGTGCCCCTCTAACAAAGTTGCAAGGCATTCCATTGCTGAATCCCACAAAAGTCCAAACCGATTATGAAGAATACCAATCAGGCCATGCAATAAGAGTGTCTTGTATGAGTCTGGGATCTTTCCTGAACAGAGGTCCATCTGGATCTTAGAGATAATGACAGTTATTTGTCTGCTAGTACCGAGGGACAAAGAGGATGCTTCAATGGAAAACAGCTGCTGTATAACCTGTGGTTCCAAATAAAAAGATAAGTCTGAAACTTACTCTCTTCAGCATTACCTGTTACCCTAAAATCATAAATAAATAAATAATTGAAACAGGATAACAACACTTACCTTGCTGTAAGAATTGGAAAGATCATCACAAGATATCCCCCCTTCAACTTTCCTTTTCTTTTCTGGTCGTTCCATACTCTTGGCTTCAGGGATTGGAAAAGGTTCATAGTGGCTCAGAATTCTCAATGTTGAAAGCCTTAGCTTTTTGTCTGACATTCCCAAGTTATGGGAAAATAACATCAGAGCATCCAGAGCTTTATCGATCTTAAGTTCTGTATGGTATTCTTTATCACCGTTATTGAGTACTTCTGTTGACTCCCTGAATTCAAAAATAAGTCAATAAATGTTATAGTAATTATAAGAAAAATTGAAAACCTTGATTCCTCAGATTCAACCAGGAAAGGAATCACTAAATGGGAAATTGACAGAGAAGCTATTTAAATAAAGATGAATGACAACATTATGCTCAAGGACTTCTGTTGACTTGTTGAATTCAAAAATAAGTTAATAAATGTTACAGTAGTTATAAGAAAACTTCAAAACCTTGATTCCTCAGATTCAACCAGGAAAGGAATCACTAAATGAGAAATTGACAGAGAAGCTATCTAAATAAAGATAAATGATAACATTATGCTCACCCAAATATCATGTCCAAAAAGTCAGATACTGCACATAACACATGAGATGATAGCTTAAAATGTCTTGCAAAGCTTAGGTAGTCATTGAGATGCTGTGACAGCTGAGGAATGCACGCCTTTAGTAGCTTAGAGTGAGATGTCAATGCAGCTCCAATCATGCATTCCCACATTTTCCTGGAATGATCTTTAATTTTGTCTACAAGCCAAAAAGAGCCACGCACACTACCCACCAGTTAGAATATTCATTTACAAATAAATCTTCCAAAGACAACACAACTCCAAGAACAAAAAGACAGAATAATCATGAAAATTACAAAATAAGACAGAAAAGTATAGTATTACCCGTTTCTGTTATCAAAGCCTCACTTATAGCCAGTAAATAATCCCACACAATTGATGATTTTTCTTCGGAAGAAAAAATGTATGGATAACACTTCAATGCTCCCCAGACCAAAGCTGGTTGTGATGCTAAGTTATTTACCGGGGATAGATTTCCTTCATGAAACTTTCCACTCTTTATTTTTATTGTTGCATCCTTAATTATTTGCAAAACAAATGAACAAATATTTGATGTGTTTCCTCCCATGTTATGAAGGAACAGGGGATTTCTTTCTAGCTTCTCAAAATAGCTTATCAATAAAGAAAGGACATCCCCAGGAGACTCTTCAATGAAATTATCCAAGGCACTGGAAAACAGCAGATTGACAAAATATTCTTTCAATAACCATATCCTCGAGAAACTTCAAAATAAGATACGGTCATTAGTAGAAAATTTGCTGCCAAGGACTTTCAGAAGAAGATCTACTAGAACTGGAATAAAATAAAGTACCTTACAATATAAGGACAGAAAGGATATATTACACACACGTCCTGATCAATTAAGCCTCTGATGAGGGTAAATAAGCTGCAAATATAATATCATGATTTGAACTTCAGAACAATGCAATTGAGATAAGAATATGCAGAAGCCGGTCTAGAACAAAATTATAAGACAAATACTATCCTTACAAGATAATTATGCATACCTATCATTTTTTCTCTGAAACAATAAAGCCCACTGTGAAGCAACATTGGATATAGCCAGTGGACCAATACTTGCACTACCAACCCGTGCATGATTATGCACAAGACCAAGTAAGAGCCGATGTGTTTCAGACACAAGCAATGGTATTGAATCCTCCCAAGGAATCCTTGTCCACAAGGGGCTCATCAATAACTTGACTAGTTTCTCCGCGAGTATAAACAATGGCTTATAATCTTGATCATGTTCAAATTTTCAATTTCAAATATTATGTATCAGAAGTAGAAACAATCCCTTGAAGGCAGTACAAAAAATAATGACTCCATTTTCTAGTCAATAGAAAAAGAATTTGCAAAATCAATAGCAAGGATTAGAAGTGGATCCAACTGATACACATCATATTTTGCAAAAGAGCAAGCAAATAAAGTACATTTGAAAAATATTGAGTGTCACAGCAAAAGGGTAGGCAGCATTGTAATCTTACCACTAACTTTGTTTCCATTTTGAAATTCAAGTACAACATTTAGTAATGACAAGAGACGGCCAAGCTGCACAAAGTCTTCTCTCCTTTGGCTTTCTCCTATAACTGTTACTGCAAGTTTAGTAGGCATATCATTCTCATTTTCCATACATGTATCTAATGGGGCTTTAATTGTCATCGAGTGATGCATGATAGGCTCAGTTGTTGCATCAGCTACACCTTCCAAATTCATGTCAGGAAGCAAGCAAGACATTTCTTCAAGCAAACAATCCCAAAGCAATCCCAATTCTTCACGTTTAAGTTCCTTGCATAGTCGTTGAACAGTCCGCATTACCACCTCAACAATTGCATCATCTCCTGCAACATGCATACAAAGATGTTGAAGCTCCACCAAAAAACATCAGTATGACTCAATCTTATGAAAATACATTCACAAAAGAATGTGCATTTAAATATGTGGAGGTGCTCCCAAGTCTGATTGTTAGAGATCTGCTCTTTTACAGAAGCGCGACCCTCTCACGCATTTCCATTGTTAGTGAAGTCTAAAACATATCTTTAATTTAAGCAATACAGAACAGATCACATTCAGAATTTCTGAGTTTACGACATATTTCTTTGCAGCCAGCAGGCAGTTTACAGTACTATGTTAACATCAGGCTAACCAGGTGTTTAAATGTAACTAGTGTCGATCTTCATAATTGTATATGTGGCATGAATTCATGTAATAATTGTTGTATTTGTAAAAGGAAAATTATTTATTATAAAATGGCTTTCTTGCCCATTTACTGTGTGCTCTAGGGTCTTGTACAAAGTCAAATAGCAAGACATGATGTAATAGCCCTTGTGTTGCTCAAAAATCAAAGAAAGAAAAATACTATTGTAAAATGATGAGTTTAGAAGCCCACCAAAAGGTAAGTCGGCCTAAAAGAGGACTAATCCGCCCTCAAGAAGCATATATAAAGGAGAGCCTGTCGTCATTTGAATGACGCACTCAGAAGCAAAATTTCTGAGTGAAGCGAGAAAAAGATTTCTGATCCAAGCAAGAAAGGGAGTTCTGACCCAAGTGAGGAAGAAGGAGCAAAATTTTTAGGAGGGCAACGAAGGAGAAAAAGGAAGAGAATCTCTGTTTCTATCAGCGCACACGTGTGACTTTACTGGAGGAAACTAGGGTTTCCTCAGATCTGTTTTGCAAAAATTCTGAGACTAAGAGGGGTTTCTTGCAATAAAAGAAATAATAACAGGACATCCAGAATTGGGGGTGAGATGTGACATCACGGAAGAAGACGTCATGAAGTTGTTTGTGGTACCTCAATAAATGTTTTATCATCTCTAGCAAAGTTACAACTAGAAATATAATAGTATGGTTCAACACTTACCATAGGATTCAAAAAAATCGATTCATATCATTATGCACATGGGAGATAAATTAACCTATCATAATGTATAATGCGAAGAACAAAAAACACAAGAATCTAACTATCAATCCTATTCCAAAAGGGCATACCATGACACTTATTGGTAGAGATAGAGTAAGTAGATCTATCCAACAAAAGGCGAAGGGCTTGCTCTGCTCTCGAATGAAATTTTGATGCTGGACCCTTCAGAATGTGCCACAGTAAAGCACTACAGCCTGTTGTTTTCTCCTCTGAAGGCTCCATGACAATTTCTCCCATTATTTTTCGTATACCTGCTCATTTAGATAGACAATATCAGATATAAAAAAATATGGCTTATCAAGAAAAGATTGGAATACTAATAAACATCGAAAAGACTCGTACGAATAACTAACAAATATATTTATTTAATATTCGGAAACATCAAAAATACTCATACAAATAACTAGCCAGAATATGCATATTGAAAACGAATTAGTAATACACAGGCATTACCTCAAAAGCTTGGACAAGAAAAGCCAAATATCAAAGACTAATATACCGACTGTGATGATAACAAACAAATACTGGTAAACTCAACCCAGTCAGAAAATTGTCACTATATCTTACAACTTCTGGACTGATTAACTTAACAGCAAAACTTCAATCATTACATTCTACAAGGATAGTCCACATGTCTATACTAACAACTTTTGAGATTATTGGCAAAAGAAATCTTTGGATGCTTGTATTTCATTAATATATTAAAAACACTTCTCTTCTGCAGGCAATACTCATGCAGTATGCATATAAATCTAAGTTGCAGGAAAGGCCTAGTTTGGCCACATCCCAGTTCCCACAATGCCTGCAAACACTGAAACGGGTAAAAAATGCCTTGGAAACGCCACTGTCTGTACCATACACCATTTCCAAATTTGGAAATGTCATACGGTGCAGCCGATAGTGTTTCCAAGGCATTTCGGCCATTTCCAGTGATGTCTTGGGCACTTTTTCGGAAGTTTCTGAGCCCACCTAGGTGCCTGAGAGGTAAGAATGACTCATTGGAAAACATCTCCCTGTTCATGCAAATGACCTTTCAAGTCAAATTAGAGACAGGAAATTGAGATTTAATAAGTTTGTCACCTTGAATGTAAAAAGATTTAACATTACCATTAATTGTTTCAGGATGTTTGAGAGTGGTTCAAATCTCACTGGACTTTATATGGAGAAAGTAAAATTTCATATTCCATTCAGAATTCAGCAAACTTGACAATTTTCAGGATCAGCAAGACTCAATTGGATTCTATCATGTATGAGGGTACGGGATTGGGGATTCGCATTAGCCAATACCACAAGGCTATAGGATTTTGCATTATGCAATTATCTAAGAGAGCAAATACAGACACATGTCTCCTTCTAAAAAGTCATTTATGTGTATCATTCTTAATTTCTAGCTTATTTTATTGCAACATAATGTGTTATTTAAAAAACTAATATCCATATTTTTTGTATTTTTATATACTTAGCTTCCCCCATGCACCTTGTTTTTGTTGGCTGGCGGGGAGGATGGTGCACATTTCCAGGTGTTCCTGTCTCAGAAATTTGTACATGTTTTCATGTTTTATGCGACTTAAATATAAGCTAATGTTCCAGACTAAATTCCACTTTATCTATACTTGAACACAGTACCAAACAGTCAGCATTGCTAACAAAATACCCACTTCGGCAAAGAAAGCACTCTGTTTGAAAATGGCATACCTGTCATGATTCATCCTAAAGGATAACCAGATTAATATAGCAATTTATCAAACAACATACCTTTTATAAGCTGCTTAACAGATGCATTTCGGAGCAAAAAAGACACAGCCTCAGCCATAAACTCTTGCACATATTCTCGATGGTAGTACCGCAGCTGCTTTGTTATCCTTTAAATTGGGTGAAAACAAAGTTCAAATCAGTGCGAATAGCAGGACAAGATCAAGCATTTGACAGATTTTGATGCAAAATCTTACGCCTATTCTAGCATTCAAAAGTAACTGTAATGTTGTAGATAGCTAGAGAAAACCGAATATCCTAGTGCATTTCAGCTGAGAAAGGCTCAACAGACAAACAAACAGAAACTTGCATTCAGAAAAAACATAAACTCAAATTATCTGCTGTATGATTAATCCTCTGCACATGAAAAACCAAATAGAATGTGTCTCTAAATAGGTTGAAGTTAGAATAAGTTGCAATCATGTCAGCGAATATTTTGCCAAGATCCAGAAACAAACTTATCAGCAATATGGGAAAACTTTAAAAAGAATACAAAATAGTCATTATTTTCTGCTGTTTAAACATCTAAAGCAACCCCTCCCCCTGCCTACACATCTCTTTCATGAACAAAGGTAACAATCACCAACCCATTTGTTCTCCATCCGCTAATTTCCAACTTTAAAATGACAGAAAAATCCCCCAAAATGATCTTCTGCATCAACCAATACTATCCATCATCTCATGATATTTTTCCGATATATCACAAGATTTTCTAAATATCATGATATATTCAAAATTTCAAAACTATTAGGATATATTAAGCTGATAATATTGCCACATTGGAAATCTTCCAGTATCAGTGATACTAAATATCGTGATATATTCAAAATTTGAAAACAATAACAATACATTGAGATGATAAAATCACCACCTTCAAATCTCACAATATCAGCAATATTATTGCAATATTTGCAACATCAATTCAATCCCTTGTCATAACCTGCTCATATCCTAAGTCACATGACATTGGGACCCCAAGAGACGGATACAAGTATCCAACCTAGGACATGTCGACCCCTGAAATGTGGCATGGGAACAAGTTATATATATATATATAGTCAACGTTAATAGAATAGGACACTAGCCAGAAAATTGTCTGGTCTAACCAATTCTGGGGCCAGTATCATCCAATTCAGGGTTTCAAACTGGATATGGCTGATTCTGAAAGATGTATTATAGTGACTAGGGACCACTAAAAGTCAAATTAAAAATAATAATTAATTAGTAAAAGTAAAACCATGTAACCTAACCAGAGCGCCGTGTTACCACACAATCTAGCAGGCCCTAAGAAGGGAAACCCTATGGGACAAGGATGCTAGACCAAGTGATAACAATAGGACAATGACCCACAGTCAATGCCCCCTGCTCTTTACAAACTTTCACTGATGGGAGGAGTCCCGGTGGGAAGGGAATCACTTAGCGCAGGTAGATCAATGATTAGGTGTGATGTGATTCCAAAATGCCCATTCAAAGCAGAGACACAACAATGTCTCAATGCTTCAAAGCAGCTAAAACGCTCTCCAAGAAAGGCCTTGAGATAAGGAGTTCAAGACTTAGGGTTTTGAGATATGCAATGATAATAGGTATTCCTAAGATCAAGACTCTAGCTGATGACGTAGGACCTTTCAAAGAAGCTCTATGAGATGTTTTAATAACTCTAAGAGGCTCTTTGCTCCTTTTGAGAGACCTAGGAAATACTTGCACTAGACCTAGGGTTTTATGAATAATCGTGAGAAGAAATACTTCCAAGGTACTCACTAGGTCAAGGCAAGGGAGGAGAAAGGGCTTCTTATGATTTATTCCAGTGAATACTAAGTTCATACAACCCTCAAAGAAGTCCCAAGGTGAGAGAGAAAGACCTAGGTTTTCCCTCTTGGAGTAACACCTAGGGCAAGAGATTTTATGGATGAAACTTGAGTGGATGCCCACCAATGTTATCAGAACCGAACCGGTCATCAAACTGGAAAACCTTGTGGACCGGGAACTAGTCGGAACCAGAAAAAAAAAAAACGGTTTACCAAAAACACATAAAATATTCATATTTTAAAGAAAAAATAAATATATTCATGTGCATCCATATGAATCCAAACCATTTATACACAAATATGCAGAAGTTCTCATTTATATAGCAAGTAATAGTGCATATAACCAAAATAGCACTCACTGCAAAACATCGTTGAACCAAAAATGATACAAACATCAAGAAGCAAGCTCTAAAAAGCCTTTATAGTCCAAAATAACATGATAGATCATAGTATTATACTACAACCTACAATACTACAAGCTACAGCTACATCAAATCAATAATCAAATCATCAATCATCATCAAAATCATCATTTGATTCCTGATCATCCTTCTCATCCTCATTTGAAGAATAAGTAGCATCCAAGTGTGCAATGGGATTATGGCTTGACTCCCATAGCCCTAAAGTTGCTACTGGTGCTTCTGATATATCTGCATCTGCATCCTATGGAGGTGGGTCCAAGTCCAACCAAGAAAGGTCTTCATTGTCAAATGTTGGTGCTTGACTCTCGACAACCCATCCTGATGTTGGATCAAAGTCACACAAGGTAATGATGCTTGATTCAGGGGTTTTATTCAGCGGTTGGTTGCACCTCAACCTAAGGTTGTACTGAACAAAAACCATGTCATTCAACCGCTTTTGCTCCAAACGGTTCTTCTTAGTGTGTATATGCTCAAACACACTCCAATTCCGCTTTAGGGCAAGCCTAGAGTAGCGTTAGAAACAAGTTCATACAACCCTCGAAGAAGTCCCAAGGTGAGAGAGAAATACCTAGGTTTTCCCTCTTGGAGTAACACCTAGGGCAAGAGATTTTAAGAATGAAACTTGAGTGGATGCCAACCAATTTTATCAGAACTGAACTGGTCATCGAACTAGAAAACCTTGTGGACAGGGAACCAGTCGGAACCGGATCGGAACCAGAACCAAAGAAGAAAAAAACGGTTTACCAAAAACACATAAAATATTCATATTTTAAAGAAAAAACAAATATATTCATGTGCATCCATATGAATCCAAACCATTTATACACAAATATGCAGAAGTTATCGTTTATATAGCAAGTAATAGTGCATATAACCAAAATAGCACGCACTTAGTGCAAAACATCGTTGAACCAAAAATGATACAAACATCAAGAAGCGGGCTCTAAAAGGCCTTGATAGTCCAAAATAACATGATAGATCATAGTATTATACTACAACCTACAATACTACAAGCTACAGCTACATCAAATCAATAATCAAATCATCAATCATCATCAAAACTTCATTTGATTCCTGGTCATCCTTCTCAACGTCATTTGAAGAATAAGTAGCATCCAAGTGTGCAATGGGATTATGGCTTGACTCCCCTAGCCTTGAAGCTGCTACTGGTGCTTCTGATATATCTTTCTTTGCATCCTGTGGAAGTGGGTCCAATTCCAACCAAGAAAGTGCTTCATTGTCAAATCTTGGTGCTTGACTCTCCACAATCCATTCTGATGTTGGATCAAAGTCACCCAAGACAATGTTGCTTGATTCAGGGGTTTTATTCAGCGATTGGTTGCGCCTCAACCTAAGGTTGTGCTGAACAAAAACCATGTCATTCAACCGCTTTTGCTCCAAACAGTTCCTCTTTTTAGTGTGTATACGCTCAAACACACTCCAATTCCGCTTTAGGGCGAGGCTAGAGTAGCGTTAGAAACTAGGAAAAATAATAAAAATAAAATAAATAAAAAATGTTTTTTATATGCACAAGTTGCATATCCGCGAGCCTTGCGGACTGGAGGAACCGGCCTCCGAACCGGCCTTTTCCGGTTCGGAGGGCCGATTCGGACTCGTTTTGCCCCCAAACCAATCGGACTGGTTGGCTTTGCCAGAACTAGTTCAGTTCCGATAACATTGATGCCCACCAAACTTGGAGCATAGGTAGCCTAGACCCAAAGCTTGATGTTTGGGCCCTCAAATTACCGAAAAATCACATCCCTAAAATTTTGTTTCAAGCCTTAGATTTCAGCCCTACCTTTAGGGGACCGAAGTTTAGGAGGAGCAAATATGGAGAAAAAGGAATTTGATCACCAAAATCCTTGGATTAGTGCCCAGTCCATAAGAAGTCTTCCAAGGAGGCTCGAAATCAATGCCCTAGGTACCAACTTCAAACATTTACCCTCTTCAAGACATAATGGAGTTTCATGAAGAATCAAAGGCATTCATTGACTAGGAACATTCATTACATGCCTTGCATTGGATAATATATGCAATACTCTACTAGAAAAGCTTTCCAAACTTTATTTTCAACAATTAGGGCATAAATTTGCATATTCTAGAGCAACAATTCCATACATTAAACATTTTCAAAGAAAAATTTCATCAACATTGCATACTTACATGCAAGATATCCATCCATCATTCAAGAAGAAGCTCCAAAGAAGAAATGTGAATCACCTTCCACACATCAAAATGCATCAAAAGAGTCTCCAATAGCTCCAAAGAAAAAGTGAGTTATTTTCAAGAGAAAGAATCCAAGTGATGATGATGATTTCTCACAATTGAGGGTGAGTTCTATTTATATGATCTTCACTTAGTCGAATTAGCCTAATTAGCCCCCAAAACATTAAAATAATGGGCAAGAAACAAGCCTTGATCGCAAGCCGACCAAGTAGCTTTTCACAAATTATAAATTAACCATCCAAATGCTAGCCAAAATTGATGACATCATGACAATGTATGGTCGTTACAAGGCCACGTGGATTCCTCTTTGTTGATTTTTGGGTAGCATCGAACGTGCTCTAGCCCCGAAATTTTGTGATGGGGCTAGAACACATGAGAACTCCAAGACCCTAAAATCGTTTGGAAAAATTCCACCTGGATTGTATTTTATTAAAATAATTAATACTTTTAATGGCGTTCCTAAGTCTAAACTTAGGAAACTTAAAATATTAATGGGTATTAATGAAAATATGGGAGAGAAGCTTCTAAGAGACGAGGATCAAGTCTAATTTAATCTTAGTCGTTGATTAGAGATTAGATCACGAACGTTGATATCTCAACAGAAAAGCATAAAGGAAGACTTGAGAATCATTTGGAGACACACTGCGCAAATACTCAGTAACCTGAGTGAAATCGATTCTCAACGAGTAACAGTTCGATTTTAGAGGGAGAGTTACAAGGTGAAGTAAGGGGAGGGTATTAGCATTCATAGGAGACTGAGGAGGAGGGGACGCAGTGCATCAGAGGGACAGCGCACAGGGAAAGCTCAGAGAGGCAATGCAGCAAGGGATGTAGACCTCACGCAATCCTCACGCAGAGATGATGCAAAGGTGACGCAGTGGAGGCTGGAGGGTCTCTTGGGCGTCAGAATTTCTCCAAAGGGTGGAGGAAAATTATCTCAGGTGTTTTCTCAGAGGTTTCTCTATGTTCTACAAATCATTCCTTGTAAAGAGATTGTCGCTGAAGAATAATAAATAAATCCTCACCTGTTGCACCGGTTTTCCCGCATTGGGCTTTTCTGGGAACTATTGTCCAAAAATAACTGTGTTGATGTGATTGAATCTTGTGTTTGTATTTCATTGTTCTTTTCTCTATGCTATTATGTGACAACTGCAGTAGAATTTACTTTGATGTTCACTGAAGGGTTTTGCAAATAACTTGTCATGGAAAATAAGTAGGAGAAATAAATCAGTTATTGCAGTAGAATTTCGTGTTAGAAATTTTCACATGGTAACAGAGCAGAGATCAGGCAACGGGGTTAGAGAATCTACAATGAGTCGTGAACATGATGCTGGAGCAAAAACACAAAAGGACTCACGCAATTCTCCCAGGAAAGAGGAAAGCACGAAGAATATAATGGATCGCGACAATTTTGCGTTAACCTCCAAACTGGAAGAAGAAGTCGCTTTCTTTGCAAGTTTTGCTTCCACTAAGGTTTGGTATATTGATAGTGGCACTTCTGCACACATGACGGGAATACGAGAATGTTTCTCGAGCTATCAAGAAGAACAGATGAACTTCCAGATCACCATGGGAAATAAGTCAAAATGTACCCCCATAGGAAGAGGCGCTACAGTTTTTCAAACAGAAGCAAGGGATCGGCTTCGAGCTACCAATGTGCTGCATGTGCCTGGATTGGGGATGAACTTACTCTCTCTATCTCAGTTATAGAACAAGGGATATGATGTTTACTTCGTTGGGAAGAAAGTATATGTCAAACATCCGAGTTGGAAGAAGGCCTAAATTGGAGTCAGAAGTAACAGACTGTATAAGTTACAGCTAGAATCTCCAATGGCAATGATAGGCAGCAGTGGTGAAAAAGATTTGAATGAACTATGAAACAGAAGGATGGGGCACTTACACCATGGGGCTCAAAGAATTCTCATAAGAACCGTCACAGGAGTTCCATAATTAAGTACCAAACGACACGATGTATGCAAACTCCCAGATCTTATTGACCTGCAAGACCAACTTGATCCTTTCCTTCCATGGACTGTAGTCGGACATCCCTTCCAAGTTGTCCTCATACTTAAGACCAACCTGCAACTTCGACATTGTAGTGAGCCCTTCACCTACAATGTGACCACCTCCCTCTTAAGTTGTACTTTGTTGTGCATACTCTGATTTACTATCCCTCAAAGTAGCTCAGACATGCTCTGATACCATGTTGAATTTCCACGATCCTAGTGTCTAAGATAGAATCTTATGTTGATTTGGGGTAGCATCAGATGTGCTCTAGCCACGAAAATTGATGGAGAGGCTAAGGCACATGAGATATCCAATACCCAGAAAGGGTTTGCGCAGATTCTAAACAGTTTGGGAGATATTAAAATAATTACTATTTTTAATGGAGTCCCTAAGTCTAAACTTGGGGAAAATAAAATATTAATGTGTATTAATATAAAACTATGTTAGAATGGTCCAAAAGTCATGGATCAAGCCAAGTCTAATCTTAGTCGTTGATTAGGGACTTAATCTCGGTCGTTGATTTGTCAACGAGAAAAGTATAAGAGGAGGCTTGAGGGTCACTTGGAGAACATACTGAGGGAGACCAATCAGTGCAATTTCTGGAGCGAGGTTAGCTGAGAAATTGAATCAGTGGTCTGATGAGCAGTCAGGAGGCAGCAAGTACAGGGGAGAGAGGCGGGATCAACCACTGGAGATCAGCGCTGAGGCAGGAGAGGCAAACGCAAAGGCAGCAGAAGATTGCGCAATCTCTTGCTAGGCCTGCGTGAGTGACGCAGAGAGGCCCAGCGCTGACGCAGAGGGTTTGAAAGCCACGTAGAGGTCAGTCAGGCTGACATTGGGATTGGAAAAGCACTGGAGAATTATTTCTCTTTGTGGGTAAGCCAGTTTGGCACCGTGTTGTATAGAAGAATTGTTGAATAATAAAATCTTCCCTTGCTGCACCGGTTTTCCCACATTGGGTTTTTCCGGGGACTGTTGTCCAAAATATCTGGGTCAATGTGTTAATGCTTGTGCATATTTTTTTCTGTATTACAGTGTGATATCTGCAACAGTATTTATTTTAATGTTTATTAAAGTAATTTCATAAATAAATTATTGTGGAATAAGTAGGAAAAAAAAACAGTTGTTGTAGTGATAGAATTTTCACATGGTATCAGAGCAAGTAATCAGAGACAGAAAGAGAAAATCAGTTATGGGTCAAGAGCACGATGCAGAGGAATATAAATAGTGGAGCTTCGTGGCATATGACGGGAATCAAGGAGTGTTTCTCAGAATATCGAGAAGAGAAGATGAACTTTCAGATCACCATGGGAACAAGGGAAAGTGTACTCCAGTAGGGAAGAGTACCATAGTTTTCCAAACAGAATCGGGAGAACAGTTCCATGCTCCAAATGTACTGCATGTATCAGGATTCTGGATGAACTTACTTTCCGTGTCGCAACTACAAGGCAAGGGCTATGACGTCTACTTCATCAAGGAGAAGGTATACGTCAAACACCCGAGCCGGAAAAAGAAAGTGCAGATCGGGATCAAAAGTAATCGGTTGTATAGATTGCAACTAGAATCACCAATGGCACTAATAGGCAGTCATGGAGACAGGGACTTGAACGAACTATGGCACAAAAAAATGGGTCACTTGCACCATGGAGCTCTGAGAATTCTCAGGAGCATTGTAACAGGAGTTCCGGATCTGAGTACGGAACGAGATGATCTATGCATGGGATATGTTCTAGGAAAGTATGCTAAGGCAGCATTTCCTAGGAACAAACACAGGGCCAAGAGTGTACTAGGATTGATACACTCTGATATCTACGGACCTATGTCCATCAAAGCTCTCAGTGGTGTCGAGTATTTCCTTACCTTCATTGATGACCACTCAGGGAAAACTTGGATTTATTTTCTGAAAACCAAGAATGAGGTTTTTTGTCGATTCAAGGAGTTCAAGGCTCTAGTGGAGAATCTGATTGGGAAGAAAATAAAAGTTTTGCACTCAGATAATGGTGGAGAATATGTCGATAAGGACTTCACTGATTTTTGCGCTAAGGAGGGCATCAGAAGAGAGTGGACAGCTCCATATATTCCGAAGCAGAATGGGATAGCAGAAAGAAAGAATAGGACAATTGTAGAAGCAACTATGGCCATGATGTATGATCAAGACATGCCAAAATTCCTGTGGGCAGAAGCATGCAACACAGCAGTCTATGTTGAGAACAGGACTCCTCATCGGGCAGTGGGCAAGATTACTCCAGAGAAAGTCTTCACAGGGAAGACACCTGAAATTAGTCATTTTAGGATATTTGGGAGTCTAGCATATTGCCGCATACCCAAAGAAAAGAGGAAGAAGCTAGATCAAACTGCGGAAAAGGGATATCTGGTAAGATATAGCAAGAACGCTAAAGCATACAGAATCTATCTTCCAGGGAGCAAGAAGGTAGTAGTACGACAAGATGTAAAGTTCATGGAGGACAGGGCTTTTAGAAGATCTCGCGAGATGCCTTCCGAGGAGCAGTCGAAAGAGGAGCCATTAGTCAAGCCTCTTCAACCAACAGAAGTAAAGAATTCTTCCTCAAGACAAGAAGATTCTCAAGATGAGGAGGAGGAGTGAACAGAAGCACCTGCTAGCAGAGGAAGAACTAGCTGGGAACTTCGTTAGATTCTGCGAGATGCAGAGGACTTCATCGGTGCGCCAAGAAACAATAAGAGGGAGCGAAAACAGCCAGATAGATATCAGGCATTAGTAGCTCATGATGGAGAGCCTGCCAATTTCAAGGAGGCAGCTCAACATTAGGTTTGACTAGATGCGATGGTAGAGGAATACAACTCCATAATGGTAAATGATGTCTGGGAGGTGGTGCCAAGACCTCAAGACAGAACAGTGGTAGGTTCAAGATGGATCTAGAAGATCAAATACGCTACAAATGGCAATGTTGAGAAATACAAGGACATGTTTGTGGCTAAGGGGTATGCTCAAAAGGAAGGGATTGACTATGAGGAGACCTTCGCCCCGGTAGCCAGGTATACATCTATTAGGACCATGATATCTCTTGCAACCCAGATGGGATGGGAGATCTATCAAATGGATGTCAAAACGGCATTTCTAAACATGGTAATAGAAGAGGAGGTATACATTGAACAACCAGAGGGCTTTGAAACTCATGAGAAGAAGTCTCATGTATGCGGATTAAAGAAAGCTTTGTATGGGCTGAAACAGGCACCGAGAGCATGGTATGGTCGAATAGATGGCTACTTGCAGAAGATGTGGTTTGTCAAGAGTGGCGTGGATCCGAATCTCTACTATCTGGTTGTAGAGAACGAGTCGCTAATCTTAGTATTGTATGTGGATGATCTCCTTTTGACAGGATCATCCAGACTCATTGGGGACTACAAGAAGAATCTAGCCACAGAATTCGATATGAAGGATTTGGGACAAATGCCTTCCTAGGGTTGGAAGTTTGGCAGCAGAAGGGAGAAATCTTCCTTGGGCAAGGGAGATATGCTACAGAAATCCTAAAAAGATTCGGGTTGGAGGACTGTAGACCTATGGCTATGAGAATGATACCAACTAGAAGAAGATTGAAGCATCAAAAGACAAGGATGTCGATCCCACCCTATACAGGCAGCTCATAGGATCCCTGATATATTTGGTCAATACCAGGCCAGACATTTGCGACTCTGTCAACACACTCAGTCAGTTCATGTTGGAACCAAAGAGGACGCACTGGATAGCAGCCAAACATGTTCTCAGGTATTTACAAGGAACAGTGGATTATGGACTCTTGTACACCAGGAGTAACAATATTAGATTGAGTGGATTTACTAATGAAAATATGCGGATGGTAAAGAACCTATTTCAGTAACAGAAATGGGAGTGATAATTGCAAGGATGCAGAGGGAGTTGCAGTGCAGATGCAGTGTTGGGAGAAAGGACCAGCAGCAGCACGGATGCAAAGGGAGTTGTCGTACAGATGCAACAGTGGCAGTAGCAGAGCCATGGGCAACAGTACAGGATGCAGCAGTGCAGAGGATGTTGGGCAAGGAGGCTTAGCATCAGCACAGGGACCGATGCTGGATGATCAGGGTGATACTCAGTGAGGAGTATTACTAGAGCACAGTCCTTGCTAAGAGGGAGTGTTGATTTGGGGTAGCATCAGATGTGCTCTAGCGATGAAAATTGATGGAGAGGCTAAGGCACATGAGATCTCCAATACCCAGAAAGGGTTTGGGCAAATTCTAAACAATTTGGAGATATTAAAATAATTAATATTTTTAATGGAGTCCCTAAGTCTAAACTTATGGAAAATAAAATATTAATGTATATTAATATAAAACTATGTTAGAATGGTCCAAAAGCCATGGATCAAGACAGATCTAATCTTAGTCGTTGATTAGGGACTTAATCTCGGTCGTTGATTTGTCAATGAGAAAAGTATAAGAGGAGGCTTGACGATCAATTGGAGAACATATTGAGGGAGACCAGTCAGTTCAATTTCTAGAGCGAGGTTAGCTGAGAAATTGAACCAGTGGTCTGGTGAGTAGTAAAAGGGCAGCAAGTACGGAGCAAAGAGGCGGGATCAGCCACTAGAGATCAGCGTTGAGGCAGCGGAGGCAGACGCAGAGGCAGCAGAAGACTGCGCAATCTCCTGCTAAGCCTGCGTGAGTGACACAAAGAGGCACAGGGCTGACGCAGTCAAGCGGGAACTGACGCCATAGGGTTTGAAAGCCACGCAAAGGTCAGTCGAGCTGACACTGGGATTGGGAGAAGCACTGGAGAATTATTTCTCTTTGTGGGTAAGCCAGTTTGGCACCCTATTGTACAGAAGAATTGTAGAATAATAAAATCCTCCCTTGTTGCACCAGTTTTCCCACATTGGGTTTTCCGGGGACTATTGTCCAAAATATCTGTGTCAATGTGTTAATGCTTGTGCATATGTTTGTTTCTGTATTACGATGTAATATCTGGGGCAGTATTTATTTTAATGTTTATTGAAGTAATTTCATAAATAATTTATTATGGAATAAGTAGGAAAAATAAATCAGTTGTTGCATTGATAGAATTTTCACATCTTAGATCACTGGCACTAACAAACCAAGAATCTCAACAAAGCTACTTTGCACAGCGGAATATAAACAAAATAAAATCTACTAGTGCACAAAATATACACAACATTGTACAATTTTATACATGTATGTACAACGACCCAATCTTCGGTATATTAAACCAACTGAATAATACAATAATCTAGGGCTCTCGCATAAGGGATAATGGCCCTTAATTATCCTCAAGTGCAAGAATACAAATACAAGATAATCAAACAGTCTAGCTGATGTAGTGCACCTCATAATTTCTTTGTCATAGCATGTAACCTGCTGGTCCTTTTGCTCCCAATCTGCTCACTAGTTGCCCCTTAGTCCATCAAGGAACAACACATAGAGACTCCAAGACGGTTGCATGTTATCATTGTTGCAAGTCACTTCTGCTACAATGAACTTTGGTTTATCAATATGCTCCTCTAGGCTGGCCAATACCTGAGCTACAATCTGCCTTTCCTAGTAGTCACTTTAGTCCATCAAAGTGCCACATAGGCCATCAAAACTTCACCCAACACACATTTGTCAACGTCCTTCTTGAACACTTGTTCTACGGCTACTTTGGACACTTTCTTTTTGCCCTCCACCAACCACTAAGTGCCCAATACAACTACAAAAATTCATTGTAGAATCTGCTCCTAGTTAGGACTTCTAACCACGCAAGTCAACCCTTACACTTGGCTTCTACAGGCTACCTATTTTCTCCACACTTGGACCATCCACTTAGCATTCAAACAACTCAAATACACCTATACATACATCGAAAGGATGTGTCACTGCTGCAACTTATGTGATCTGGTTAGGGCATGACATAAGTCCACGTCAAACCTCTTAAACACCCACACAGAACTCCCTATAGTTGTGGTCACCTTTCTTTAGTCTCCTCTTCTAATACGATGTCATCCCAACACTTGCCAAAGCCTTCTATCCCTCTCCAAATGTCTTCTATAGACCTGTTGCTCCAACGCACTCTTCTGGGCACAAATTTCAGGCATTATGGCCCTCCTAGATAGCCCTAACTGAGCTCGGGTAAGTCTGTTTATACCACACAAGGATGCAACCTAATAAAAGGGGAAAATGCCACCTTAATCATACACAAAACAACCCTGAAATGTCATCAAATCTGGCGGCTTGATCTACCTCACATTCGTACTTGTAACGAGAGACAATTGACCCACAAACAGTCCTCAAACTAACTCATCCTCTTCTCCTGTACCCCGCTGCCTCAAATAGGTATATTTCTTATGTTTGAATGCACTTGGGATCATAGTTTTAAAACTTCGACTCAGATTCGGAACCCGCTGAGGGTCAATTTCGACTCCGACTCCAACTCAGTATTGACTCGGCCTAGTTGATTTCAATGACTCGGTCTTCATAAAATTAAATATTAAGTTTTTTTATGAAAAAACATATTTTTAACGGTTTTCATTCATGTTTCCAAACTCAAAGCATTAGAATATAGAGAGAATACAACATATGATCAAAGTATGCTCATGAATATATCTATTATATCAAAATGGCACCCAGTGCTTTGTCCAATACATGTAATATATGGAGATCAAAACAAAAACACATAACCAAGGACGCTCTAAATGGCCTCTACAGCAAAAAAATCACTAGTCACTACTACTAGAGAAGCCAACATCATCTGGCTCAGAGTCTGAATCAAAGTCAGACAGGGAAACCCATTGGCTCATCCTCATCAAGATCTCCAACTACAACTGTAGAATAGTAGCATTAGCAGGTGCAGCAGTTGCAAGCTAAGATAGACGAGTTATGTGCTCGCGTGGCTGAGTAGAGGAAGTGCTTGCAACTAGAGGATGTGGGCCTGGTACTAGTGGATCTGTATTTAACTGAACAATCTGTAATGCCTCCATCTCTAAATCCAAATCAACACCAATATCCCCATCAGGGTCAAACTTTGTTGGTTGACTCTCGACTACCCAATCTAAAGATGGATCAATATCTTCCTACACAATGGGATCTGTATCATGTCTTTTGTTCAACAATTGGTTGCAACTTGCATCATAGCCGGAGGTTGTATTGGATGTAGACTAGATCATTTAACGGTTTTTCTTCCAAACGGTTTCTCTTCTTCGTGCGAATCCTCTCAAAGACAGACCAATTGCACTCACACATAACCAAGGAGGCTCTAAATGGCCTCTACAGCAAAAAAAACACTAGTCACTACTACTAGAGAAGCCAACGTCATCTGGCTTAGACTCTGAATCAAAGTCAGACAGGGAAACCCATGGCTCCTCCTCATCAAGATCTCCAACTACAACTACAGAATAGTAGCACTAGCACATGCAGCAGTTGCAAGTGAGATAGATGAGTTATGTTCCTACATCATGGCTGAGTAGAGGAAGTGCTTGCAACTAGAGGACGGATCTGTATTTAGCTGAACAGCCTGTAATGCCTCCATCTCTAAATCCAAATCAACACCAATATCCACATCAGGGTCAAACTCTGTTGGTTAACCCTCGACTACCCAATCTAAAGTTGGATCAATATCTTCCAACACATTGGGATCTGTATCATGTCTTTTGTTCAGCAATTGGTTGCATCATAACCGGAGGTTGTATTGGATGTAGACTAGATCACTAGTCACTACTACTAGAGAAGCCAACATCATCTAGCTTAGACTCTGAATCAAAGTCAAACAGGGAAACCCATGGCTCCTCCTCATCAAGATCTCCAACTACAACTGTAGAATAGGAGCACTAGCAGGTGCAGCGGTTGCAAGCTGAGATAGACGAGTTATGCGCCTGCATCTTGGCTGAGTAGAGGAAGTGCTTGCAACTAGAGGACGTGGGCCTGGTACTAGTGGATCTGTATTTAACTGAATAGTCTGTAATGCCTCCATCTCTAAATCCAAATCAACACCAATATCCCCATCAGGGTCAAACTTTGTTGGTTGACTCTCGACTACCCAATCTAAAGATGGATCAATATCTTCCAACACAATGGGATCTGTATCATGTCTTTTGTTCAGCAATTGGTTGCATCATAGCCGGAGGTTGTATTAGATGTAGACTAGATCATTTAACGGTTTTTCTTCCAAACGGTTTCTCTTCTTCGTGCGAATCCTCTCAAAGACAGACCGATTGCACTCACACCTAGAAGCACTGCATGTTTGACTCAAAATACAGATTGCAAACTTCTGCAATTGAGGACAATGGCTACCAAATGCCTCCCACAATTGTGCTGCAAAAAGCATAGTTGTGTAATGAGTTAACTCAACAAATTATATCCAACTTTCAAAATATAAACAATTTAACAAAATAAGAATTTGAAAATTGAAATTGTTTACCTGGCTCATCTGCGCCCCTTGCAATTCTTGCTAGGTTCTTTCCATAGGTACTGTGAAATTTTCTGAATCTATACATCAGAAATCCTACTACATCATTGGTTTATCATCTCCTACTTGTTTTTACATTCAACAAGTTATTTAATTATTTAAAAAACGATGAAAACACTATTGCAGACTACACATACATACAGATCATGAACTGAAAATAGAACGAGACAAATACAAAAGGGACACCGTTATTTTTGGACAAACGTCCCCGAAAAAACTCAATGCAGGAAAACCAGTGCAACATATAGGAGGTTTGATTATTAAGCAAGCAGAATTTGAGTACAACAGGTTGCCTCTCAAACCGGCTAACCATTCAGAGAAATATCGGCAGCAAGAAATACATACGAGGGTTTACCTCGTTCTCTAAGTCACAACTGATTCACTGAATGGTTGACTCCGGCAAGCATTGCGAAAATCCCAGCACAATTTGGTCTGTGTGGGCCACCATCTTACCTCTGGGAGACTGTGTCACTTCTCTACTGGATCGATTTTCTCTCAGGAGCTTCGACTTCTCAAACTCCCAGAAAAATCTCGAACTCTACACGATTATCTCGCACTGCCACTACAAGAACCCTCTTGGCCTGCGTCAGCTCTATGTGAACCCCTTCCTGGGCTGTGAAGGCCTCTGTGCTGCCTCTCTGGTTCTATTGTTGCCTCTCTACCTGGTACTCGTTGGCTCGAAACTCGCTTCCGATCCAACTCTTTGCTACTGCCCCTCTCACTGCAACAGATCACTTGTTCGATTTTCTCAGCAAACCGCGTCCCAGAAAAATTGAACTGACTGATCTCTCAAGTGTATCTCCAACTAATCCTCAAGCCTCCTCTTATACTTTTGTCGAGATTAAGTCCCTAATCAACGGCTAAGATTAAATTAGACTTGGTCCTCGTCACTTGGAAGTTTCTCACCCATATTCTTGTTAATACCCATTAATATTTTTATTTTCCCAATTTTAGACTTAGGAACCCATTAAAAATATTAATTATTTTAATAACTCCTCATCCGGCTAGAATTTCTCCAAACGATTTTTGGGTCTTGGAGATCTCATGTGTTCTAGCCCCTCCACAAAATTTCAGAGCTAGGGCACATCCGATGCTACCCAAAATCAACACTCCCTCTTAGCGAGGAATGTGCTCTAGCAATACTTCTCAATAGAAGTATTACACTGATCCACTGCATCGGTCCTCTGTGTTGTTGATGCTTGGCCTGCTGCCCTTCATCAACTGCACTATTGCATCCTATACTGCTACCCATGACTCTGCCACTTCCATTGTTGCATCTGTACTACAGCTCCCTCTCAAAATGCTGCATCATGTTGCCCATAGCACTGCCACTGCTAACTGTTGCACTGCAACTCAGTGGTTGAGATGTAAGCAACTGAAAATCCACCCAAAAACTGACATGTTGGTCAGTATGGATGCCTCGTGATGCTGAAGCTACCTTTGTTGCTAATCTCTGTTGACCCTCTATTGCTGCAATTTGCTCTCTGCCTCTCGCAATGCTACAACATCCAATTCGCTGCTTCGAACTTCAACACTCTAGCTCTGCCATTGTTGCTCCATCATACCTCGTACAAACCGACACCCGTCATTTTGCTACTGTCGTTAAGGGCTCTCGTAGCTGTATGTGATCCAAGAGTTTGAGCACCTCAAGGATCCTGCCCCTGGTTCATGTAGTCCTCTCAACTACAACTCCATGTCGCCCCACCTCTTCTCCATAGGCGCATGAACACTCATGGCACAATCGTCATACTCGCCTTCCTTGTCATGTTTCGCTGGAGTAGCCTTCGAGTCAGAAGCCTCCCCCTTGCCCTTCTTCAAGGGGCACTAAGTGCCGAAATGTTCAAGTTCCCCACACTTGAAGCATCTGACTTTGGAAATATCCTTCTTCTTTCTCTTGTGTTGCCCTTATTGCCCCGATGATGCAAGAGTTGCATCCTCCTCCTTCTTGACCCGAGCTCCTTTGTCGCTACTCCCTGGTCAACCTCCTAATCTCTTCTTGTCGAAGAGTTGCCCACATCTCCTCCCAAATGGGGAGAGTCGCTCTGCCCAAGATACTTTGGACAAATGTCTCCCAGTCCTCGGTGACTACATTCAGGGCAGTCCTGACCATGAACTCAGGATCTAGTGTAGACCCCACAAAAGCCAACTGGTCGCGAATCCCTTGCAACCTGAGGGGGAAGGGATCGATCTCTTCTCCCTTCTGCATCTGGTACTATCTCAATTGATTTTCTAACAGAATCTTCCGTTGGACGAAAGTGCCCTGTTACAAGGTGGTCAGCGCCTCCCACATCTCCCTTGTTGTCTCCTTCTCAACAATGTGTGGTACTACATGATCTTTGACCCCGTCTAGGATCATGCACTTGGCTTTCGCTTGGGCCTCCTCATACTTCTTTAACGAATCAGCGTCGACCAGAACAACAACTACTTTCAAGGCATAGTTCTTGATGCGATGTTAGTCTAGGATTGTCAGGATCCTGGCCTTCTAGATGACAAAATTGGATGCTCCATCCAATTTGTTCTAATCCCTCAATCCATTGACTGCCATCTCTACTCAACAAATATAGGACTACTTCTCTTCTCCCTCTCCTACTGTTAATCCAGCAAGACTCGGATTTGGATTTCTTGGCGCTAGAAATCCTCTAAGGAACAAGCTCCTCTAAACTCCCTCTGAGTCCTGATTTCCTTCATGGAAATCCTCTGGCCAAATGTCAAATCACTCCTCTCCAATCCTCCTTTGTTGTTGCAACCCGAATCTAGATTTCTTTGGCTAAAAATATGTCAAGGCAGTGACTCCCTCTACCTCAACTTTGTCTCCACAGACACTGTTCTGCACCAATAGCAACGGTGTCCCACCAGCTCCACTGATCGAATCTGCACTGCTTCTCCAACGCCGGCAACTGACTACACTGAGCCTCTCAGGCTCTACGCTGGCGCAGAGAACTGACACAGTCACTGCATGAGCTCTTCTCAGGTACTGCGTCACCCTCTATAGGCTCAGAATGTTGACGCAGGCACTGCGTGAGCCTTTGCGTCACTCCTGCAGCTACTCCTCTACCTCCGAAACAGCGTTGTCACTCGGGACAGCTACTTCTCTGCAGCAAATTCTCTGGATCTCCCGGCTGATGTCTTCAGTCTCCTATGATTTACAATCCTCTGACACCATGTGAAAATTTATGAATCTATACATCAGAAATCCTACTGCAATCATTGGCTTATCATCTCCTACTTGCTTTTACATTCAACAGGTTATTTAATTATTTAAATAGCGATACACTATTGCAAACTACACATACATACAAATCATGAACTGAAAATAGAATGAGACAAATAAACAAGGGACACAGTTATTTTTGGACAAACGTGCACGGAAAAACACAATGCGGGAAAACCGGTGCATCATATAGAGGGTTTGATTATTAAGCAAGCAGAATCTAAGTACAACAGGTTGCCTCTCGCACTGGCTAACCTTTCAGAGAAATATCGGCAGTAAGAAATACATACGAGGGTTTACCTCGTTCTCTAATTCACCACTGATCCACTGAATGCTGACTTCGACAAGCACTACGAAAATCCCAACAATTTCTGCTCTGTGTGGGCAAGCATCTTGCCTCTGGGAGACTACGTCACTTCTCTGTTGGATCGATTTGCTCTCAAGAGCTTCGACTTTAGCCCTCCCGACCCAAAACATCAAACTCCCAGCAAAATCTCGAACTCCCCACAATTATCTCACACTGCCACTACAAGAACCCTCTTGGCCTGCGTCAGCCCCTTCTTGGGCTGCGTAGGCCTCTGTACTGCCTCTCTGATGTTATTGTTGTCTCTCTGCCTAGAACTCGTTGGCTCGAAACTCCCTTTCGAGCCAACTCTCTACTACTGCCCCTCTCACTGCAACAAATCACTTGTTCGATTTTCTCAACAAACCGCGCCCCAGAAAAATCGAACTAACTAATCTCTCAAGTGTATCTCCAACAGATCCTCAAGCCTCCTCTTATACTTTTCCTGTTGATGAATCAACGGTCGAGATTAAGTCCCTAATCAACAGCTAGGATTAAATTAGACTTGATCCTCATCACTTGGAAGTTTCTCACCCATATTCTTTCTAATACCCATTAATATTTTAATTTTCCTAAGTTTAGACTTAGGAACCCATTAAAAATATTAATTAATTTAATAACTCCTCATCCGTCTGAAATTTCTCCAAACGATTTCTGGGTCTTGGAGATCTCATGTGTTCTAGCCCCTCCACAAAATTTTGGAGCTAGAGCACATTCAATGCTACCCAAATCAATAGGCACATGTGGCTCAATTGAAAGAAATGATTTGTCAATGTATCTCCAGCTACTCACTCTCATTAGGGACCATGCACTCAAGGCACTCAATCAATCCATCTCTAACCTCCCCAGTCAAAGCTTCTACCTCCGGAGCTTTATAATGATACCTTGGGTTCAGAAACAACCCAACTGCATGTATAGGGCAATGGAGTTGATTTTTCCATCTTTGTTGCTTAGATTATCCCTCCGGGGTTTTTCCAAGGAATTTTGCCCAAAAGTTTATGAGTACAATTTCATGGTTTGCTGAGTTATTTGTTGATTTAAAAGTTCAGAATTTGTTATCTGTGTTGCTGTTCATAAAAATCAGAATTCAATTTGTGGAGTGAATGCAATTTTGTGAGTATAACTTTTATTGGAATTGCAACCTGAGTGTTGACAAATGTTTGATGAAAGTTCTACAAGAGAAACTTGAATTGTAGTGAATTTTCTGAGTGGTTATTTTACAGAGAATATGTGTGCAAAGTTTTATTATTTTTTTATTTTTTTGAATGCCCTTCATGAGAAATGCCAATGGTTTGCATTAAAATATACTTTAAATTTCTTTCTTCTCATTTTCTGGTTATATTTTACAAATTTAATTTATAGCAAAAATTCCTTCAACAAAACTCTGAGAATGGCCAAAGGCCTGATTAAGGTCAATGACCTGTAGATCAGAGAAACCCTAAAAAAGCATTAGCCAAAAGCCAGATCAAACAAGGTCTGATAAAGGAAAGTGGCCAAAGGATGTGGTCAGAAAAACAAAGCTTTGATACCAAATATGAAAACAAACCTGGCTCACGATTAAATATCCAAACGACTTGGAATATAAAGTAATCCATTGAGGATTAAAAGAATAATATATTGAATAAAGTATGAGAAAATGGTATGATAGTAAATGATGGCCTCCTCTATATACCTAGGCAAGAGTGCCCTTTCATGAAAGGCCAGGTCCTTTAGATGATATATGACAGCCATGTCCTTTAGAAGATATATGACCTTTCATTATTACTAATTGTCACTTATTAATTATTATTTAATAATGTTTATGTTTTTATATTTATTACACCCCACTAATGCCATACAAGTTCAACCCTCTTTTAATTCTCCCCAAAGTCCAAAAGGGGCAGCCTGCTCATATAAAGTATATGTTGATGTTAGGTGGCTGTTGTAAGTAAGGTAAACTGCTGTAAACATCCAAGTAACAGCCATAAATATAGCTGGAACTCTTACATAGGAGGGGGTCAACCTCTCTATAAATGAAACAAGCTCATCTGGTTCCCCTGAATTCCATTAAAAACTGATCATGTTGACTTCATTCAAGACAAGTGAGCTGCCTCCACAACTAAAATTTCTTAAATCAGTGGTCTGACCAATAATAATGTGATGTCCCCACCACTTAGGAGGCTTATGACGGAGTCCACTAGCCTAATGTGGTTCCCGTAGGCTAAAGCAAGGAAAAAAATTAATAAGGGGGCTCGAAGAAAATTATTTTCTTAGACGTATGGATTTCAGAACCCGTGTCCGTTTCAGTGCAACTTCGTCCAAAATTAGCAAAGAGGAAAGATTCAACGAAGTTGCCCTCCTTTGCCAAAAATATTGACCAGTCATTTACCAAAAATAGAATGGAAGTCAAGAAGCCAATTTAGCTAATTGTCAAACATACTTATGGAAGGTGCCCAGAGTTTTCTTCATGAGAAAATGTTGGAATGATTGCCATATAGTACCCTAAAAAGCCTCCATTCGCTCATTCCACACCTGCCATTGGAACCAAGAGCTTAGCGCCCCCACCTGCTAAAATAGCACTACTAAATATGGGCATGCCAAAAATAGAAATCCAGCTCGTGAAAAATAGAAAGATGAAAAGTGAAGGGAACTAGTTGGAGATCACTACTAAATATAGCATCCCTAAAATTAAGCACTGCTAAAATAGCAGCATCTTGCATGTAAATGAAATCAGTCTCATTGGACTCAATTTTCAGCAAGGAATTGAATATAAGCTTAGAATCATCATACAAGCCCTGAAACCATATCTGCTTAAAATAACAGTATCTCACATATTTCCTAGAAAAAGTTCAGTTGCATTGTGAGTTTGCAAGGATTCCAAATATTTGATCACCTTTAACCTGTGGACCTCAAATTTGAGCTCCTAGAAAATAGGAAAACTACTAAGGATACCGATTTCCACCAAAATTGGTGTATATACCTGTGAAATGTGTTTGCCTTTCTGAAACCTATTGGTCTCTATGAAACCTGAAGCACCTATTCACTTAATACCAGTGTAGTGAAAGCTAGCTAGCCCTTAACCCTCCAGTGCACTATTATAGTGGGGTTAACACTATTATATTAGTCTTGCTCATGGAAGTACTGGTTAGTTACTTCCTTGAGAGCATTTTCATAGACATATTCTTACTCTCGTATAAGATGACATGGGCATCATACATTTCCTTAACAGTGTTCTTTGCAATGCAAGTGATTAGATGATCCTTCACCAAATCTAGAATGATCCATTCTACTCTGACCAATTTCCTAGCATGCCAGGTCAAATCCTTCGGATCACTAGGAAATATCACATCCTTCTCCAAATGGTAACACAGTTCAAATTCCTTCCAAGAGAACGTGCAGCCTGCACTTCTATGGAACAAAGTTGAAAGTGCCTCCAACATAATCTCTGAGACTGAGATTAGACATGACAGGAACTCTTCAAAAAACCACAAACAAATCAACAACTATGAATCAAATCTGCAACCTATTACCAGTGTGGATCACATTTCTTAGTTACACAAAATATCACTCCACTACCTAGAGGAACTAGGCCATCACACCCCACAACTGTTCACAAGTCCAGATTTGCTTCACTTACTAAAGCTCAGGCATCCCACTGTTGAAACCCTGTAACTCCCTCTTACAAGTTGTTGTTCTATCCATACATGGATTCCTGTAAAGTTTTATCAAATGTGCTCAAGTAAATTTCTCAACCCATGGTAAGTAGATTCTGCACTCAGAGAATAACTAATCCTAAGTAACTATAAATCTGAAACCCCATCAAAATATTTAAAACTGATTCATGTATTAAGCAGATGTAGGCAATTTGAAGAAAAGTTGATTGTTTTTCTAAACACATTTGATGTAACAACTCACACATAAATACCCATAACTTATCTGACGTACTGTCCAAGATCAAGTTCTCTTACTTCATTACATATGCAATGTCCTTTACAAGAAGCTTCTGCATGTACTTCAAGATATAAGAGAAAGCTGTGAAAACCTGGATATAAGCAACCAGCATCAATTACAAATTATCCATGTTATACTCACATTTTTTAAAACAAATAATCAACCAGACAACAAGTAAACTTTAAAACCTGCCTACATAATGAAAACGAAATCATGAAATTATGGCTTCTGAACAAAGACAATAAGATTGAAGATACTGGATATACCATCACCTGTTCAAGAATTTCAGGATCTCGATCTCCACCAGATTCTAGAAGGTTTCCCATGGTTTCCATCAGTTTATGGAGAAAACTGCCAAGACAGGTCAAAAATATTGAAAGAATAAACTGTGATGTGATATAATCACACCAATTATTCAGAATGCTTTGATACTAGTATCATAAACTGGACGTCTTGCAATGCACTGTAGAATCACATTACAGTAACGGAAAGGAATGGATACATGTATCTATTAACTCCTTAAAATGGCTCCCCATAATAGTATTAAACATAAACATAAATTTTAAATGCCAGTGACACGATATAAAATGAATGTCACAAAACAATTGACTTGCAACCATGCATAAAAGAGATCTAGATAGATCAATGGATCACCTAATTGCAACATGGGAAACTTTACTTTTTATCCTTCAAAGAAAAAAGAAAAAAGCTTACGGCATGAACTCCTCACGCAAATCCCTTGACAGAACTGCAATCAAACTGCGAGAACATAATTTAATTAATCAGAAGAAATTAATAAATACCAAACATGTTGTACCTGGAATTTCTAAAAGAACATACCATTAATTAGAAACGCCGAAGTTCTGAGATAGAGGATTATACAAAAGAACAGGAGAGCAATTAAATTACGAAGCAAATACAGTCATCACATAACACAAGAACAGAACAGTTAATGATATTGAATAAATGAAGCTTCAGAAAAAACATCCCATTGCATTATGTGTAGGTTTAACAAACACAGTATACCATACAAGCAATCACACGCATAATTGTTAGTATATTTAACATAGAAATATGATAAATAAATCCACCCACACCTCTCAATCTCAAGGGTATGTCCTTTGATTTAGCAGGCAGACTCAGTCCAGTCTGAAGCTTGAACAGCTCAACTTTTGACACTCCTCTTTAGAAGGTCAAAAGTGCCCATTTCAGATAATTCTTTAGTCACCTCCCAATGGAAGTTGGAGCACATTTTTCCTAGGGCTGTTTTCATAGTGAAACCTCCTCCAATACACTGCTAGGGGATGACTAAAACATAAAACTTATTGGGCACGCAGCTACTACAGATTTTCAACAGCTACAGCAGCAACTAGGACAAGGTTTATCATTTCTCTCAGCTGACATGAGCTAGATAAAAATTTGCAAGAACAAAGATACATCTCATATATTTCATTCATCAAAATGCTTCTTTTACGTATGTAAGCAATGTCAAAGAGATAGCTCAAGGGCTTCACTCATCTAGTTGTGCCAGCAGGTGCATGGTTCAAATCCCTCAAATTAGGTGCACTAGTCTTCACCAACAGGTTCGCTAGGTGTGAAAATTCCTACACTCGAAGGAACCCCTACTGCAGCGAATATGAATCTAATTCACCTACTTGATTTTTAATATACATTAACCAAGTTATTCTTCTGAATACTGAAGCAGATTACTTCTGCAGCCTACACTAATTAAATATTTGATCTCATGAAACAGAAAACAGAGCAAAGAACAAGATACATAGGACACACTTATTTTTGGACACAATAATCCCCAGAAAAACCCAATGCGGCAAAACCGGTGCAGCAGTTCTAAGGATTTATTATTATGCAGGAGAAATATCTCAATACAAATCTTGGATGCACATCTAGCATTCCTTTACAAATAAAATACTGGCGGAAAATCTGACTGAGTTTTACCTCACTTCACCCGGCAGAATTCCGGCTGATCCAGCACAAGACTAGCTAACCCGGGCTATTTCTGTGCTGGCTCTGCGTCAGCCCTGCGTCACCTTCTCTGCCCTTTGCGTCAACTCTCCCAGCTGTTCCGGCGGTTCTGGATTCTGCGTGGCAGGCAGCTTTTCTGCGTCAGCTCTCCTGGCTATTGCGTTGCCTCTACGTTAGCTCTCCCGGTTGTTCCAACAGTTCCCAGCGGTTCTGGTTGTTTCGGTTGTTCTGGATTCTGCGTGACAGGCAGCTTTTCTGCGTCAGCTCTCCCGTCTACTGTGTTGCCTCTCTGCAAGCTCTCTCCGCCTATCTGTTATGTATTTTCCAGAAAGTCCTTCTCCCGGATTCTCTCCACCCCTCAGCCACAAGATCTCCCCAATCGATTTTCCTCTTGAAAACTTCTCACTTCAAAAAATCGATTTCCTCAATCTCTCTCTGTGTGTTTCCAAATGAACCCCAACCCTCCATTTTATACTTTTCCTGTTGAGTCTTCAACGGTCAAGATTAAGTCTCTAATCACCGACTAAGATTAAAACATGACTTGATCCACCTTCTAGATCATTCTCACCCATATTTTGATTAATACCCATTAATATTTTAATTTCCCTCAGTTAAGACTTACGAACTCCATCAAAAATATTAATTATTTTAATAAAATACAATCCGGGTGGAGTTTCACCAAACAGTTTATGGGTTCTTTAGAGCTCATGTGCCTTAGCCTCTCCACCAATTTTTAAGGCTAGAGCACTTCCGATTCTACCAAAAACTAACATTCACTCTTAGAGAGGAAAGTGCTCTAGCAACAATGTCCACCTGCATGTTGCTCTGTTTCTGAAGCACCTCCTTTCTGCACTGTTGTTGCCACCAACACTATGTTGTTGTTGCTACTGTACTGCTGCCCATGACACTGCCACCACTGCATTTGTACTACAGCTCCCTCTCAAACGTTGCATCTGCTATGTTGCTAGCACTACCACTGCTAACACTGCATCCGTACTGCAACTCAGTTGCTGAGAGAAGCAACTGAAAAACATCCAAAATTAGCTGAACTTAACTGTGTTCAGCATAATACAATGAATGTTGGAATATGACTATTGTTCATTCTGACCCACTGAATCTTCTGCGCTGCTAATGAACTCTTGCACCGTGCCAACTGCACTGCTACCAACCTTGCTCTGTGTTGATCAGTTTCTGGTCCCCAGCTACTGCATTTGTCCTCCAAACACTCTACTGCTTTTATGAAACCAGCTCAAGAAAATATAGAAAAGATAGATCAACGCCTTAGAATTCAGCCTCTTCGAGGGGGCAACCTCCTTTACATTACATAAATGAACAATTCTTGGATGATTCAAATGAAAAAACCTCCTTTCTATATATAGGAGTCTAAGGAGTCACAATATAATCCAGCCGACCTAACAATAATAATATAAAGCCACAAAAATAACAATAGAGGGATTCTATGGGGCACAGAAATAACAATATGGGGGTAATAGGGGCACAACAATATAAATAAGGGGTATAACTATAATAGTAATGGGGTAATCACTAGTATTATAGGGACCCAACATGCCCCTCTCCTTCAAAAAAGTGTTGTCCTCAACACTTGAGTAATTCTGGATACTTCTGCATAAAATTCTCATCCTCCCATGTGGAATCTTCAGCGGATAAGTTCTTCCACTTGATAAGATACTCTGAAATTGATCGATTTCGTAGCTTTCAAGTTCTTGTTTCTGTGACTGCTTCCGGTTCCAATATAATTTTTCCTTCCTCGTCAAGTTCTGGCAATATTGTTTGAATTGGGAGCTTGTCGCCTATAACCTTCTTTAAACATGAAACATGGAAAACTAGGTGCAATCAAGAAGCTGCAGGAAGCTCCAATTTGTATGCCATAGTACCAATCTTTTGCAACACCTTGTACGGACCATAATACTTTGGTGATAGTTTATTATCCTTCTTAGCTTGCTTTAGGGACATTTGCTTATATGGTTGTAGCCGTAGGAATACCCAATCACCTACATCAAAACTTCTTTCACTGCGATGTTGATCTGCCTGTTGTTTCATTCTATTTTGTGCCAACACAAAGTTATCCTTTAAGAGTTGGAGGACTTGTTGTTGATGTTCGATGTGATGTTCCACTGCCTGAACCTTAGAATTTTCTCTTAAATATGATGTGATGGATGGTGGTTGATACCCATAAAGTGCCATAAATGGGGTCATTTTTGTTGTTGTATGGAAGGAAGTGTTATACCACCATTCAGCCAGAGGCAACCATTTGACCCATTGTGTCTATTTATCAGATACAAAGCAACGAAGATATCCTTCCAAACATTTGTTTACTATCTCAGTTTGCCCATCAGATTGAGGATGATAAGATGAGCTATGGGCTAACTGAATACCAAAACAAGAAAATAATTCTGTCCAAAAATTTCCAGTGAAAATGGGATCTCTGTCACTTACAATAATCTTTGGGTTTCCATGTAGCTTTTGAACTGTTTCCATAAATGCAGTAGAAACTGTACTGGCTTTAAATGGGTGTGATAATGCACAAAAGTGTGCATACTTGGTAAGTCTGTCAACTACCACCATGATGACACTCTTTCCCTCAGACTTGGGTAAACCTGTGATAAAATCCATTGAAACCTCCTCCCAACGTTGGCTTGGAATGGATAAAGGTTGTAATAGACCCGGTGTCTTAATTGTTTCAACTTTATTTTGTTGGCAAACCAAACATTCTGCCACAAACTTTTGAATATCTGATTTAAGGCCATCCCAAAAAAAATCCTTCTTAACCCTGTGGTAAGTTTTTAAAAATCCTGAGTGCCCTCCTAAGGGAGAAGTGTGCAATTCCATAAGAATCTTTTGTTTTAGCTAGGAATTCTTACAGAGGTATAAGCGATCTTTGTACCATAACGAATCATTTTGCCAGCTAAATGTATCAGAAGTACTGGAATCTTGTTGTAGCTTTCGAATAAGTGCCCACACTTCTTCGTCATTCTTCCATTCCTCCCTTGCTTCGTTTATCCAATCTGGTTGGATAATAGAAATGGCACACAACAATGCTTCCACATCCTCATCCTTTCTTGAGAGTGCATCTGCCACCACATTTTGCTTCCCTTTTTTGTAGATGATTTCAAAGTCATAACCCAACATCTTTGTGACCCACTTTTGTTGCTCTTCAGAGGATAATCTTTGTTCTAAAAAGTATTTAAGGCTATCATGATCCGTTTTTACCTTGAAGTGTCTTCCCATTAGGTAGGGTCGCCATTTCTTAAGTGCATGGAGTATTGCCAACATTTCCTTCTCATAAATAGCTTTGCTTAAAAACTTTCCCTTGATTGGACGACTTTCAAAAGCAATGGGTCTTTCATCTTGCATTAGAACAGCACCAATTCCATTTCCTGAAGCATCACATTCCACAATAAAGGTTTTTGTGAAGTCCGGTGTAGCTAAGACTGGTGCTTGGCACATTGCCTCTTTAAGATGTTCAAAGGCCTTTGTTGCTTCTGGAGTCCATGAAAATGAATCTTTCTTCAATAATGTTGTTAGAGGTGCTGCTATTCTCCCATAATTCTTAACAAACTTGCGATAATACCCTGTCAACCCAAGAAATCCTCACAGATGCTTTATGGATGTGGGGATTTTCCATTCCTTAATGGCTTTAATTTTGCTAGGGTCTACCTTAACTCCTTCATGAGATACAATATGACCCAAATATTCCACCTCCTGGACTCCAAAGAAACATTTGGATCTTTTTGCATATAATTGTTTCTCCTCCAATAGTTGTAGCACCTTGTCAACATGTTCAACATGATCCTTCCAAGACTTGCTGTAGATTAGTATATCATCAAAAAATACTAACACAAATTTTCTAAGGAATGGTTTGAAAATTGAATTCATCAAACCTTGAAATGTTGAAGGTGCATTGGTAAGGCCAAAAGGCATGACCAAAAATTCATAATGACCCTCATGAGTTCTAAATGCCGTTTTCAGAATGTCTTCAATCTTCATTCTGATTTGATGATATCCCGAATGAAGATCCAACTTGGTGAAGTAAATTGATCCATGCAATTCATCCAGTAATTCATCAATGACAAGAATGGGGAACTTATCTTTAATAGTGAGCTTGTTGAGCTCCCTATAATCGGAACACATGCGCCATGATCCATCCTTCTTGTGCACCAATACTACTGGAGCTGAGAAAGAACTTTGACTCGGTTGAATTATACCAGCCTCTAGCATTTCTGCAACCATACGTTCAATTTCACTTTTTTGGACATAGGGATATCTGTACGGCCTGATGTTTGGACTCTGGAGGAACACTACCTGGAATCAGATGAATAGCATGATCATGATCACGCATAGGTGGGAGACCTTTGGGAGTCTCAAATACCTTGGAATGATTGTCCAGGACTTTTTGGAGATCTGGAGAAATAGATGATTCCAATGTGGAAACATCTAGCGAACATAATTGTGCAATTACACCTCTTTGCTCCTTTTTTAGAAGCTTAGTCATGCCATTAGAGCTAATTATCTTTCCTGGTTTCCCTGCAATACCCCTTAATTCAACTTCCTTTCCTTCCGTAGAAAATTTGATGAAAAGTTCTTGAAAATTAAAAGCTATTGTACCCAAGGATTGTAGCCATTGGACTCCTAGTACAACATCGGCACCTCCCATTGGAATGGAAAGCATTGGGCTAGTCAATACATATTCTCCCATGGATAGCTTGATATTATGGCACTTTCCAGAGCAATTTATTGTTCCTCCATTTGCAATCATCACTTGACACTCTGGTGCTGGATATAGGAAGCAATTCAATTCTTTTGCTACCCTACAATGAATAAAATTGTGGGTGCTTCCTGAATCAATCAACACTATTACCTTTTTCTTCTTGATTTGTCCTTCTATCTTGATGGTTTGAGGAGTGGTAATTCCCGCCAATGCATTACAAGATATGGTCGGATTTATTTGTTCTTCATCTAGGCTTTGTTCCTGGAATATATCCACTTCTTTTGAACTTTCTTGCTCCTTTTCTTCTTCCTCTTCACAATCTATGTAGAATAATTTCTTCTCAGCACACTTATGACCTTTTGTGTATTTGCTATCACAATTGTAACAAAGCCCTTTTGCTCTTTTTTCTTCCAATTGTTGTTGTGTCAACCTTGTAGGTTGTGGAAGACTAGGGGCAACAACACTTACGTCTTTATAGTTGTGAGTGGTATGCTTCCTAGTTGCCATAATTTTGCTTTCCATTTTTCTTGCTAACCTGAATGCCTTCTCTAATGAATCAGGTTCCCAAAGGCGAACATCATGTTGGATATTATCCTTTAAAGACCCTATGAACACATCAATCCTATGCTCCTCTGGAATATCTTTTACCCTTATGTTCAATTTTTGGAACTCCTCAATGTGCTCCATTATTGAACCCTTTTGTTTGAGACTTATCAATTGGCTAAAAAAAGTGTTGCTTTTTGTATCCTCATAATGTGCTATCAATTCTTCCGTAAAAATTGCCCAAGTGATAAATTGTTTACGAGAACAAAGCCATTGATACCATACAAACTGATTTGGTTCCAAATATACAGTTGCCATACGTACCTTTTGTGCGTTTTGCACATTATTGAGATCGAAGAATTGCTCCATCTGTAATATCCATGTGGCGGGATCCTTGCCATCAAACTTCCTCATATCGATTTTTGGAATATGGTGATTCTTCGATCCAACATTAGCGTCTATGGAATCATGATTAACATTTCTTTTGTTCTCATCATGAGATTCCTTTACTACCTTTTCACCATTAGTAAATATTTCTTGTAGAAAATTTGTCAAATCTGTCTTCAAATCTGCCATGTCTGTCTTCAAATTTGTGTTCAAATCTATCTTCAAATTGTCCATCTTAGCTTCCATGCCATTCATCTTAGCTTCCACGCCATTTATCTTAACTTCCACGCCATTTATCTTAGCATCTGTTAACTTTTGTGAGCGTGACAATTGTTTCACTTGTTCTTGTAATTCTGATATATCATGTAGCATTTCTTCCTCTTCTTCATGAGTCATGCTAGAGCTTTCAGGTTCCTTACTAGGTGTTTGTATTTTCTTTCCTCGGGGCATCAGTTACCGATAATAATGCTCTAATATGCCCTTTGAATTCCTTCAAAATAAATTTTCAAACCAAGCTTAAGCAAAAATTTAAAAAATCTACACACATTTTTTCACTTTGTAGGAGCTCGATATTGTCTTTGATGTATCTATGTACTTTCCAATCATCTAGTTCTGAATTTGTGACCTGTAGTAGCTCTCTGTGTCCTCTTTCCAATGCCACCAGTCTGATCCAAATTGGATTCTCCAAGAAAGAGTTATGCACAATCTCCCAAGATGACCTGATTATAGACCTTTCCAGAAGAGCGAAGTTGTATGAAGTGTCACGTGTACAATTTTTTATATTTGGTTTTGAAAAAGATATACAAGAAACTACAGTCTGTCCTCTTTCTGTAACTTCTTACGAAATTTCAATCTGATTCCCAGAGAGAAAGTTATGACAATTTTCCCCAGGTCACCTGTTTTGAATGTAATTCAGGAGTCTGCAAAAAGACCAACTTCCTCAGATCATATCTCCGAAAATATCGCGCGAAAAGCTTTGAAATTCAGACCCAAGGTTCAGCGGGATTTCTTCTCAAATGGATTTTTTTTGCAACTTCTGAAACGTCACAGAAAAAAAGTTATAGTGAAAATGCCACAATGACCTGTTTGGAGCAGCGAAACCCTAGAATCCAAAGCTCTGATACCAAATGTTATGAAACCAGCTCAAGAAAATATAGAAAAGATAGATCAACGCCTTAGAATTCAGCCTCTTCGAGGGGGCGACCTCCTTTACATTACATAAATGAACAATTCTTAGATGATTCAAATGAAAAAACCTCCTTTCTATATATAGGAGTCTAAGGAGTCACAATATAATCCAGCCGACCTAACAATAATAATATAAAGCCACAAAAATAACAATAGAGGGATTCTATGGGGCACAGAAATAACAATATGGGGGTAATAGGGGCACAACAATATAAATAAGGGGTATAACTATAATAGTAATGGGGTAATCACTAGTATTATAGGGACCCAACAACTGCATCATCTGACACTAATTCCATCTCGCTACTGCATCATCTGACTACCATTCACTCTGCTATTGGAAGAAACAAAAAAAACTCTAAGAGAAGAGGCATTCTCAAACAGCTTGAGAAACTTCAAAGATTGTTTTCTCTTCCAAAGTTCCTCCAAGCGAAAGGACTTTAACGTCGAACAAGCCTCAATCCTTAACCAAAGGGCAGTGAAAATCACATTGGAAAGTACAAAATGTAACAAGAGCAACCTCTGAGAAATAAGATCGAGATTTTTCCTAATCTTGGAAATCTCAGAATGAATAAGCGCAAGGCTAGCAATCAAAAATACCCGATGGTTCTTGGAAATATTAAGGGGATGTTTCATCTTAGAGAATGAAGGAATGATGGAAAAATCTCTACATCTTTTTTGGAATGCCAGATCTGATTTCATCTTAGAAACCTACAAACGTGCCTACATGAAATGATAAAAATTTAATCGCAATGGCCCTACCGTGCAGGTTTGTAATTTCTGAAATTAGGCTTTTGTGATCCATAACTAGATTGAAAAGAAATCTTTCAGTGATAATCACATCGGAGAAAATATTGTCGACGCATTTCGAACCAACTAGTGGGTTCATGTTCAAGACAAGATGAAGAACCAGATCATGGTATCAGATAAATAGATGCAGAGATATGTTTACTAGCTGCTAGAATGTTTAACAAGTGTACATCTCTCTCTATTCTTGGGATGAGTTACACTTCTCCTCAAGTAACTCTTCCCTCATGGAATTCGATTTTCTTATTATTGGCTCAAGGAATGAATTCATTTTGTAACTCCTCTCCTTTCTCATCTATCTCAGCAAGAGAAAGTGAGAGGAGAGTAGCATGTTCATTGTAAAGGACGAGAGCTAGTGATAAGTGTGTGCAAAAGAAGTGTGAGAGCAAGTGAAGAGTAAGAGCAAGGGAAGAGTTAGAGCAAGTGTGAAGGACAAGATTCAATCAAGAGAAGGAATAGATCTTCAAGCAAAGAGCAAGGGCACTTTAGCTGCAAGTTGATCAGACATTCATGACTTTATTCATTCTCATTCTCTCTCTCTTTGTACTCTGCTGAAAATTTGAGGAAATCTAATAGAAGAAGAATCATTTGGGTTTTCCCCTTGTGGTTTTTTCCCTGGTCATTGGACCTAAGTCTCAGTGTCTCGTATTTGTACTTGGTTGTCTTCATATGATCCTTAAGTTTACGTTCTATCTACAATTGTTGAGCTGAAAAGTTGTGAAGAAGAAATTTGCATTCTAAGTAATTGTATGTTGGAAATATTGAGAGGAGGGTGAATCAGTGTTTCTTTTCAATTGTTATTTTTACTAGTTAAGATCACTTATAATTAGAACACAAAATGAACAATAAGAATAAATAATTTTATTAATCTTTTCCTTACAATAAATTCAATACAATAATGTGTAGGGCTCCCACCCTAGATGAAGACACCAATCTTCAATCTCTCAGGCTCCAACTTGTATTTTTCCAAGCACCGACTTGGACTTCCCAAGGCTCCAACCTTGTTAATTTGAGGCACCAACCTCTAGGGCTCCAACCCTATCTTTGGTATAGGCTCCAACCTAGTTTCTTGAGGACTCCTATCCTCTAGGACTCCAACCCTCAGCTTCAATTCGTCAAGATGTGTTTGATTATTTTTCACAGCTCCCAATGTCTTCTTCAACGAGCCCTATCGATTTTCAGCAATGCCTTCACTTAGTCTCCACGTCACTTCATCAATGACAACCTTGTCTTACCATGAAGATGTCGCCACTACTCTTCATATTACCCAAACACTTTCTCCAAGGTCACTTCGTGATGACTAATGCATCATGGTCTCCAAGATTAACTCCAAGGACAACTAGGGCTTCTCAACAATGTGTCTACAATAAGTTGCACTAAGCCTCAAAGTCTGCACCAAATAATTCTTCTAAGGATTCTATAATGTACCTCAACACTATTGCTTCAAGGATGCTTCAATATGTCTGCTACAAGGATATCTTCAAATTGTCATCAACAAACTTCACTATCCAAAGGCCCTCAAGTTCTTAACTTGTTCAAGGTTCCAAAGGTTCCACTATCCAAAGCTTCACTTGTCAAAATCTTCTACATTGCCCAATGCCTTAATACTTCTTTACTGCCCAATGCCTTAATGCTTCACTGTCCAAGCTTCAAGCTATTCTTTGTCCTATGCTCCAAGCTCTTCTTTATTCACTGCTTCAGACAGTGACCTCAAACTCAAGAATTAGAATCACCAACAGCCTTACTGTCTTTGTCCAGAACACTGTTGAAATCACTGGCATTCAATAGATAACACACATTCACGTTGTCTCACACAAACTCACAATCAAAAACTTTGTCATAACCGATCATCATAGTTTCATGAATGTTGCCTTTACATCGAGTTCACATTTATGTAAGATCATATCATTGCACAAATGTATACTTCTTTAAGGAGGTTTGAGACAGCAAGTTTGCAACTGTTCCGAGCCACAGACAAGTGTAGAATGGGGCCGAGTAATGACGGCAGGTCTGAACCTCCAAATCCGAGATTATGTGATGCCTGTGGTGATCACAGGTCCAAGAATGTGGTGTCTAAGGGTCAAAAGTCTATAATCTGAGTTTCTAACCAAGATATAAAATCGAGTTCTGCTGCATGTAGCTTACTCCATCTGCTTGTGATGTCTAAGCCAAGGAGTTGCTTCAAAGGTTAAATGATCTATCTTTTTTTATAACCCAATCAACAATTATTTTCAGCCTCTAAGTCTTCTCTCCTCGGTGTTTTTCCTCATTGTATTAACTCTGAATTGTTTTACTAACATTGATGATAGAAATGAGGGTTTGCGGTCTCTATTTATACACATTTTGTCATGAAAAATAAAGGGATGTGACCATGGAAGGAGCCCGACATGAGGGACAGGGTATAGGTCGGCCAGATTGGAAAAATAGAATATATAATTTTTCAAAAATCAATTTCTCTCAGGTTATTTGGAGTTAGGAGTTGAGTGAGGGCTCATTAGAAAGAGGAAAGAATCCTCTTTAAGATGGTAAAGGACCCATTATGATAGGATGCCTCCAAATTGTCAAAAATTATTTTTCTTTGGTTGTTCTTGAAATTTTTTATGCATAAGGTGTTTGGGTCAAAATGAGGTCATTAGTGCTTGTCATGTCTGAAATTGTGTCATCATATCATCTCTATGTCATCATATGGTCCTCCATCTCATCATATGGTCTCCAACCATGTCATCATATGTAATCAAGTCCTTCATCAAGTGTCATCATCAAGTGTAGTCATTCATGTATGTCATCAATAAACATTCATGTCATCAATTCCTTCAATAGTGTTCATCAAGTGTCATCATTCATAACATCGTCTTATTAAATGTTTAGGTTACGGCTTCTTCACATGAGCAAGGATATCATATTCCCACAACAAGGTTAGTTCTTGTTATGGCATCTTCATAAGAAATTTCATCACTAAGGCATTATGATCAATGGGCATCTTAGGGCAACATCACACATCACAAGAATTTGCCATCACAAACAATGTCATATTGACATCAATGACAACCTTGACTAACAATCTCCCCCTTTGTCATTGATGGCAATATTCTTGCCCTTCAACATTCTCTCCCCCTTTGACATCAATGGCAAACGGGGTACCCAAGTACTCCCCTTATCATGTTGCTCCCATCATATTTTCTTCATCAATGATAGCTCTCCATGTTAGATATGTTGCTCCCCCTGTCAAGATATCTTCCTTTTGGCAATGTGGTCCATGATAGATATGTTTGCATTTCTTCATATGATGAACCAACTCCCCCTGCCTACATAAACTCCTCTAGCTCAAGAAAGATTGCTTGCCTTGTGATCAAGTGGAAGACATCTCCACAATTTCATGAGCCACCCTTGAGAGATGATTTATCAAGATTGTCCATATATGACTCATCAAGGATTTCATAGGGCTCTTCACAGATAGCTTCTGCAAGAATAATTAAGAATCATAAGCTCTCCCTAACAGTATGCACGGTCTTCTTCTTGGCAAAATTTCATCATTAAAAATTGGAATATCATATCTGCCAAAGATGTACTCATCAGATCAACAACATGAGTGCATGTTTTGAGTGTTCAAGAGACTTTCGGATCCAATTTGCCTCCTCCTCCATACTTGTGTAGCTTTCTTTTCTTGCTTGGTAGACATGTTTTTAGCTTGTTTAGGGACCCGAGTCAAGTTACAATCACGCCATATGTCCAATGTTATGACAATTGAAGCATTCAGTTTTGTCCATAAATGAAGAAGCATAATTTCCTCTTGCAAAGTTGCTTCTAGGAAATTGATGGGGACCATTATATTTGTCCTTGTGGTATGCCCTACAGTCCTTTGCCATGTGCCCAAAATTTGTACAAGAATAGCAATAACCAAAAAATATGCTTTGGTAACTGGGAGATGGAGATTGCCTTAATGTACCTCTGAAGTCTTTTTGCCTTGGAATTCTTTGATGATATCCATTATCTCTTGCATTCTTGACACCATCTGCATATCTTCTTGTAGTAGAGTTTCTTCCAATGTCATCTTGACTCTTCTCCTTGCTTTTGTTGGAACCTAGGGCATCAATATTTCTTTCAAGCTTCTCCACATCCTTTGAAACATTAGGGTTTGCATCATTTCTATTTGAGGGTTCACCTGCATAGCCAAGACCTGATTTATCAAGAGGAGATCTTTGATGACTTAGGATGTCATCTAGGGTTTGAGAACTCCTCAAGTTCTTATTCAACAAGTCAACTTCCTTTTTAAGAAAGACAATTTCTTCTTTCATTTTCTTGCATTCTTCATCCTTCATTGATAGGTTGATCTCCATTTCTTCCTTCATCTTGGTTGCTTCACATGATTGAACTTAAGTGAAGATATTTATGATCTTAATTTAGTCATGTCATCATCCTTTTCTTCTAGTTGGCATATCATGGTGTTTCTTTCCTTTTCTGCATCATCAACTTGTCCTTCTATGAGTGCCAAAGCTTCGATCACCTTCTCAACTCCTTGTGCTTTTTTCTTTGTTTCTTCTAGTTGAGATCTAAGGGAGGAGACCTCTTCCTTGTATTGACCAATTTCTGCTTCAGGTTTGTTCAAGATCTTGTGTCTTTGTTCAAGGTGGCTTGACAAGGTGTCTTCCTTTTTCTTTGCTTTATCCAATTGATTTGTCATGGATATGACTTCTTCATGATGTCTTTTCTTGTTTTGATGACAATGCTCCTTTAGCTTCGTGAGCTCCTTATCTCTTTCTTAAAGTAATCAACTTCCTTCCTTGTCTTGTCAAGGTTATGGTCACCATCTTGTAATTGCTTCTTAAGCTCCTTATTTTCCTTTTTCAACCTGTTAATCTCTTCTAGGGCAGCTATAAGTTTTTCCATGAGATTTTCTTCGAAGTTTTCTTTATTTTCTTCATCTTCTAGGTCTTCTTTGGCCTTGATATCTTCACTCTTGTTTTCAACTTCCTTAATGGGTTTTGGATTTCCTTCTTGGTTTCCATCATCTTCTTTACTAGCAGTCATGGTCAATTCTCCTTTTGAGTGAAGATCATGATGTTTGTCCCACAGATCTTTTGTTCATGAACATTTTCCACTTTGGCCTTTATAGGATCTAGTAGCCCATTCAAGATTGCCTTCATCGCTCTTGCAATATACTCCTTGGATTCTCCTTCCATCGTGCTTTCAGTAATCACTGATTCCCATACTTCGACGCCTTGAGACATAAGGAAATTCCTCATTCTCACCTTCCATATATCAAAGTTACCATTGAACAATGGAACTTTCCCAATTTGATTGTCTTCAGTTTTCATCATTGAGGAAGAGATATCTTTAGAAGGATTGGAAGCATTCTTCCTTGGCTTTGCCATTTCTGTTCTAAGGATCAACCTTCAAGTTGTTAGGCTTATGAGCGAAGGTACTGGCTCTGATTTGAATTGTTGGAAATATTGAGAGGGTGGTGAATCAGTGTTTCTTTTCAATTGTTATTTTTACTAGTTAAGATCACTTATAATTAGAACACAAAATGAACAACAAGAATAAATACTTTTATTAATCTCTTCTTTACAATAAATTCAATATAGTAATGTCTAGGGCTCCAACCCTAGATGAAGACACCAATCTTAAATCTCCCAGGCTCCAACCTGTGTTTTGCCAAGCACCAACTTGGACTTCCCAAGGCTCCAACCTTGTCAATTTGAGGCACCAACCTCTAGGGCTCCAACCCTCAACTTCAATTTGTCAAAATGTGTTTGATTATTTTTCACGGCTCCCAATGTCTTCTTCAACGAGCCCTGTCAATTTTCAGCAATGCCTTCAGTTAGTCTCCACGTCACTTCATCAATGACAACCTTGTCTTACCATGAAGGTGTCGCCGCTAATCTTCATATTACCCAAACACTTTCTCCAAGGTCACTTCATGATGAGTAATGCATCATGGTCTCCAAGATTAACTCCAAGGACAGCTAGGGCTTCTCAACGATGTGCCTACAATAAGCTGCACTAAGCCTCAAAGTCTACACCAAATCATTCTTCTAAGGATTCTACAATGTACCTCAACATTGTTGCTTCAAGGATGCTTCAATATCTCTGCTACAAGGATATCTTCAAATTGTCATCAACAAACTTCACTATCCAAAGGCCCTCAAGTTCTTAACTTGTTCAAGGTTCCAAAGGTTCCACTATCCAAATCTTCATGTGTCATGTATGTCATCAAGTGTAAACTTTCATGTCATCAATTCCTTCAATAGTGTTCATCAAGTGTCATCATTCATAACATCGTCTTATTAAATGTTTAGTTTCGGGCTTTGTCACATGAGCAAGGATATCATATTACCACAACAAGGTTAGTTCTTGTAATGGCATCTTCATAAGAACTTTCATCACTAGGGCATTATGATCAATGGGCATCTTAGGGCAACATCACAGATCACAAGAATTTGCCATCACAAACAATGCCATAATGACATCAATGACAACCTTGACTAACACTGTAACAGCATAGAACATTCAAATTTTTGCAAAGTACATTCAGTTCCATTTCGTTTTCTGCAAGGTACATTCAATTTTCTACAAGTACATTCAGTTTTTTGTATAGGACTTTCAAGTATCTGCAAAGAATTTTTAAATTTTTGCATAGAAATTTCAGATTTTAACAAATAATCCACATATAATAGAATAATGACAAGTTCATTCTTTACTACTTTGATGTAGAGGTTTAGGTTTGCAAAGCTTTTGACAAATCCAATCCTTAAAAGATAGGCATCCATTCTAGCATACCAAGCTCTAGCTGCTTGTTTCAAGCCATATAGAGCTTTCTTCAACCTGCAGACATGAGATTCCTTGGTATGTATCTCAAAACCTTTTGGTTGTTCAATATACACTTCTTCATCTACGGTTTCATTCAAGAAAGTTATTTTGACATACATCTGGTGGATCTTCCATCCCATAGTAGTTGCTAAAGAAATGAAGGATCTTATGGTGGTGTACCTGGTTGTAGGATCAAATGTTTCTTCATAGTCCACACCTTCATATGAGAGAAACCCCTTGCTACAAATCTTGCTTTGTATTTATCTATGCTCCCATCAACAACGTGTTTGACTCTGTAGATCCATTTAGAGGTGACAAAAGATTTTTCCCTAGGTCTAGGAACAATTTCCCAAACCCCATTCTTCATGATTGATCGATATTCTTCTTGCATGGATATCTTCCATTCATCATGATGAGTGTTTTGTTCAAATATGGTTGGTTTTGCTTCAATTAGTTTTGACATATAAGCTACATATCCAGAGTATCTCTTTGGTTCCTTGCTTTGTCTGAAAGTAGCTTTTGCTGCTACATGTCCTTCAACATCTTCAAGTCTAACTATTAACCAATTTGGCCTCTTCTTTACTTCCGGAATGATTGTAGGTCGAATGGGTTCACTTGGTCCTCCTCCTTCTGATTTGTAAGAGCTTTGTCAAGTTGTTCTTTTTCTTCAAAGAGTGGAATATCTTCTTCATCGGATTCAACAGGAATATCATTAGATTTTGTATGCAGAGGTTTCATCAAATATGACATCTCTGCTAACTACAATTTCACGATCTCCTTTTTATGTAGATTCTATAAGCCTTTCATGAAAGACTATAACCAACAGAGATACCCTTCATACTAGTAGAATCTAGCTTCTCTCTTATCTTTAGGAATATGAATGTAGGTAGGGCATCCAAAGATACGAAGATGATCTGCATATGGCTTCTTCCTTGAGAATGCTTCTTCCAGTGTCATATTTTCAAGAATTCTATGAGGACTTCAATTTTGTATGTATATTGTTTTCATAGATGCTTCTCCCCATAAGAATTTTGGAAGGTCTTGGTCAAATATCATGGTTCTAATGCATTCTTCAATGGTCCTATTCTTTCTTTTTGCTACTCCATTTTGTTCAGGATTATTGGGAACTATGAGCTCCCTCTTAATACCTGCTTCCTTGCAAAAGGCTATGAGTTCCTTAGATGTATATTCACCATCATTGTCGAATCTAAGGGACTTTATTTTCATTTTTGTTAAGTTCTCCACTTCTGATTTGAAATCTTTGAACTTTTCAAAGACTTCACCCTTAGATATGAGAAGATAGATCCAAGTGTTCCTAGAGTGATCATCAATGAAGGTCACATAACATAGATGGCCTCCAAGAGATTTATCTGCCATTGGTCCATACACATCGAAATGAATGAGGTCTAACACTTTTTTAGACCATCTCTCACAGCTTGAAAATGGTTTCCTTGTATTCTTACCCAAAGCACATCACTTACATACTCCTTCATGCTCCGCATTTAAGCTAGGGATGCCTTTTACCATTTGATTTAGAGAGGGTAATATTTTATAATGAAGGTGTCCATACCTTTTATGCCAAAGCTCAGAGGGGCTAACATCCATGTGAACAAGAGCTTGTGGAGGAGGTGTCAAAAGTTGATACAACCTTCCCTCACGAATCCCAACAACCCTTGCCTTTTCAATACTAGAGGCCCTTCCCCAAACAAGAACTTTTCCATCTACAAAGGCAATCCTCTCTCCTTTATCTTCTAGACAAGAAATAGAAAGTACATTTTTTTCAAACCTAGGACGTAGAGAATGTTGTTGAGATGAGGCTTTCCACCATCTTCTAGATTCAATGACGTAGATCCAAGACCTTTGACTACATAGTTATTGTTGTCTCCAAGCTCCATTGAATGAGATGATGATTATTTTGATAAGATTTGAAGTTGTCCACTTTCTCCTGTCATGTGTCTCCAGGCTCCACTATCAATGATCCAAGCATTGTCATCATCAAATGTACCTGTAAGTGCTACTATGAATCCTTCAATTTTAACTCTCCTAGATAGATTGTAGATGATCTTGACACCAAAACTTCATGCAACTATAGAGAGATCTTTACAGGCCTTGAGTGCCATCTTCAAATAGCTTGTCATTGATGAGGGAGATTTTCCTTTCAAGAGCACTTTCCTTCCTTCAAATGATAGCCAACAAAGTGATCTTCAAATAGTCCCTCCTTCACCTTAGCTCTAATACCATGTTGAGAAATTAGTGCAAGTAGTTATTAGGGTTTTAATTCCTCTTTTCTTGATAATTACTTGAGATTTGTGTTGGCTTCTTTACTTCTTTATTATGTTATCTTTCATCAAGCAATTACCAAATCAAAAATGCATGAAAATCACAAGAACAAGAGACACAAGATGTAGGCACTCAGCCAAGGCAAAACCCCTCTCTAGGGGAAAACCCAGTCAAACTCTTCTTCTATAATTGAACCAAGTCAAAGTGAGACAATCCAAGACCTTTTGACCAAGACAAAGACCTCCTCCAATCACCAAGTCGGCCCTCCTTCCAAGTAGACAAAAATTGTCAAAGTCAACAAGAGTCACTTCCTTTAAAACTGCTTCACTTTGGAATTTCGGGCCCCCTTGCAACTCAGAATTTCGGACCTGCAGTTATTGTAGAAATTTCAGCCCCTGCAACTGTTGAGAAACCAATGCTAGTAGGGTTTATGGTTTGATTCCTCTTTCTTGATAATTACTTGTAAATTATGTTGGCCTCTTTTACTTCTTAATTAGTTTATCTTTCAACAAGCAACTACCAAATTATATGTGTATGAAGATCACAAGAACAAGAGACATAAGATGTAGGTTCCCAGTCAGGAAAAAACCCCTATAAGGGGAAAACCCAGTCAAGAACTCTTCCTCCAGTAGATTCAATTCAAGATGAAACACTTCCAGACTTCTTAGATCTATACAAAGACCTCCAACCACCAAGTCATCCCTTTCCTGCAATAGATGATTTTGACAAAATACTCCACGTGACAACTTCCCAGCAATAGCTTCAGTCCAAAATTTCGGCCCCCCAGCAGTAGAACTTGGACCTCAACTTTAGAATTTCGGACCTGCAATAGATACAGATTTTCGGCCCCAGCAATTTCCCAAAAAACTTCACATGTGTGAGAGAAAGATAACCCAAAAATAAATTTAGGGTTTTCCAACAAACTTCGTCCTTCTCCAACTTCTTCGCTCTCATTTTCTGCTTCTCTGTCTTGTAGATCAAACTTGTTGAGTGAGAGAGTGAAATAGGTCGAATGCCTCTCCTTATATAACCAATCTGCTGGGTCGAATTGCCCTTATGTACGCCGACTTATTATGGACAGGGCCGACTTGGTGTGGACGTGACAAATTACCTTTTCAACTCAAAAATAATTCTTTTTACATGATACAAAAGCCCATGAAGGGTCTAATAAAAATGACAATGACTCTAATTACTCAAAACAAAACCTTGAAACCTTCAATGGAGGCTTTGACCTAGAAAAATTTGACCCAAGCATGAAACCCATGCTTTAATAAGTCATTTGCTTTAATAATAAATTTTTATTTTTGACAAGTACAATTATGAAGACTGAAGCTAGTTATGTTCCTCAACAACGAATTTCCCAAAAACCCTAGAAAATTGGCATGTGTGAGAGAGATGCCCCAAAGCTTCAATTTTTGTCCTTCCTTTGATTTGACCTTGTTCTTTACTTCGCACTTCTTTTTCTCTTCCTGTACTGCAGATCGAACTTGTTGATGGATGGATGCCAACTAGGTTGAATTCTTCTTTTATTTATACTGCTTCCACAGGGTCGAATTGCCCCAAACTGGGCCGACTTGGTGAGGAGGTGAAATATGACTCTTTTTGACTCAAAATATTTTTTCTTTACATGATACAAAAGCCCAAGAAGGATCTAATAAATATTACAATGACTCTTATGACTCAAGAAAACCCGTGAAGCCTACAATGGAGACTTTGACCTAATAAAAGGAGCATGAAACTCATGCTTCAAAATAAATAAATAAAATTCTTCTTTTACAATAAATAGATAATGATAAAGTACAATAGCAATTACGAAGACCGACCATAGTTACATTTTCAACAGGTTGGACTCTCAACATTGCTTTCACCTCTGCATTGTTGCCATTGCTTTCCTTTTCCATCGTATTTGGCTATAAAGACACACTAAAATGTTTCACCCCCTCCAAACTGCTTTCTCCATCAGAATTTCTGTAAACGGTAACTCAAAAAGGATTCAAAATAATGGTGGTTTTAGTCTGCTATTTCTGTAAAACATGTTACACTGCAGTTGTCTTTTGCTGGCATCACCATCCAGCAAATTCCTTCCAGCCCACATGTACACCCATATGTATGTTGATGTCAACAACTGCAAACTTTACCTACAGCACTACATCAACCTGTCTGTCAAAACACACCACCATATCTCCTCCTAAGCAAGCCACTATTGGTGCCGAGATTTAGTCACCCGCAATGCCTATCCGACCTCATGTGTCTCACAGGGGCTATGCCTAACATCACACATTTCCAATGCAGTTGAGCCTGTTGTGTTACACAACATACTAGTCCCAGACTGATGCCCTCCCTCGCCAACCTCCTATCTCACGCACACCCTTGATGTCAAAGTAATAAAATGTCAAACAATTTAAGCCTCATGCCAAAAATTGTCTTCTCCAACTAACCTGCTACAAAAGAGGAAACCCGTGCTCTCATTGAAAAGAGGACCACTCTAAAGAGACAAACCTCATTATATTAAGACATTGTTATGTTTTTTACATATCATTACTTTATTACTAACCTAAGACATATTTATTAACAGTGAACACTACTAACAATCAAACACAGACCCTCCAAACATGAAAGTAAGGTCTTCTAAAATTCCAGTAAGTTCCCAGCCCTCTATTCCTTCCCTCAAGGTCCAGATTTTATGCAGGGAACTTTCATACATGGACCAGACCTTTGACCATTGGGATCTAGGTACCTAGCTACTGACACCGAGCTATGCATACCTAGGGTCAGCGATTGAGCTAACAGGGGATCCGCACCTAGCAAGGGAATAGGCACCAGCTCAACTTTAATTAAGGGAACATGCAATTCACACCGAGCGATGGAACAAACACTAACCCACCTTTGGTTTAGGGAACAGGCAAGCACCTACATGCACTGAACCATTGAGGGAACACATTCTTGTATACCAACAGGGCTTTGGGAGCAGAAAAGCACAAGACAAACTTTAATTGCATGTTGCAAAAGGGGTAATTATCACCTTTTTACTGAAGTAATATGAAATATCACCCACTAGACAATTTATTCTATTACATATTTCTCTATTTTCCCAGGAAACTCATTTGTCGGGGATCCATCAGGCAGGGCAAAATTGCCTAGAAATGGAACTTCCTTACCTGCACTGAAACACAAATGATAACTTGCTTCAGCTGTAGTTATATATTATTGCAAGTACATGCTGAATGGAACACTGTAGAAGAAAAGCATATAAAAACAATTCTTTGTGCATATTTACGGACTGAACCATCAAAAAAATATTAAAACCTAGAACAAGTTTACCAGACTATCATAATTTAAGAAATTTTGATTAGAGTTAATAAAACAGTGCTAGAGAGTCCACTCAGTCACTCTCGCATTATATTTGGATTTACGGGACAAATGTTCCACCTAGTTATTGAAAGATATATATTTTTATCGGCTGTAGTTATATATTATTGCAAGTACATGCTGAATGGAACACTGTAGAAGAAAAGCATATAAAAACAATTATTTGTGCATATTTATGGACTGAACCGTCAAAAACATATTAAAACCTAGAACAAGTTTACCAGACTATCATAATTTAAGAAATTTTGATTAGAGTTAATAAAACAGTGCTAGAGGATCCACTCAGTCACTCTCGCATTATATTTGGATTTACAGGACAAATGTTCCACCTAGTTATTGAAAGATATATATTTTTATCATCAAATGACCAAATTATAAAGTTTCTGTATAAATTCTTTGGTACAACTATTGGAATCATGCAAGTAATTTACAGATTAAAAATGAGTGCCTCCTTCAGAATCCCCTCGGAATCATCCCCCAAACGTTACTTGTTACATGGACATTAACACACCCAATGTTCATTCCCACGTCCAAGTACCAGATATCATGTATGCCTTGAAGAAATTATACCAATTCAAATGCAGTTCTTTCCTGAATAGTAAGCATGTTTTCTGCCGGAAGGAGATGATAGATAACAAGTCATATGTAAATTGTCAAATGTGCAATCATTCTACTCAAAACAGCTAACAAAATCATTTCTCTGTACCTGAGGATAGGCTCAAGGGAAAGCTTAGCCTGCATGTGCAACCGGCAAAGGAGTTTTGATACAATCATTTCCTTGTGGAGCAAAACTTGTGGTAAGGTTTGCACCACTGGCATCAATTCTTCATATAGAGAAATAAATTCTGCCGCACTATTCAGTTCCTGGTTGACAATAAAGAGAATAAACAAATTATGATGGAAATGGAATATACAAAACAATTAGGGAACCAAATTGTCAGTGAGTGAAACCCCATCCTGTGTATAACAAAAATGATATTTTAGTTAAAATTAACTTTTGCCAATAAAAATTGACGTAAGTGGAACAATAATATCCTTGTACACATCTTTGCCTGCTTATACTATGTTTTGTACCATAAATGCTCAGAGATATTTAGAGGTTTATCTTTTGCAATATGACAAGAACTTCGACACAAGCTTTCTCTTAAATTACATCTTTAGAATTCAAATCCCTTAACCATTTTAGTAGAACAACAATTTATGTTGACCATTGCAATCCTTGAAAAAAAACCCAATGCTGGAATTTGAAGTTCATCATTTCAAACATATTTCTTTCAATTTGCCTTTGCTTATGTTTTCAAATAACTTTTACACAAAAATGCAAGGCAAAAATAAATTAAGAAGTATCCCAAGCCATTTATGAAATCCCCGCCAGACATTCTGGTTGAACATATTTCATTGAATAAGGAGAACGTATCCATCAGTAATACTAGTTTTCTCTTGTGCAATGTTTTTGAGCTAAGAGATTATTTTCTGATGAATGGTAAAGAATTCCCATTTGGTTACTCCACGTTTGCATGTGTGTGAATTTGCTTCCTCAGAAGAAAGATAACCTAAAGTCTTCTTCATTGTATTAGACAGTTGAATGGTCTTGCTACTGTATAGTCTATAGGATTACCCCTAACATTTTAGTTCTCATTCATTTAATTAACGTAGGACAAAATGAAGATAATAAAACACCTACTGCTCTCTTGCCCTACCTAAGGTTGCTTGGGAGCGGGCGTGGAAGTAGGAAGCGGATGTGGGGAGCGACATTTTCAAAAGCTCTCGGGTTGGAAGCGAATTTTATATAATATATATTTGTATATATTTTGATGCATATATGTCAACAAAAGCATGTAGAATGATGAACTAGTTATGAAAAGCATAAAAACATGGATTAAACCATATAACATCAATCATCTAGTAATTACAATCTTCATCAACCACAAGTCCACAAGTTACAACTTTTCATTTATATAGCATGTAAGGGTGCACATAATCGGGAGCATATTCGAGAGAAGGGGGGGTGCTCCCCCGCAACCTTGATCCTACCAAGAGTAAGAAAACGAACGCCCTCAAACCCAAAGTCTTCAGGACGAAAAGTAGCAACATTGTTACATGCTTATGCATGATCAACCTCAAGCAAAGTAAAAAATGCAAGTTTTCTTACATCATGGGGTTTTCACACAAATTCACTTTTCCAAATGTAAGAAGCTTGACCAAACTTCAAGCTTCACAAGATGAAGCAAAGTTTGTTAGATAAAACTGTCATAATTACAACTCAAACTTCATTGTTGGGACTAGCTTGACTCACCAACAGCTTGGTCGTCTTGGCTTTAAAGTTGAGATGAGCCTAGTCTTTCCTCTCTAGAAGTACAATAAAGCCTTTCTTTTTGTAAAATACATCTCATATTAACAACAGAATATTTACAAATTTGAAAATAGGAGGGTAGATAAAGTGCAGGTACAGTAAAGGCTCGGTAGTAAAGTGATGTAATATTGAGTTATTTAATGTAGTGGTTATATTGTTAGGTATTTGCTGTTAGAAATCATGAGCTAGAGGATCTACCGTGAATTCTTCAACAAATGCACATTCAATAAGAAAAACAAGCTAAAATATAATAGCACCCTAAGTAACATGGCATGTCCTCCCCCCACAACCCCCATGTCACGTATTTCACATGTCAGACACGACACATGTGACAAGTCTCCAACACGATTTTGACTCATGCCCTAATCGCAGGACACTAGTTTGACTCGTGTTGGACATTAGCCCTACTGGTGTCCCGAAATTTGAACACGTGTCCAAAGAAAAAGCATCTTAAAATCACTCTATTGCCCCATTCTCACACAATTAAGCTACAGGTTTGGAGCTCTCAAAGGTTTTCAAGTGCAGCTAAGGGCAATTAAGCAATGTTAGAAGGGATTCCATGTGTTGGGAACTGCATTTGTTCATGCCCTTCTAATGTTATACAAATAACGATAATGTTAAATTCTTAAAGTAAAAGGATGAAAATCCTAGTACCTAATTTTTAAACATTACCATTAATTGACTTACCATGTTTGAGAACGGTTCCGACCTCATTAGATTTCAAATGGAGAAAGTAGAATTTTAGATCCCACTCAAAATCCAACAAACTTAACAGTTTTCAAGATTTAAAAGTTGGGGGGATTGCAACATTTCCATCGCAGTTTTTCATGTATGAGGGTATGGAACTAGCATTTAATTAATAGGACCAAGCCCTATATGTACCTCGATGTTGGTGGCATTGATTGTTGAACTCCTTTGTCATGACCCAAGTAAAAATGTAGCCATCACTCAAGCAAAATCTCGATTTGACAAGTTAAGTTTTTTCTATCTTATTTTAATGCATAGAGGGTCATAATGATTATGAGAATCCCAATATAGGCAATGATTTTGATGATATGTAGTACTAGTTATTTGTTGTAGCATGATCTTTTTTTACTCTACAAGCCAATTAGGGCCTCTTTGTTGATGTATTTTTGGTTCAGAAATGGATTGCGCTTAGTGCTATTTTGGTTATAAGCATTAGCAATATGATTGAATTTGTATCATCATCATTTAAATGTTTTGTATATTTCATATTTTATATGTAATTCACTAATTTGTTGTATTTTCTAATATATATTATAAATATATAATATATAACATGTCCTTTGTGTCATGTTCCAAGGGGTCATCACGTCACATGTCAGATATTCGTATTTTTGGGTCCTTCGTGTCTCGTGTCCTCATGTTGTGTGACTTAGATAGTGCCTTGTGAGAAAAGAAGATAAAACCATTAACATGAGAAACACAACATATAGTGCCCTAAGTTAAAGAATGAGAAAACTCACTTAAATGAGATGATTACATATGGTGTGACTAGTGTGTATTTGTACCAATCACATACAATTAAAGTGCTAGACCCAAGCAAGAGAATAGGTTGACCTCACTGTAAAATTCTAAGTCTAATGATGGGTGTAACTACCCAAAGGTTGACCCATAAAGGAACCCAACCACGCATAGTAGGTTGGCATGTGCCCACAAATGACAATTATTCGAAATATCTCAACTTCCCCCTAAAGTTGAGCAAGGGGCATGTTACTGCTCAATTTAGCAGGGGTCCTAGGAGGGGTTCTAAAGGGACTACTACTAGATCAAGTGGGATACAATGGGACAAGGACCCATTGTCACCTCAGTCGATGTCCCCTACCCTTTACAGACTTTCACTGATGGGAGGAGTCCTGGCATAACGAAATCACTAGGGAAGATGAATCAATGATAGGATAGGTAGTGATTTCTAGGGACCATTCACAAGAGAGGCTCAACGAATAGGGTTTGTTTTCTTTAGAAGCAAGGTGAAGGGCTCTCTAACAAAGGCTCAAGGGATGCCTAGACCTAGGGATTAGAGGTATTCCTTAATGACGGATGCCCTAGACCTAAGATTCCTTTTCGAAATAAGGTTTCTAAGTGGCCTTGTGAGATAAGGAATGACAGAGATGCGGGAACACAAAGAAGCCCAAGAGGACCCAAGCAAAGCCTAGGGTTTCAGGTGAGACTTCAAACAAAGGCCTAAGCCAAGCAAGGGAGAAGAAGGGATCAACAATTGGTGAATTGCCTTAGAGTTTTCTAGCAAAATAGATCCCTTTGAAGGCCGCAAACCCAGAAGGACCAAGAACCAAAGGATTTTGAAGCTAGGGCTTGGTGTATCTCATAAACCGACTGTGGGAACAACTTCAAATTTGGAGGGCATGTGGAGGACACACCAATGCAGTTCCTAGCCAACTCGTTGAGCAAGTGCATTTGTTCATGCCCTAGCTAGGTCGTCTAGGGTTAGGGCAGCAAAAATGAGGAAAAGAGAGATTTTCAAAGAAACCACCAAAGATTGAGATCAGTCCCTAGCCAATTTTGAGAATGGAGTCAAAGTGAGTTCAATTTTGAGACGTTTGACTTATCAAGGAGCCTTATTGCAACTTCGCATGCCCTAGATAAGCATCTACAAAGTCTCAACAAGGATTTATTCTTCGTTGTGTATATTTAATGGAGTTTCAAGGTCAAAGTTCAATACCCACCCTACAAACATTTGATCTTCTTGCCAAATTGAATAACATATACAACGAGCCAAGATTACATGTGATTATGAATTTTGCATCAACAATTAGGGTACAAAAATAATCCAAGCATAGCGTTCCATACATTAGACAAATTACATGAAAAAATCTACATAAGAAAAGCACTTACATGACAAGAAGATTATATCCATCCATTAGACTTGCAAAAATGAAGCTCCAAGACAAATAACAAATATCCAAACATCAAAATGCACCAATTGATCTCCAATTTGCTCATCAGTAGCAGGTCGGAATTCTTTTTTACAAAGAGATACCAATCCAAGTGATGATGAGAGGTGAAATGATCCTCTCTTACACACTACTCTAAGGAGTTTGAATGGCTAAATTAGGCCTAATGATGCCCCTAACAATAAAATAATGTGCAAATAACAACACTTTGGTGACAAACCCACCAAATAGCTGCATAATAAGAATAATCAGCCTCTCAAGAGAGCTGAAATGATAAACAAGTAGGTAGAAGGGTGGTTGGAAGGCCAAATGAAGTCCAACATGTGCTAGAATGAATAGAAGGGCTCCAAAAAATAGTGATGAAGGGGATGGCCCCTTGATCTCCAAACAAATGACTTGTGGTGCTCCCAAGTGGCTATGGGGGTACAAAAGCATCCTCATGGGTCTTGAACTGAATCGAACAAGCATGTATCCCATATGCAAGGGATGGAACAATGATCCAAGCCCTTCCTTGTCTCCCAGTGTGAGACAGAACCCCATTTGGCCCCTAGACCAACTGCTAAGTGTGTGGTGCAAGTGTGTAGTCGGTTGGGCAAGGTGGTCCAAGTGCATCATCATCATCATCATCAAATAAGTCAAACAGAAGCGAGCAATGAATGGTGCTAAAGGATCCCATGGCATGGCTATCTTCTCTCTGTTATGGTGGAGGTCCATGGCTCTCAACGCACACCCTACAAAAGTGAATATGACCCTCTAGGGAGCTTGGATGGAACGAACAAAGTTCATTCTTCAAGTTAAATACTCCAGAAGATTTGGAATATAAATATCTCCATTGAGATACAAGAATATATATTAAAATGTATAAATAAGGATGATACAATTGAGAGTGAGGGGCTTGCTTATATACCAAGCAGGTGTCCCTTTATGAACGGTCATGTCTCCTTAGACATGCTTTTTTGTTTAACTAATTATTACTTATTTATATATTATTATGTTTATTATTTCTTATCTATATTTATTACTTTTACATAATTATATTCATAACATTGCCTTCCTCTTCAAAAAGCTTTGTCCTCAAAAGCTTGTTGATGGAAGGGCTTAATCCCTTTTTCTACTATGAATGTCTTCTCATCTCAGGACAGTCATCCTTGTCGATACAAGTTGATATGATCATTGGAGTGATATATAAAATTGTCGCACGGAGGAAGGATATGACCATCCTAAATTAATATTTTCTGAAATCTTTTGATCACTGGAAACTTGTGATGAACTGTTATGTTAAAATTGGCAACTAGGGCCAAACTCCATGTGGATCACCTTATATATGACTTCTGATATTTTTCCTAGATTCTTCTCATCGAGAGGTGTAGGATTGATCTAAAGATCATCCGATTTTGATAAGTATTTATGGAGATATGAATTTATTTTGATTATGGACAAATTATCAAGGTCGGCCGGCAAACTTATGCAGGCTCAGAAGCCCAACAGTCACGTCTATTCACCCTCAACTTTTGCATATAAATACAAGGAGCCTTCTCCTCATTTGGACAATTCATTCACTCATCTTCTCTCTCTCTCTCCTACGCGTAAAAGGAGCCTCTCTCTCTCACACGTGTGGCTGAAAAGAAGACGTCCTAGGGCAAGGAAGACGCAGAAAGAAGGATGCTGGGGCAGCAAGTCATCTCTTTGACCAGCGTTGACCATCCAGAAGTGTGGATTGGGTGTGGTTGCCTCTCCTAGGCAGGCCACAATTTTTGGCACGAAAACCGAGGTGATCTAACCTCTGGTTTGACCAGTGTTCACTGCCCTAGTTTAAGGCTACAAGTTGACTGTACTTTTGGGGATGTTCAAGGGTTGTTTCTTCAGGTTGTTCGAGGACAAGGTGACCAGAAATTGACCAAGCATTTTAGAGGTCAATTTCAACTAGTTTAACCAAGTTTGACTTTGCTGATCTAGGGTTTGCTGCTGCTGATATAAAATTACAGAATTTAGATTTTGTACTATTTATCTCTGCTAAACTATTGAAGATAAAAAAGGATTTGATCAAAGGGTTTCCCCGCATTGGGGTTTGTCCCTGGCTAGCCGCCACATCTTGTGTCTCTTGTCTTGGCTTGTTTTTTGTTGATCATTTAATGTTATATCTGCACTTTACTTAATGTATATGTGATTGCTAATATGTGCGTAATAAGAAGAAAAATAAGTAAACTGCTCTAAGCATAGAACATACCATAATTTAACATGGTATCAAAGCTGAGGTGAAGACAAAGCCCAAGCAAGAGCAATCACCGAAGAGAAGGTTGGCAAGGCTATCTGAAAGAAATCATGGGGTCCTCAACACACTTCCCAGTTGAAGACAAACTCCGTGAGAAGTCTGACTATCACGAATGGAAGATGTCTCTCCATCTAACATTAGAAGAACAAGAAGTGTTGGACCATGTGAGAGGCAGAATTGTTGAGCCTCCGTCAAATGCATCCGCTGCTGCTAGGAACAAATGGACCAAGGGAGAATTAAAAGCAAGAAAGATCATCTGGGACACTATCAACAAGTGCTTGGTGGCCTATGTTTCCGAGCTGAACACCTCCAATGAAATCTACGATAGACTGGTGAGTTTATTTAAAGTCAATGATGTAAATGAAGTCTTGTTTCTTAGAAATAAGCTAAAGGAAATTAAGAAGGGCAAAGATGAGAGTATGCAAGCATATTTCTTAAGGATCACCGAGATCAAGAACGATCTCCTATCTATTGGGGAAGTAATTCGTGACAGAGAAATGACACTCACAACTCTTGGAGGACTACCATCTAGATGGTATATATTCAGGACTACTCTTCTCAACAATAATGTAATTCCTGGATCTGAGGAATTAATGGCCAGATGCATTCAAGAAGAAACAAGGATGGAAGAGCAAGAAATGCCCATACTTAAAGGTCATCCTCTGCCTTTTCTTCTCATACTAAAAGAAGAAACAATTTCAGGGCTAAATGCAAAGGAAAGGTTGGACCAAAGGGTGGAAGAAAAGGACAATGTTACAATTGCAATAAAACGGGTCACTATGCAAGGGAGTGCCCTGATAAAAGGGACTCACATCGAGACGATGATCAAAATCCCTCTCAAGGCAATCAAAGGAATGGCAGGTCAAATGGCAGAGGTAAAAGAAGTGTCGGAAATCAAGGAAGAGGACAACCATTCAAGAAGGCAAGAAATTCCAGGTATGAACCTAACGTTGTTAACAATAAGCAAGATGAATATCATCTACCAGCAACTCTATCTACTACTGCTCCCCTGGAATCGCTGGGAAATTGGCTTATTGATAGTGGTGCCTCAAGGCACTTCACTGGTTACAAAGAAGCTCTCTATAATTTGATAGAGAAGGAAACCAACCTGGAAATTGTTCTTGGAGATAATTCAAAATATCCCGTGAAAGGCGTAGGAAATGTCACTTTTCAATTGAATCAGGGTAATACCATCCACTTACAAGATGTATTATATGTACCTGATCTCAAAAAGAACCTGGTGTCCATTTCGGCAATGGAAGACAAAGGCTACAAGGTGGCCTTCAACGATGGTAAGGTACATGTATGGAAAAAGAACTTTAAAGATGCTTTTACTCTTGGGTTTCGAGTTGATTCATTATATCAAGTCGGAGGAAGTCCGCTGGGTGTCATGTCTTGTGACACATCTCTTCTGTCTCAACTATGGCATCGGAGGTTTGCTGACCATCATTATAAAGCTCTACCCGATGTAAGAAAAATGGTGACCGGGATGCTCGAGCTCAGATTAAAGCAAGAAGGTGTATGTCCAGGATGTACCGAAGGAAAGCTCAAAAGGGGACCATTCCCCTCAAGCCAAAGCAAGACCTTCGATATATTGCAATCGGTTCACTCAGACATATCCGATATGATGCCTGTGAACTCCTTGGGAGGATATTTATATTAACTCACCTTTACAGATGATTATTCTCGCAAGACTTGGATATACTTCTTGAAAAAGAAGGATGAAGTGTTCTCCTGGTTTCGGCATTTCAAAGCCTTGATTGAAAATCAAACCGAAAAGAAGATCACGACCTTAAAGACTGATAATGGGACTGAATATGAATCCAATGAGTTTCATGACTTTTGCAAAGACGCTGGCATTAAGAGGGAGACTACTACACCATATACTCCTGAGCAAAATGGTGTGGCGGAAAGGAAGAATCGTACAATTGTGGAAGTTGTCCCTGGCACCTGCTATGCTCCATGATCAAAGACTTCCGAAGTTTCTATGGGCCGAAGCTGCAAATACTATCGTATATGTACAAAACCGATGCCCTCATCAAGCATTGGGTTCCAAGACTCCTGAAAAAATTCTCACCGATAAGAAACCTAACGTATCTCATTTTAGAATTTTTGGAAACCCTGTATATTTTCATGTGCCTAAAGAGAAAAAAGTATAAATTGGGTGCATCTGAAAAGAAAGGAATCTTCGTGGGCCATAGCGAAAATACTAAGGGCTATAGAATCTATGTAGTTGGTCAAAGGGAAGTCGAGATCAGTCATAATGTCACCTTTGACCAAGATATGGCTCTTAACAAAGTAGACAATCTTCCTACTTTAAGGGAATCTAGAGAAGCTGACACCGACGAACCGAAGGAAAAGGAAGATGAGACGACGCCCGATGCCCAATGTGGAAGAACCTATGGATCCTATTGATCCTCCTCCGCAAGAGCCTTCCTCTTCTAGGAAGAGGCCTTTATGGCTTAGGGGGACACTTGTTGAAGGACACATTGCACCCAGAGGAACCTTCCGTGAAAGTAAGAAGCCGAACAGGTATTAGGGATACCTGACCATCATGAGCACAATCATCCAAAATGAGCCTTCGTCATTCACAGATGCTGTCAAGCATCAAGTATGGAAGGATGCTATGACCGAGGAATATGAGTCCATTATGAAAAACAATGTTTGGGATGTGATCCCCAGACCCCAGGACAAAGCAGTTGTCACTTCAAAATGGCTTTACAAGATAAAGCATGCAGTTGATGGAAGTGCGAAAAAGTATAAGGCTCGTTTTGTCGCTCGTGGCTTCTCCCAGAAGGAAGGTATAGACTATGACGAGATATTTGCACCTGTTGCCCGATATACCACCATCCGCTCAATCATAGCCCTTGCTGCTTCGCAAGGATGGAACCTACATCAGATGGATGTCAAGACTGCGTTCTTACATGGTTCGACCAAAGAGGAGGTCTATGTGGAGCAACTGGAAGGATTTGAGATATATGATCGAGAATCTCAAGTATGCAAGTTGAAGAAGGCCCTCTATGGGCTAAAGCAAGCACCTCGAGCATGGTATGAGAGGATCGATAGCTACTTGATGAAGCTGGGATTCACTAGGAGTGAAGCCGACACTAACCTTTACTTTAAGGTTATAGATGACAAGCCTCTCATACTAGTGCTATATGTTGACGACCTCTTTCTAACAGGTGAGAACCCTCTCATTCACAAATGTAAGAGAGAGTTGGCTTCTGAGTTCGAGATGAAAGACCTAGGACTTATGCACTATTTCCTAGGACTAGAAGTCTAGCAGAAACCAGGGGAGATTTTCTTATCTAAAGGAAAATATGTGATGAAGATATTGGAGAGATTCGGCATGGTGCACTGCAAGCCCGTAACTACCGCAATGGAGATTGACTTCAAGAAGTTAAGCCGTAGTGCTGCCGGACCTATTTTACGAAATGCTACCGAGTATCGTCAACTCGTCGGAGCATTAATGTTCTTGGTGAACTCCTGTCCGGATATATGCTTTGCAATCAACACATTGAGTCAACATATGGTTGAGCCTCACCACTCACATTGGATTGGTGCCAAGAATATGTTGAGATATCTTCGTGGCACAATCACTCATGGGTTGAGATACACTGTCGGAGATGTGAAACTACTTGGGTATATTGATGCTGATTGGGTAGGCAATGTGGTGGACCGAAAGAGCACTTCCAGGTGTTGTTTCTCTTTGGGATCTGCCTCGATATCCTGGATGAGCAGGAAGCAGAAGTCAGTGGCTTTGAGCACCGCCGAGGCAGAATACATTGTTGCTGCTAGCATGGCCTCCTGTGAGGCAGTCTGGTTGCGAAATCTCTTTAGTGAGCTATTTGGATTTACATTGGATACCACCGTGATTCTATGTGACAACCAGAGTGGGATCCGTTTATCAGAGAATCCCGTATTTCATGATCGCTCCAAGCATATCGATATCAGGTACCACTATATTCGAGATATGGTGCAGCGAGGAGCAATAAGGCTCCAACATATCGGTACAGATGAACAAGTCACCGACATTTTGACAAAGCCCCTAGGAAAGGTCAAATTCCTGACTTCCGAGAACGACTTGGTGTCATTCAAAGACCCTCTTATGAGGGTCGAGTATGATGTATTGAGCTCTGGGAGCTCTAGGGGGGCGCAGGGTACTTCTTGGAGCAACATGTGACCATAGGGCGACTCACCATCCCCTAGTGGTGCACTATGTACAGGGTAAAGTTTCAAGCTTCCCCTGTGACACCCCGTGGCGACTGTGGAACAAGATGATTAGTTCTCCTGTGGGCCAGGATGATTCGTTCTCCGTGGCGACTATGGAGCAGGATGATTAGTTCTCCTGTAGGCTAGGATGATTAGTTCTTCGTCGCATCCACTAGACAGGATGATTCGTTCTCTTGTGGACAAGATGATTAGTTCTCCTGTCGAGGCATCCTACCCATGCAGTCTTGGACTCATGGGAAGTACCTCTCATCTAATCAATGAGCAGGGAAATGAGGATAGGGACCATAGTAGTACAATCGATGGACGCATCGTTGTATCTACCGTACTCCCTATGCTAGGATGACCTCCATTGATCTGGGATCAGTGAGAATGTTTCACACTCTGAGACTGACTTCGAGTCAGTGGAGGATGGTATGATACATCCTCGATCATTTCTTCTTCTTCATAGTTCGAGCAGAGCAGAAGCAAAGCAGAGAAGAGTGGGGTCAAGCCGTACAAGACAGTGCATTTGATGCATGGATAGCAGCGACGGTCCTACGGACTGCAGATGAAGTTCTCCCTAGTTGAGAGAGAGTGTTAAAATTGGCAACTAGGGCCAAACTCCATGTGGATCACCTTATTTATGGCTTCTGATATTTTTCCTAGATTCCTCTCATTGAAAGGTGTAGGATTGATCTAACGATCATCCGATTTGATAAGTATTTATGGAGATATGAATTTATTTTGATTATGGACAAATTGTCAAGGTCGGCCAGCAAACTTATGTAGGCTTAGAAGCCTCAATGTTTGCATATAAACACAAGGAGCCTTCTCAATTGGACAATTCATTCACTCATCTTCTCTCTCTCTCCTACGCATAAAAGGAGCCTCTCTCTCTCTCACACGTGTGGCTGAAAAGAAGACGTCCTAGGGCAAGGAAGACGCAGAAAGAAGGACACTAGGGCAGCAAGTCATCTCTTTGACCAGTGTTGACCATCCAGAAGTGCGGATTGGGTGTGGTTGCCTCTCCTAGGTAGGCCGCAATTTTTGGCACGAAAACCGAGGTGATCTGACCTCTAGTTTGACCAGTGTTGACTGCCCTAGTTTAAGGTTGCAAGTTGACTTCAGAAATCTGCAAATTGACTGTAATTTTGGGGATGTTTCTTCAGGCTGTTCGAGGACAAGTTGACCAGAAATTGACCAAGCATTTTAGAGGTCAGTTTCAACTAGTTTGACCAAGTTTGACTTTGTTGATCTAGGGTTTGCTGCTGCTGATATAAAATTACAGAATTCAGATTTTGTACTATTTATCTCTGCTAAACTATTGAAGATAAAAGAAGATTTGATCAAAGTGTTTCCCCACATTGGGGTTTGTCCCTGGCTAGCCGCCACATCTCGTGTCTCTTGCCTTGGCTTGTTTTCTGTTGATCATTTAATGTTCTATCTGCACTTTACTTAATGTATATGTGATTGCTAATCTGTGGATAATAAGAAGAAAAATAAGTAAACTGCTCTAAGCATAAAACATACCATAATTTAACATGTTATCACAGGACTGAGTTGTGCACACTTCAATATTCTTCGGAACATAAGTTTGTTGTTTATGTTCTGAGTGATACGGATTGATAGATTGATTGAGATGTATGTTCTTGTGATTCGGATGTAGATAAAGAGTTTTTTTGGTTTCCCTTATCATCTGTGTGGCAAGATTCTAATTTACTTTAGGTTCCAATGTCCTCGAGTTGGTTACAAAATCTTCACTTGGAATTTCCTTCATCTCAACATCTGAGTGTGTTTTTTGTTTAACTGATGTGTCTTCTTCTTGAGTTGTGATATTCACTGGATTGATATTCATTCCATTTTCTTCAACTTGGACTGAAACGATTGGAGACTTTGATGTTACTTCTTGAAGTTGTTCTAACTTGTCATTTAGTGACTTCTTGTCACATTTAAGCTTCTTTATTTGTGTAAGGAGGTTTTGGTTATGATTCCTTAGGCGTAAAACCTATTCGCTTGTTGTATTGTCAATTTTATTCTTAGTAGCCTCATCATCTTTTAAACTTTTGATTTATTCTAATAATGTTTGATTAAGGTTCTTTAAACGAAAATTTTCTTCTTGTTGTTCCAAGAAGTGCATCTTGAGTTCCTTCTTTATGGCCTTAGCTTTATTGACTTGTTCAAGTAGTTTTTCATTGTGTTCTTTAAGACGCGAAATTTCTTTGTCTTTACTGGAAATGACTTCTTCAAGCTCTTTCTACTTCTTTGGTATAGTTTTTTTATTATCTTCAAACATTAATTCTGAAATATCCTTAAAGTCTTCTGATGAAGGCTTTATCGGCTTTGACTTCATTGTCACATCCTTGAAGGTGGTCATCTTCCTCTTGTAAGGAAACATCAAAATCTTTTTTTCTAAGTTTAACATGAACGTACCCAATTCTTTTAACCAAGGTTGACCCAAAATGATGTCAATTCTTTTAACATGGTTTTTGCCAAAAATATATGTTCTTTCTCCTATGTTTAACTCTGGAATTAATAATTGATTCGCTAGATTAACATTGATGTAATTTTCCTCGTTATGTGTGTTGATAGTGATATTAATCTCCTTCCCTTGGGTATTCCCTTTTAATGTAATTAATCTACAATCTGCAATTGGAATACTTTTATAGGAAGAAAAAAATCCTTTCCTTTGAATTAGACTCCATTTGCCTTTTTTGAGATGAAATTAGGGTTTTTGAAGATAACCCTTCTTAATCTCTATAATAAAATATTGTTATTTTCTTCTTTTATGACCTTCAAAACATTGTACGTGTATATAGACTTCTGTGAAACTTTATATAATATATATCCCCTTTATATAATATTCGTCTTTTTCTTCTTTTTTTAAATACCCTTTATATATATATATATCCTCTCTTTTCTTCACCTCCCTTCTTTTTTTTAACTTTATATGACTTTTTAAATATACATTTTTATTGTTCCTCTTCTTCATTTCTTTCTTTTTATTTTTTTGAACTTTGGATAATAAGAGACCTTTTTTTTAATTAAAATCTCCTTTTTATAAAATATATATATCACCCTTTTAATATAATATGAAACTTTATGATTCTAATAATATAATGCTTTTATAATTAAAACCTTGCTGGTATACTATATTGTTTCTCTCACTTTATTGATTACAAACTTAACTTGTTTTTATCAAAAATATTAATCTTAGTGACTGTAGTGAAAAGTCGTGTTCTTTGATATGACGTTCAGGTGTTAATATTTTTCAAGATGTTTAACAAAAATAGCAGGGGTGAATGTGCACTTCACTTTGTTTTGAGATTATAGAGTCCGAAGAGGTGGTTCATAAACATTGTTATTTCCAACGTTATGTAGTAGTGATTTTTCTTAAAAGTGGTTGCTGGTCTGCAGCTGTGATGGCATGAGGGTAAGGTGAATCACATAGTCGGACGAAGAAGGACGAAGTGTCGGGAAACAAAGTGCCGAAAGAAGTGTCGGGGTATATGGTGCAGAAAGGAGTGAAGACTTAACTTGTGCTTGGAGGATCTCTTTGTCAGGGGTCTCGGGTTTGGCATTGATCAATAGAAGCTTCAATAAGAGAAATTCACTAAAGGATTTTCCTCTCAAGAGAAGAGAGGTTTTGGCCCTGGCAGAGAGCCAACATCTTGTTTTCTTGTTTTTATGTTTTGGTAGCAGTTTCATGAAGTACACACATATGCACTAATAAGAAGAAGAATAAGCTAACAAAAAAAGTAAAGGGCAAGGTTAACACATGGTATCAGAGCGAAGGTTAACACATCAAGGAAAGGGCAACTCAAGAACACTCATCAAGGAGAAGCACCTACAAAGTTGAAGCATCAAGCCTAGAAGTCTCAATCACTTCAAGGACAAGAAGGGTCTACAATCCATCATTCATCAAGGAGGTCTACATAGCAAGAAGAAGAGCCTTACATAAAGGCACCTACAAAGAAGAGCAAATTGAAGCAGGACCTACATCAAGCTCCGAGTCATCAAGCAAGTCCACTTGAAGGCGGCAACTTGAAGTACATCAAGCCATCAAGTCTTCAAGGAGGAAGCAAATCCATTACATCTCAAAATCTATCAAGTAAGTACATGTCCCCTTCTGAATAAATTGGTAGGTTTGCAAAGAAAGCAATAAATTGGTAGGTACCAATAACTTTCTTGCATGGAAGAAGAGGACTGATCTACTTCTCAAGGAGAATGAACTCCTTGAACATGCCAAAGGGAATATCATTTCCCCTTCTAAGGAACAAACTCAAGCCTTAGCCAAGTACAATAAGGATGAGACAAGAGCTCAAAGGATTCTGATAGAATCAATCAAAATCTCTCTCATTCCTTATGTCTCCAAGTTTGAGACATCAAAAGAAATTTATGATAAGCTAGTAGAGCTATTTTCGATATCCACAACCGAAGAAGTAATATCTTTGAGGAATGAATTATAAAATATATAGATAATAAAGGAAGGAATAACTCCCTACTTCATGAAAATATCTGAAATGAGAGATCAACTTCAAGAGCTTGGGGAAGTCATGTCTGACAAAGAGATGACAATTGTAGTACTCAATGCTCTACCTGAGGAGTGGGGAACTTCACATCAAGCATATATGCCAAGAAGGAAGCAACCACTCTCAGTGAAATGTGGTCTCTATGCAAGACAAAGGAAACTAAACTTAAGGCAAAAGAAGATGTGGGATCAAAGGAGCAAGCATTTTCTACCATGGCCAAAAGAAAGGGTAATTTTGGCAAGTTTGGTCCATGAAGAACAAGCAACAAAGACATGTCCAAAATCCAATGTTTTGGATGCCAAGAATATGGACACTACAGAAGGAATTGTCCTAAGCTTAAGAAGGACAACAACAACAAAAGAAAGCAGGAAGAAGCTCACATAACTCAAGAAGTGAAAGAAGAAGGAAAGAAGCAAAAGAAGGAAGATCCTCCTGATCTCTACTATGACTAGGTCAAACTCTTTACTTCTAGACTTCTTTCAAATTTTTGAGTAGTATAGGAGCATGAAGGAATAGAATAAAATTGCATGGCTAGAAACATCCTCTAGAATCTAGAAGCATGATGTATATAGAGTTCTAGATACTCATGAAGATGTAGCATTTATAATAAGAATAAAAATGAATAGGTAGAAATATCTTCTAGAATATAGGAGCATGGCAGATATAGCTCAAGATATTCATATAGAAGAGGCATACCTAGTATAGGACCTCATCCACGATGAAAGGAAAATTGATCATGAATCTTAGAAGACCTCCATCATCAAAAGGAAAAGAAACATTTGTGAGGCAAGGATCTCTAAGATCCTGTGATGGAATCTTCAAAAGAAGGTTCATAAACCCAAGCAAATGTCTCATTAGGAATCTCATTCATGGGATTCAAGAAAAGGATGATATGCAGGCAAGCTAGGATGAAGCAAGAAGGGCCACACCAAGGACAATCAAATGAAGCTAAGATGATCAAAGGAGAATCAAGATGAGGTATGTATGCATCAAAGCTTAGTCATGTTATCATTTGTATATTATTGAGTCATGGGATAGTTCTATAACATGATCAAGCATGAAAGAATCTCTTTCACCAAGAACATGCTCGAGGGCATGTACCACAATGCAATGAAGGTCAACAAAAGAATATCCTCACATAAGGAGTATAAGATTGTTGACTAAGAAGCAAGAAGAAATGTTGACAAGTCCAGGAAGCAAGTAATGAAGGAATGCTCTCGCAAGAAGCATTAGATAGTTGACCTATCTATCTGATAAGAAGCAAACGAAGAAAGAGATCAAGCATGTGGAAGAACACCATGATCACCGAGAATCACTATCTGACAAGATACTTTGAAGATATCTCCCGAAAGAAGGCAAGACAACTCTGATAAAGGAAGAAAGGACCCTTGACACCTATGAAGGCCTTGGAGATATAAAGGGTGCAGATAACTGATTCTACTCTACAGAGATGTCGTGATGAAGAAGCCATCCACCAAAAGAAAAAGCAATGTTGAAGCAATATTAGGATGAAGTCATGATGGGCTACTAGGTCAAAGCATGTAAACAATCAAGTACAATGAAGCATCCATGAGAAGAATATTCTGAAGCATGGACAAGATGACAAAGGAGTAGCCAAGATGACAAGAAAACCTGATGAATGACAAGAAAGCCACTTTCCACGAAGGAAGCATGACATGACAAACCAGGGATGAAAGTGATCAATGGATGGTGCCCTACCTAGAAGAAGTCTAAACAAAGACTTCATGACATCAAAGAAAGGAAGAAGATCAAGCAGCTAAAGGACACCCGAAGAAGCAGTTGTTGATGAATGAAAGACTCCCTAGTTAAGAGGGAGCTCTAACAGGTCCCTGATCAAGAGGGAGATTTGGATCACCCCTAATTACAAAGGAGTGAGAATTGTGTTTTCCATTTCATGGGTCATGCACTAGACCAGGACTAACAGCCGTAAGTCTAGATGAAGGCCATGAATGGAAATGTAGACACAAGATAGACACAACATCCTTGTCTTCACTTGGGAAGAGAGAATGGGAGGATTAGGTAATCATCTGGCATCTGATACTCTTTGAGGATGTGTAGGGCATCCAAGACAAGAGTAGGCAATAGGACTGATATTTTTTGAGGATTAGGAACCCAAGATAAGAATAGTCCTAGAAGGTCATACTCGGAGAACACCCGGGTCAGTATGTACCTTGAGAGACAATGATGAAGGTGTCTATAAATCATTGGTCTCGCCAGCATTGTAGCTCATGGTCTCGTAAAGAGATGGAGTTGTTAAGTCAAGGACTTGCACTATGACAATGCTGATGGATATGATGCTATAACAGATGGATTGCTAATCCGGTTTCTCTTATGTGAATTCTTCAAGATTGATAATAACCAAACACCTTGGAAGATTATATGAATACCTCCCTAGTTAAGAGGGAGTGTTGAAGGAAATGTAACTAGGTTCGGTCTTCATAAATGTACTTTTGATATTTGTATTTATTCAAGAAAAGAAATATTACTTTTATAATATAAGTCAATGAGTTTCTTGCTCATTGAAATAGGTCTAGCACTATTTAAAGTGTTATAGGTGAGTCAAATAGTCAAAATAATAAGTTGAAGACCTTAAGGGCATGGTATACCTTGCATGTATATGTATTATGGTCAAGAGAATATCTCCAAGCAAAGTCACAAGCATCCTCCAAGCTACGACATCCTAGGAAGAAGAAATCCAAAGCATAAGAACAGTCCTCAAGTCGGCCTACAAACAAGTTATCTAGTCGGCCTAAAAGAAGGAGAAAACACCTATATATAAGGGTCGTACTCCACTCCAATATAACGCATTCATAGCTCTGAAATTAGCGCAAAAAACGAGGAACAAACCTCTTCCTGCAGTCACAGCAGCACTATCATTACAATGACATAATATCATTGGTTGGGAAATCTAAGCAGGCCTATAAGGCCCCTCACTCAAGCATTGAAGGAGCTCTCACAAGCGAAGAAGGAAGAGGTCTACACCACAGAGAAAACAGTCACACGTGCGGAGGTAAAGAGGTTGTCCAACACTCCAATGGCAATTCACATCACAACATCAAGACTTGATATCTTTTGCGATGGAGACAAGAAAGAAGGGTGAGTATCTTTGTATTGAAGGATGGATCTATCTATATATTGAAGGTCAAATCTATGAGGTTGACATTCTGTTGAAGAATCGAACTCCTGAAGATCTATCCTCATGATTATCATTTTGTTGAAGGGTCGAGTTTCCAAACAGCAACAAAGCTACAAAACTGAAATATTATGATGAGAAGAGAGACCGAAGTTCTGCCCTAGGAGAGCAGACCATACCAAATTTTATTAAGCGCATCTATGACTTGACTAGGAGGATGGACCAGGTTTGACCTAGTATTTGACTTAGATATATCTCTGTTGAAGTAATGAATTTATTCTAAGGAAATGGTTGTTGGGTTTCTCCCCCCAATGTGGGTTTTCCGAGAGTAAACTATTATGTGCTTGTGTGGTTGTCTCTTTATGATCCTATTGGCATATTGTTTATTGTTGAAGTTCCCTATGTAACTATTTTATGATGCACAATAAATGTAAGAAAAGATCAATCTAAGAAAGAATCATAAGAAACAATTATCAAATTAGAGGACTCTTCAAAAATCAACACAATCCTCATTGCAGTCTTGGACTAGCTCCCTCAAGGCAGATGAAACACTTGCCCCCTCCAGAAGTTGACCTCATAATCAATGCCCTCCATGAATAACATGGACAAAAGGTTCTTCTTTTGGCCAAGTACATAGAGTACCCTCCTAACTCAGGCTAGAACTAAATTGTCTCTTGTCCCCTCACTGCATACTTGCCATCATCGCCAAGCTCAATATGGATCCATGAGTCATCCTTTGCAAAACCACTGAATATATCTCTAGCCTTTGCCATGTGGTGGGAGGTGCCACTATCCAAGTACCAGGTGCTTCTAGCAATAATGTTGGTAGAAAGGCAAGACAAGTAAAAATTCACTCTCGATATTGGAAGCAAGCTCGCTCAACCGTGTCTCTATTGTCGCTGCAAATATTTGCGACTTCCCCTTGCCCTTATTCTTTTGTGGATATTGAGAAGTAAAATGGCCATTCTTATGGCAAATATAGCATTTGATCGTTTTGCTCATATCTCTCTTCTACCTAGACTATTGACCCTTTCCATCAGTGTCACCCTTCTTGATGGAAACTTTCCCTTTAGTCTTCTTCGTCTCGCTGACTAGGGAGAAGTTTTCATTTGTTGCTCCTTCTCCCTACTTGCTAGTCCTGGACTCTTTACGAGTCTCCTCTTGGATGTAATCATCCCAAAGTCTCTCCCACTTGGGAAGATGTTCTCGGGCATAGATGCCCATGATGAATGGTTCCCAAGCCTTGGTGAACCCATTTGAAGCAACATTCCTATGTTGCAGGGGAGCACTCTCTGAGCTTAATTTTGAGAATAATTTCATACTCATGTTATCGCTTTGAAAAAACAATACCAAGGCATCAAACATCTCCTTGAGATCTCAAATTTTCCACAAACGAGGAATCAAATGATCCTTAATAGCTGCAAGGATCACCCTTTGTGCCTTTATGTCCTTATCCCACACTTCCTACACTGCAAGGTATATTGTTGCTACTCCGTGTATGCTCCTTGAGGTCTACGTTAGAGTTGGAGGGGGGTTGTACATGACTTCCCAGAAGTCTTGCTCCTTCAAGATCACTAATATTATTGCCTTCCATGCAAGAAATTTGAAACACCATCAAATCAATCTTCAACTTTCACAGTAGTTACTGGCATGGCTATCCTGAGCTCTGTCTCTCAAGCTTGCTGAAGAGACCTGGAAAACAATATATTTGTTTTTCTCTCAGAGCAAAAGCTCTAATACCATGTTAAATTATCCTCAAATCAACTATCTGAACAAAAAAATCAAATCTAGTTTCTTGCTAGAATTATTAACTGTTAAAATTGGCAACTAGGGCCAAACTCCATGTGGGTCATCTTATTTATGGCAGCTGATATTTTTCTTGGATTCCTCTCATCGAGAAGTGTAGGATTGATCTAAAGATCATCCGATTCCGATAAGTATTCATGGAGATATGAAGTTATTTGTGTTATGTGACAATTCGTCAAGGTCGGCCAGCAACCAAATAACCCACGTGTGCTCAACGTTTTAGTATAAAAGGAAGTGACTTGATAGTCATTTAGCACACACTTCAGTCTTGATTTCTCTCCACTTGTTTTGGGTTTTAGTGGAAGAGAAGTCTAAGAAGAGGAAGCCCTAAATGTAGGTCTAGAAGGAGACCCTATTCGCAATAAAAGAAGGATGCCCTAGCCACAGGTCTTGTGAAGGTTTGGCTGCAGTTCAAAGGGAGATCTAGCACGGTGAAGGAGGCCTAACAACTGTCCCTAAATGCAATCTTATCATACCCTAGATGCCCTAATCTATACACTGTTTGAGACAACCCTTAGACGTTGGAAAAGAGATACCCTAACCGCAGTAAAGAGGCTCCCTAACTCGATGTCTAAAGGATGCCCTAACCAACAAAGAAGGTAGGTACAACGTGGGAGTCTTAGGGTTGTTGGAGCCTCTTGGTGACTACATCCAAGCCGAGTTTGAAGAAGGGAGCACGCAAGTCTGTGAGGGCAAAAAGAGGTAAGGTATGACTGTTTTGGAGGGCTGTTAGGGTGCCGCAGAGATCTGAGGTAGGCAGCCATGCTAGCCACTCCAAAACAAGGTTGCGTGTAGGCTTGAGAGGCTTCCATATGCCCAAAACAACAGCATATGGAGGCAACACTTTACCTTGACTAGGCCGCAGTTATTTGGAGGTTGTTTGTGTGGGTTGACAAAGATTGTTGCAACGTGATCATGCCCTAACCAGGAACAGCAGTACAGCAGTATTGCAACAGCGTGTTGGGTCAAAGTTTTGATGCAGTCGGCCCTAATCCTATACAGACTTGGAGCAGCATAGCAAGATGTATAGTGCACATAGGAGCAGCTATGAGTACATGTTGTACAATGCAGCATAGTGCACATAGGAGCAGCAATGCATAGCATGATGTACAGTGTAGCATATGATGGTGCAGCATGGTGTAGATCAGTGTTGCTGGACATTGGAGCAGCAATGGGACAACATGGTAATGATGGACATATAGCAGCAACGAGAATGTATACAGCAGCAGGATGATGAGGTATTGCAGCATGCATTTGGGTGCAACATAGTGCAGCAGTACAGTGATAGGTACAGTCATGAGTAGTGAAGCATGATGAGATGCAGCATAGTGATGATGGGTGCAACATGGTGCAGCACAGTGAGGTGCAGCATGATGATGAGGTGCAGCACAATGATAGGTGCAGCATGGTGATGGAGTCACCTTCGAGAATCAGTTGAAGCAACATGTCTTCATCCGAGTTCAGCTACCTTATGTATCATCTTCTTAGAGATGATCTATGCTCTTATTTAGATAAGTCAAAGTGTTGACTTCTATTGTATATGTACTCTCTCTCTCTCTCTCTCTACTGAACTATTGAAAAACATATATGAAGAATTGATCAAGGGTTTCCCCACATTGGGGTTTGTCCCTAGCTAGTGCCACATTTTGTGTCCTCTTGTCTTGGCTTGTCTTCTGCAATTTATGTTTATGTTCTATCTACAATTTACTATTATGCTGATGTGATTGCTAACCTAGAAAAGATATTGAGCTAACTGTGAAAATTGAAATAAATTGCTCTAAGCATAGAACATACCTAAAATTAACATTAACTCTTACAAGAAGCAAATATGAGAAAAGCAATTACGCACAGTGCACAATTATTTCTGCTCTTCTAGATCAGTTCTTCATTCAAAATATCTTCAGAACTTACAAGAGCTCCTTCCTTTACAGCGAAAATGGCTCTAAGAAATTAACAAACGAATAGAAAATCTGGAAAAAATTCAGTTTGCACAAAAATCAAAGCTGATCTACACCAAACGTGCAGCCTGCTCTGCAATCTGTATGGCTGTACTGAATCCGTACAACCTACTATGTTATTTGTATGGTTGTACAGAATCTGTACAGCCGGTTGTACTGCATGCTTTGCTGAGTTGTACAGTTTCTCTTCTCCTTGTTGTCGACTGGTCGCCTTCTCCTTGCTGAACTACTACTAAAACTCCTCGCCAATGGCTGAAAATCAAATCTCTGATTTTCCCCTTTACTCACATGACTTGTCAAATAAATGCTCTTTGTGTGTCTTTGTCATTTTTTCTCTTTCTTTTATAACTTTGACATGAGCCAAAAACCTAATTTTCAATAGTTGAGATCTAACTGTGAGACCAATGGCTTTCATTTAATTAAATCATTAAGTGACCCACTTTAGTCACTTTATTAATTAAAAGTCACTTTAATAAAAAAAACATTCACTTTATTAATTAATTAATAAAGTGAACTTCTGGGAAAAGCATAGGAGACATTTAATGACGATTTTGATGAGCAGACACCCTTATGGAAATACCTGTCTGAGCTACAAAAACTAACAGCAATGACCTTTGATTTAATTTTCTGCAAGGTGCAATTGACAACAAAAACAACCTCAAAATTATTTTACACCATTGCAATAAAAAATGCCATTTCACTAAATGAAATTTAAAGAAAGAGACAGATACCAATTGTACTAAAACACAGTGCAAATGTACATCATCTTAAAAATGAATAAAGCAATACCCGCCATTGTAGAAGGTTTTCTTGGAAAAATGATGTTCCTTGAGTTGGCTCAAATTTCACAGGTGCTAGACTTCGGAATACATCAATATCAACCTCTTCAAGTCGCTGAGAGAAATTCTTGAACTGTCCCAGAATACAAAAAAAAACAATAATGTCAGAACCCATGTAGAAGTATTTCAATGACCTCAACTCTAAAAAACAGTAAGCTTGCATGGAAACAGAATTTGTGACCAGTGTTGAAAATATCGGTATCGGAAAAATATCGGCGAGGGTCCAAGAAATATCTTATCGGCAATATCGGCGAAAATATCGGCAAGCATAAAAAATGCATAATATATTCATTTTTTTCAGATTTCTAAACATATAAAGCAATAACAACATGAACTAAACACATTGGCACATAAATATGAAGAAGGCACTGATATATATGATGTCAAATAGAAATGATACATCAAACTTCAAAGGCGATACCAAATCCTGTTGATCCCTGATAATTGTCCAATCAAGGACTCAAACAAAATAACATCACATATCCTGCTGATCCCTAATAATTGTCCAACCAAGGACTCAAACAAAATAACATCACATATCCTGCTAATCCCTAATAATTGTCCAGTCAAGGACTCAAACAAAATAACATCACATATATAAAACTTTAAAAGTATTTCATCATCATGAGTTATAAACTTATATGTAGCAAAAGTTGCAAAACAAATAAAACTAGCAACTATCTATCTGAGACCATTAGCCTCTCCCTAGCATCTTTCTTTGTGTCTTGTTCAGCAATTGCTTCAAGAGCTTTTTGTATAACCGCTGCACTAGAAACCATACAAGGCATTACATCTGCATCATGTACAAAGACTCTAGCTAGATGGTATTTCAATCGTGTAACCCCTCCTGACATCTTGGTCCCAAACAATTTGCATGATATATATGCCTGATTTGCCCCACCAACAGCCTCCCCATACTCCCAAAATGGGTCCAAGGCTTTTGGCATATTTGACATTTGTAGTGAACTAATTCAAACCTAGGGCACAAAACAAAACACAAAAAATTGGCATTAAACCCCCCCAACACAAAAAATAATAAGTAATAACCACCTCATTTAAAAAAAATTACTACATTATTTGCATTTTGCAATGTGATTGAAAAATGGCAATAAGAGGGTGCATAAGAAAGTTGAAAAAAAAATGAAGCTTGCTGTCCAAATATGGAGAAAACCCTTGCATTGGCTCATGGGCATGAAAATCATAGCAAATGGAAAAAAACAAAAAAAACAAAATGTTGGTAGGCAAAGAGGCAAGCAAGCATAACCCTAAATCTATGAAAAAATCATTAACATAGGGGTTTTTTAAAACATACCTGTTAATGGAAGAAATGAAGTTTGTCTCACTATTCTTCAATCTTTAATCCACAAAAAAATCTTAGTTGGTAGTGATAATCATTGTTTGATCCTCAAACCCTCCTTGACAACCACCACAAAACTCTTCCCCTTCCTTCTCCAACACTCAGAAACAAAAATGAAGAAAAAAAATGATTTTTCCTTTTTCTAGCCGCGGCAAAACACGCCCGACGATATTTTATATGGTCTCGCGATATTTTCCGAGATATCGCCGATATCTCGGAAATATCGCGATATTTTCGGGAGCCAAAAATATCACGATATTTTCTCGGCAATATTTCAGCTCGCTGAAAATATCGCGATATTTCCGATATTCGGCGATATATTGTTGATATTATCTTCACTGTTTGTGACAGTTTGCATTGACAAAATCTGACCTAAACCAACTTTGATTTACTTTATCCTTGTCATCTTTGAGAAAAACCAATGTGTATATCTCTTTCTAAATTTATCTTGAGAACCCATGTGGATCAACATAAATAATGTCATCTTCAGGTAAGAAAATTTTGAATTGGATTGAACAACAACTGGAGCTCTTATCTTGTTTTCTGAATTCATTCAGATTGCTTTTAAAAAAGCATCAGTCAGAAAAGAAATATTTGGGCACATGAGCAAAGTATGACGTCGAACATGAATACTTTTACAGACATCCATTAGATAGATCTAGCAAGAATTGAGGATCTGCTGCAGCTTGGAGTGAAAAAGTTAGCTCATCTAGAGAACTCTGGTGATATGCAAACATGACCAATAATGAAGCAGAATTCAGAAGCTGTTAATTTTTGGTATGTTTTATGCTTAAGAGCAATTTAGTTCAATTTTCTTGTTAGCCCAATATCAATATCCAATTTAGCAATCACGTCAGTGTGATAGTAAAATGAAGATAGAACATAGACATAAACAATAGAAGACAAGCCAAGATAATAAGACACAAGATGTGGCACCAGCCAGGGACAAACCCCAATGTGGGGAAACCCTTGATCAATTCTTCTTATATTCTTCAATAGTTCAGCAGAGAGAGAGAGAGAGAGATAGTACAAATATATAAATCTGATATTTTATGACAGCAGCAGTAAAGCCTTGACCAGAGAAATCAATATTGGTCAAACAGGATGTAAATCTTCCTCTAAATCGCTCGAACAAACCCAGCCAACATTGGCCTTCAACATTAAGCTCAATGCATCCAAAAACTACACTGTTGGTTCTGCTCCTAGGAAGATCCTTCAACTTCTCAGAAGATCCTCCACATGGCAACAACAGGCTGCTACAATAACGATCCAATCCGGTCAACACTTTGACCCAACACTCCTCCACAAAATGCTGTTGTCCTCCACTGTTTACTTGTTGCTCCTGCAATTCTAGTTAGGGCACCATATGCGGCCCTTAACCCTCCACGTTGTCAGCAAACTAAGCCCTTCTAGGGTTGCAGTCCACCTAGAAGAGTCTCCCCTTATGCCACGCTGCCTCCAGCAAGAATTGTTCACCTCAACACTGCCTTGGAACAACCTTAGCTGCTTGCTATGGCCTGCAGCCTAGCAAAGCAGCTAGCTATAGCTACGGTCTCCTCCAACAGGCCCAAACAGTCACCTCAAACAGCAATATCTTGCCCTCTTCTAAACTCGGCCTACTGCCCAGCAAACTTGGCCCTAGAAACAACTAACTTCGGACCTATTTTGACCACAAAACAGTCCCTCAACCCAATCTTAACTCCTGTCCAACACACAGCCTCCAAACAGACCTATCCACACTTTCCTGAAGCAAACCTTCTTCCACGTTGTCCCTTGACCTCTCCTTGCTGCGGCTAGGGCTTGCTCTTTGCTGCAGCTAGGGCTTTCTCTCTTTGCTGCGGCTAAGGCTCCTCTGTTGTGGCTAGGGCTCCTTCTCTTGCTGCAGCTAGGGCTCCTTAGATCTCTCTTTCCACCACGTCCTCCTTGTGAGAAGACGTACCCAAACAAATGGAGAGAGATATCATGAGATGATGTGTTCCTCAAATGACTTGAGGTCTCCTCTATTTAAATGCAACATTGAGGATGAGTTGGGGGTAAAAGTGCTTGTTTAACTTGTTGGCCGACCTTGACAAATTGTCAATAATATGAATAAATTCATATCTCCATAAATACATGTCGGAATCAGATGATCTTTAGATCAATCCTACACCTCTCGGAGAGAGGAATCCAAGAAAAATATCAGTTGCCATAAATAAGATGACCCATATGGAGTTTGGCCCTAGTTGCCAATTTTAACACTCCCTCTCAACTAGGAAGAGCTCCATCTGCTAATCCATTTTTCAGTCAGTACTATCTCTGCCATCAATGCACTGCTCTGAACTGCTCTGCTCTGCTAACTATGAAGAAGAAGTGATCGAGAATGTATCATACCATTCTCTACTGACCCAAAGTCAGTCCCATATAAAGAGAGTGTCTCATACCAGTCTTACTGACCCGAAGTCAGTCCCAGATAAAAGAGTGTTTCATACCACTCTTACTGACCCGAAGTCAATTCCAATTGATCCCAGATCAATATAGGTCATCCTAGCATAGGGAGTACGGTAGTACACGATGCGTCCATCGGTAGTACTATGGTCCCTATCCTCATTTCCCTACTCATTAGCCAAATGAGAGGTGCTTCCCATGAGTCCCAAACTGCATGGGTAGGATGTCTCAACAGGAAAAGGATGAACCACTCATCCTGCCTACATGTCGCCATGGGGCACCACAGGGGAAGGTTGAACCACTCGCCCTGTACACAACAAATCACTAGTGGAACGCTGGACCACTCACCCTATGGTTGTGTCTCAACAGGAGAAGGATGAACCACTCATCCTGCCTACATAGCAAACCACTAGGGGAAGGCTGAACCACTCACCCTATGGTTGCTCATCGCTCCAAGAAGTACACCAGACGCTTGTCAATGGAATCTCTGATAATCTTTTTCGCTTTGACTTCAGCCTTGTACTTGCTCTTTGTAGCAGTCGGTGCATTTGATGGAGGCTCAGGGATTTTACCCTTTACATGATCCAGCACTTCTTGTTCTTCCAATGTCAGATCAAGAGACATCTTCCATCCATGATAGTCAGACTTTTCACGGAGCTTTCCTTCAGCCGGGAAGTGGGATGAGGAACCCATTTAGCCTTTTGTCCTTGTCCAACTGTCTTCGATGATTGCTCTTTCACTCTTGCTTGGGCTTTCTCTTAACCTCAACTATGATACCATGTTAATTTTGGTATGTTCTATACTTAAGAGCAATTTACTTCAATTTTCTTGTTAGCGCAATATCAATATCCAGTTTAGCAATCACATCAGCATGATAGTAAAATGCAAATAGAACATAAACATAAACAATAGAAGACAAGCAAAGACGAGCACACAAGATCTGGCACCATCCAGGGACAAACCCCAATGTGGGGAAACCCTTGATCAATTCTTCTTATATTTTTCAATAGTTCAGCAGAGAGAGAGTACAAATATACAAATTTGATATTTTATGACAGCAGCAGTAAAGCCTTGACCAGAGAAATCAATGTTGGTCAAACAAGATGTAGATCTTCCTCTAAATGGCTCGATCAAACCCAGCCTTCAACAGTAAGCTCAATGCATCCAAAATCTATATTGTTGGATCTACTCCTAGGAAGATCCTTCAACTCCTCAGAATATCCTCCACATGGCAACAATAGGCTACTACAATCACGATCCAATCCAGTCAACACTTTGACCAAACACTCCACAAAATGTTGTTGTCTTCCACTGTTTGCTTGTTGCTCCTACAATTCTGGTTAGGGCACAATATGCAGACCTTAACCCTCCACGATGTCAACAAACTAAGCCCTTCTAGGGTTGTGGTTCACCTAGGAGAGTCTCCCCTTATGCCATGCTGCCTCCCGCAAGCATTGTTCACCTCAACGTTGCCTTGGAACAACCTTAGCTGCTTGCTATGGCCTTCAGCCTAGCAAAGCAGCTAGTTGTAGCTGCAGTCTCCTCCAACAGGCCCAAACAATCACCTCAAACAGCAATATCTTGCCCTCTTCTAAAGTCGGACTACTGCCCAGCAAACTTGGCCCTAGAAACAACTAACTTCGGACATGTTTTGACCACAAAACAGTCCCTCAACCCAATCTTAACTCCTATCCAGCACACAGCCTCCAAACGGACCTGTCCACACTTCCATGAAGCAGACCTTCTTCCACATTGTCCCTGAAACTCCCCTTGCTGCGGCTAGGGCTTGCTCTTTGTTGTAGCTAGGGCTTGCTCTCTTTGTTGTGGCTAAGGCCCCTCTGCTGCGGCTATGGATCCTTCTCTTATTGCGGCTAGGGCTCCTTAGATCTATCTTTCCACCACGTCCTCCTTGTGAAAAGACATACCTAAACAAATGGAGAGAGAGATCATGAGATGATGTGTTCCTCAAATCACTTGAGGTCTCCTCTATTTAAATGCAACGTTGAGGATGAGCTAGGGGGTAAAAGTGCTTGTTTAGCTTGTTGGTTGACCTTGACAAATTGTCAGTAATATGAATAAATTCATATCTCCATAAATACATGGAGAAATCAGATGATCTATAGATCAAAATCCTACACCTCTCGGAGAGAGGAATCCAAGAAAAATATCAACTGCCATAAATAAGGTGACCCATATGGAGTTTGGCCCTAGTTGCCAATTTTAACATAAGCCTTATCCAAGGACTTTAACTAGAAATAGAGAAAGGAGTCCAAATTAGGAAACTTCGTGTATGAGGTGATTCCAAACATGTGATTGATACCTTGAAATGTAGCAACCCTTTGAACTATGAATTACTGCAAATTTTGCACTAGAGTTAACAAATTGCTGGCTAATTTTAAGATGATTCATATAATGCATATTCTAAGGGATTGGTGAAGGTTGAAAACCAGAGTTTCAATGGAGTTTCATGAGGATATAGTGGATTACTCAAAGGACCCTACTGATTTTTCACTAGCCCAAAGTCGAGGGGTGAGGGACTAGGATTATTGTTTATCTCTAGGTGAAAAGCTTGGGAGACTGTCAGGATCCAACTCATTTACAAAAAAATGGAACTATAGTGCAAAGCACGAAAGCAGGCAAAGACAAAGTTGAGTCACATCCTGTAGAGCCAAACAAGGCCTTTATCTAATCTCCAAGATACCTTAGCTTAGGTAGGCAATATGCAATGGATGGATTGCTCAGTGGGATTGTCACACAGTCAATTGTTTTGCATCCAGAAGAACAGCTACAGATCATTATTCACTCCAAGATTACTTGGGAGCAAGAGCAGAAGCAACACTTTCAGAAGCTCCCGGTTTGGGAGCGTTTTTTATATAATATATATTTTTTATATTTTGATGCATATATGTCAACAAAAACATGTAGAATGATGAATTAGATATAAAAAAACATTGATTGAACCATATAACAACAATCATCTAGAAGTTATAATCTTCATCAACCACGTCCACAAGTTAGTAACATACAACATATTGAGTCTCATGATTCATCAATCTTAAAGTTTCAAGCTTTCAAAATTCAATATATAACATTTATCATAATTGATCACCAAAGTGTGAACCAAACACCCAGACCAAAATATGTTGGGGTATTTATACTCATTAATTGCTCTTGTTGCCTTACAATTAGCAGCATTATCAGTGATGACTTGGATGACAATGTATGGCCCAATGCGTACAATTGTTTCAAGTGATGGTTTTGCAATGTTGATGCGAGTCTTGAACTTGTCTGAGTAATCACATGCTGAAAGAAAGATGGCACCACTAACAGACACAGCAAGAACACTTATCAATGGCTTGCCTTTTACATTTGTCCATCCATCAGATACAATGGACACCCCATGCTCAGTCCAAGAATTTGTCATTCTATTCAAAGAATGTGATATTTTTGTTTTTTCATGATTAAGTCCAATAGTTCTAGCATTGTCATACCTAGGGCTCTCGTATCCTTTAGGGGCATCATTTATGGCAAAAACCATTTCATGCCAATAAGGTGAGCAAAGAACATTGAATGGTATCCCACATGCATAAAGAAACCGGTAAACTTTTGAATCCACGTCATTCCTACACCCATTCATCAAGGAAATTTGATATGGTTCTACGCCTTACAGAGATGTTTGGTGACCCTATGCCTCCATTAAACTGCTATGGGAGGATGCTGAAGGAATTCTTTGTGCATGTTGATATGATTGTGAGCTTGGTTCAAAGAAACCCTTTGATTTTTTAGATTTGTATTGGACTTGCTCCTCTTCCCTTGTGTATTTGGTTATATCTATTGCTTACACACTTGTACAAGTTTTGATTCCTATTGCTTTATCTTCATCCCATGCCCTTTTCCCACAGAGGTGCCTTTTGGCACGAGTGTATGACCCTGTGTAAGTTTTGTTGCAATGAAGACAGTCAAATTTAGTGGTTCCACCCCCTTTCCCTACTTCAAGCCTAGAAACATATTTCCACAATGGGGTTTGGTCTTGTTTAGTTTTTTGGGTTGAATCATGTTCACTCTCTTCCTCCTCACCAAGATACTCCTCTCTCGAGTTTTCATCAAATCCACTATAACCCACTTCTTTATGCTCTTCTTCATGATCAACCCTCCTCATTCTACTCTCCAACACCATAACAACCAAAAAATGAACCAAGAAGAAGAAAATGCCAAGCCATATAACCATGATGTTTGAAATTTGAAGTTTCGAATATGCAAAAAAATGGAGGAATGGGAAATAGAGAAAAAAAATTATTTATTTATTTAGCAGTGAACATAAAAATTAAATTAAATTAAATTAAAAAATTAAAAATTAAAAATTAAAAATAAAAATAAAAATAAAAAATTTCTAGATTAGAGTGTCCTACCTCTTTGGCCTTCAATCCCAAGCTCCTCAATCTCCCCTCACCAAGCTCCTCTCTCACCAAGCACCTCTCTCCAAGCTTCAAACTCTCTCTTGCTCCAAACTCTCTTGCTCAAGCTCTCAATGGATGAAGTGAATAATGGGAGGGGAGAGGGTCTATTTATTTTTCCCCCTCCCCTTTCCCTCCCTTTCCCTTCTCCTCTCCCCTTTCCCTCCCTTGCCTCTCTCCTCTCCCCTTTCCTTCCCTTTCCCTCTCTCCTCTCCACCGCCAACGTCACCCTCCCTCTCGGTCGCGACCCTTTTTTTCCGCTGACCGGGAGCGTTGTTTCAAAGGGGGAGTGATCGTTGCCCCTCTAAAAAAACGCTCCTAGATCGAATGCTCCCAAAAACGCTTCAATTAAGGCAGGGATCGTTTTTTTTTCAAGGATCGCGCTCCGGAGACGCTCTCGTCCGGAGCACAAATTGAGACCGAGGGTTGGGGGGGGGGTGCTCCCTCGCAACCCTAATTCACTACCACACTCTATAGTTAAAGATCCACTTAATTCCTTATAGGAGGCGAAGGTCACTTCTGGTAACTCAGATCTGGGAAGGGAGATGGAGTGTTTCTATGGTAGTGCAGGTTTCATAAGAAAAAGCATAGACTTGGGCACTTTGCATGGAGAATTGTTGGGTAACCTGATGATCCAGTCAATTGCAGGGCGAGTAAAGGTGAAATAGGTGCATGGGGTGGTGTAGCAAAATAAAGCAACTATCAAAATGGTCCCAGCAGAAGATGTTTGTTTGGAGCAAATCCAGGAATTTTTAGGCGAAGTTGTTGAATGGTGTTGTCACTAATGTCAACATCGGTTATTGAACGCTCTTAATATTTGTTTGGGTTACATCTGTTGAAAGCTCCAAAGGAAGAAGCCCTAGAAAACCCTAGAAGTTGTCAATCTTCTACTGTTCTACGTTGTTACAATCACTTTAGCCCAATTCTTTTCTTCAATTAGCAATTACTTTCAAATCAATTTCAATCTTCCAGTTACAAATCGCAATTGTAGATACAACAATAAATACAATGTACAGCAGAGGAAAATCAAGACCAATAGGAGACACAAGATTTCGTCAAAGACCACGGGAAAACCCCACAAGGGGGAAAACCCTTTCAAATTCTTCTTCTTATTAGATTGTCATAAAATGTTCGGCAGAGAGATTACAATGATCCAATTCACCAACCAAGAATCAAAGGTCAACAGCTTTGACTTTCCAACAAACCAATATCCAAAATCCAAGAGATGATCCCAAAAGTCAAATCTGGTCAAACTATCAAATCTAGTCAAAGTCAACAGCAGTCAAAGATGCCCTAACCAGTCCTGAAATCAGTGGTCAAACTTCTCCAAAAGAGCTCATTCAAAGGTCAAAATATTTGGTCTCCTTTGCTGGTCAAAATCAAGTCAAAGCAACCCCAAACAACTCAGTCAAACCTGGTCTACAGAGAGAAAATCTGCGGTCAAAGGAAGTCATCCTGCCCAGAAATCCTCTATATTTGTGCCAAAGAATGCAGCCTCCAAGAACAAATCCAAATCAGAAGTCAAACCAAGTCAAAGTAAGCCCAAACATCAAAAAGTCATCGTTGGTCAAAGACAGATTTTCAGCCCTCCTGAAATTCTCTCTCCTCCTCACACATGTGAATGAAGACCTGCAATTTCAGACTTGTACGAGCCTCCAATAGAAGAAGATGTGTGAGTAATGTGTGTCCAAATGATGATGCCTTGACTTGTATTTATATGCTTCTTTGGAGACCCAATTTGTCTTTAAAGCCGACCTATAATTTTGTGCATGTGTGGGTTTTCACATTAAAAATATATTTTTCCTTGACCAAATTAAATTCTTCCAAGGACAAAGAGGGTCTTCTCTAGATGAGGAAGGCTGTCCAAAAGAGGGAATTTGTCCCTGAGCTGCCAAATTAACAAAATCCCCGCACTTGTTTCACTTTTTGAGGACAAAGATTAGTCGGATTGCTCCTAAGATCACCATCATTGGATGATCCTCGTCGAGCCGATTCCAGAGGTATATGCCATGCCACAAGAGCCCTCACGGTTTGAGAGATGTCTTTGTTTGAATATGAAGCACCCACCTCGTGGTCAAAAACCCCAAGAAATGGGTGACATGGCAACTTATCATTTGTTCATGGGCTTAGAAGAAATTTATCATAATTAAAGGATTAATTATTGAAGGAATTATTCATGGGCCTAGAATAATTTTCAAATCATGATTGGAGAACTAATTACATTAAATGATTTTAATTTTTGGACCAATGTTTTGGCTCCATTCTAAAATTCAAATTCCAATTTGAATTTATTGGCCTTCCCTCCTAAAAATTTATCGAGTCAGCTAGCTCTCATATGGTGTCCTCCAAAACTATATAAAGACACCACATCTCACCTCCAAGGCATGCATTCAATGGATATTTATTGAATGATCCAGCTCTGAACTTGTCGTTTACTTCCTAGCCCTTATATGACACCTACTTTGATTGACCCAATGTTGAAATTAAGAATAACTATGTGAATAATAAAGTTGTCTTCATCTATATTCCCAGTCACATTTGCAAATGAATCGAAGAAACCATCTGGTGGATACCAATATATCAAGTTAAATTTCAAAACATAACTAAATTTAACATGTCTTTGAAAATATAACCATAAAGAAGGATGATCACACATACCACAAAGCGTTTTCCACTAGGCCCTTTGTTAAGACTCTTGATAGGCTGATTTTGTGAACATGCCATTTTATTTGATGAAAGAATCCAAACTTTTGCTTCAACCTTGAAATCCAAACATAATACCTCCAAATCTGACTCTTATCTGCATGTGAAAAGATTGTTTTTTAGAACTAGAAATTTCTACCTCATTTTTTAATGGTACATGCATAGCCTTCAATTAATCTCTTTTTTCATTATTCTCTGTCAAATGATCTCAAATGTAAACTGTTGCAAACAGTGAGCTTCATCAAAAAACTTCATTCTACATATAGCATTATATAATTCTTATAAAACTTCAAGAGATACATTACAAAGAGACATCAAACGAGTGAACTATTTTCTATGTTTAATCTAACAATGTGGAATGCATGATGCCATTATGGTAAAAAAATACATAGTTCACAAATAATAATCAGCAAAGTATTACATAAAATGTGTTGAAAATTGGTCGTCATTGATGCCAACCCAAGCAGCAGCAGAAAAAACCCGCTTTCAATGACAAAATGACAAGGAAGATCAGGGTTTTTTGGCTCATGATCATCTTCATTTGATGGTCCTCATCTTGCTGCTTCTATCGGTAGGTGCCACACCTTATAACTCCTCACGGTTGAGGAGATATGCCAGATCAAAGTTTGTGCCCCAAATGTGTGGTCAAGGAGCCCCAAATAGATATTGAAAGTCAGCTTGGTGATTGGACAATGTTGAAATAATGTTGTTTATTATTGTCTGTGTAGATTTACTTGTCCATCTATAAGGATTAATGAGCCCCAAATCAGCTCCAAATATCAAATTAAAATAACATTTTCTATCTCCTAAAATCAGCCTAAATGGAAATTGATTTTTGGCTCCAAAATCAATTTAATTTAAAATTCAAATCAGTTATGGAGGGTCGACTCCATAACCTCTTGAACTGGTTAGCTTGCCTCTCTAGAAAGCTCTTCAGCCTCTATAAATAGGGCTCGTCTGCCCTCCAATTAAACCATCTTGTATGCACTTAATTGATACATCTCTTCGGTTGTGTGCGCCCTTGTGTAGTCACGCCAAGCTAAAGAGGAGGTCAGGATTGAAGAAGGTTTTTGGGCTTAATGTGTATATCTTTTGTTTATGGTTCTTCGTTGGGGTATTGAGCACCTTCTGAGGCCATTCCGCCTTTTCTGAGGCAGATCTGAAGAGGAGGTCAGGATTGAAGAAGGTTTTTGGGCTTAATGTGTATATCTTTTGTTTATGGTTCTTCGTTGGGGTATTGAGCACCTTCTGAGGCCATTCCGCCTTTTCTGAGGCAGATCTGAGTGTATTCTCCGAGGCACTTCGTGGGCATATTCGCACAGATCTAAGGCTATACTCCTGTAACAGACGCATAGGCCCTGAGGTCCTATTTCGGCCTCCCTGTGGCACATCTCCTGAGGCATATTCGGAGGGTAATTCTGAGCTTAATCACTGATACCGTAGGCAAAATTCTTGGACGCAATTTGTGTATTTTGACTACTTTTTGTGGCTAGAATGTTGAGCTAACTCGACCCCTGTGGAATGGGAATTTCTGAGAAATTTTGTTGCAATTCTTCATGGTATAATTTGGCTGTGGCTGAGGCATATTCTGAAGCCTGGATCTGAGGTTTGGAACTGATTTTGCAGCTATCTAACGCAATTTTGAGACAACATTCCTGGGGACTAACTTGCACTTGAACTTATATTTAGCTGATCCATGAATGAGGCTGAGTTTCTTCAACTTCAGGACATTCTTCAAAGCCCTTGTTATATGCAGTCTAGACTACGCAAATTCAATTTTTTGGGGATGTTTTTCATGTTTAGAACTTTAAAAAGGGGAAGATTTGAAAGGAAAAACTGATTACCTGATGAGCTTCATGGCGACAATGGCACCAACCCGTTTCCAAAAAAAATGTATTGGCGAAGGCTCCCGCTTCTCCGAGCAGGAATCAGCCGAAGCTATGGTTAAGCCCAAACGTTATAAGAAAAATTAGGCCAGTCTCAAAAACCCTTTCAATAGTCCCCCTTCAAACAACCGTTCAATAGTCCTCCTGGGGACGTACCTCTTTCGATGATGAGAGTTACGAAGTTGCAGTTGGGGCTTTTCTTGGAATTTTTTATGGTTTAGCGATGTCCTTTGCACTGTGGACTTATTGAGAAGATTCCCGCTCAGATGAAAGCACTACAGCTCTGCCTCTGCCAAATCAAAACCCTATAGCTCTGCCGACATAGTATCAGAAGCGAGGGTTTTTTTAACTCCAGGATTTCCGCTCAGATCAGAACCCTACAGCCCAAGGTTTCCTCGTTGACTGCTAAGATTCCTGTGGACTGCGTACTCGCGCAATTCTGAACCCTAAATGGAAGAGTGGTATGGCCATATTTTTTTATGCAACATCGCACTGGAACTATGTTATCAATGCTCTGTTATGCTCCTTTTCCACTATAGTTTTGATGAAATACTATTGCAAATCCATGGGTTGTCAAACCCTAAAGTTCAAAAACAGCAAATTGGCTATTTTATTTTGTTTTTATTTTAATTATTAAAATTTTTATTTTATTTTATTTGTAAATTTTATTTTATTTTTATTTTAATTATTAGATTTTTTGTTTTATTTAATTTTACTTTTAATTTTAAATTTTATTTTATTTTATTTTTATTTTTATGTAATTTAATCAAGTCAAAATGTTTACATAATAGAACAATTATATGGACCTACAAGAAGCAAGAGCTATTTAAATAGAAGTAGAATACATTTAAATAGAAGCAGAATATCAAGGAGAAATACAAGGAGCATGTGAGACAGTTTGAGATGCTCCTTGTATTTCTCAACCAATGTTGCTGAAGTAGGAATAGGAACAGAACAAGAGCATCAAGAGTGTAGTCCACTTCAATGGGGGAGGAGGGGCGTGGCCCCTAGTAGGGCACTCCCAACAACACTATTCCAAAAATGGAGATGCAATAGATAAAACCAACACCCCTACTTTTTTGTAATCGGGGGTTGCTCAAACTAGCCAAGAATCCAATCATCCACAAGCATACCAAGCATGTTGACAACACTGCCACTTTTTCAGGTAAAGGATGGATCTATTAATCTGCAATATCATCCCACAAAGGACCAACCTACAGACATTTTCACCTAAGTCTTTGGTTTTGAAAAATATGTAAAACTCTCAAATAAGCTTGGTGTCATTACTAGATTGACCATTAAAGGAGGGCATTAAGGTAAATATCAAATTAATTGTACTCAGTTAAATATTATAATTCCCTTTTTTGCATTGTTGTTGCCTCCTTTGTATTTCATATTTGCTTTTTACATGGCTAAAGAAGACTGCTCCATCTTTTTCATCATTAAACTGACACTTTTCCTTTGCCATTAGTGTCAAAACATTCTCTAAATATTGTGATAGAATATCGTTAATTGTAAATACGATGTTATTATATTTGGAGTTGGTCACTGGATTTTTTGAATGTATGACCCCTGCCTAAGCCCTAAAGACAGTACACGGATCAACACTGTTGTTTATTGTTGTGAGGTACGAGAACCTCCCCTTCATTCGACAATGAAAAATTAGCTAACAAAATTCGGCATTGTGTTCCAAAGAATATAAAATTTCAAACTTAAAATGTATGTAATAAATTTCAATATGCTAATTGAACACACATGATAAAAACGAAAATTGCATCCCAAAATTAATAATTAAACATATTAATACCCTATGTTGAGAGCCTGAAACGGTACTCTGGTGGCTGATCTAAGCCTTCAGGCCGAGGTTGTCGTTGTAGCATACCGCTCTTGAAGTCTGCAACCTCAGTCTTCAACGTTCGGGCCTGTAGCAGCCACCGTCAACCCTTTAGCCTCATCCTTCGGCCCTGTAGCCGCCGTTGTCGGGTTTACGAGCGATGGTCAGTAACTCAGCCTCGCTCTGTGGCTTGTGAGAAAGGAGACAAGAGATGGTCGTGTCGGGCTGTAATAGAGGGAGGAATAATATGAAACTGGAGGTAGAATGGTGCGCGGATCTGTGAGCGCTCGAAGAAGGGAGGAATGTTATGCGGCAAGAAGTATGGAACATGGAGAGAGGAAAGAATGGAACGTGGTGTAAGTTTAGTCTAGGTTTAGACTTGCATTTAGAAAAGAAAAAGAAAAAGAAAAAAAAATCTTTAAAAAATCGAATTCCACTGCACTTAAATAAATTTTGGTATCCAAGTTTGGATTCATTTTGAAGTTCGCGTTCAAGTGTGGCGAACTTCAACGATCTTATTCGAAATTGCTTGAGGTTTGACGAATTTCGAACTTGAACCTTGAAATTTCACTGAACCCGGTGACAATTTATATATACTTCTGGCCAAAAATAACTTTCAGGAATTAATCTCTATGTATGCTTAAAAGTCTAAATCTCTGGGATTTTTGCGCTTCCTTCGCTATATGTGAGGGGTTTGTCTGGCACGTATCGTCAATACGCGTTTGTATTTCAATAGTTATAGTTTGTAATCTTCTTAAGTAAAAAAATCTTCAGAAAAAAATACCTGTGTACTTGTCAAAATATTGGATTCCACCAAAAAGGCTCCAAGTCTTCAAATTTCGAGAAGAAATATTCGTCTCAAAAACTCTAGGGCACGCTCCGACCATGCACTCTGAGTTTGCTCTGCGTGTCTGTCTATTTGCAAAATTCTTCGGTATGTTGTTGGTTCTTTTTTTCAGCACGAAAAAAAGCTATATAGATATTTTGTATTAATCAAAACAGAAAAAGTACATCATTATAGATATGGCTTTTGTTCTGGAAGGAGAAAAATAAAACCATAAACCTCATGGTGAAGGATATGTGTATCCTGATCAAAAAACTGTAACATAGAGTGAATGAGGAGAAATATAACATCGGACGTATCTTCAAATAGGTTTCAATGAGCCAATGTATTGTATGAAAAACCACATATGTATGAGACATAAGTTGGGTAATAGAAATCTTATCTGATTGGAATCACAAAATAGTGAATTGTGTACCCGTCATGGAGAATTCTTGGATCTGGCAAGTGTAGTTGTCCACAGTAATCTGCAGCCTCCATATGCCCTGCGGCGATGTTAGTCCCTGCTTTGACAAAATGTCTGCTCTTCGATTTTTTCCTCTGGCTATGTGGGAGATGGTGTAGTCCTTCCTGTTGTGCCACCAATCCTCAATCCTATTTAACCAGCCTGAAAGGTGTATATTTCTGATTCTATTTTTGGACAGAACATGATCGATGGTGACTTTGGAGTCTCCAAAAATGTGAAGGTTTTTGATGCCAAGGAAATCAGAGAAAGCAATGGGACCAGCCAGGGCCATAATTTCTGCTTTGCTGTTTGTACCGCGACCTCCGTTCCAATGGATATCATAAGTTTGTCCTTCTTCTGGAGTAATGTGAATCCCACAGGCAGATATGTTTCGTTGGGAAACGCCATCAAAAAAGGCATAAGGATATTCATAGCAATCATTTGGCAACAAGTTCCTTTGTTGTTTGACTGAGGGGAGATGTGGCCAAGCAATAGCTTCAAATAGCGAAAGGATGGATTCATAGACAATATGAAACGGGTCCTTTTTGGAGTCAAATATCATATGGTTGCGCCATTTCCAAATGGCCCAAATTGTAATCAAAGGAATCGGCCTCCACTTGCAGCGCATGCTGCTCCATGAATAAAAGGCTTCGCAGATGGAAGAGGCGTTGACAATATCAATGCCAAAATGAGTAGATAAGAGTTGCCAAATCATTAAGGATTGAGGACATTGAAGGAATATGTGTAAGTTATTTTCAGTATTTAATCCGCAAAGGGAACAGATAGCAGGCCCATACCATTGTCGCTTCTGAAGATTCTCCCAGGTGAGATTCCTGTCGTAAAAAACCAGCCAAGCAAAAATTTTGATTTTTAAAGGGCATCCAGATTTCCATAAAGCAGGCGGAAAGATATTTTCACAAGAGTCACAACCTGTTTGTAAAATCTGGAGATATATGTGCCTGGCGCTGACCACTGAATAGCCGCCGAGACCTTTCCAAATGATACTGTCCTTAACCAGCGAACGATATAGACCGAATGATTGCAAGGACCGGGTGACAGTGTTCCATTGAGATTCAAGAGCTCCGGATCGTTGTAAATCTGATGCAGATTTCCAAATAGGGATGCCATCGTCCCAACTTTTTATAACGCTGGTCCAAAAAAAGTATCCCATGCGTTGAAAATGTCTCAAGAGTGATGGGGAGATATGGATCGATCCACCCACACCTGCGAATTCATCAATGCCTATAATGATCTTGCATCCCGTATGAAAATTCCAAATCAAATTTTTCCGGAAGAACGGTTGCAATCTTTTAAACCCTCTCCAGATGATAGAACCGCTGGCGGATCCAAGAGAGCTTTGTCTGTACCAATAAGTGATGTCGTAGCCGTCCAAATACTTAGCTCTGACAGTTTTGCTCCAATAAGATTCTCCCGTAAATGCATTCCACATTGTTTTACATAGAAGCACTCTTCTGAAGGAGTGTAAATCCATTATGCCCCAACCTCCCATGGATTTTGGGCGAGACAGCTTAGAAAGTCTACATAGATGGTATTTAGTCTTTTCCTTCTGGCCGCCCCAAATGAAATTTGCTATCATTCTATTTAAACTGTTAATAATAAATGACAGATATAGAATAAAAGAGCCCAGAAAACCATGATTTAAACCATCACGGATTGGGTAAGAATGGCGCGACCTCCGACTAACAAACATCTGGATTCCCATGTTAATATTTTCTTGTAGAAACAGTCAGTAATCCACGACCAGTCAGCAGCTCTGTAACTCACAGGTTTCAAGTTAAATCCAAGATATTTGAAACCCTCCCTGATAGGAATAGCCTTGATGTGGAATAACTCAGCTAGATAAGTGATAACATCTCCACTTGTATCAGCGACATGGAAAGATGACTTTGTGTCGTTGATATTCAGGCCGGTGGCTCTCTGGAATCTCTCCAGAATTTCATAAAGACATATCCATGTAGATCTGCGCAGCATGGCAGACAGAAGGATATCGTCAACAAAAAGGGAGTGTGACATGGATATATCCTTGCATATCGGTAGAGGTTGATATCTCCCTTGATGAATCGCTATTTTAATATGTAAGCTCAAAGATTCCATGACAAGGATGAAGATAAGTGGATATAGGGAGCATCCCTGGCGTAATCCCCTGACCGATTTGAAAAAAGGAGTAGGGACACCGTTAATGAGGACTGCAAAGTTTACATCCACTACACAGGCCATGATCCATCGAATGCATCTGATATCAAGACCTATCTTTGCCGGAAGGCATCTTATAAAGCCCCAACTCACACAGTCGTATGCCTTCTTTAGGTCGATCTTCATTAGGGCCGCACCTATTTTCCTACAATGCATTGAATGTAAGCATTCCTGGGTGAGAGCCACCACTTCTAAAATATTTATGTCCTTAAGGAACCCATGTTGTTCTGTGGACAGGTGGAGAGATAGAGTGTCCCTGATACGTATAGCAATGATCTTAGATATGATCTTGCACAATACGTTGCATAATGATATGGGCCGGTAATCAAAAAAAGTGGATGAGATCTTTTTCTTAGGAATAAGGGCGATAAATGTAGAGGAGATCTTCTGACTGATGATGCCCTACATTCTCGAATCCTCGACCATCTTGAGGATATCATCCTTAAATAAATCAAAGAAATGGATGAAGAAGTCGATGGTCCACCCGTCCGGCCCGGGGCATTTATCTTTCTGGAAAGATTTCATTGTTGCCAATAATTCTTCTTCTGTCACTTCAGCAAAAAGAGCATTGTTTTGACCTTCATCAAACATAATGGGATATGGGTCTATACCCAACAAAACATCCTCAAAATCGCAGACAGAGTCCGCGCTGTATGCCCTTTTAAAATACTTAATAGCCTCTCTGGAGATAGCCTTTTGCGTGGAGTGAGAACTTCCTTGTTCATCCCTGATAGTCCAAATACCATTAGTTTCCCTCCTCTTGTTGGCAAACCTGTGGAAAAACCTGGTGTTTTGATCTCCTTCTCGGAACCATAAAGCACGGCTCTTGAGCCTCCACATAGCTTCTTCTTGCTCTAAAATCCGTTGTTTTCTTTTTCTAAGCCCCAGATACGATTCCTGGTGGAGGTCGTCATGGGGGAATTTTTGAGGAGGGAAGATAAGTGCTCTAATTCCGTGTTTATATCCGTTAGCTCCTTTTTATTGGAGGCCGCCTTCCCAATTTGCCATTTCTTTACCTCCATACGAAGGGATTGCAGGCGGTCAATGAAATGTCGTGGAGAGTCATTAACCTATTTGGGATATTGTTTCCAAGTATCCTTTATAAAAGTATTGAACTTATCTTCGGCCAACCAAGTGCGATTGAACTTAAAGGGATATCCAAATCTGCGATCATCATGTTTCCATTGAAAGGTAATGGGCCGATGATCAGATATGAAGGATGGAATAATATTCATAGAGGGCGGCCCATATATTTCAATCAATCGCTCATGGAAAATGAACCTGTCGATTCTTTTTGCCAAATAGGAACTGTTGGACCTTCCATTGTCCCAGGTTGGGCCATGATCAACAGGCAATATATCAATGAAATTCTTTTGAATAATAGATTCCCGGATCTGTCTTCCCATAGGATCAAATTTCCTGCCATTGCCCCATATCTCGTCACTACAAAAAGTACAGTTAAAATCACCACCAATAATCAAAGAGTCAATTTCAAGAAGTTCAAAAGAAAACAGATAATTCCAAAATGGAGACCGATTTTTATAGGGAGCATATATATTTAAAATGTGGATGGGGTCATGGGATCCCCGGACATGAGCCAGCACAAGGATGCCAGCGAAGCATTGAAAAGCAGCAGCAGTAATCCACCTGGGGTCCCATAACACAGCCAGACCACCAGACATGCCCACAGCATTAGAGGCAACCATATGCCAAGTCGGGAGCATTCGCCTGAAGTAAGAGATGGTCTGAGCGCAATCATGCATGGTTTCCTGAATGAGAAGCATCTTAGATTTCGAGGAGGCAAAAATATATTTAAGGGCCAAGAATTTGTGTTCAGCACCAAGGCCCCGGATATTCATAGATAAAATATCAATCATTTTGGAACCTCTAGGGGCCGACAAGCTCTAAGAGGCCCATTTTCAGAAAAATCATCAATAGCTATTTCAGTCACAGGAATGTCAATTAAGGATCGATCCCCGGTTGTCAGATCTAATTTTCCCTTTCATCCCTGGAAATGTCTGCTGCCGCGTTTCTCCTTGCGCCTGACAGTTATGTTCCCCGCAGATCTGGGGCTAATGTGGGGCGAGGGGGAGCGGGAAGGTCGATGGATAGTTAACAGCTGAAGTTTAAGGGACGCCCTTTTGAGAAGCTGATCGATGTCCTGATCAAAGGAATTGTGAGGGGAGGATTGTGGGGATGGAGGAGGAGAAGCGGGGATGTATGGCGCCTTGCCCTTGCGATCAGGTATCGAGCCGCATGATGGGGGGGTAGGGGGGGAAGGATGAAAGGGAGAATGGTTTATAACAGGGGATACGCCAGGCGAGGGGATAGGGATAGAACGGATGTGGGAAGGGGGAGATTGGGTCGAGGATGAAATGTAAAGGATAGATGATGGGTTGGTGCCGAGCGGCTTAGTTTGTTCAGGAGGGAGGGGAATTTCAGGGTCCGAATCAGGAACGCGGGGCGGCGACACGTGGGAGAAATTCAGAATTCTGGCCGACGGGACCTTAGGGGATTGAGAAGGTGATTTAGAAACAGTAGAGGATCTCTGTCGATCGGCGGACAAGACGGAGATACGATGTGATGGGTCAACAGAGACAGATCTAGATAGAGGGAGGCTAGCAGATCGTTCCAGGGAACGGTCCTTAGGAGATAGATGAGAATCATTGGAAAAGATAGGAGCCCGAAAAATCTGCCCGGATGAAGGCCCCTCAAAAGCCAAAGAGTCTCTGTCATGCGCCAAGGGGGGACAATATGCAGTCTTCTTCTTCATTCGGCCACTCGGGCGACGTGGGCACTTCGGATAGAGGTGTCCTGTTTTATGGCAGCTGGAGCACCTGAAAGGCAGGCCCCAGAAGTCTAAGCGTTGATGAAACTTGGAGAGCTCCCAGGAGAGTTCAATAGTCTCAGGAAAACCACCCCTGTAATCTTTTTCGATGAGTACCCCAGCTACCCTCTTGTCTTTATCACCGATACACCTAGGGTCGACATATATGAACCGCCCAACAGCGTTCCCAATTTTCTCCATGGATTCCCTGGTCCACAATTCGAGAGGCAGGCCAGGCAATTTGAGCCAAATGTAGTTATTCTGGGGCGTGCATCGAAGTGGATCAAAACCTATAAACCACCTGTGCAGAGCTAAGAAACTTCTATCTTTCACCCAGGGTTTCGAATAGATGATTTCCAGGTCAACGCTGCTGAGAAAGTGGAAACTATACCAGTTGTTCATGAGGCGAACAACGGTAGGGGAGTATTCCAGAAGAGGAGACCACCTGGCATCAATCCATTCTCTGATTTGTGAATCCTCCATTGATGGGAAAAACCATCTACCAATAAGCGCCCTCTTCTGTACAGTGTAGGCTAATAATCCTGTCTGTTAATAGAGGACCATCCAGGTTGATGGCTGAAGGCGGTGGAGAGGTTTTAGCAGGTCGATGATTTTTTGAGCGGCCTAATTGTTAAATCATCATCCCGTTGAGGCACATCCATTAGAGAGGGAAGTATGATATCAGCTTCCAACGAGTCAATCCAACCAAACTGAGGAGCATATCTGGCACGAGATTTTTCCGCATCCAAAGTAGCATGGACCATGGCTGACTCAGCAGAATGGTCAGTGTGAAAATCCATGACGGGGAAAGATCTGACACCTAGAGGTCAGGATGGGGATCCCAATGGATTTACTGACAGGAGAATGATCTCTTTGTAAATAAAGAAGGTACAGATAAGGAGGGAAAAGACCATCGCAACAAAATGAGGGACAAACCACAGTAACTATAGTGACAGAAAGTGGACCATTTAGATGAAAATGTAAATGCGGGAGAGTGGAAATGAATGTCCATCCACCAGGAACATCCCTTCAATCAGCATAAGGGATAAGAGAGATCGACCATCGATGCAATGATGGCCTCGAAAGGAGCAGCAGATCTGGCAAAGTAGATGGTGGCGGCGGGGATTAATGGCTGGAGTAAATGAAGATCAAAGAACAGAAATTCAAAACTCCAAGATATGCCCGGAAAATTCAAAAACTTGAGATACCGGCAACGAAAAAACATAGATCGATGGAAAACTCAGAAAGATGAACCAGGGTAAAAAACACGGCTACAGAAAAAGGAGATTGCGCCCCCATGGTCCAAAACTGAAACTGGTATCAGAGCACATCATGGATATGGCACCCTAATCCGCAAATTCGAATTGGATATCCATGAACAGCACGTAGAAACAGTCCGTGACATAAGAGACATAGATAGGGTGCAAAATAGAAAGCTCCAGCATAGAGATAGTAAAACCCAGATATGTGCTAAAATTACAAAGGATAGAAAATAGCCATTAACATCTGCATAACAGAAAACTATAACTGAATGTAAAACTATGGAGCAAAATAAGCTATATATGAGGCTGATAAAAACACTGACCTGAGGCGTGAGCGTGTTCCGAGTGTTAAGCACCGAGCACCATGAACCACTCAGTAAAAAATAAAACAGAGTGAATGATAGTAGATGTTTAAGAATAACTGACTGTAATAGCAATCCTTACAGTTAGAAAATCGCTCCAGAAATAGACAGGTTGAGAAAGGAAAACCAGAGGCCAGTCAATGATAGATATATATGGCAAATCTAAGAGACGGCACGTAGTAAGCAGTAGGAAACACGTCTACCCGATCAAAAGTATCAGAGTCTCGCGTTCATACTGAGGATAGACAGGTGTCTTGGTAGAGTTGCGATTCCAGATGAACGTGTGTCAGGGCCAGGCTATACCAAGCCGGTTATGATCATAGAGTGGAGAGTGTAGAATAGAAGTCGGTCTGCACATACCTGGTTGGTCACTACCTAGTGCTCTCCACTCGGTGCTCGCCCCTCCGCCACACAGACTGGTTTTCAATCACAGTCTAGCATCAAGGATCGTGGACGTCTTTGCCCTATTATTTTTTCTCTCTTGCAGATATTTTTCACATTTAAAAACTTTTAATTTCCGAAAATATGAAGCTTTAAACCCTCCATAAAACCCTTCCTCCACCAAAAGCAAGGTTTGGGCACTTTCATGCGAGGGACGCTTGTATGTAACTTAATTTTTTATTTCAATGTATATTTAACAGCGCGGAGATGAAGGATATAACTTTTTTTTTAGCGTAGGGGATTTAGATTTATTGTTGAAAGGTAAATTTTTATTTGGATTAGGTTTATATTTTGAAATTGGATGAAAGGTTTTATGATTCAACAATGTAATACATTCAATTCCTCTTTTTCTTTTTTCATTAAAATTTATTCGGGTAGGGTTTTCTACTTTGAAATTGGATGGAGGGTTTTATGATTGAACAATATAATACATTTAATTGTGTTTTGTTTTTTTCTCTTTAATTTTTATTATTATGTCTAGTAAGCATGGTATTATCTATTGGATTTTTTTAAATAGTGAGGTATTATTTTGATTTTTATCCAAAGTTTTTGTAGTTTTGTATAGTTTAATATTATGAATTGAATTTTATTATTTTTATAAATATTTAAAATTATTTATTTACCATATGATTGTTTCAAGTTTTATTATGTAATAATTGTTATTGTAATTTTTATACAACACAATGTTATGTGTATAATTGTTTCTTATTTTTTTGCCATAATTTTTTATATAGTTATAATATTTATGCCATAGATGCTTTTAGATTTTTCATTCTTAAGCTTCATAGAACCACCAAAAATTAAAATTCGTGAAAATAGTTCATACTCACTTAAATAACATGTTTACCATCAATTACTACCCACCATAATTTAAGCAAGTATTTGCATAAAAAATGGATAGAAGCAAGATGTAAATAAATACATTTACGAGTTGTTACTACCCACCATTATTTATGTTTTCTTCAACACTTTAATAATTAGGAGTAAAACCTTCAAGGCAATCTTCTCAACAAAAACATTATCAAGTCATTATTATGTAGTTGGGCCGGACTGGATTCTCCACATCCACAATGCAAAATTACAATTAACAAAATACCTCAATTTACCAATCAATAAAACCTTAACACTAATTTGAATTCAATCTTTTTACTTTAATTTAAATATATTTGAACTAGCTACTATGTAACACTTGTTCAACAATCAAATAACACTTTACCATGATTTATAGTTGTTAAGTTAATTTAAATATATTTGAACTAGCTACTATGTAACACTTGTTCAACAATCAAATAACACTTCACCATGATTTATGGTTGTTAAGTTAATTTAAATATATTTGAACTAGCTACTATGTAACACTTGTTCAACAATCAACTCGTCTTATTCTTATTTAGATTACACTTTACCATGATTTATGGTTGTTAAGTTTGAAGTGATTGAACATATCATAGATTTTAAGATTCTTAGCTTAGTTGAGCTCTTAGAAGTATTGAGAATTAGCTTTCTCTATAATCATATTAACATGTTATCCATTCCACTGCTACATTGCTATTTATGTCGATGTTGGATTGTATCTAAATGAGGAAAGGAAGAATATTTAGTAAATGTTATTTGCTAGAGTAATAGACAATATCTATCAACATTTATTAGTTATTATGAAGAAAAGTTGCTACCTTTGTTATTAAAATTTAAATTCTACTTTATGACATGTATGTTTTTAGAACTATGAGGTGTAGACCAGTTGGTTTGTGTGGGGTTTAGTCCCTGCCAAGTCACAGGTTCAAACCTCGCGAGGAGGGGTTGAGGAGTGGAAGCCATTTTGGGGGAATTATACTTCTGAAGGGGCGTCCAGGCTCAACTGAGCCCCATATTATCCCAGTGATAAGCATTCCATCGTGGGTGGATCGATCTTCTTCTAACCTAGTGATAAGCATCCCATCGTGGGTGGATCAGTCTTCTTCCAACCAATAAGTAGGATAGCCCCAGCCTAGGCTCAGCTTAGTTACAAAAAAATGAGTAAATTAATCCCATAACAAAAAACAAAAACAAAAAATATTTCATATAATTTCAATGAAATTTCAAATATAGTTATAGTTTGTTAAAATTGGCAACCAGGGCAAAACTTCATGTGGGTCATCTTATTCATGGTTGATAATATTTTTATTAGATTCCTCTCGTCGAGAGGTGTAGGATTGATATATAGATAATCCGATTCCGATAAGTATTCATGGAGATATGAATTTATTTTGATTATGGAATTATTATCAAGCCGACCTACAACTCATGTAGGCTCAAAAGCCCAACAGTCGCATCTATTCACCCACCAACGTTGTGTATAAATATAAGAGGACTTTTCCTCATTTGGACTCACTCATCTCATCACATCTCTCTCTCTCTACTACGCAGAAATGAGTCTCTTCTCTACTACGCTGAAATGGGTCTCTCTCTCACTCATGTGAAGCCGGAAGCTGTTGAATTTGAAGCTGCAACTGCAGAAGTAAAGATTGACTTGCGTGGCCTAGAAGATGTCCTCTTTGGAACTACGTTGTAGGTTCGTCTGAACCTCCTCTGAAAGCCGCAACTTTTGGTGGTGGAATGAAGTCGATCCAATGAACGGTTTGCAAGATATCGACTGCCCTAGTTTGAAGCCGGAAACTGCTGAAACTGAAGCTGCAACTGCAGAAGTAAAGATTGACTTGCATGGCCTAGAAGATCTCCTCTTTGGAACTGGCTTGTAGGTTCATCTGAACCTCCTCTGAAAGCCGCAACTTTTGGTGGTGGAATGAAGTCAATCCGACGGTCGGTTTGTGAGATATGGTCTGCCCTAGTTTGATAATGAAGCCGCTAATGCTGATGCTGTTGATCTAGGGTTTGCTACTGCTGATATGAATCAGATTTATTGTACTATTTCTCTCTGCTGAATTATTGAAGATAAAAGAAGATTTGATCAAAGGGTTTCCCCACACATTGTGGGGTTTGTCCCTGGCTATCCGCCACATCTTGTGTCTCTTGTCTTGGCTTGTTTTCTGTCGATCATTTAATGTTCTATCTGCACTTTACTTTATGTACATGTGATTGCTAATCGGTGGAATATAATAAGAAAAAGAAGTAAATTGTTATAAGCATAGAACATACCATAACTTAACATGGTATCAGAGCTGAGGTGAAGGCAAAGCCCGAGCAAGAGCAAGAGCAATCATCGAAGAGAATATTGGCAAGGCTATCCTAAAAGAACTATGGGGTCCTCAACACTCTTTCCTGCTGAAGACAAGCTCCGTGAGAAAGCTGACTATCACGGATGGAAGATGTCTATCGATCTAACCCTTGAGAATCAAGGAGTGTTGGATCATGTGAGACGCAATATTGTTGAGCCTCCATCAAATGCATCCGTTGCTACCTAGAACAAATGAAAAAATGGAGAAGTCAAAACAATAGAAGATCATCCGGGACTCTATCGACAAGCACTTGGTGGCCTACATCTCTGAACTGGACACCTCCAAGGAAATCTACAATAGACTGGTGAGTTTATTTAAAGTTAATGATGCAAATCAAGTTTTGTTTCTTAGAAATAAGCTGAGGGAAATCAAGAAGGGTAAAGATGAAAGTATGCAAGCATACTTCTTAAGAATCACCGAGATCAAGAACGATCTCCTATCTATTGGGGAAACTATGGCACTCACAACTCTTGGAGGATTGCCATTTGAATGGTATGTGTTCAGGACTACTCTTTTGAACTATATTGTAATTCCTGGTTTCGAGAAATTAATGGCTAGATGCATTCAAGAAGAAACAAGGGAAGAAGTGCAAGAAATGCCCATGCCTAAAGGTCCTCCTGCTGCCTTTTCTTCTCATGCAAAGAAAAGAAATAATTCCGGGACTAAATCAAAAGGAAAGGTTGGACCTAAGGCTAGAAGAAAATGACGATGTTACATTTGCAATAAAGCAAGTCACTATGTATGAGATCATGAGCATCATGATGAATGAGATCATGGACATAAAGGGCAACATGAGATCATGGACATATAGGATAGCATGATGATGATGCAAACTAGTTTGAGCAGCATTATGATGGATAAAATCATGGACATGGGCAGCATGATGATAATCATGATTAGAGAAGCATGGTACAGTATGCAGTGGTGCAACTCGAAATCCCTCTAATGGCAATCAAAGGAATGACAAATTCAACAGCAAAGGTAAGAGGAGAGCTGGGAATCAAGGAAGAGGACAAGCATTCAAGAAGGCTAGAAATTCTAGGATGTATTAAATGCACCTGACCTCAAAAGGAACCTAGTGTCCATCTTGGCAATGGAAGACAGAGGCTACAAGGTAACCTTCAGCAATGGCAAGGTATGTATATGGAAAAATAATGTTAAAGATGCCTTTACTCTTGGGTTTAGTGTTGATTCATTATATCAGGTCGATGGAAGTCCGCTAGGTATCATGTCTTGTGACACAACTCTTTAGTCCGAACTTTGGCATCGGAGGTTTACCCACCTTCATTACAAAGCTCTACCCGATGTAAGACAGATGGTAACAGGGATGCCCGAATTCCAAGTAGAGAAAGAAGGTGTATGTCCGGGATGTGCCAAAGGAAAGCTCAAAAGGTGACCATTCCCCTCAAGCCAAAGCAAGACCTCCGATATATTACAATTGGTTTACTCAGGCATACCTGAGGTTGGCATTAAGAGGGAGACTACTACACCACATACTCCTGAGCAGAATGGTGTGGTGGGAAGGAAGAACCACACGATGATGGAAGCTGTCCGGGCCATGCTACATGATCAAAGACTTCCAAAGTTTCTATGGGTTGAAACTACAATCACCGTCGTATATGTACAAAATCGATGCCCTCATCAAGCATTGGGTTCCTAAACTCCTGAAGAAATGTTCACCACTGGTCAAAGGGAAGTCGTGATTAGTCATGATGTCACCTTTGACAAAGATATGGCTCTCAGCAAGGTGGACAATCTGCTGACTTTGAGTAGCTCTCAAGAAGCCGACACCAGGGAACCGAAAGGAAAGGATGATGAATCAATGCCTGATGTAGAAGAACCCATGGATCCGATTGATCCTCATCCACATGAGCCTTCCTCTTCTAGGAAGAGGCCTTCATGGCTTAGGGGGATACTTGATGATGCTGAAGGACATGCTGCACCCTGAGGAACCTTCCATCAAAGTAAGAAACTTAACAGGTATCAGGGATACCTGACCATCATGAGCACGATCATACAAAATGAACCTTCATCATTCTTAGATGTCATCAAGCATTAACTATGGAAGGATGCTATGACCATAGAATATGAGTCTATTATGGAGAATGATGTCTGGGAAGTAGTTCCCAGACCCTGGACAAGACAATTGTTACTTCAAAATGGCTTTACAAGATAAAGCATGCAGCAAATGGAAGTATGGAAAAGTATAAGGTTCATTTTGTTGCTCATGGTTTATCCCAGAAGGGAGGTATAGACTATGATATTTGCACCTGTTGCCAGATATACAACCATCCGCTTGATCATAGCCCTTGTGGCTTCACAAGGATGGAACCTACATCAGATGGGATGTTAAGACTGTGTTCTTGTATGGTTCTATCAAAGAAGAGGTCTATGTGGAGCAACCTGAAGGATTTGAGATTTATGATTGAAAATCTCATGTATGCAGGTTGAAGAAGGCTCTCTATGGGCTGAAGCAAGCACCCCGAGCATGGTATGAGAGGATCGATGGCTACTTGATGAAGCTGGGATTCACTAGGAGTGAAGCTGATCCTAACCTTTACTTTAAGGTTGAAGATGACAAGCCTCTCATACTGATGTTGTATGTGGATAACCTCTTTCTAACAGGTGCAAACCCTCTCATTCACAAATGTAAGAGGGAGATGGCTTCTAAATTTGAAATGAAGGACCAAGGACTTGAAGTGTGGCAGAAGCCAAGGGAAATTTTCCTATCTCAAGGAAAATATGTGGTAAATATATTGGAAAGATTCGGTATGATGGACTGCAAGCCTATGACTACCTCGAGGATCTTAACTCTTAGAAGTTATATGGTAGTGATGTCGGACCAGACTTGGGAAATGCCTCTGAGTTTCAAAAACTCATTCGCATTGATGTTCTTGGCGAACCTCCGTCCGAACATATGTTTTGCAGTTAGCATTGTGAGCTCATATTTGGTTGAGCCTCACTGGATTGATGCCAGGAATCTTCTGAGATGTCTTCAGGACACAATCTCTCATGGATTAAGATACACTGCCGGAGATGTGAGACTACTTGGATATACTGATGTTGATTGGGCAGGTAGTGTGGTGGACCGTAAGAGCACTTTCGGTTACTATTTCACCTTGGGATTTGCTTCGATATCCTGGATGAGTAGGAAGCAGAAGTCGGTGGCTTTGAGCACCGCCGAAGCAGGATATATTGTTGCTAGCATAACCTCGTGTGAGGCAGTCTAGTTGCGAAAGCTCTTCAGTGAGTTGTTTGGATTTACATTGGATACCACTGTGATTCTCTGTAACAACCAGAGGTGGGATTCGATTATTGAGGAATCCCGTATTCGTCAATTGCTCCGGTAGATAGACATCATCTGGGATATGGTAAGTCGATGAGCAAGGAACCTCCATCACATTAAGATGACGTACAGGTTGATACACCTTGTCAAAGCCCCGAGGAAAGATCTAATCTGTGATTTTCCCAAACGACTTGGAGTCGGCAAGAAACCCTTGTACAAGGGTCCTGCATGTTGCATACATTGAGCTTTGGGAGCTCTGAGGGCTTGCGGTTCCTACTGGAGGAACATATGACCACAGGGTGACTCACCCTCCCCTGGTGGTGCACACTGGAACAAGATGATTCGCTCTCTTGTGGGACAAGATGATTCACTCTCTTGTGGAACAGGATGATTCACTCTCCTGTGTAGCAGGATGATTAGTTCTCCTGTGAGGCCTGGATTGATGTATTCTCCATGGCAGCCTGGATTGATGTGTTCTCCACGGCGATTGTAGCAGGATTTATGTGTTCTCCTGTGAGGACAGGATTGATTAGTTCTCATGTCGAGGCATCCTACCCATGTAGTCTGGGACTCATGGGAAGTACCTCTCATCTGATCAATGAGCAGGGAAATGAAGTTAGGGACCATAGTAGTACCAATGGACGCATCGTTGTATCTACCGTACTCCCTACGCTAGGATGACCTCCATTGATATGGGATCAATGATATTGGTCTGGGACCAATGGTAGGAGTTGTACCATACTATGACGCTGACTTCGGGTCGGTTGAGACTGGTCTAGGACCATTGATACATACTCCGAGACTGACTTCGTGTCAGTGCAGTACTGGTCTGGGACCAGTGAGAGTGGTACATTCTATGACGCTGACTTCGGGTCGATTGAGACTGGTCTGGGACCAGTCGTACACTCTCTGAGACTGCGATACTGGTCTGGGACCAGTGGTAGGAGTTGTACCATACTATGACGCTGACTTCGGGTCAGTTGAGACTGGTCTGGGACCAGTGGTACATACTCCAAGACTGACTTTGTGTCAGTGCAGTACTAGTCTGGGACCAGTGAGAGTGGTACATACTATGACGCTGACTTCGGGTCGGTTGAGATTGGTCTGGGACCAGTGGTACACTCTCTGAGACTGCGATACTACTCTGGGACCAGTGGTAGGAGTGGTACTTACTATGAAGCTGACTTCGGGTCGGCTGAGACTGGTCTGGGACCAGTGGTACGCACTCTGAGACTGACTTTGAGTCAGTGGAGGATGATACCGGTCTAGGACCAGTGGAGTTGTACTCACTATGACGCTGACTTCGGGTTGGTTGAGACTAGTCTGGGACCAGTGGTACATACTCTGAGACTGACTTTGAGTCAGTATGATACATCCTCGATCATTTCTTCTTCTTCATAATTCGGACAAAAGCAGAGCAGAACAGAACAATGCAATCGCAGAGCAGAACAGAGCAAAACAGTACAGATCAGTGCAGGGCAGAACAAGACAAAGCAGAACAGGCAGAATAGAGCAGAGCAGGGCAAGGGTCAGGCTGTACAGGGCAGTGCATTTGATGGATGAATAGTAACGATCGATAGATAGATTGCAGATGAAGTTCTCCATGGTTGAGAGGGAGTGTTAAAATTGGCAACCAGGGCAAAACTTCATGTGGGTCATCTTATTCATGGCTGATAATATTTTTATTGGATTCCTCTCGTCGAGAGGTGTAGGATTGATATAAAAATCATCCGATTCCGATAAGTATTCATGGAGATATGAATTTATTTTGATTATGGAATTATTATCAAGCCGACCTACAACTCATGTAGGCTCAGAAGCCCAACAGTCACATCTATTCACCCACCAACGTTGTGTATAAATATAAGAGGAATTTTCCTCATTTGGACTCACTCATCTCATCACATCTCTCTCTCTCTCTACTACACAGAAATGAGTCTCTTCTCTACTACGCTGAAATGGGTCTCTCTCTCACTCATGTGAAGCCGGAAGCTGTTGAATTTGAAGCTGCAACTGCAGAAGTAAAGATTGACTTGTGTGGCCTAGAAGATCTCCTCTTTGGAACTGCGTTGTAGGTTCATCTGAACCTCCTCTGAAAGCCGCAACTTTTGGTGGTGGAATGAAGTCAATCCGATGAACGGTTTGCAAGATATCGACTGCCCTAGTTTGAAGCCGGAAACTGCTGAAACTGAAGCTACAACTGCAGAAGTAAAGATTGACTTGCGTGGCCTAGAAGATCTCCTCTTTGGAACTGCCTTGTAGGTTCATCTGAACCTCCTCTGAAAGCCGCAACTTTTGGTGGTGGAATGAAGTCAATCCGACGATCAGTTTGTGAGATATGGTCTGCCCTAGTTTGATAATGAAGCCGCTAATGCTGATGCTGTTGATCTAGGGTTTGCTACTGCTGATATGAATCAGATTTATTGTACTATTTCTCTCTGCTGAATTATTGAAGATAAAAGAAGATTTGATCAAAGGGTTTCCCCACACATTGTGGGGTTTGTCCCTGGCTATCCGCCACATCTTGTGTCTCTTGTCTTGGCTTGTTTTTTGTCGATCGTTTAATGTTCTATCTGCACTTTACTTTATGTACATGTGATTGCTAATCGGTGGAATATAATAAGAAAAAGAAGTAAACTGCTATAAGCATAGAACATACCATAACTTAACATAGTTTCACTATAATTTAAGTTTTATGTATGGTAGAACAATGTTTTTTTGGATTTTGCTCAATTAAGAATCAATTCAAAAAAATCATTTAGAATTTTAAATCCACCAAACCTTTAAATTCTTGCATCATCCAATTTTGATAGCTAAGTGAAAGTGTGTTACATGATTAGACAACTCCACAATAACATGAATGAAAATAGTAATTGTCAACTGCAACCCCTGACCTACACATATTCTACCACCTTGTTATATAACTCAAAATGGCAAACGATAGTCTCCCCACAAATGTTGTATGTCATGTTTCTATCAATCCACGTGGATTTCATCCATGACATCCATGAAACTTTAACCAATCAAAACATCATTATTTTACACTGTATGTTGATTAATACATCTAGTTTAGAGGTTGTGGTCCAATGGCTGCGTGTGGAGGTTTGGTCCCACAAGTCCCGCAATCCAATCTTGAGCAAGACTATGTACCCCTGAAAAGTACTCTAAGAATGATTTCTTCAACTTGTATATATATATAAAACAAATCTAGAGGAATACACCCTGAAACATTAAATTTTCACAACTCTAATACTACACTTTTTAATATAAGGTAATCGACTTTTTAATATTGCAAACTTTTTCTTAAATAGTTAAATTTAGTTTATGCAACAAAAACAACTCTATTTGCAATATTGATAATAATAAAAAAATACTTCGTAACCATGATCTAGTTATTAATACTAATATATTTGCATAAGTCATCCCCTAGGTTTATTATAAGCTTGCCTCTACAATCACTTGTAATAAAATTAACTAAAAACATTAATATAAAGCTGGATTTTCTTTTAATAAATTATAATATTCATTGTGTAGAACATGAAATTGAAATAATCTAATGGCAATAAATTGTGATTGAGTAATGTGAATATTCATTTTAATATCTACACTAACAAGAGTCATCTATGGCAATGCCATTGCTCTTGTTTTTTTGCACATTGCCACTGTGTGGGTTTTGTTTATTATGCAAGAATAACATAGGTTGATATGTGAAAATAATATTTTTAAGAAATAAAAAAATATATATATAAATCAAAAGCATTTAAAAGAATGATTATGTTTTTTTTCAATATAAAATTGATATATGATATGTATATACTATATATTAAAAATAAACATAAATTTATATTAATTTTGTATTTGTTATAAATACTTTGAAGATTAATTTTTTTAAAGAGATATTTGTATTGTTGTAATAAATTTAATAAAACTATAAAAACAATTAATATAATAGGTTAGGAGAAAAGATAGTACCCTAGTAAATAAAAACAGCATACAACCCATTAAAAAAATATATAATTAACTAATTTTAAATAAAAGCAATATATAACACATGCAATAATAAATATAATTAATTAACTATACACTCAATAATAATAATAATAACATTTAATATAATAATCAATTCTATTAAAAAATCAATCAACCTAATTAATGTGCCATAATTTTTTTTGACAAAATTAAAAATAACAATATAATAAAATCTATTAAAAAATCAATCAACCTAATTAATGTGTGATAATTTTTTGTGACAAAATTAAATATTATGATAAACAAAGAACAATATAATAAAATATATTGACATAATAAACTTAGACAAACTCCTCCACAAATGAACTTAATAAATCTCCTAACAATCACTCTAATGAAAACTTGTGGTTTGGAGAGAGTTTGGAGAATTTTGCATGAACTCGGGAATGACAAGATGACAAAAGTGGGTTAAGGTGGACCATCTAAGGTTCTTTGATCTAATTGTGCATGAAGTGGGAAATGACAAGATCACAAAAGTGGGTAAAGGTGTACCACCTAAGGTTCAGCAAGAGAGGAAGAAAGTGGATATATATATATATATAAAGGGGAGCATCATGGAAAAACCTAATAGATGTTTCCCCACATCTATAGTAAATTAATTAGTGTATTGTGTCACATCTAATGGGATTTGAATTAGACAATTGCTAGCATCGATCTACATCAAATTAAGATGATATTTTGCATATGCACATATTTGAGTGGAGATCACCATTAGTAAGAGATTATCCTCAGTATTCTTACGATAGGATTCTTACGGTAGGAATCCTCAGTATGCCCAAACTTTTCAACGACCGTATCCTTAATTCCAACCTCAATATTATTCTCCTCCCCAACAACTGACTCAACCACAATTCCAACCACAATTGACTTAAATTCAACCACTTCCATTACCATCCACTTCATTTCCTCATAAATCTAATCAACTACCTACGTAACCTCTTCCCAAATAGTTGCAACAACTACTGGAACATGGTTTCATTTGACCGAGTACATCACCATGTGGGTCACCCATCATCATTGTGCCAAAGAACGATGGGACTTGGTGGGTGTGTATAGATTATAGTGCATTGAATAATATCATGCTCAAGAACATGTACCCGCTACATAAGATAAATGATCTGTTGGATCGGTTGCACCGAGCAAAATACTTCACCAAGGAGGATTTAAAGTCTGGATATCACCAGGTTTGAGTCAAAGAAGAAGTTACTCAAAAGACCACCTTCAAAAGTAGGCAAGGTTTGTATGAGTGGTTAGTCATGCCATTTGACCTATGTAATGCACCCGCTATGTTTATGAGATAAATGAATTATGTAATGTGCCCTTTCACAGATTCATTTGTCATTGTGTATTTGGATGATATACTAGTATACAGTGCTACCTAAGAGGAGCATATATCACATTTGTCATAGGTGCTAGAGACATTAAAGAAGCACCGACTGCTAGCAAATCTCAATAAGTGTGAGTTTGAACAACAATATTTGGTGTGTCTAGGGTATGTGATAGGTGGAGGATAGTTGAAGATAGATATTGTCAAGAAATGGCTAGTGATTAGTAATGTTTTTGAGGTTAGGAGTTTCAATGGGGCAACACAATACCTAAGGAAATTCATAGCCTCATTTTTAGCAGTAGCTTCACACTCCACGCAATAATAGTAAGTGGTCATAGTTTTGAGAGGGGAAAGGTTTAGCAGAGGACCTTTGAGGAGCTAAAGAAGAAGATCAATCAAGCACTAGTTAACTTGCAACAACCCTTTGAAGTGGAGACAAATGTGAGTGGGTATGTTATGGGAGTGGTCTTAATGCAAGGAAGAAAGCATGTGTGCTACCTCTTTATAGTATTTCATGGGGAAACTCTTGACTACACTACCTATGAAAAGGAGGTTTATGCCCTGACGCAAGTTGTGAAGAAGTGGAAGCATTATCTGATGTGAAAGGAGATAGTAATCCACACAAATCACTAGCCACTATAATACCCGCAAGCCCAGAGTAAGCTACAATAGATCAGGAATTATGAATGAATGGGGTTTCTACAGTGGTTTCATTCTACGTTACCGGATGCGTGGGGGGCAAGCAGAGAAACCTCAGATCCCCGAATCCGAAACTGGTACGGGTACGGATACAATGGGATCCGTACGTTCACTTAACAAAATGTATGTCGCAGTTCAAGTGGGTTTGGATCTTCAGTTAACAGTTGATCCAACTCAGTTAATTGAAATTTTATTATAGTTTAACTCCTAGTTTCACTCCTAGTTTATCTGCAAGGAATTCTATAAAAGGGTGTGGGCGAGTCTCGTTGGCAGCGTCGTGGGAGAGCAGGGATCTGTGCGTCGTGTGAGAGCAGGCATTTGTGCGGTGTCGTGGGTCGAACAGAATCCAGGGAGCAGGCAGCCATCCTCCAGTTCTCGCGTCGTGGGTCGAGCAGAGGAGCAGGCTCCGGCGCGTCGTCTGTCTACGGTTCTTCGCACGCGTCGTGGGTTAGGCAGAGCAACAGGCGTCGTGGGTCAGACAGAGCAACGCTGCAACGTCGTGGGTCAGACAGAGCAACGCTGCAACAGGCGTCGTGGGTCGGCCCACAGAGTTGCAGGCGGTAAGCGGTGAGATTTATAATTTTATATGGTTCAAACTTAAAAATTATAACATTTTTTTTATGCGTTGCACATTATGTTTATCATATGGTTAAGTCTTTAAGAATTAAAATAATTTTTTTTATAAACAAAATTAAAAGTGGTGGTCGGCCCGTGGCCCGTAAGTTATATTAACCTAAACTGTAAAAATTAAAATAAAAAAATTATACGTTACAGATTATATCGATATGGCTAAAAATTATTTTATAAAAAAAAATAAAAGTCCCAGGCCCACGGGCCATACGTTATATTAATATAACCTGTAACTGTAAGTTATAAATTTTTATTAAAAGCCTCAGCTTGTAAGTTGAAAATAAAAATTAAAAAAATATTTTAATAATTTTATGTTTATAATTTTATTTCAATAATTATATCAATTATTCAAGGTGTGTTGTTTTTTTATTAATATTTATTAATTTATTAGTTTTTAAATTATGTATATATATAATATTATAATTAGTTATTTATTTAAATTTTAAATTATTTATTATAAAATAATAATTTAGAATTTTATATTTTTTTTGTAATTTTATTTTGCCCTACACATGCATATATATTTAATATTATATATAATAATATATTAGGAATAACAATTTAGAATTTTGTTTTGAAAATGACAATTTTATTAATTTTATTTGGTTATCAACGCAGGTGTGATAAACATGGAACCATTACAGCATGAATCTAGTGAAGGAATAAATGTCAATAAAGATCCAAGATCTCCTTAATGGCAGTATGTGGAAATTCTTGGCAAAAACTCTGGTGGTGGTTCGTACAAATGGAGATGTAGTGAATGCAATAGTATTCGAAATGGCTCATACACTAGGGTGAAGGCCCATCTCACTGGGCAAACCAACACAGGTGTGTTAGTATGCAATGGTCCAAATGGTCCAAATGGCCAACCTGGGACAGGTTTGAGTCCTGCAAAAGTTAAGTTTTATGCATCTTTGCAAGACGCCGCTGATAGGAAATTCAGCAAGGGAAAACTCCCTGTGCAAGCCTCTACAACCAAGTCTTCATTGCCATCTACACCAGCTCTCACAAGTAATAAAAGGCCTACTCTAGGACCTCTTGAAGAAGCATTCAATAACCAGGGTAGAGAAGTTGCAGATGAGCATGTTGCTCGTTGCATCTATGCAAATGGACTAGCATTCAATTTGGTGCGCTCTCCTTATTGGCAACAAATGATTAAAGCAGTTAATGAAGCACCAAAAGGATACAAGAGCCCCGGGTATGAAAAGGTACGCACCACTTTGTTAACATCAGAAAGAAAATTTGTGAATAGACAATTACAATCAATTCGTGATACATGGGCAGAAACAGGGGTGTCCATCGTTTCTGATGGATGGAGAGACCAAAGAAATCGCCCTTTAATTAATGTTATTGCAATTTGTCCCCAAGGAGCAATGTTTTTGAAGGCCATTGATTGCAGTGGAGTGGAAAAAGATGCAACGTTCATCTCAACAATTCTTATTGATGCAACAGAAAGTGTGGGGTCACAAAATGTTGTCCAAATTATCACAGACAATGCAAAGGTTTGTAGAGCAGCGGCCCTGCTTGTGGAGAGTCAATACAATCACATATTTTGGACTCCATGTGCAGTGCATTCATTGAACCTTATGCTAGCCAAGATTGGTGAAATTGAGTGGATCAATGAAATATATGTAGCATCAAAGGAGATCCAAATGTTTATCACCAATCACTCAATGTCCCAAGCCATATATCGGAGTTTTGCAAAGTTGGAGCTACTAAAGGTACTCCAATTTTAATCAATGTTATGCATTATGAGTTCTCAATTTTAATGTTCAATTTATTTTATGTCTGATTTAAGATTTTACTTTTCAATATGTTTATGTAGGTTGCCGAAACTCGATTTGCTTCCCACACTTTAGTCATAAAGAGGCTTTTGGAGGTCAGACAAGCATTACAGGCAATGGTCATTGACCCTCTTTGGGAATCATGGAGGACTTCAACTTCTGATAGAGGACAAAGAATAAAGTATATCATTCTTGATGATGCATGGTGAGACAAGGTCCAATACCTTTTGCAATTCACAGAACCAATTCTAACCATGATTAGGGCATTTGACACAGATATGCCTTGCTTGGGGGAAGTCTATGAAAACATAGATAGTATGTTGGAGAAAATACGGGAAATTATCAAGGCAAGTGAGCATGACCCCTTTGAAGTATTTTACAATGAAGTGAAAGACATAGTTACAAAAAGGTGGAACAAAATGACCACGCCATTACACCTTTTGGCGTATGCTCTACACCCCAAATATTACCATTCCAAAATATTGTCTTTACCTGGTAGAGCAGCACCAAACAGAGATTCTGAAGTGGTACAGGGATATAAGACAGTTTTGAGGAAAATCTATAGGGAAGTTGGAATTGCAAAGGATGTACGTGAGGAATTTGGAGCATTTGTACAATCCACTGGGATCTTTTCAGATCCAATAGCCATGGATGGTCGGGGGCATATGGATCCTATTACTTGGTGGGGCTTCCATGGTGGAGATAGCACTTATCTCTCAACCCTAGCCACGAGGTTGTTATCACAGGTTGCCAGTTCCTCATCAGCTGAGAGGAACTGGAGTACATATGGCTTCATCTATTCGGTAAAGAGAAACAGATTGGGAGCAGCGAAAGCTGAGGATCTTGTATATGTCCATTCCAACCTTCGCCTTCTATCACATTCTACTTCAGAGTATAAAAAAGGTCCAAATAGGGTGTGGGATGTGGAACCTGAGATATCTAACTCGAACATGACATTAAATGCCATGACTCACCTTAATCTACTTGAGGATGCTACACAACCACTTCCTACTTCTGCAACAACTTCTAACATTCCTGGCGCACGATCGTCTATTCATGATGTAGAGTTGCAATATGTAGATGATGATGATGTAGACCCATTTCATGATTTGTAGACACGCCTACTCTATATTATCATATTAATAAAGTGATCATTGATGAAACGTTCATTTTGTTTTTACTACTATCATCTTTGTATGAGGCAAGATGCATCATTTCAGTATTCAGATTCATAAATTGTCTAATAATTTTAGTTCTAATGTTGTGATTCATGAATGGTTTTGATTTTAAACATCAAATGTATTTTTTAAAATTTCAAAAAATATTATTATATATTTTTGTACTCGCCGTATCCGGATCCTGGCTTTTCAAAAATCCAACGGATCCGTATCCGTATCCGTCTCCTGGTAACTTAGGTTTCATTTAGTGATCAAGTACATGAAGGGGAGCACGAACAAGTTGACCATCATGATTTCAAGGCCACCCACATCAACGAAAACAACTTTGGGGACTCTTATGCACATGAAGTCATTCACCCATGATGCATACAAAGAGGCATATTTAGAAGATGAGGACTTCAAGGAGGTATTTTAGTAGTTGTAGAGTCAGATTCATGTGCTCGATAATGATAGCACCGTTGAATACCATCTCTAGGATGGGTTACTCTACATGTTAGATAAGCTATGCGTTCTTAAAGGTGAGAAATGGCAACTAATTAGAGATGATCACGCCTCCAAAGTTGTAGGGCACTTTGGTGTAGGGAAGATCGTGGCCAACTTGTTGAGGTATTTATATTGACCCAAGATGCAAGAGTAGGTAGCTAGATTCATAAGAGGATGCATGTTTTGTTGTACCAGCAAGCTTAACAATAGGACACAAGTTCTATATCATCCCTTACTTATACTCACTCGTCCTTGGGAAAGCATTTCCATGGACTTTGTGGTAGGTTTACCAAAAACTAGGAAGGAACATGACTACATGTTCATGATAGTTGAAACGTTCAGTAAGGTGTGTGTTTTGATGACTTATAAAAAGACCATCAGTGGGCAAGAAGAAACAAACTTGTTTTTTGGACAAGTCTAGGTGCACTTTGGGATACCAAGGGGTATCGTTTCAGACAAGGACACAATATTTCTCAGTGCATTCTAGACTACATTGTGGGATAAGATGGACACAAAGTTGAAGAGATCTACAACATTCCATCCACAAATAGATGGTGTACGACAAATATTTGTTATTGGTGTAAAAGGAAACACCAACTCAAGAATATAATTACATAGGCTTAAAGAGGACTTCAAGAGCTTTCCAATGAATATTTACTTGCCTCCTAACTCCTCATTAAAGAGAATTCAAATTTACAAGTTAGGAAATCCATATTTTTCCTCTTGGGACAAGTCAGCCTACATAAACATAAGTTGGCCCTCCTTCCAAAAGACACGATGATTCAAGTATGGTTTGACTAATATAAATAGAGAACATGTCTCCATTCTCTCATCCAATTCGGTTAAGGAAGCAAGAGAATTCAGTCTGAAGTAAAAGATATATGGTTCATATCTCATGAATCTTGAAGGAAATTCAAGGCATATTTACTGAGTTTTATCTATGTTCTTGGCTAAAGACTATTGGAGGTTTTCAATCATATTCTAGAGTAGATTTCAATCCAAAGATGGGAGTAAACTTCCATCCTTTAGAAGCACATCTGAGATAGTTTTTGGTCCTATGTAATCTCTGTAATTTGGCCCTCTGCAATCTCTGTAATTCATCCCTTTGTAATCTCTATAATTTGGCTCTTTGTGACAATATTTGACATGTGGTATAGCTATAGACCTCAACCTGTAGAAAAACAAAGATGGATCCTTCTCTTTATGACTTTATTCAGACCTGTAGTGATTATCTGAGTTGAACATGAGAGCATAAATAAAGCAAACGGTGGAGACCTCCTGAAGGAAACTTTAGAAACTTTGGAGCAACCCTTTGGAGCTAGTTTTTCAGGAAGCATAACTAGAACGAGACTTTGAAGTAACCTTATACCAGATTTTGAAGACTATTTGGAGCAACTCTTCAACCCTTCTTTGAGGTAGACTTTGAACCAATTCTTGAAGCAGTTCTTGAGGTGTTTGAAGTAGACTTGAAGCCTTACTTGAAGACTTGTATTATATTTTTGAATCTCATTTCAAACTTATTTTGAAGACATCTTGCAAAAGTTGTATTTTGAAGTCTATTTGGAAAAGTTGGAGCCTAGGAGGATTAGAGTCCTCATTTTGATTTGTTGAGAGGATTAAATTCCTCATTTTGACCAAGTTGGTGATTGGATTTGTTGAGAGGATTGGAGTTCACATTTTGACCAAGCTGGTGCTTCGATTTGTTCAAGGTTGGAGCCTTGAAGTAGTCAGATATTTTGTTATACAAGTTGGAGCTTGAGTTTTTGTAAAAGAGGATTGCAGTCCTCACTATTTTCATCAATAAAATTATTATTTTTTATTTATTTTGTTCTGGCTTAATTTGTGATAAAAATCTTAACTAATATAATATAATAATTGAAAGAAATATCAATTCACCCTCCTCTTAGTGTTTCCAATAATTGGTACCAGATCCAACTTATTCAAGACCAACCTAACAACTAGAATATGTAATTTTGATTGACAATGACCAATAAAGATGGTGAGGTTCACCAATTTGATGGAACAAAATTTTCCTTCTAGAAGGTCAAAATGGAATATTACTTCTCTTGGAGTCGAAGTTTGACAATCTATGATAGATGGATGCAAGATCCCATCTCCGCTTCCAACTAATCTAAACAAGAAGAAAGCATATGTGGAAAATACAAAGGCCTTGTTATTCAACCAACTCACAAAATAGAAGAAGAGATAGATAAATGACTTCAAAAGAGGCCTCTTCGAGCGGGAAACCTCCTTTACAGTACACAAATGAATAATTCTTGGATGATACAAATGAAAAAACCTCATTTCTATATATAGGAGTCTAAGGGGTCACAATATAATCAGAGCCGACATAACAATAATAATGTAAGGGCACAACAATAACAATAGAGGGCTTTTATGGGGCACAACAATAACAATATGGGGACTACATGGGCACAACAATAACAATAAGGGGGCTACAATAATAATAATGAGGGAATACACTAGTGTTATAGGGACCTAATATGCTCCTCTCCTTCAAAAAAGTGTTTTCCTCAACGCTTGAGTAGTTCTTGATGCTTCTATATAAAATTACCATCCTCCCATGTGGAATCTTCTGCAGATAAGTTCTTCCACTTTATGAGATACTCTGAAATTGATTAATTTCATAGCTGTTGAGTTTTTGTTTTCATGACTACTTAAGGTTCGAATATGATTTTCCCTTCCTCGTCAAGTTCTCGCAATATTATTTGAAATGAGAGCTTGTCACCTATAACCTTCTTTAAGCATGAAACATGGAAAACTGGGTGCACTCAGGAAGATGTAGGAAGCTCCAATTTGTATGTCATAGTACCAATCTTTCGCAACACCTTGTAAGGACCATAATACTTTGGTGATAACTTATTATCCTCATTGTTTGCTCGAGGGACATTTGTTTGTATGGTTGTACTCGTAAAAATACCCAGTGGCCTAGAAAACTTCTTTCGATGCAATGTGTTAGGATATTTCGACACATAGGAAATAGTTAAGTATAAGTTGGTATAGTGTACAAGTTGGAGCTTGAGTTTTTGTAAAAGAGAATTACAGTCCTCACTATTTTCATCAATAAAATTATTATTTTTTATTTATTTTGTTCTGGTTTAATTTGTGACAAAAATCTTAACTGACATAATATCATAATTGAAAGAAATATCAATTCACCCCCCTCTCAGTGTTTCCAATAATCGGTTGCAAGAAGGTTTTAGCAAAATGATAACATAAATGTAATTATGCATAATACAACTTTACAATACCAATAACCTTGAGGTTTTGGGATTGAATATGTTCCTTAGACAAGGTTTTACTAATAGTGGAATATGACCTCCGCTTAATCATAAAGCAAACTATTGATTATGATAGTTAGTCTAGTGTGGACTTCAATGTGTTATTTGAAGTTTATTAACCTTAACATTGTCTATAGCCAAGAAAATAATTGTTTGGTATTTCAAAGTACACCACACATAATCTAATTATGCCATATTAGCACTTTTTGACTATGAATAATTTAGTTTATATTTGAATTCAATCGAATAATCAATATGAAAGTACATACGCCTCATATACGTGAGTCATGAATGAGAGTTACAATGCTTTCAATGCCACACCCTCTAAGTTTTTAGGCACTAAGTGTACCAGGGGGTGAATCTAGGTCATTTACATGTTTACACCTCGCCTTAAACATTAATTTACCCCTAGAAAACATGACAATATTATTCATTTATCAATTATCAAATTCATTAAAATAAATAGTTTATGCAATCATTGTTACGTTGTCATATTCATAACTAGACAAAACTATCAATGTAATCTGACAGGCAAACAGACTTCTCCAAAATTGGTTGATAGGAAATAATGGTAAAATATGCATCTCAGATTGTAAGATTGTCAATTAATTTGAATAGGTTGCTAGATATCATTCTATCGAAGCCAATTATCTTTGTACAGAACAATTTCACTTACCCGTACCACTTAGCCATCCAATATGGTTAAAGCATCCTATTGACTTAACCACGAGCTATTGCATGGTTTGTTATCCTCTATTTTCATCACCTAATACTTTTTTATATGTCACACCTTACTTGGTGCATGTATTATTTTACTACTAGCATAAGATCCTTAGATCATCATACATTGTATTAATTTGAAACCTTTTGGTTTACCAAAAGTTTGTTTATTTATTCAGACCAGTCATGTTCTGAATCTAGTGTACAATCCTTGTTAGTCATTGGTCTTCTTTGAATTTCTCTAATGCATCAAGAACCAACATATCTAATCTAAAAGTATAGTTTGTTTATTTATAGTAGAAGTACGTAAATCATTTTAATCTTATCACTTCCCACAAGAAGTACATTTGTAAGATCTACAATTATTCTACTCAAAGCATCTTCTTCTTATTGTGGATTTGAAAGGTTCTTATTTGTGAGATATTACTAATGGAACCCATCTATGCATGCATGCAGACAATGCAGGTCATTGTAAACACACAAATGAGTCATACATTATTATCTTTCATCCACATCACTCATCCTATTCAAAACGAAAAAGGATGAACCTAGAAAGTTCAAAGCATAAAGTAAATCAACAACTCCGAGGAGAAATAACATAAGGTATTTTTGTTCTTACGGAATTCTTATGAATTAAAACAAATAGCTCATAATTTAATTACTGGATCCTTACCGTTTTTGGCCAGTAACGAAAAATCATGGTCAATTTGACCTGTAAGAAGATACCCCTTATTTAAGTAAGGAACCATGTTGGCTTTTGAATGACCATAATAGAGACATCCTTGTTTGGATCACTAGCTAGAGGTGATATATCAAAGGTTGGCCGAGAGAAAGGTTCCTATGATGCCTGTCGGTTTCTTATGTTGGCCGGTATATATAGACAGAGTTTCAAAATGAGATGTTGTAACAAAGGTAGGTGTGTTTCTTGTCTCGAGTTCATTGTTGCAATATCGATCTTCAGTTATATCATTATATATGATTAAGTGATTGCACTCGATTAAGATCCTCTGAGACTGATTCGTTTGCACGAGCGAGATGCCTCGTCTAATTCTTATATGATTAACCACTTCAATTTGATTCGATTCATTTCATTTCTTGAGTTGTTGCAAGAGCGATATTCAGTCATCTCCTTATATAATATGCACCACTTTGTGTCCATTCAATTTTTCGAATTCCTCGGTTTTTACGCATACGTGTACGATAAAGGATTCTCACCTATATAATATAGAAAAGAGAAAGGTCCTTGATCTATTGGCATTATGCTACACGTGTCATCCTTTATGGCAACCCACATACAGGTCAGTTCAAAAATGATAAAGGGCAACTTCCATTGCAACAGGTCTACTCAATGGTAATAGAGTAATGGCACAGAAGAACAAGATGATGGAACAAAGGATTACATATCAGAATCAGGCTATTGAAGAAAAATGATATTTTAAGTTTTATTAAGTTGTATACGCTATTTCACCTAGTCCAAGTAACGTATAGAAGCGGGTACACAAAACAAAAGGAGTGTATACGTATGCACACACTTTTACAAGAGGAAAAGCATGTATGGGATGGAAAATTAAGGTTAAAGAATACAAAGGGTCCATACCATGGTATTAGCCCACAATATTGAGGGGAATAACAGTTACTTGATTTTGTCTAAGAATACCACATGTTCTAAGTGTTGTTTTGGTTTGAGGTATTGAAAAAGGCTCTAAGTATATGAGGAGAAGATCAAAGGGATAAGTGTAAGTGAGGGTTTTTCATGAATACTTCTATCTGAAGTATACTTTGGGTTGTAAGGGTTATGGTAATGATATATATTTGAAATATTTTGTGCACCCTTAGATACAATGTTGGATCAGGATCATGAGACCTGAAATGACTTATCATTGTATGATCTGATAATGGATAGTCTAGATCTGATTGTTAATTCATGTTTTATCATTTATATGTTATGATCTAGAAGTAGATATATCTGAAGTCTGGAATAACTGCGAAGTTATAAGTTATAATTTGCAGATCTATACATAGGTTCGCCTTGGTGAAGGCACTTATGCACATTGGTTCGGCACTTTCAAGTGGCATATGCAAAAGAAAATCTTGTTGTTTAGAGATGACTAATCTATCTTATCAGTGCTACTATTTTATCGTTGTTTGTCAATGGTGTCTTCATTAGATCTAAGAGTAAAATTGATCGTATAAGGAGATTGAGTCTGGTTGATTGATTGAGTAAAAAAGAAGGGTGATCTTTGCTCCTATATGTTTACAACTCTGTAATATGATAGTAGATCTCCACAATGAATCTGGTTAGTACAGTTTTTGGTTCGGAAGTTTGATGATTCAGTATCTTTAGAGGTATACGCAGGTTGGGTTGCAGAAAGTAGCGTATACATGCAGGTTGGCTTCATTGAAGTAGCGTATACATTCTGAAATATGATATTTGAGATCACAGTTGGTTCTAGTTGTTGATACAGTGTTCTGGGTTCAACTTTATGTTCTGGTGGCAGTGATCTGATTGTTTAGATTGACTGATTGTTGATAGATGCAGTTGTATTGGAGTGGTGATCAATTTTGAGCTTCAATGTTACCGATGGGTCCAATATGAAAATTTGATGAAACATGACCTACATATTGTGTTGATGTGTACCAGGTGTATCCAGTATGAAAATTTATGAAACGCGGTCCCTCGAGGAAGAGTGAAGGTGGTAGCCTTTTGTAGGATGACGCCTACATACTGGTAAACATATCAGCCAATACAAGAGCTAGGTTGGAGCTCCCTTTTAGTAGAAGCTGGAAAACGAGTGAAGGTTGTAGCATTTAACAGGTAGATGCCTGCGTACTGGAAAAAGTCTTCACCAATGAAAAACTTGTGAACACTTTTTATTATAAGAAGATTGACGACTGAGACGACAACAACGGTGGTTTTTTCCCACATTAGGTTTCAACCTGAAAAATCATGGTGTTCATGTGTGCTGCTTATGTGCATTGATTGATTTTGTCCTTATTGCATCTGTTTACTACTTTGTAAATGCATCACACTCTAATTTAAGACAATGAATTAGTTGTTTATCAAAGTTTATTATCTATACGTTGGTTTCGTTTTTTATAGGCGCGGACATACGCTGGTTGGTTTCAGTAAAACAACTTATATAATTTGAAAAGAAAATAATTATTTTGAAATTTTAAAATATTGATTCACTCCCCTTCTCAATATTTTTCCCAACATGATCACCGAAGTGACTTATGTATCGGATACGCTTTGTAGGAAGTTGCTTTGTCGAAACTTCCTTTTCTCAAAGATTGTATATACCACGATACAAGAGTTTATATAAAGGATTCTCTCCGATGATAGTTGTTCTTCGATCCAATTACTCACTATTCCATTTCATCATCGTTCATGATATATTTTTCATACATGCTTCACCTGCCCTTATCTCCTTCTCCCTATAAGAGAAAAATATTGAGGGTTCTCTTTATCCCGTCGTGCTATTACGACTCTATACTACCCTTTCTCACCTTCTTTCTCATTTAGAAAAGAATCATTTTGGGGTAATAGATCGTAACACGATGGTTTCAGGTCAGAAAGATCTCTTTCCCCCTCTTGTACATTTCATTTGATCGATCGTTGCACTTAACAAGGTTACTCCAATTCGGTCCTCTGTGAGTTCCCCAACTGGACACACGCCCGTCCACTCTACACAACACAATCTTTCACAAAATGACTTTTCTATGAAGATCGGGGGGGGATAGAGACGCAGGTGACAACCAAAATAACTGGAGTGGTTTTTCGTTTGGTGAAAATGAATTGACCCCTATCACCTCATTCCAAACTACCGTACTTTCCATCGATAAGATGTTGTAGTTTCGAGATCAAGGAGCTCTCTATTTCCCTGTGACACACACTTCGCTAAAGATGATACGTTACATGTTTCCCTGACATCAATAAATTAGATCGAATGGATATAAGAGTTCTTTAGAATGGTCTTTCTGATCCAATTACACGTAGCCTCTGTGTTCTAAAACTACAGTCCAAGGGAAAAATAGAGTTATGAGCACGTTGTCAACGGGATAAATATTATCCAACTAACTGCTTTGAAAGGAAACTCAATAAGCAATCGCTCACGAACGCTTCCAAATTAGTGAATAAGGCAAGAAGAAAAGAATGGCTTTGTGGATTGAAACGGAAACAACCATCCTTAAGGCTTCCAGATCAGTGGATAAGGCAAGAAGAAAATAATGACTTTGTGGATTGAAAGGGAAACAACCATCCTTACGGTTGATTTTCTCCGTCCATCCAATTGAACATGTGTTGTTATGCTTTAAATCACATGTTTCCAAAATTTGTCATAACCACAGAGCTTAATGGTGTGGGGTTTTGAAAAAATTTTGAAAATAGTAACTCAATTCAAGCAAAAGGCAAAAGTATCTATTAACTAAAACAATAGGTTGGTAATACCAGTGCCATGGAGGTCTCTCTGGCTTCTAATGGCCTCCACGATTTGGGTTGGGGTTGATTGACATTGCTCTGATTCAAACGCTACAGAAGAACAAGACCTTTTGTCAGTTCATTGTTTTTTCTTTTTTTTACATAATCGGTCACTATTTGTATTCCAAAAAAAGTTTGGGAGACTGAGCTCTTGTGATACAAAGTTTTAAGCCCGAAGGAAAAGCTAGGAGATGATTGGGAAGACAAAATTTCCCTTTGCTTCTGTCATTTATGACTTTTGGAAAACAAAAGTAAAAATTCTAACAAACTAAGACATAAGTAAGCAATATCTGCAACACATCTTTAATCTATGCTAACATGGCTAATCTGGCGTGTTGTTGAATCTTTTGGTTTGCTATCGACTTCAGCATTCCTAAGGCTTGAAGAACTGGTGTTGGGTGCATTCCTTTTCTCCATCATGTACTTCAGGATTTCGATTGGTTCCTGGACATGACTGCATTTATTGGCCAAATCATTAAACTGTTCCTGGAGCAAGGAGACTCTATGAAGAAATAAATTGATATCTGCTTCATATTTCTCACTGGTCAGTCTGGCATGGGAATCAATTTTGGCGTCCATAACTCTTTGATGCACGCGAATTTGTTCCAGTTCTGCCTGTAGATCAGCACAATGCAGGCAGTCTTCAGATCTTGCCATATCGTGGATGTTGGGAGCTGTCATAGTGCTCTTCTTGGGATGAGAAATACCTGGAACGTTTAAGGAGTTCTATCTAGCCGATGAAGATAAGGAAGAAGGACTAAAAAGGAGATCATCCTGGAGAGCTCTGTAAAAGCAGATTGGAAAGCCATCCAGTCTAGGGGCTTTGTCTGGTTGGAGAGCACAGATGGCTCCTCTTATTTCTTCTTCTTCTATCTCCTTACTCAAGTTGTCATTGATTTCTTTGTTGATCCCACTTGGAAGGTATTGCAACCAGTGTTTTACGACTCTGACCAGGATTCCGACCAGGCCGAGGATCGACTCCGACCAGGACTCTGATTCGGTAATGACTCGGCCTAGTCGATTTCAATGACTCGGTCCTTGTAAAAAATACATTAAATATTTATTTTTTTTTATAAAAAAACATAATTTTAAATATTTTAAACATAAGTTTAAAGATTTTCATTCATGTTTCCAAACACATAGCATTATAATATAGATGGAAGACAACATATGATCAAAGTAGGCTCATGAACCAATCCATTATATCAATGTAATTTCTATAAGAGTGAGAGGTAGTTATGAAAGCAATCTTTATGAGAGGTAGTTCTGAGATTACACTTCAGAGAATAACATGGTTTCTGTTTGAGCACTTCATGATGGAGATTACCCAGTCTTCATTATTTCTTCATAACTGAAGATTTTGGACTGTTTAGTCTTCATTGTTTCTTCATAACTGAAGATTTTGGGCTGTTTAGTCTTCATGATTTCTTCATAACTGAAGATTTTGGGCTGTTTGGTTCTCTATTGATTTAAAGGACTGAATGCCGTGAGATGCTCTGGAATACTATGAAGTCATGGAAGAGAGATTCCAGATTTATGCTAAGGGGAATCAAGCCTGTTTGGTCCGATATAGCCTTAGGAAATTAGCTATTGTATTGCATAATGCAAGAATATTTACTTGATAATAATAAGATTAATGTTTACATTATTGTATTATGGTTCTGAGTATTATTGTTGCAGAAGATACACTTTCAGGACTGTATCTGTAAAAGCAATCTATAGGAGACTGAATAATATGGATAGTATTTGATTTGTAAAACTATATGGGTTTTAGGCTTGTAGCTTTGATTCTCATGAAGTCTATTTATCTTATGTACAGTCATCTTGATCATAGTTGTGAGACTTTACAAATAAATATTGTTATCATTTTTTTACATGATTCTCAGAAAGTTTATATATCTACAGTCGCCTTTTAGAATCAAAAAACAATTTCTCATGAAGTAATTTACAGTCGCCTTTATAAAAGTTTGGGAGGGGGAAATGGACCCCAAAAGCATTTAACAATTTACCATTACCCTTTGGAATCCACAAACCCTATTAACTTTACCAAAAAACACCAAAAAAGTGAAAAAAAAAACATGTTTAACGCTGCCCAGCCGCTTTTTATTGACCCGGCCTGGTCAATGCGGACTCGGCCTGGTTGACCGAGTCAGCTATGACTCGGCCTGGTCATTAGATGACTAGGCCGAGTCATAGCTGACTCGGCCAAACTGGCCGGTTACTTGGCCTGGTCGCATTTTTTTTTTCCGACTCGGTATGACCAGGCCGTTTCCGAGTCAACTCGGCCTGGTTGTAAAACACTGATTGCAACAGGTCTGAATAGTCTTCCTCTTCCTTAGTTTCTGATATAAGTTTTCTATAATGATCTGAAGCTTCCTGCTTCATAGCACCTTGGTTGGTTTGTAGATTGCCTTCTCTATCAACGATAGATGTAATGTTGTTCCTAATTTTCCGGGCTGTAGTTTGCTTATGGAAAAAAGCCGAATTTTTGTCTCCTCCTTTCAGCCATAACTGCCTAGACTTAATTCTCCATTTCTGCTCTTCTTCTCTATTGATACGATATAGCTGGCAATAGAGTTTATCTTCACGATCTTTATCTTCCTGTTGAAATCCGCGCCCCTCAATTGTGCTATGGAGATCCTCCAATTTGGCTTTGATCTCTCTTTTCTCTTTTTTCGGCTCAGTGTAGCAGTTTTTTGCCCAGTCTTTTAGTGCATATTTGACTCTTTTAATTTTGCTTTCCCAGATATAACCTGGCGATCCTTCTATGTGCTACTGCCAACTACTTTGAATAATACTTTTGACTGTTGAGTTATCATTCCAAAGAGGACTGTACTTAAAGGGAATAGGTCCCAATGAGCAGTGGGTTTCAAACTTTCAAGAATCAGAGATGTGGGATAGTGATCTGATGCTGTAGAGGGATGGATGAAGGCATAAGTTGTAGAGAAAGTGGAGCGAAGTGAAACATTCACCAGGATTCTATCCAACCTTTCCATAACATTGTTTTTCCCTAACCTGTGATTATTCCAAGTGAATCTGCGGCTTTTTGGGACTACATCAATAAGGTCGCGACCCTGCATGATAGTCTCCACCTGGTTTCTGTATGGATCTGAAGAGAAGCAACCTCCTCGCTTCTCATTGGAGTGCAAAATGAGATTTAGATCTCCCGCCAAAATAATGTTATTATTTTCTTCTTCATCTATATTTTCTTTGAGTGTGCCCCAGCATTGCTCCTTGTCTCTATAATGGTTTGGAGCATATACATTATAAATGACTATCCTTTGATTATTTCTCCATAGCAGTCTTTATCCAGTGTTGGTTGATTGTTTATGTTGCGATACTCCAAGTGCTTTGGTCCCAAAGCATTGCGATTCCCGTAGAGGCTCCTCTTGATTCACAAACACTGCCTTTGTACTGTTTATGGTATGCTATGATTTTTTTCATTTCTTGTTGCCCTTGCTTTGTTTCTTGAACTAATACAACTCCTGGTTTCTCTTGATTCATTAGATCTTTTAAGGCAACTATTTTGGAGGGGTGCCCTAGTCCCCTACTATTACAGGAGAGGACTTTCATCATTTCATGTGGGGGTTACGGAGAGTTGCTCGCCCTCCCTGCTCCTTGTTTGTTGTATCTTTGTCGATTTGTCCCAAGATGTAGGACTTTATGGGGTTCTGGGTGCCCATTATATCCTTCTGGGTATTTCCATCTCTCTGCTGCTTGGCGGTTTTCCTTCCTGGCCCATTTCTCTTTTGAGTGTCTAAGGTTGCACCATGCTCCTTTGAAATGGTACTAGATATAATACAACAATTGAAACTCGCGAGAGTGGGTGGAAGATTGGGTTTGTCAATAGAGAACAATGTTGACCTGAAATAAATGTCATCTTTTAGGGAATGATGGGTTTGAATAACCAAGGTGGGTCAAGCACGGCTCCTTTTAGAATTCACAAAGTGGAATTCCCATAGATGTCGCCACTAATCGAGCGGTCGAACGACCAATTTAGAGATATAGTCAACCACCCAGGTGCCCTATGATCCCTTGCGAGGAGGGAATTCTGGAATAAATATGTGGTCATTGATGTTCATTGTTCTTCTTTGACCATCTCAACACTCCTCGATCATCCTTCTCCTAAACCAAACAATATATATAGTATATAGAGCCACAGGTACATCAAGGGTAGAGTAAAATATGCCAATTGTGTTATAATGTGGTTAAATCTGATATTGTTAAGGCTATCAATATTTGTGAATTTATAGTTCCATTAATGCATACCATATACTGCTCCATGCATTCATGGAGCTATAGCTCTACAAAAGTTGGTGGCCACCGGCCATTAATTAACTAATAGCTATGTTGCCAGGAAACGTGGGTGCGGGGACGGGGACGGGGATGGCATTTTTGGAAACAGGGTGCGTGGGTTCGTCGGGTAATATAATAATATTAAAATTTAATAATTATATTTTATAATTTATAATTAATAATATATGTGAAATTTGAATTTGTATATTTTTATAACTTTAAACAAGAAAACTTTAATGATAATCATTTAAACATTGCACATCATTGAACATTCAACATTGACATTGAAATTTCAAAATTTATCAGTTATCACCAATAATAAATAGTAATCACTCCAACGGCAACTAATCACTCCCACAGTCTTGTGGGTGAATTACTTCACTGTGGGATGGTAATATATGGCAGAATGCCAGAAACAGAACTGAGAGATGGTTGTAGAAGGCATACCCTTTTCTCTACAAAGAAGATACAATACAACTAGCTGTTCTAACTTCTAACCAGAACCCAATTCCTTCTAAATTCTAATATAATCTCAGATCTGTTATTACGATTATACTGGTGGGTTGTAATCACGGATTTCGATTTTACTGTGTAGTGTTGAAGGTGATTTTAATGTCATGGTCCTAGATATACTTGGACCAAGTCTCGAGGATTTATTTAATTACTACAGTAGGGAATTCTCATTGAAGACTGTTTTGATGCTTGTTGATCAACTGATGGGCGTATAATCCTAAAGCTTTATTGCTTTGAACAAATCATTCATTTTATAGTTTTGTTTTGATAACTCAGTGATTGTTTGGTGCTTCACTTTCTCCACTTTCAAGTAGTGATTTCCCACATTCTAAAAAATTAGATATAGATCCACGTATATTCTTGCATGATGCTTATTCTTCCTAAATTTAAGTTGTGATTTTGTTTGTTGTATTTATTATTAAATCCATTTATGAAATCAAACTTTATTGAATACGTTTCCTGGGAACATTTGCAAATACTGTGATCTATGGCATTGGTAGATGTTGTCTAATAAACTATCTACAGCCCAAAACTGAAACATATAAGGCTGCAAATAATGTGACTTGAAGGGTGTGCATCAGCCACTTAGATATCTCTATTCAGTCCTGGTATTCCTGGTTAATTTGGGATCTCTCCTTAGTTCAGTTTTTTTACAGTAAACCAGTAGCCATTGAGTCAGGTGTTCACCAAGAGAAGTATCAGTAAAATATAGGAGGCCATGGAAATATTTCATGAAATGAATTGAAACTATCTTCTTTACTACTTCGATTTGCAGATTAATAGGATTGAATATGTGCATTCAAAGAGTTTCCTTCATCGAGATATTAAGCCTGAAAATTTCCTTATGGGCTTAGCCGCAGAGCAAATCTGGCGATTTATGTTGTAAATTTGATCTATTGAATAATTTTATATGGTTGTGTAAAATGTTTTACCGCAGAATTTGGAAGTTCTACTTCTATTTCCCCCCTCGATTAAAACAAATCAAATACGTTATAAAAATATATCATCTGCCTTTCAAAGATTCTACCATAGAAAAAGAGTCTGTTTGCATGTTTTAGAAAACCCTATACTGAAAACAGAGAACACGGGCCTAGACTCTACAAAGAACTTGTAAATATCGTCCACTATCATTGAAGCTGCACGGTCCACTGCCCACTGCTGCCGGAAGCTGCCCACGGTCCACGCTGAAGCTACCCACTGCTGCGAAACTGGTATGTCGCGGTGCTCTACCGCCAAGAACAATGAATATAGTGTATCACGGTATCTGACTAAGCCTATCAGATATTTGATATTTCATATATGATATTTGCCTTTAAGATTTAGGGTGTTTTAACTTATTTTTTAAATTTCATTGTTTCAATAAAAAAAAATTATTTTTTTTATTGAAGAACCCATTAGTTTTTTAATGAAGAACCCTGAAGAACCCAACTTGAAGAACCCGAAGAACCTGAAGAACCCAAGCACCCGAAGAACCCAAGAACCCAAGCACCCGAAGAACCCAAGAACCCGTCAAAGGCTAAGAACCCAAATTTTTTTTTTGAAGAACCCGTACCCGAATCCGAGACTTGGGTGCGGGAACCCGGGACGGGTTCGAGAACCCCACCCCCGGGTGCGGGTACCCGTGCAACACAGACTAATAGCTATATATATATATAGATATTGTTCGCCTTCTTCTAAAAATCATATACTCAAACATAAACACATAACAGCAGAGTATTATTCAATATCAAAAGGAATGAAATGCTACAGTATGCTCTGAAACAGGATGCAAGTCATATAGAAAGATCGTGGAAGTTATGGTGACAACAAGAGGACACCCACGGGCCACAACCATTATATAAGAGAAAATGGGGTTCCAATTTCCAAGTAAGCAACTTTCTCATTTAATGCCAGAAATTCGATTTTATTTGAGCACATGTCCTTTCCTTGATTTTAGGAGTCCACATCACCTTGGGACTTCACTTTAACTCCCCCATAATTTTCCACCTCATTTCCACAACATTTAGCATGTGTGGATATTTATTATTCTCCATTTATTTAATTTTTGGAGAACAATGAAATTCTTTCTAGCAGTGATTTCTCACATGCAATAACTTCTTCAGTTGCTCTTGTACCTGACAGACCTACTGATGTAGCAACTTCAAAAAGTTTTACTTTTGTATCGGTCTCTTCACCTCACAGAAGCAATGTTGTAACCTCTACAACTGTTGTTGTTGAGGACTTCTGGAGAACGGTGTGTTACGATCATTATATGCCCAACACTTCGGGTGAACCCTTCACCCATCGTCAAGGGCTAGAAGCTAACTGATGATGTGAAGAGTGCTGGACCTCTATAAATCAGGGATTGTGATGGAATATAGCCGTTAGAAGAAAAATAGCCGTTATAGGAGGAGAATAATAACAGATAGGAAATTATTTGATTAAAACAAAAGAATTAGGTAAATAAAGATTACAATAGTTGATAAGATAGAAAATATTAATATTTTATTCTTAATTAATATAATTTTACTATTCCCCGGATGCGGGTGATGACGTGGTGAGAGAGGACGAGCCACATGCCCTGCATGTGCCGCCTCGTGGTTAACCTTATGAAGATGGTTCGACCGTCATTCCATTGTGGTTCTGCACACACGCGAAGGAATTCATGGCAGTTAATGAGCAGGGACGAAATGCAGTTAATGTTCTGGGGAAGGGGAAGCTCGGAACCCGATTACAGAGAACAATGTGGGAGCCTTGGCAAGTTAAATCCAGGCGAATGTGGGAGCCGAGGAAGAAGGAGCCGAGGCAGGCCAGAAACTCCGCCGCTGAGCACGTTTTGGTATGCCGCTGTAACTTGTGGTGTGGCAAACAGCAGTGGTGGTTCGAAGGCTCTCTGGTTCAGTGGGAGGTTCGAAGGGGCAATTTGCACACAGAGGGAGGGTGCTTGGCAATTAAATTGGTCAGTGCATACGAGGGAGGCAACGAACCAAACATGGTTAAATTGCGGGAGAGGCAGCCAAGTAGACGAGGACCAGGAAGAGGGTCCTCCTCTAGAACTCCTGCAGCAGACGAACACCATCATTGCTGCTGTTGCTACTGCCACAGGAGGGCCAGAGCAACGCAGCTCCCGGGTAGGCAATTTCTGGAAGTGGGTAGTTCGAGCGAGGGCGGGCCACTGCTGCCTGCGTTTGGCTCTGTGGTTTTCACCTTGGGTGGCCCAAGGGATACCACAGGAGTCAATGCCCATATCTCTGTTATGTTTACAAGAATTCCTGAAGGAGTCGAGGCAGGCGCACCAGAGGGCATGGCGGAGTCACCTTCAGAGGGGGCGAGCAAGGAGGCAATGGAGACGATGCCAGAAAGTTCGGGCAAAGAGGATAAGGGCAAGGGTCGCATGGAGGAGCTGCCGCCGGTTGAGCAAGGAGGTTTGGGAAAGGAGGCGGACAAAGACTCCGGGCCATACTTGGGGCCGGCACCACCAGGCATGGACGAGGACAGATGGAAGGCCATGTGGGCAGGTGTCCCGGAAGGCAGGGGATGGTGCTACGTGGTGGAGGACCCAAGCCTTAGCGAGGAACCAGGCAGCGAGGCCCAAATTCACTCAGTCCCTCCTCTCGCCACCAGAAGCGACGACCAAGACCCCTGCAAGTAAGTCGGTCACGGCAACAATTGTGCGTCGGTCTAATTGGAATTTTCTGAGTCTGTCTATCTGGCCCATGTATGAAGGGTTCAGCTTTACTTTTCTTTACTGTTATGTTCAGTCTGTCATGGTCGATAGCCCCTGCGTGGGCAGAAATGGTTTTGTTTATAGCAATGAAAAGTTATAGGTTGTTAATTTTCTCTGCTTCTGTACCTCCAGAAGCAATGGTTTTTTGGAACTACTCTGTTAGCTTGATTAGTTGCCTAAGGGAGAATTTTGGTACAGTCGATGCTGCCCCTGCGAGGGAGCTTCTTGTTTCAGAGTCTAACCTTTCCAAGGTGCATCTGCTGGCCTTGGATTGCCTGCATTACTGTCTGTAAATTAATTTTGTAAATATAATAGAAACTTTAGATAGTCTTTTAACGACAAAAAAAAAATATAATTTTACTATTAATAAAAATAATTTTAAATTGCTAAAAAAAATTGAAAAAATTTGGTCAAAAAGAAAAATTGGCAAAAAATTATTAGCAGAATAAGATTCGTAATTTTTTATTAAAAAGGAATTAAATGAATGATTTTAGGTAAAGGAATTAAAGAATTGATTCTAGGTCAAAAGAATTGTTATAACTAATCATATTTAAAGGAAAACAAATTATTAATTGAAGATTAAAGAAAAAAATTGGTCAAAGGGAATTAATGAAGCTTTGAAATTTATTTAGGAATAATGGATTATAATAATCATTGAAAATGTAATAATCAATAAATTAAAATTGGTAAAATTAGATTAATAAAGGAATTTAAAAGATTTGATTAGAAGAATTTCATTATATTGTAAGTTGTTGATGAGGACTTCTGGATAACTGTGTGTTACAATCATTATTATGCCCAACGTTTTGAGTGAACCCTTCACCCATCTTCAAGGACTAGAAGCTAACTGATGATGTGATGAGTGTTGGACCTCTATAAATAGAGGATTGTGATGGAATATAGCCGTTATAGGAGGAGAATAATAACAAATAGGAAATTATTTGATTAAAACAAAAAAATTAGCTAAATAATGATTAAAATAGTTGATAAGATAGAAAATATTAATATTTTATTCTTAATTAAAATAATTTTATTATTAATAAAAATAATTTTAAATTACCAAAAAGAATAGAAAAAACTTGGTCCAAAACTAATAAGGGAAGGAAATTACAAAGATAACTGAATTAAATAATATTAATTATTAATAACTAAAATTGAAAGGAAAACCAAGTTAAATTAAAATTAAAATTTTAAACGATGCGTTGGGATCATTTACTTGGTGTAATATCATCACTTACGAGAATTGGGTTGTGGTTGGGATCATTTACTTGGTGTTAATGTGGTTTTTTATTTAAAACATATGCCTCTTACAATTTGACATAGTTTTTTGTTTGAAAATATATAATGAAATTTGCATTATATATGAAAGGTTATCAACCTGAAATCAAATTATTTTTAAACAAGTTTTTTCTGGTCCTCCCTTCATGTGGATCATATTGCAATGTTCTCCTACAATGCTTTGATCTCATTTTGGTTATAAGTTCATTGATAGACACATAGTTATATGTTGGTGTTTAATAATATATGTTGTGTTAAAGAAACACACTTGTCTTGTCTGAATTTATAATGGTTATGAGCCTCAACCTGGCCAACACTGTTTTGAGAACTATTCTGTCTTAAATGAGCTCAGTTTTTTTAACATTAGCGAGTCCGTCTTGGCGTTGCACAAGAGTAGCTGATTCCTCTACCAGATAAATCCTGGTGGTATTCTACAAGAAATCTAGTCATTGGAACTAGGATGTTAATGGTGTCTTAGAAACGTTTCTCTTCCTGACACTTTAGTTACCTAGATATGCCTTTTGCTGTGCAATGAGTGTATCTTGTTGAAATGAGTTTGTGGTCTTCGAGGATCAACAACCTGCCTCTATTGTGTAAAGTTTCTGCAGGGGGTGAACTAGTGGCAATTGATCTCAAGATAAATCTGTCTAAGAGGCTTACTAATGCAGGCTAAATAATTTCCTTCAGTCAAGGTGTCATTCAGGATCACATAGAATTAGGATGCTTTGACTCACTGCAAGCACATAAAGAGGACCTCCATTCCCAGAAAAGATTTGCTTCTTAGCAATTGAAGTGTGAAGAGGGAAGTAGCACTCCAGTGAGCTTTAGCGCTAGAGCAACTCCAAAGTCCCATATTGACATGCATGTGTGTCTTGACTCTTCACTGACACCACCATCACACAAACAACTTCAGGATTCTAAACCTTCCATGATATGCGGCCACTGTTGATGGGAACAAGACACAGTGACAACCCCTTAGCCATGTAGCGATAACATTTTGTGTCACTGATACAATTTAGCTGACTTTATGCAATAGAGAAAAATGTTCTCCTAGAAGTATCTTTGAGAAGAGAAAGGTTGGATAGAATGATGCAAAGGAGTGAGCCATCTTAAAATTTTGCAAGTTCCATTGCTGTATGCAGCTAACTCAATGAATCATTAATATGATTAGCCACCAACTTGACACCGATTCAAATTAGGAAAGAAATTAATATGGTGATTATGTGGACATGGTATTATCAACTGGAAAACATAAATGAAGGATTAGAGTGCAAGACCGATGCAAAATAAATCTCCAAATCCAAGCTGAGAGAATATGGCACATAAATCTAGTGTTTATGCCTTTGGTAGGATCATAAATAGAGAGAGAAATTAGAGCCAATGTCATTCTTCATTCTCCTAAAAAAAATGTATCGATTACTAACAATGAAGTTTCTTGCTATGCAATGTCAATGCTTGCACCGAGCTATAATTTCCTTTAGATTTTCCTTTAAAATTTTGGTTCTATAAATGGGGAAATTAACAACTGCTTTAAAGGCTACAATCTTGTCATGCAAGACTTCTATAAACCTGTTAAAACATGTATCAGATAACCGTATTGACATAATAAAAATGCCATGACAGGGCTTGGCACTAGTGGGACTGGACTTGCAAGTAGAAACTGGAAAAAGGACAGCGAATAGGGATCCTGAAACAATTCTTTCTAATTAATGATAGATGTACAAAACCCTTAACAAATGTGAACCTTTACGAGTCATTATTATCTGGTAGAAAATAATCAAAGCCAACCTAGACTGACAGAGTTTAGAGCCCAAGTTTGCAGCAGCTTGTAATCAATAATTGTATCAAAGATTCAAAATCATAAACCTTCCTTTGATATCTTGAAGGCAGAAGGTGAACACAGAAACTAAGATTGAATAGTACATAATCCACACATGGAAGGGATGAATGAAGTTTCCATACACATCATTCCTCTACTATTTTCCATGTCCTTGCCTTAATCATAACTCCAACTTCCTCTAGTACATGATAGCTGGCAAAGTTCAAGGCTCAAATATAACTCCATGCTTATTTAGGAACCTATGTCTGCACCATATGGTTTGGGGGTACCTGCACTATCACCTGACAATTTTTTTGATCATCATGATTTATCTACTTATGATTTCTATAGCAGTCTGGCTAGAGTTAACACTATACAATATTCCCCCACTATGCCTTATGCAGAGCACCTGAGTGAATCATGTTTTTCATTGACTGATTATCATAATATGATTCAAAATTTCCCTTGAACCCGTTTTAGTCTCTGCATATTAAAGCATTGTATTCTTACATGACACCTTATCAAAGAGATCTAGTGTGCTGTTTCCACATATTGCATGTGGTGAGAGGTAAATAATAAAGGAATTGGGTCTACCTTTAGCTTAGATAACTTTGTTCTTATCAGACACCCACATTCTCACCATGGCTTGAAACATCTGCACTAGCCACTTATAAATTTCTGATCATCATGGTTTATCCATTTACTATTTCACTCGTAGTGATTCATAGTGATCCAATGAGAAGCCATTGGCTAGATCGATGGCACTATATAATATTCCCCACTATCTATTGCAGAAAACCTGAACTGACCATCTACTTCATTAAGTGATTATCAGAATATAATTCAATCTTTTCCCTTTGGCCAATTTTAGTCTATGCTTATTGAAGCATCATATTCTTACATGACACTGAATCAAAGTGGCATAGTGTACGAAACACCATTGCCATTGACAAGCCTTCAGTGGCACAACAAAGCAATAAATTTTCTTGTTCCTCGTTTTGTGTCAGTTCTGTAACCTTTGGGTTGGTAAATAAACCTTTGTTAAAGAAGTGGGTCTACCATTGCCTTAGATGCCATGACCAAAAGGTATTATATTTCACCAAGTTCAACCAGGACTTGCATCTGGCCTCTCCCACTGAGATGGACTGCATCCATGAGTCACGAAGGTCTCCAGGACTTTCACCTGGTCTCAGATGCCAGACCAGATGCAGTATGGCTTGGTTGGCCACATCATTGACATATTATGTTCTCAAGGAGTTTGAACCCAAGTCTTAACTCTGAAAGGTGCTTTGATTTAACCACTTGTCAACAAGTCGTTTGACAAGCATCTTTATGTAACCTATTCTAAAAATAGACTAAAACTACAATAAGTAACCCTGCAAGAGCCCACATATACATATGTCAGGCCACAGAAAACAGCAAGAACCAATTACACAAAAACGAAACGTTGGTATGCAACATTCATGGGCTCTACTTATTAATGAAAACAGATAGCAAGAGGCATCCAGCCTGACAAAATTGAGCCATGGGTATGATCTTCAGAAGTCCTGAATCGTCCACCCAATCTTACAACAAGATCCGACATTCCAAGACTGATATAGATTAGAATTCGGTTAATTAAATCCATTTGGCTTACCTCAGAAAGTAAGAGGGTGCATTTGGGAGAACTTGAATAAAACTCTGAAATTCCCTGCACACTCAACATCTGCTCTTCCTTCCGCCATGGCAGAAGTCCCACAGCTTGATACCACGTGTAAGGTCCCCTCCTAGGTTTCTAAGTTGGTATAATGGTTATGAGCCTCATATACAACAGTAACAAAGAAGTGTATTCTTGCTGACCTGGGATGTATATATGCTGCCAGTTGAGAGAACATTAATTCATAATGCTTATGAGCCTCATATACAGCAGTAACAAAGAAGTATATTCTTGCTGACCTGGGATGTATATATGCTGCAAGTTGAGAGTACAATAGCACCCAACAATAAAATACAAATAGAGTTTACAAATAGAGAATGAATACCACACTATTAGAAATGCAACTATCTCCATCCATGCTGAGGAAGCCATCACCCTGTTTGAATAACTTAATAGAATGAGTGGCTATAAGCCCATAATTTTTGCCTTAACGTCCAATTTAGGTTCAAATTACTAATCAAATGTTGTCAACAGGGTTTCCAGTCCATTCCACATTATATGATCTGTTTGTAGATGTAAAACTATGTCCATTGGAAGATAATAGTTAATCAACTAAGAACCACTTTGTAGGAGCTGTGTATTCGTTTAGGAATACAGCAATTATTATTACCATATACCCTATGGCATATTTATTAACAGAAAGATGAAATAAAGAGACATCGTTACAAATGTGTTCCTTCAGGAACATCAACATGAAAACATACAACTCCATTCTGTCTAAGCCTTTGAAACGTACATCACTAACTTTAATATATTCTGATCTGTTCTTGAAGCTCAGTCAAGAATTTCCTACAGAGTAACTATATTCTCTCACAAGTATCTTCCCCTCATAAAGCCAGTTTGTTATTTACTTACAGTAGCATCTTGCATTTTAGGCTTGGCGAATAATTCATAGACACTGAGTTGCATCATAGGCCTCTAGTCAGAAACAACTCCCATGTCTTGACTCTTCTGCTTTAATAATTAACTTGAAATCCCTTTAAAATAAACTTTCTTGATTTAATTTGTTATTTAAAATAATCTATGAACTTCTACTAACATATTGTTCTCTTGTTTTACAGAAAACAATATGATGTGGGGGGCTGCACAGATTATGTTTGTTCAGGTGGAGCAAGATTCATCAGACTCATTCCTACCACTCTGTTGGAAAGGGAAAAATAGGTCAAGGTAAATGGCTTTGGTTGAGTTTTGAAATTCAAGTGCAAGTTCAATTTCAACAATTCAATCTCACGCCTATTTAGAGGAAACATTATAAAAAACCATGGCCAGAGAGTCAAGTGCAAGTTCAGTTTCAAAATTTTAACCTCAGCCTTATTTAGAGTACAAATTATAAAAACTATAGTCATTGGAAATATATTAGAATCCTGAAAGCTTCCTAAGTTTTGTGAAATGTATCAACTCTGTTGCAGAGGTGACACCATACTTCAAGTTGTTAACACTCGAATTTGGGAGTGCAGAGCAAAACATATGGAAATTTCTCCAGAAGATTATTTGGTCATCAGTGTAAGCACGCATAAGCTTTGACATACTCTATTACATTCTCTACCATGCATTAGAATGATATCGCATACCTTCAAAATCTCATTGTTGATTAAAACTCTCGTCCTTGAATTTAAGTAATTTATCTTTATGTTTCAGAACATTTTTGTTTATGAATTTGATTTCAATTTACAACATTCAAAAGAAGCTTATTTTCCTGAAATAAAGCGTAAGCTTGCAGGATTAAATCTCTATAATCTTTTTTTCAGAAGAAAAAAACCAGATAGATTATATTAAGAGTATAATCACTTTGCACACTAGGCGAGGGCAGTCTATAGAAAATAATTTTGAGTAGATGGTTACAGCTTATAAACCCCACGAGTTCAGTCAGTTAAACATCTTTGAAGGTTTTCGGGGTTATATTTGATCAGCTTTAAATTAATTTGGAATAACGCTATCGTAGCTTATACAATATCGGGTTTTCCTATATGCTGCCCATCATATGCATTCAACAATCTGGTTCAATGCGAGCTTTATGTGCATTCTTCTTGTAGAATAGATCAATGATCTTGTAGAGTATGAGGACCTTGCATATTAGATTCTCGGGCTTTCAGATGGACAAGACAACCGATGGCAAAAATCTTTGAATTCTAAACTAAGGGAAGCAGAATTGGAACCATAGCAAAAAAAATTCACAATAATTTCACAATGGCCAAATGGACAGACATCCAATGGAGTCACGGGTTACATTTAAATGGCGAATTCTCAGAATTCTCGGCCTTAAACCCTTAATTTCTCCGAAGAAGAGATTTTTCATCCCCAATTTCCCACAAACGCTGAGAATTTGTGGCAAAGGATGGGTAAAATGCGTAAATTAACGCTAAAACCCTCCACAAAACCCCAAATTCAAACTCTGGAACGCAATTCCCAGCTCGAAATTCGAAATCTAATGCTGACAATTCGGAAGAATTTTACCTTGGGAATGAAAGGCGTGCTGTTCCCAGCCATTTGCACCAGATAATTAAGATTTAGCGGGCACTACAATGCAATTCCGAGGCGAATGAGTCTTCTTCTAAACCTCTCAAATTTCTCACTAAAAACCTCCAGGATTTAGAGCTTCGAGCTTTTCCTCCTTGTCCTCGGCCTACAGTCTCCCGGCATATACTATTAAAAGTGGCTGGTCATAATGGGGGTGAGGATGGGATAAAACTGAACATGTTTTTCCCTTATACTAATCGCCAAAAGCAAAAGCCCTAATTCTGAGCATTGTTCGCAGCCCAAAGTGGAGAGTGGCTTTCTGGAGCCTGTTCACTACCAAGAACCCCGAAAGACAAAGTGCTTCGGATCAGGTCGTGAACAGTGCGGCGGCTGGGAAAATTGTAGGAGGGCGAAGAAATTAGTATTACAATCACTGGTATGCAAAACTTCAGACAAACTACCATTTTCATTGCTATTCATGGGCTATAGAGAGTGCATTCAACAAAACCTAAAAACTATGAGATTGTATGCAACAGAGATTTGCATTACATTTACCTAAAGGGCTCTATTGCTCCGCCGTATTTGCTATATTTATACTGAACACAGCTCCGGCTCCGTTCGTGAGATTGTCAAACAAGGCTCCTCTGTCAGTTTGAACATTGCTCTAACTTTGTGAGATTGTCAAACAGGGCTCGTCTGTCAGATTGAACATTGTTATACATAATTTTTAGACAGCCTATTACATAACCGTTGATGAAGTTTGAATCAAGGCGGCAGCTGGTAAGGTCATGGAAGCATGGATTAAGAACATATTAGTTGTTCGTGCATCGCAGAACGGGGATTTCAAACCACGAATTTGGTTGTAAACTGTGGGTTAGCACTACTTTCGACAAATTGAGAAAATTCATGATTACAAACAAATTTAAGATTAAAAGTGTAGTGACTTATGATATCTTGTTAAGTGAAACGGGGCTGCTCCTATTGAATTAATTCCTATGGTGCGAGTCATAAATTATTTAAAAAAAATTGAGCAAATGGAAAAGGGTAGATGGCCTAAAGTTGTCTTTAATGATAAATTGTGTAAGAGCAACTTTTTTTTTAAGTAAAAATTCAAATTAGTATTAAAGTTTAGATTTTATTGATGGTAAATTAAAAAATTTATTAATTTGTAATTAAAATAGAGAATCCAAAATTAAATTTACATATAAAAATAAATTAATTACAAAACAACTAATATTTTTTTTAAATATTGCTAATTTTCTAAAATAGATTTTAGAATATGCTAAAAAAAAATTAAATAAATAAAATAAATTTTCACACTTATTCAATACAAATTAAGATTTCCGCTAACATTGTATTGTTTCGACAGAAAATGGAATTGTGTTAAGAGGATCGAAGTTATTGTGCTCATAAACTATGAAAATGAGAGGCCTATGTCTATCATTATGCTTATAAATGTAGTTATCAAAATCATGCCCATAAACATGATGAAAGATGAAAGTTGGGCAATGATGTTGAAACAAAAAATGAACTCAAGTAGAGGGTAAAGGTATTATTTCACCAAATGGTTATTAAGTTTAATTAAGATACTTGTCATGCATGATTAAAAGATATTATGTAATGGTGAAATTAAACAATTATTAAGTTTAATTTAGAAAAGTATAATTCATAATTTTTTTTATGTTTTCAGATAAGAAATGAATGTTTCTAAGCGGAAAATCAAAACGAGAAAGAAAGAAAGAAATTATTTTAATATCCAAAAGGCTAAAAATAGTCTATGGGACAGATTACTTCTTCATCTCCTTATTGTATTCAACCCTTTTTCTGTGAAGCTTCATAATAAATGCTCCCAGCTTCTCGACAAACCCCTTGCTACATAGATTAACCCAAGAGCTAGTTATCAGCATATCTACATAATTTTCCATGTTGTATTTGAAGGCCTCACATTCTAAAATGAAATGCTTTTCTATTTCCACTTTTCTGAAAGAACAAAAAATGCATACTCTTTCCTCCCACACTTCTTTTGGCCTTTTTCAACGCCTTGTTTCACAACGGAGTTTATGAGAATTAGTCTTTAATTGAGCAATAAGAATTTTGGCTCTCCAAGAGATATTGGCCTCTATGTATGCTTTTGTTTGATGACTATGAGTGGGATTAAACACTTCAATACAGTACTTTTTCTTTCTTCCCAACTCCTTATCCCAAGTACGCTTGTGGAACTTATCCATAACAAATCTCTTTGTTGTTTATGGGACACGTGTTCAAGCAAATACCCCATTTACTAAATCATTTGTTTTTTTTTTTGCACAATTTGTCATTAAAGACAAACTTGGGCCATCTACCCTCTTCCATTTGCTCAATTTTTTTTAAATACCTTATGACTCGCACCATAGCAATTGCTTCAATAGGAACTGCACGTAAGAAAAATATCGAAATTCAAGAGAAGATAGTTGTTATCAACTTTGCACGTTTGTGTTTCAACTATCAGAAAGAGAAAAGAAGATATGATTATTTAGGATTGTCCATTTATATTTGTGCAGTCTCACTATCGTAGACCAATGTGCAATGCCATGAAGATATGATTATTTAGGATTGTCCATTTATATTTGTGCAGACTCACTATCATAGACCAATGTGCAATGCCGATAGCAGGCAATAATATTCAAATCATACCATCGTACTACCAGTTACCATCATGCCTAGTAACTCGAGGCATGGTTCAATAAGCTGTTAAAAATTTCAACCAATAATATTACAAATGAATGTTAATAAAAAAACATTAAATAAAAAAATAAATCATAAAGTTTCACTTTACAAAATTGAAAATTATTTAACAGATATGACCAAAATAATATATAGTCAACCCAAAACCAAATGTGTAATACGTGTTGGAGAAAGGCATAATAATAACGCAACAACAAGATAATCTCATTTAAGCCATAATAATAATAATATAAGCATTTAATCTTTATTCTTTTATTCTTATTTGATAAAAGTATATAAAATATTTTTTCTTTTTATTATTTTATTCTTATTTGATGTGAGTAAATGGAATATTTTGATAAAGATTTAGTCAAGCATCTTATTATTGTTATTGAATGTAGTTGGAAATTTTTTTGATATAGATGCATTCTGAACTTGATTTGTTTATGAGGTTACCATTTTTCATACTCTCTCATATTCCACATATCTAATGAAACAGATATTGTGCAAATCGTTTAGCTGAATGAAATTCAATCATTCAGCAACAACACTTAAAATCTTACTTCATCTAAACTAATTTAAGCTAATTATGTTTGAACACTTCTTCTACATACTATGACCAACTTGACTTAGAGGAGTCCTCGCATGTGGCTAAAGAAGTAGCATTACATGCAAGAGCAGGTGGTAACATTATATTAAGTTATCACTACTCTAAATGCAATGCAATTTAAATATATATATTTTGATATATTAAAATTATACATTACATTACAAAATATTATTTTCATTCTAAATTATAAATGAATACATTGTATTAAGGTATCACTACTCTAAATGCAATGCATATATATATATATATATATATATATATATATCAAAATTATACATTACATTATAAAATATATTTTTCATTCTAAATTATAAATGAATATTAAACACAGATATAAACAATTTTAATTATTATAAATTTATGATATAATGGCATCATCGTATTTTATTTTAATTTTTAAGCCATTTAAGCAAAGTTGAAAGTAAATTTGTTATTGTTTTATACATGAGTTTGTTATTAACTTGCACAGGTGATGTATCTCATTTTATTCGTAACCACTATTTGAAATGGGCTAAACACTCTACAAGTGAAAACCAGTGGTGTTTGACGATTAAAGATTCTTATAGAGAAGAGGAGTCAAAATTAGGATTGTAGTCGACTATAGTATATTGATTGTGGTTGCAAATGATGGTTGGTTTTTAGTAATTACAAATATTATAGATTTATATTATTATATATTATGTAAATATATAAATATAATTAAGATTTTTTTTGGATTTAAAAAGAGTTAAGTCCATACATTCGAGTGAAATTGTTTTTTCTTTAAATCTTTAAAATTGTGTATGGTCTGGAAGAAAGAATATATGTCGTCGTTGAATAGGTATCTTATTATGTAAAGGCAAGAAGGAGTTGGATGAAACTGTTAGAAGCTTCATAGTCTGAGGGTCGGTTCAGTGGGACATTTGACTGGACGAGACGTGGTGTTGATTCCTTGGTAGCATTCGAAAAATATTCATTGACGGATTTTAAAAGATCATTCACACTACAACAATTTCTAAAATGCCACATGTAATAATGGGCGTATCCAACAGGAGAAAGTTTTATGGTGTTAAGCACGTACTACTGCAATTTTTGTTGTAATGAATGTGACGATTGTGTTCTCAATGGGAAGTATGGAAACAAGGATGAGTTCCCATGCTATAGAGATATGAAGTCCACGTTGATTTTCTAGTGCAATCAAGACTAGTGCAATTTTTCTATCTAATAACTACTCATGATGATACATTTTAACTTCTTTACATCATATTGACATCATCAAGCAATTACACTTTGAAAAAATTCAACCATAGCTAGAGCAATAGATCACAATGAAAAACAATAGGGAAGAGACCAAAATTTAGGCTAGCAGCTAGGGCAAACCCCATAAGGGGAAAACCCAACAAATCTTTCCTTGTGAGAGAGAAAGTTCAATAGATCAAATTGTACATCAACATATTATAGTCAAGACATAGACATAAAGTAACCATCAAGACAACCTCCCACAAATGCCAAATCAATTCCATCATCATGTCAAGACAAACTTCCTCAAATTTGGTCTCTAAGAGTGTCTCTTCCTCGGCTTTAGAATTTCTGATCATCGCATAATCAGAACTTCGCATACTTAGCATGAGTGTAGACCACAAACTTCACATGGTACAGACCTCGCATAAGATAGAGCATAGACTTCCTATAGGAGCCATAAAACTTGCATAAATCATAGAGAGATGGTGCCACGAAACTCAGCCTAAGTCACAAAGAAATGGTGCCACAAAACTCGCATAAGCCTCGGAGAAATGGTGCCACAAAACCCGCATAAGCCTCAAAGAAATAGCACCACAAAACTCGCATTGTTCCATAGAAACATAGTGCCTCAGGTCTGCATGATTCCACAGAGATATAATGCCTCAAACTTGCACACATACCATAGAATATATAAGTCATAGATCTGCAAGGTTCCACAAATATATTAGCACACCAAAACAAAGATACACAAGATGATCCCAATCTACCTTTGAAGGAGAGCGAATAGGCTCAATATATAGGTGTTCATCTAAGTGAATAGGTGTGTCACTTAGGGCACACTGACATGATCTTGGAGGGGCTAACTTGAGCATTTGAGGGGTTGACTTGAGCATCTACAAGTCTCATCATAAGGAAAGATACATAGCATCAAACTCATCCCATAAGCCAAAACCCAATGACATCAAGGTCAGTTCCCAACTGACCAATGTAATCAACCAAGATCATTCATGAGACCAAACTCTCCAACCATATGCAATGGTTTCTTAGTCAACCTTAATGACCCAAGAGAGCATACACATGGTCCATCTCTCGGACCTTAAACAAAGGTCTCTTAGTCCATGACCCAAGCGAGGAATCCTTGTTTCAACATAAATCTCCCTGACTAGATAGTATCTCGGTCCACAACCCAAAGGAGACAACTCATCATTCTCGACCAAAATCAGTGGCCTCTGAGTCAACGACCCAAGGAAGGGAACTCAATATCAATCTCCTTGACTAATCCATTAGTCTCTTGTTAACTACCTAAGGGAGAGATCACAAAATCAGTGTCCCTAATTACCAAAATCATTGGTCTCTCAGTCATCATAACCCAAGGGATCACTTCATGCCTCAAAATTACCAAGCTCCCTGACCATAACTACTGGCCTCTCGGTCAACTGATCAAAGGGAGTGATAATATTCCCGACAATAATTGATGGCCTCTCAATTACAGTCTAAGGAAAATTCATGATACTATATAATCAATGCTCCCTCTCCAAAATGGATTCTAAGTCATTCCAGGCTTCTCACAAAACATTAGCAACCTGTTCATCAATAAAATTATATTCAAGCCTTGTAGCTCCACACAAGGAAACATCGAGGATATAGTGATACTTGATTTCAATGTGCTTCAGCCTCACATGAAAAGATGGGTTCTCATAAAGCTTTACACAACTTTGATTATCACCCCATACAATGGTCAATCCCAGCACTATATCAAACAAACCAGGCACGCAACTTCATAATAGGTTAAACATGCAACAATATACTCAACCTTTGTTGTACTAAGAGGAACAAAAGTTTTCTTCTTACTTGATCATCACAGCAGAGCCCAAACCAAAAACAGGAACCCTAAGCGCTCTTTTTATCATTAGAGCATCCACCCCAATCATCATCAATAAAACCATGTAGTTGTCATTCTCCGTTCAAACCATAATTAATGGTGTCGTACAAATATCTCAATATATGTTTCGTTGCAGCCTAATGCACATGTCAAGGCTCAACCAAGAATTATGTTCACAGCATATGTAACACCCTCCTCCCACATTTACCCAAGTTAATCGGTCCACTGGGGTAAACATGTGACGAGAGGCTACTATGATGTGATTCAACTCCCCATGTATAGTTAAGGAAGTGGAGACAACTTGACATTTCACTAATTTGGACCTTGAGCTACTCCCATGACAAACCATGCATGCGACTAAGGCCTCCCAGTCACTCCCACAACAAGGCATGCCAGTGATTGCAGACTTTTTTAGCTAGTTCTAAGTTAGCGACCCCGAATTTTGTGCCACTTTTTCAGGGCCATGACTCAGGCCACTACCCATAACTTCATGAAACTTCCAAAAATGATAAATAACAATGGAATAAAGCTATTAATGCAATCATTGGTATAAGTACTTGATCTTACCACTACTAGCCATGATGGGAATTTTGTCAAACATGTCAAAATTATGTAATCTATAGGTCATAACAACATATTTGAGCATGGGGTCTCATACTTATCTGAGATTCGTAGAGAAGCATTGTTGCCATATCACAATAGTTGCATTATCATCTATTATATCATGTATCCATTGTATTTTCAGTTTCTAATCAAAACATGATGAAATCCATAAATCAATTCTCTCATAGAACATACTCATAACCAGCATATAACCAACAGAAATAACAAGGATATAACAGCCATAAAATCCATAGATAGCCAACACATTTACACATGAAATACCAAGAAGAAGGAGCTCTTATTAATGAATGCAAAAGCCAACCAAGTTTGGGACTTCCACGAACCACCTGAACATAGATTGCCTAAACCCAATCTTTATTTTAGCCAATCACCCTCATGGCATATTCCAAGCATGAATGTGGGACTCGAAACCAAACCAAACTAGGTTTCCTTAGGCTTTACCGCAATCCCCACTAGATCACTAGGCCCTAACAAGCATGGATGCCACTAGATTTCTCCACCACAACTGTGAGGAATTTGCATGTCTCCTAGTCTCTAGGTTTTACCGTATATCCTGACATACAATAGTCAATGATTCCTAGGCCTAATCAAGACTCCACCCTCCAGGATTTACCATATATCCCTCCATTCACCGATTGAGGATTCCTAGGCCTGATCGAGGGTGCACGCCTTTAGGATTTACCGTATATCCCACCATTCACTAGTCGAGGATTCCTAAGCCCATCGAGGCACACAAAATCTGACTTTACCTCAATCCCACCTTCTCTGATCCAAGAATTCCTAGGCATTGTGTTCTTTCTTTCAGAGACCACCTCACCCAGTTTCGAAACCATCTGGCAATCCAGATCAACCAAATACAAGAGAACCCATCACACCATTCCTATCTGAAAATGGAAAGGCAAGGCTGAAGAACATTGTCACGCCTGGAAAAACCCATGCCAATGGCAACAAGAGAATCAAATAAACACATGCATGTACCGTCCATGCCAAATCTAGCAAGGAAATCACACTTTCAAATCGATACCTACAAATAATATCACTGTAGTTGCTAGATGATGCTCTTCCTTGCTTGATATTTGCTTTCCTTTGCCTCTTGGTCCCTCCTTTTCTTTCCTTAATCTAATGCTAGAGTGCTCCAAGAATGCTTTGTGTCCAAGAGTGAGAGAGAATGAGAAGAGAGAGAGCTTTGAAAACTAAACTGACAAAAAGCTACCAATTGGTCCTCTGGAGCCTTTTTATTAATGAGGCCTCTATTTTCTTCAATTTTCTGTTATTTTCCTTCATTTTCCTCCTCACATGCAACCTATGACCTTTCACCTTCCTTTTCTCCTAATTTCCATTATTTTCATAAATAAAATGATAATTAATGCTACTTTTCCTTTCCAAAGCCCTTGCCAATTTCCTTTAGCCATAATAAACCAAATGAACACCCACACTAGGATGTTTTTCCCAACATTTAGCTTGGAATACGTGTCCCACGACATTAGTTATTATTTTTCCTTTATTAACTTTATTACATGGAATTTTGACCAGGGCTATTGCAGAACCCTCCCCATCGGGGGAACACCATCCTCGATGTTTAATGACACCTACAACTAGCAAGACTACTCAGAAGCAAAACACACTGCCCATGGAGCTTTGCAACTTAGCTCTATGCAGTATTTACAATGATCAACCTGTTGAGAAGCAAACCAACATGACACATAACAACATAACAACATGACACCCATACTACTTATTGGAGCTTTATAGCATAATTCATGGCATATTTACATCCTTATACATATACCAAATATCACACCAAAACATCTGCCAAAAACATTCGCTCAACAGATGCCTACATTTGATCTGGCATCTCCCATGTAGCTTCATGGGGCCCAAAATTCTTTTGCTGCACTTTAACCTACTCGATTGCTCAGTTCCGGAGCATGAGCATATTTTTCTGCAATATACACTGAGGTTTCGGTTGGAATTATCCATCTGGCTCCACCTGCAATACAAACCAGTCAATCACATGATCAACATATTTAACATACTTCTTAAGCAGTGGCACATGGAAAACATCATGGACTTTCACTGTCATAGGCAATGCAAGTCGATAGGCTACTGATCCAATCCTTTCAAGACTCTTGAAAGGTCCACAAAACTGAGGTGCCATCTTGGAACATGATCCAATCCTCAATGGGTTGTTCTTGGGCTTGATGCGCAAGTACACATGTTCCCCAACCCAAAACTCCTTAAACAACCTGTTCTGATATGCATACCTTTTTTGTTTATGATGTATTTCCTTTAGATTCTTCTTGATTACCTGCATTTCTTGTTCCATCTCTGCCAACATGTCTGGTCCTATCAATATCTTTTTCACTGGATCACTCCAACTGATGGGAGTATTACAACTTTTCCCATATAATGCCTTAAACAGACTCATCCTCAGTGACTCTTGATACCCATTATTATAAGCAAACTCAACCAATGGAAGGTACTCCTCCCATCTCATATGTTGATGCATCACACACATCCTCAACATGTCCTTCAATATCATGTTGGGCCTCTCTGTCTGTCCATTTGTCTGTGAATGATAAGTCATGTTGAAGGCCAACTCTGTCCCCAAACCTGTAAACAACTCCTTCCAAAACTTGGAAGTGAACTTACCATCCCTGTATGACACAAACTTCCTTGGAACACCATGCAACCTCACTACATCTCTGATGAATACCTGTACCACATCACTAGCTAAATAAATAGACTTCAGTAGAATGAAGTGCACTACCTTAGTCAACCTGTTCACCACAACCATGATGGAATCATGTTGTCTAGATTTCCTAGGAAAGCATGTGATGAAGTCCATGGAAATGACCTCCCACTCCCACTCTGGAATGGAATTGGTTGTAGTAGTCCACCTGGATTCTTACATTTTGCTTTCACCTGCTGACAGTCCAAACATCTAGCCACAAACTCTGCCACTTCCTTCTTCTGATTTGGCCAATGATAAAACATCTTCACTGTTGTCAATGTCTTCTGGTATCCTAGGTGATCTGAATACGATTTTGCATGAAACTCTCGCAAGATAGTTTTCTTGAGCTCATTGTTGTCTGACACATATATCATGTCCCTAAATCTTATCAAACCATCTATTATAAGATGATAGTCCACATCCTAACCACCTATACTGTGTTGTAGCTTATGCATAAGCTCCATGTACCTTCCATCCTTCTATCTTGCATGTAAGATATGATCCTGCAAGTATGTCCCATAAGAACTCATAGTTGTTATATGATTCACATGTATCCTCCTGCTAAGAGCATCTACAACCCTGTTTTCCTTACCCTTGGTGTACCTTATTTCAAAGTCGAAGTCACTGATTGTGGTCAACCATCTAGCTTGCCCGACATTCAGATTCAGTTGGTCAAATAAGTATCTCAATCCATTGTGATCGCTCATCAGTACAAACCTCCTACCAAGAAGATAGTGTCTCCACATCTTCAATGCATGGATGATAGTTGCCAATTCATGGTCATGTGTCGGATAATTCTGCTCATGCTCATTAAGTTTCCGTGACTCGTAGCATACTACATGTCCTTCCTGCATAAGGACTCCACCAAGTCCTCTCTTGCAAGCATTTATGCACACCACAAATTCTTTGTTTAGATCTTCAATCTTTGACACTGGAGCATTTGTCAACAACTGCTTCAATTGTTCAAAATTGGATACACATTCCTCTATCCATTCAAATTTCTTACCTTGCCTCTTTAGTGATATAATAGGATATGAAATGCGAGAGAAGTTCCTGATGAACCTCCTATAATAACCTGCTAGCCCCATAAATGATCTTACCTCATCAACATTTATAGGAGCTGCCCACTCCATGATAGCCCTTATCTTTTTTGGATCCACTGCTATGCCTTCCTTGGAAACAACATGTCCCAAGTAATTTACCTTTGTTTAAAAGAAACTGCATTTACTAAGCTTGGCATACAATTGATGCTCTCTCAATAATCTCAACACTGCTGCTAAGTGTTCGGCATGCTCTTCCTCATTTTTAGAATATATCAAGATGTCATCAATGAATACAATAACAAACTTGTCTAGATAAGGATGCAACACACTATTCATCAAGCGCATAAACGTAGCTGGAGCATTAGTCAAACCAAATGCAACTACAACAAACTCATAATGCCCATACCTCGTCTTGAAAGTTGTCTTGTAAATGTCGTCTTCCTTAATGTGTACCTGATGATATCCTGATATCATATCAATTTTTGAGAACACTACCACTCACTTCAACTGATCAAACAAGTCATCAATCCTCGACAATGGATACATGTTCTAGATGGTTACCGTGTTCAACTTCTCGTAATTGATGCACAATTTGAGAGTACCATCCTTCTTCTTCACAAACAATAGCGGTGCACCCCACGGTAATACACTTGGCCTAATGTATACCTTGTCAAGCATTTCCTTCAACTGCAACTTCAACTCTACTAACTTTGGTGTGCTCATCCTGTATGGTGCCTTTGGTGTTGGTGTTGCCCCTCGTACCAACTCAATGGAAAATTCCACTTCTCGGTGAGACGGAAACTCTAAAATCTCTGCGGGAAATGCATCTTGAAACTACTCCAACATCGGGTACTTTCTCAATACCTTCACATCCTCAACATACTTACCTTTATCACTAGAAATATGCAATGCAAATAACACACGCCCTTTTCTACGACTGCACTTTGACTGCATAGTTTGTCACCATTCTAACTGATGTTGCCTTATTCTTACCCTGCAAGACCCTCTATTATCCATTGTCATTCAAGCACTCAATGGCCCTGTCATAACAATCCATTGTAGTCCTATGAAGATAAAATCAGTCCATACCCAAAAGCATATTATATATTCCCAATGACAATACATTAAAATGTGTTGAGGTAGGTATATCAGTCAACTCGAATTCACAAGCTCTTACCCAATGATACACTCTCTTCTTTGTACATGTAGCCAACTCCACTAACCAGGATTTTGCATGCACTTATTTATTCAAACCACACTTATCCACCAAGTCAGGACTAACATAACTATAATTAGATCCAGGGTCAATCAAAATAGAAACAACTTGATTACAAAGCTTACCATACATCTCGATAATAGATGCATGTTGATCTGCTTGCATGTTATACAACGCTGCATAAATCCGTGGAATGCTCTGCCCAACATCCCCAACTATTTGAGCTTCAAGTGCACTGTAAAGTTGAGGACTATCGCCACGATTTTGCGGACAATCCCTCTTAAGATGACCCCTACCACGTGTCCAACATTGCAACCATCATGTACTATAACCTTTATTTCATTGCCATCCATGTTGTGACCCATCAAATTTCTTGTAAGGTGCAACATTTTCTTTCTCACCTACATCCTGAGGCCTTGTTCTTTTTGGCTACCATTTACCTTTAGCTTTGTCTTTCCTTTTCCAACCTTGTTGAGATTTTATCTTACGTTTTAATTGCTCATAACAGTTCTTTAATTTCCCAATGACTTCTTTAAGTGACTGACCCTCATCATACTCAATTCGATCTCTAAATACTAATGGCAATCCACTGAAAAATCTCTGAACTTTGGCCTTCTCATCCTTAAGATATTGTACATACCTCAATAACTCCAGGAAATTAGTTATGTACTCCTCATCTGTAATCGATCCCATCTTTAGTTCACAGAGTTCCTTGGATTTGTTGTCATGGTACCTCTTTGACAAGTACTTCTTCCTTGTAGGTTTTAACCCTATACAGAAATTACTTGCATACAAATTCTAAAACACATAAAATAAACAATGCGATAGCATAACACATAAAACACATATACATAGAGATTTTCCCCTGGATCCCAATACTGGGACTACCAGCTTGATTTTTCATTATGTTCCTTTGAATGTTACAATACATATATATACATGCTGAAGCATCCAATACCATGGGCCGAAAACCATCACGCCCAAAACCATGTGCGAAAACCATGCACAAAACCATAGGTAGGCTAATCGTGGAAAGAATATAACACAACCCAACATTCTCCCACTTGTTGTTTTCTTTCCACAGTGGGGGCCACAAGAGAGCTTAATCATTTATCCAGCCCTGCAATGGCCATTGTTTCTCTACACCAAGAGAACTTCTCAGAACTCACATATTTTGTCAATGCATCTGCAGTATTCTTCAATGTGTCCACCTTTACCAGCAACACCTTTTTTTCCTCTATCATATCCCTCACAAAGTGATACTGAACATCAATGTGCTTTGTCTTTGAATGGTAAGCAGGGTTCTTTGCCAAGAAAATTGCACTTTGGCTGTCACAATCTATCCTTATAGCTCCCTGTACTAACCCCATACTTGAACACAATCTCTACAACAAAACTGCTTCCTTTCTTGCATGAGTGACTGCCATGTATTTTGCTTCTGTAGTTGATGGTGCCACTACAGGTTGTTTCTTACTCATCCAGCTGAATGCACCTCCAAATAGGTTAAACACATACCCATTTGTAGATATTCTCTGATCCAGATCTCCAGCCCATTCTGCATCAACAAAGCCACGAATATCCAAAACTTTGTCCAATTGATCCAAGTAGCTCTAGAGACACACACAGGACAAAGAGGGCTTATGGAAACTCGAAAATCAAAGTGATCAGAATGCTTTCGAACTAAGACCAAAGCGTAGATCTTGTTGTCCTGATCGCAACGGTGTGAACGGTTTGTCAATCCGAGCTCGTATGAGGGAGAACGGGCCAATGAAAGTTTTGGTCAAAGTTGGGTTGTGGGCCAGGTTTAAGTGTCCTACAAATTGACCGAGTCCCGAGCATGGAATCTGGCCACCGAAAATAGGGGAAATTGTGGCCTTGTTATATATATATATATGAGGTGGCGGACCACCACCCCCGCCACCTCCAAACTATATTACAAAACAGAATTTAATTATGAAAGGGCCGACGGGCCATGACCCCCACCCATCCAACCGAACCCTTCGTCAACCACATATACACTAAACATAATGTTAAGGTGGTGGTCAGGCCATCTCAGGTGGACCCGACCCACACCCCATCACCATATGCGCATATGCCATGTTAAATGCGGGGCCGACGGGGATTGAACCTGCTTGATGTGATGCTAAATCATTTGTGGGATGTACTTGTTGTCATGATTCGTCATGTTTTATTTGAGATCCCTTTGTTGTTATGTTGATGGGAGACTCATGTGTCGCCATGTATGATTGCATTGAGATCCCTTTTATGCCATATTGGCGGGATGTTCATTATCATCATGCATGAGTTTATGTCACACTAATAAGAGTCCTTTTTTACTGAGAGTTCCTGTAGCGCAACATCTCTTGGAGCCACTCCTGTGTGAGGGAATTTTCCTTGTATGATAGCGACGTCACCACCTATGTACATCATCGCTATTGACACCACTTAATACAACGACCTACACCATCTTGACACCAGGGCCCAAAGACGTAATCCTTCCTGGAAGAACTTCGTTATCAACGTCTTATTATTTTATGTTGCTAATTCTTGTCATGTTCCTTTTTCGTTACAGTACATGCATATATGATCACTTATGCTATTTTAAATGCAATTCTAACAACATCACGAAAGTAAAAGATCTTGGTTAAACTCGGGAGTTGAGTCAACTCAGATCACCAATCCTGGTCTTCCTTGGTAGCACAAACCATAATCACTAGTGCCATGCAAATACCTAAAAACCCGCTTCACTGTTGTCCAACCCGCTTCACTATTGTCCAATGCTCTTTCCTTGGTTTTGACATATACCTGCTCAATACTCCCACTGCATTTGCAATGTCTGGTCTAGTACAAACCATCGCATACATCAGGCTACCTGTTGTACTTGCATATGGAACACGGGACATGTCCTCTTCCTCTTCTTGTGTCTTGGGACACTATTCAGCAGATAACTTTACACCTACAGGAATAGGAACCTTCACCAGTTTACTATCCTGCATATTAAATCTCTGCAGTATTGTCTCGACATACTTCTTATGGTTTAACGAGAGCTTCCTCTTTACCTGATCTCTTTTAATTTCCATGCGCAAAATATAGTTTGCAACACCAAGATCTTTCATGTCGAATTTGGAGGAAAATTGGATCTTCAAATCCTGGATAATTTCTTTGTCATTACGAACAAGCAACATGTCATCCACATCCAAGACCAGATAAATAACACGGTGACCAATTAATTTAAAATACACACATTGATCTGCTTTGCTTCTGGTGAAGCCAAGTCCCCGTATAAATGTATCAAATTTCTGATACCACATCCTTGGTGACTGTTTTAGCCCATACAGAGACTTCTTTAACTTACATACCAGTTCTTTCTTACCCTTCACCGCAAAGACTTCAGGTTGCTTCATGTAGATCTCCTCTTCCAGATCCCCGTGGAGAAATGTTGTCTTCATATCCATCTGTTCTACCTCAAAATCAAAAGTAGCAACAACAGATAAAAGTAATCTAATAGAAGCTACCTTGGCAATAGGAGAAAAAATATCACCAAGATCAATTCCCGGCACCTCGGAATAACCTTTTGCTACCAACTGAGCTTTGTATTTCTCCACCTTTCCTTCTGCATTTGTCTTCTCCTTGAACACCCATTTGGTTCCAATGGGTTTCCTTCCAACCGACAACTCCACCAGATCCCAAGCCTCATTTTTGTGCAAAGATGCCATTTCATCAACCATGGCCTCTTTCCAGAGTTTTCCATCCTCTGAATCTACTACTTCCTTCACAGTTCTGGGATCATCATCAGTAATAGATAAAGCAAAATTTGAACATAAAGCAGATGGACTATACTATTCTAGTTGCCTTCTTTCTCGAACTGATTCTCTCACAAACGGAGTTTGTGGCTCTTCATCTTCTGATTCCTCTTTTGTTGTAGAGTCTGATTATTCCTCCTTTAGCTCAAATGCTATCTTCTCAGGTTCCTTTGATGGGACTTCATGTTTAATAACATTTTTCACCTCTCTGAACACCACATCTCGGTTGTACACAACTTTCCTTGTTACTAGATTCCAAAGCTTATAACCCTTTAAACCATCCTTATACCCAATAAAGATGCACTTTTCATATTTACTATCCAGCTTTGTTATTTTCTCCTTTGGAACATGTACATATGCATCACATCCAAATACCCTCAGATGTGAAAGAGAGCGTTTCTTACCAGTCCATACCTCTTGTGGAGTCTTATCCTCCAACCCTAATGAGGGTGATTTGTTGACCATGTAACATGCTGTCTCCACCACCTCTGCCCAGAATTCTTGTCCTAACCTAGCACCATTGAGCATGCTTCTTGCCCTTTCCATCAACGTCTTGTTCATTCTTTCTGCAACTCCATTTTTCTCAGGTGTGTATGGAGTAGTCTTCTGTCGTGCTATACCACACTTCTTACATAATTCTTCAAATTCCTTGTTGCAAAACTCTCCACCGTTATCTATCCTCGACACCTTTATCTTCTTCTTTGTCTTGTTTTCCACCAGAGGCGTAAATTCTTTAAACCTGTCAAAGACTTCAGATTTCTTCTTGAGGAAATATATCCATGTATTCCTTGAGAAGTCATCTATAAATGATACATAGTACACAGACTTACCCAGTGATGGAAGCTTCACAGGTCCAAACACATCACTGTGCACAAGCTCTAATATTTGTTTCGCCCTCTTACCACCACAGGGGAAACTCACTCGATTTTGCTTCCCATATACACAATTTTCACAAAAATCAAAATCCAAAGAGCTATTAGTCATACCTTTACCATGAAGTATTCGAAGGCCCTTCTCTCCAATATGTCCAAGCCTTTGATGCCATATCATGGTCTTTTCTCCAGAGACCATTAGATTTTCTGCTCCACTTTCAGGAACTACATAACTGTTGCACCCATCAATAACAATGCTACCTTGTAGCTTGTACAGAGTTCCAATCTGAACTCCCCACATTAATACTAGTGCTCCCCGAACCATCTTGCAGGTATCTTTCTTGAACACTACTTTTACACCTGCATCATCCAGCTTGCTTACAAAAATCATATTTCTGGCCAATGCAGGAATATGCAGAACACCCAGAAGTGTTCTAACCCTTCCACCTTGCAACTTCAACATTACTTTTCCCCGACCAACGATTCTAGCCTTCCTATCATCCCCTAAGAAGACATCACCACCATAATATTTCTCATACTCGCAGAATCACTCTCTATGGGGAGTGAAGTGAAAGGATGCATCTGAGTCAATCAACCATGCCTCATGATTTACATGTCTACTTGAAGAAGCCAAGTATACATCCCCACCTTCATCTGAGGTGGTTTTCGCCTCTGCAGAAGGAGCATCATCAGATCCCTTTCCTTTGCCAAGAGCTTTATATTTATAGTCCCTTTTGTATTGCCCTTCCTTTACATATTTCCAGCACACCTTTATAGGTTTTCTTGGAGATTTAGGTCTATGTCTAGATTTAGATCTCCCACTCGATGACTTATTTTTGTTTCTATTCTGGGACCGTCCTCGTACAAACAAGGCATCACCATTCTGGCTCTCCATATTTTTCCGTCTCATCTCCTCCATCAGCAAGGATCAGACTATTTCATCAAATTGCAAGGCAATTGCATTACTACCTATTGCAATAACCAGACTATCCCATGAATCTGGTACAGAACACAACAAACTGATGCACTTATCTTCATCTGAAATTTTAATATCAACAGATAATAACTCACTTACCACAGTATTAAATGTGTTCAGATGCTCTGTCACCGAGTCTCCATCTTTCATCCTCTTGTTATACAACTTTTTCCATAGGAATAGTTTATTCACCAGAGACTTGGATTGGTACAAAGTCCCTGACTTGACCCACAAAGCCTTAGTCGTAGCTTCCCCTGATACATTCAAAAATACTGAATCTGAGACACACAATCGTATTATGCTCTTTGCCTTCTGATCCAACTTCTTCCATTCTTCATCGAACAATCCCATTGGTTTATTACCTGGATCTACCACGATCCACTAATCTTTATCTACCAACAGATCCTCCATCTTGAGTTTCCATAACTCAAAACTTTGACCATTAAATTTCTTGATCTCTATCTTTCCACTACTCGCCATCTTCTTTCACCACCAGAATAGATCCAGCAGATCTCCCATTGAACAGGGTCTACCACAGGCCCAAGTGAAAACCCTCAGCAACAAAGGCATCCCCTTGAAGCCAAAACAGCTCTGATACCAAATGTAGGTTTTAATCTTGTACATAAATTACCTAGATAAGAATTCTAAAACATAGAAAATAAACAATGAAAACACATATACACAGAGATTTTCGCGTCGATCCCAAAACTGGGACTACCATATTGATTTTTCATTATGTTCATTTCAATGTTACGATACATATATATACATGCAGAAGCATCCAATACCATGGACCGAAAACCATCGCGCCTAGAACCATGTGCGAAAACCATGCACAAAACCATAGGTAGGTTCACCCCACCTAATATAGCGTCCAAAAAAAAATTCCCCAGGGTGCTACCTTGGACGCCGTAGAGGGGGGCTACTTGCCCCCATCAAAACCCCTAGACAGGGGGGCTGTCGCCCTCGCTGTGCAATCGGCGCAACGAAGGGGGGCTTCCCCCCTCCCACTCTAACCCCCTAATTAACTAGGGCGGCTAGTCGTGGAAAGAATATAACACAACCCAACATTCCTGAAAAGTCTCTTGGATTCATGCCAGCTCAACTCTTTTGTCTTGATGTCTCTAACCTGCTTCACATCTTCCCACCAGATGTCTACTTTCCCTTTGAGGTTGAAGATAATTATTCTAGCCTTCATATTCTTTATGTACTCATGCAGCTCAAAGAATTTCTTCATCCCAAGTACCCATGCCTCTGGATCCTCTGACCTCTTCAAATCTCCGTCAAAGGCAGGTGGCTTCACCCTCTTGAACTCATCTGAAAAATTTCCCCTATCACTCCTGTAAGGATGATAACGATGACGATCATAGTGCTTGTCATATCCAAAACTAGAATAGAACTTGTGTCCGTCACCTTTCTTATCTGGAGCATCCAAGAGCCTGCCATCTTTGATCATCTCATCTCTATTCGACCTGTGCCCACCCTAAGATCTACTGCCATATGCCCCATTAGTCGTGTCCTCTTGCCTATGGCTTATCCTAAGCAGTCCTTATCTTTGCAATTTTGACAAACTGTGAAGGATGACTGCATTAACTTCTGCTTGTTTTTCTTGTTGTTGAATGATCCTGTCATTATCTGCCTTGCAACTCCTTATTTTTTCCTTCAAGCTTCTCAATGTGTCTGCTAAGTCAGAAGAATTCCCAACACCACGTTGCTCATCTGATCCATAGGGAGAGTCTAGTGAACCATTATCTACCATCTTCTTAGTCATCTTTGATCTTCTTCCTGCAAGTATACCATGTCAGCTTAAACCAAAACATAACATAATCAACATACCTCAGTATAGTTCAGGGGAGGATATCTCATCTGCAAGATCAACCAGATTAGCACAATACATGTATAATCATAATCATATCAATACATAAACATCATTTCAACCATCAGCCAGTTATCATGCATGACCATACCAACCACATACCATGATCTCATGCACGACAACTATAACCATGTCAATGTATGCATAACAACATATAAGCACTGACATGCATAACCAATGCATGACCAACATACACTCACGACAAACACATCCAACAACAACACCATCAACTTTCACATGGCGACATAAATGCAACCATGACCAACACCATGTATCCACAACAAGCACATAGACCATAAGCATGAAGAACCAATATGTAGATGATATGTATGAATGTCCAACACACACCACCCATCCAGTCCAAGGGGTGAACCATTCTCTAATACCACTCTGTAACACCATCCTTCCATATTTACCCAAGTTAATTGGTTTGTTGGGGTAAAAAAGTGACGATATGCTACTATATGTGATTCAACTCCCCATGTACAGTTAAGGAAGTGGAACCAACAAAAAAAACCATTTTGAACTTCCACACATGCTACAAAACCTTCAGGAGCCAACCAACATTTCCAGGTGACCAACCCCTAAGATAACTTGACATTTAACTGATCTAGACCCTCAACCGCTCCCATTACAAGCCATGCATGCGACTGAGGCTTCCCATTCGCTCCCACAATAAGGCATGCCAACAACTATGGACTTTTTCAATTAGTTTTGAGTTAGTGACCCTGTATTTTGTGCCACTTTTTCAAGGCCAAGACTTAGGCCACTGCCCAGAACATCATCAAACTTATAGAAATGATAAATAACAATGGAATAAGACTACTAATGCAATCATTGGTACAAGTACTTGATCTGACCCCTACTAGCCATGATGGGCATTTTGTAAAACATATCACAATTATGTAATGTACAGGCCATAACAGTAGATTTGAGAATAGGGGTCTCATACTTATCTGAGACTCGTAGAGAAGCAATGTTGCCATATCACAATAGCTGCATTATCATCTATTAGGTCATGTATTCATTGTAATTTCAATTTCTAATCAAAATAAGATGAAATCCATACATCAAGTTTGTCATAAAACATACTCATATTCGACATATAACAAACAAAAATAGAAAGGATATAACAGGCATAAATTCCACATATAAGCGAGTACATTTACACATGAAATACCAAAGAGAAGGAGCTCTTATTAATGAATGAAAAAGCCAACTTGGTTTGGGACTTCCACGAACCACCGGACCATAGATTGACTGAACCAAATCTTTCTTTCAACCAATCACCCTCGTGCCGTATTCCAAGCATGAATGTGGGACTCAAAACCAAACCAAACCAGGTTTCCATAAGCTTCACTGCAATCCCCATCGGATCAATAGGCCCTAACCAAGCATGGATGTCACTGGATTACTCCACCCATACAATGAGGAATTTGCGTACTAGGCTTTACCATATATCCCGCCATACAATGGTCGAGGATTACTAGGACTAATCAAGACTCCACCCTCCAGGATTTACATTATATCCCTCCATTCCTCGGTCAAGGATTCCTAGGCTTGATTGAGGGCACACACCTCTAGGATTTATCATATATCCCGCCATTCATCGGTCGAGGATTCATAGGCCCACCAACGCACACAAAATTTGGCTTTACCACAATTCCACCTTCTCTGGTTTAGGGATTCCTAGGCCTTGTGTTATTTCTTTCAGAGACCTCCTCACTTTGTTTTGAAACCATCTAGAAATCCAACTCAACCAAATACAAGAGAAGCCATCACACCATGGCTATCTGGAAATGGCAGGGCAAGGTTGAAGAACACTTTCACACCTGGCAAAACCCATGTCAATGATAGCAAGAGAACCAAATACACACATGCATGTACCATGAATGCCCAAATATAGAAAGGAAATCGCACATGCAAATTGATACCTGCAAATAATCTCGTTGTAGATGTTTCTTTTCCTTGCTTGATCTTTGCTTTCCTTTGCCTTCTTTACCCTTCCTTTGTTTTCCTTGATCCAATGCTAGAGTGCTCCAAGAATGTTCTAAGTGCCCAAGAGTGTGAAAGAGAGAGAATAGAGAGAACTCCCAAATCTGAATTGATAAAAAGGTACCAACTGATCCTCATAAGTCTTTTTATTAATGAGGCCTCTATTTTCTTCAATTTTCTTCAATTTTCCTTCATTTTCCTCCTCACATGCAACCTGTGACCTTTCACCGTCCTTTTCTCCTAATTTCCATTATTTTCATAAATAAAATGCCAATTAATGCCACTCTGCCTTTCCAAAGCCTTTGACTTTGCCAATTTCCTTTAGCAATAATAAACCAAATGAACACCCACACTAAGATGTTTGTACCAACATTTAGCTTGGAATACGTGTCCCATGAACTTGGTTATTATTTTGTGTTTATTAACTTTATTACATGGAATTTTGACCAAGGTTGTTATAGCATAGCAAATATCAAGTATGATGTTCACGAGATAGTTCAATGAGACAATCAATTTGCGATACATAGAAGGACCAACTAGATCATAATCACAATCTCACAACTTCTTCAAATATGGGAGTATTCATGGACTCACAGTCCACCATGCCAAACTTCTAAAGGATCTTAACACAGATTTCATCAATATTTTGTCACACTTATAATCCCAGGTAGTCATCCATTAAACCAATATCCTTTAATCAACCTTTTACACTAGACAAAGAGGTCCTAATCCCTAATCGAAAATCAAAATCACGGGATCATCTTCAACAACAAATCATCATCACTCTTTGTAGAACCAAATAGCCATCAACTTGAGAGTACCATGAACGAGGTGTTTATTTGCATATTCTTCTCCCTCTTACTAAGGTAATCTTTTCCTCATGCACTTCTATCCATCTTGGAAGTCACAAGTGACTTCATTAATTTGGCTGATTTGTTTGCTCCCCTTAAGTTTAGGGCTCATCTAATACAATATTTCTCAATCACGAGTCTTCTTGTCACAAACTTTGTTCATCCAATCTTTTCATTTATTGCCACAACAATGGCAGGCTTCATCATGTACCTTCAATCCTCATTGGGAGGCCAAGCAAGAAAAAATATAACCAAGCAAGATATAAAAGGACAAGAAGAGAGAAATAAGATATTTATCTTTTGAGAACATGTTGGCTCCCTCTTGATCTTTGGCCTTCTTGAAAATTAACTTCATCCACATCATCATCATCATGTCATTCCTTCTTTGTTGGTGCTAAGGTTTCTTCTTTCAACGAAAATATCTAGGTCTAGGGTTTTGTACATAAACCCTACACCTTTCCATCTTCATTCCTTGTTAGGGTTTACAAGTGTCTAGCTAGTGTTTTTTACTCCAAACCCTAGACCAAATCCTTTATGCTTGTTAGGGTTTACTAACCCTAAAATACCCAGAACCTTAAACTTGATTGCATAAGAGATGAAAGTAAACCTTGGTTTTATTAAACCAAGTGGCTCATATTTTTACTCCAAGTAGGGACTTGACCCCTTTTTGTTGAAGTGACAAAGAGTTTCATCATATTTTAATTTCATTTCTTCTTAGCATGTTAAAGTATGGACTTCTTCACGTCTCAAGTTTCAGATTGTATTCGGTCAAATCAGACCTTGCTTCAGTATAAAGACTTCAAAGAGATATCAAGTCGGCTTAGTGCATTTCATCAAGGTCTCGTGACCATATTATTGTGTATAGAATAAAGAACTCTCCAAGTTAACACAAGGTTGACTTTTGAGACTTGCTTCCAAATATTTTTTGGTCACAACTTCTTTGTTTGCGAGAGTTGGTATGATATTATCGTTGAAAGGTGATTCGGTGACCTCAACAACATTTTGCTTCAAATCGACTTCCAAATTTGTAATACGATCACCAATTTCCTTTGACAAAACTTGCATTAAGTATATTAGACCCTGCAGTATTAAAAGATTTTCAAACTTGACGGTATTTAACTTCAAGGAGAAACATGAACCCTTATTATTCAAACCCTTGAATGTCGAAATATCCAAAACCCATCAAATAGCTCTACTTCTTCAAAGATTTTATCAAGATAGATTTTATATCATAATTTTTTTCCATTGTAACACACATGGCATCCATTCATCAAGAGATTTAAATCCTAGCAACAATAATCCAATATCCTTGGTCTACTAGGTGTGACTCTCCTACTGATGTGTACTTTACTTATCAAGGAGTACTTTATTCCAATGACAATTATCCCTTTGAGCGTTTATGACTAAATGTTCGAATAGAATCTTCAAGCTCCTTGGATCGGGTATATTATACGTAGGTTTCAAAGAATGATTAGACTCTTGAATCCCTAAGTAATCTATCATTGCAACATACCTCTGACTATCAAACAATGGCAAGATTTGAATAATTTTTCCAACGAATTGAGGAACATTGTTTATTTATACATTGCCTCATGGTTTCAAATACCATTTATAACTTTTACTTTCTATTCTGAACATCAAACATCTTTATATTTCGATTGTCATTTCATGAGGTATTTGAACAAAGATACAAATGAGATTCAACCTTTCTGAGAAATTTCAAATTTTGACAAAGGTATTGAGGTGTTTAGGACAGAAGCTCACGACGTCTTTAAATATACCCTTGATGGATTCTTAAAGTATCACAAGTCATAACTCAGAAACAAGACTTTTCAATCTGGCATCTTTAATGATCAATTATTTTAGATGATCCCTCAAGGCTTGTCAAGATATTGAATATAATAAACCAACCAGTATTGACATGATCCTTTACTAAGGAAGTAACTATATTTTTGCACGAATAAGCATTTTAATATATATGATCCAAGGGAAAAATTTCATACATACCTTGCATGAAGTAGGCACCAAGCACAAACTTGTTCTTGAAGTAACTCAAATCAATAATAATTATCTTTCTAATGCTTGCATAAAGACTTCTTGAAAATTATATAATTCTTATAGTTCTTCCATAATTAGTCTGTCACAACCTCAAATTCATGAAGAAATTTTCTGACTTTCGAACCTTTGGTTTGAGGCACTAAGGTTCGACCTTAATCATTTCACAAAGATAAAGGGGCTTGAACTTGTCCACTTTCTCATAGATAGAGAGCTTGAAATTGACACTTTCCACAATAATTTGCCTTGGTCTTATCATGGTCAACAACCTTGATGCAATGAATTACCTTATCCTTCGATCTATTTGCAGACTGTGGTATAGGATTTCAGCCTTCCACAAACAAGTCTTTTGCAGATTGAACTTATGGATTTCTTAAAAAAGTGATCTCAGTGCACCTTTCTTCACCATAACTCTGATACAATGTTGATAATCTAGTGTAGTAAAGACTAGTGCAATATTTCTATATGGTAACTACTTCTAATGATAAATTTTAACTTCTTTACACCATATTCACATCATCAAGCAGTTACACTTAGAAAAAATTCAACCATCAATAGATCAGTAGATCACAATGAAAAAAATAGACAAGAGACCAAAATTTCGGTCAGCGGGCAGGGCAAAACTCACAAGGAGAAAACCCAACAAATCTTTCCTTGTGAGAGAGAGAGTCAATTCATCAAATTGTACATCAACATATTCTATTTAAGACATCATGACATAGACAAAATCTAACCATCAAAACGACCTCCCACAACTGCCAAATCAATTCCATCGCCATCTAAAGGCAAACTTCCTCAAATTTGGTCTCCAAGAGAGTCTCTTCCTCAACCTCTTTCGGATCATCACAGAATCAAAAATTCGCATACTTAGCATCAATGTAGACCATAGACTTCACATAGTACAAACATTGCATAGGATAGACCACATACTTCGTATAGGAGCCACAAAACTCACATGTCACAAAGCAATGATGCTACAAAACTCGACCTAAGTCACAAAGAAATGGTGCTACAAAACTCGATCTAAGTCACAAAGAAATGGTGCCACAAAACTCGCACAAGCCTTAGAGAAATGATGCCACAAAACTTGTATAAGCCTTAGAGAAATGGTGTCACATAATTTGTGTAAGCATTAGAGAAATAGTGCCATAAAACTCACAATGTTCCACATAAACATAGTACCTCAGGTCTGCATGATTCCACGAAGATATAGTCCCTTGGACTTGCACACATGCCACAGAAGATATAAGCCACAAAGATGCAAGGTTCCTGAGAGATATTAGTGCACCAAAATAGAGATACACAAGATGATCTGAATCTACCTTTGAAGGACAACAAATAGGCTCAACATATAGTTATTCATCCAAGTGAAAAAACATGTCTCGCGGGGCATGCCAACATGATCTTGGAGGGGTCGACTTGAGTGTTCGAGGGGGCATAAATTCAATTTTTATTTCTTGATGAAAATACCGACCATGGCTAGTAAATTCCAACAGTCCGCATCTGCCAAGCCCAAGTGTCCCTGATCTCAGCACTCCATGTTGGTGAATCATTATAGAATAAGAACTAAGCCAATCATATTATAGATAAATACTTTTAAATATTAATAAAAAGTAGCCAAATTCAATCCACAAGGTTAAATTATCAAGAAGCTCCAAAACATTATGGTAAAAAACAAAGTAAAACCTAGTCAAAGGAAAAATCGAATGTGTCATACCATGCCTGCGACAGGTAATAATTCAATTGTGATATTTTATACACAATTTTGTTATTTGGGTGTATATATTTTGAATTTTAAAAAGTGTTGGAATGGTGATTTATTCCCTTTTGAAATGGTTAGAAAATACATAATATTTAATATGATTAAATATACAAGTAATAATTTTTAAATGGGGTGGTACTCTGTAAATCATACCTATAATGATTAATAGTTATTTATCATCTCCATTAAATTTAGTTCAAATTAAACAAATGGTGAAGGAAGAAGGTAAGTTTAGTATCCAACACACTTGGAGATTATGGCAATTGATGCCACACTCCTCTCAACAGTACCAACAATTTCGTCCTTACCTCTCAAATAATTTAGGCTGTAATTCTCTTCCACACACAGCCATTATGAAGCATGATCAAACTCATTAGATAGATTATATAATATCATGTTCATCCCCGGGATTAAATTCGATGAAACTTTGCTTCTTTTCCACACATGGACATTACGAAGCATGATCAAGCTTATTAGATAGATAATATGATATCATGTTCATCCCTGGGATTAAACTCGTTAATCACACACAACAGGGTAAGCCCTTTGACCTGGTGAATTTGGGCTTTTACTTACATTAGAGTTGTTGTTCTAGCTTACTCTTGGTTACAAAGTTCAGTATACACCCCTATTTTTTTGACTAAAACTAGTCATATCCCCTCACCCCCTTGACTTTATCCTTGTGTTAAGTCCCATCATCTCCCTGTGATCATTTTAACTTTCACAAGAAGTGTTTCCCTCAGTTTTATGATAGTTTGTCTCACAAATTTGATATGTAGGTCTATCCTCACCCCATCCCCATCAATTTTATATCCTTTTCAATTGTTGAGGTATAATCCTCTTCACAAATTATTTTTTGAAACCCCTCATGCCCTATAATTAGCCTCTAGCCATGTCTCCTCTCACCAACCTTTTATCCTAACCGTTTGTGGCCATCTTATCGATTTCCCATCATCCAACGCTCTACCACCCCTTATCAATGTCTTGGTTTCCCACACAGCAACAAAAATTCCAAGGCATGACATTAGCCAATATAACCATTCCAAGGGCGGTTGCAAAAGCCATCCCCTTACATGAACTTAGATCAATGCTAAAAATATATTGCCATTTACTTCGAGCACACAACTCCAAAGGCCTAAAATGAGATAAATCTTGCAGAAGAAGAGGCAAGAGTTGAGTGTTGTTTCAAGTGGGATGAAGAAGTAATATAAAATATTAAACAATGTATACCTAACATGGGCACACGCATAGGAATATTTAACATATATCTACAAGTAACGTATATTGTGATAAATCTTGACTATCTAACTTGGTCAAGTTTCAATATTATTTACAATTTTATATGTAATGAAATTTAATTTATTACTTAATTTTAAAATCAAAAAAAAAATCCACTTTGGTGTTTTGCCCCTCGCTTCTTAGTCCCTGTTCATGGCATGCGATTTTGAATTTTGTTGCCTTGTGTTTTCCAAGTTTGGCAGAAGTTTGGTGTTTGCTTACTATGGGTTTTAGTTTGTTTTATCATGATGGTCAATTTGTGATCTAGCATGGGCCTTCCCTAGTGCATTTTTGGTATGTCGGGAGGTGTCATTTCAATAGAAAGCCAAGGGCCTATTTTGTTGTCGCAACTTTTATATGTGATGTATTTGCAGTGGCGTCACGGTCTCTATATCTTGTGTTTTTTTGTAATGCATTGGCTTTGATTCCACATAAGATATTTGCATGTTTGGTAGGTTGAGAATTCAATTGAATCAAGTAATTATATTGGTGTCGACTTAAGCACATTTTCTAATTGAGTTATTTTCCATTGGTTTTTTTCATATTGGTCTTAGATTCTAATCTCTTGATTATATATGTTCGAGAAAGAAAAGCAAACCCATAAGGAAGCTCTTTGAAATTTTTATATAAACATGATTTTTAAGTAATATAAACGCTTCAATCCACAAACAAACAAAAAAAATCCATAAACAATTATTAACTTCTTTTGAAACCTTAAACTTAAATACATATAAAAATATGTTATTAGTTATATTATTATGAAAATCAATTCTCCTATCCATATTTTATTTGTTATTAGTTATAATATTATGAAAATTAATTCTCCTATCCATTAATTCTCCTATCCATACAAGTTATTAAAATAATAGTAATAAATCTCTTATTTTATTATTATTATTTATATGATGTTATGAGTTTCAATGTTATTTTATTCTAATAAATTTTAGTACAAACATTATTAAAATTTACTTTAATTTTTTAAATTACAATTAAAATTATTATTACATATATATATATATATATATATATATATATTATCATTTATAAATTTGAATTAAACCATCTTTATTAAAATGATATTATAAGAAAAATTTTGTAGGTAATAGAAAAAATATAACTTTGCATATCAAAAAATTAATAGTTAGAACAATTTTTATTTTTTTTTTATTTTTTTTTTATTATTATTTTTTTTCTCTCTGTATAAAGACTATTCTATTAAGATTAAAAAAGAAAAATATTTACAAAGAGGTTTGAGGCTTTGAGGGCGCTGTAGCCTGTCCTCTGTCAGAAAAACCGTTGCGATTAGCACATTGCCTTCTGTTTACAAAGATGAAAATCATAGACCCAAGACTAAATAGAGCCAGATAAGATCGATGCTTTAGTATGAGCCGCCCTATTACAAAATTCTAATCTTTGCCACTATTACAAAAAAACTGGAAAGCCAAAATCATATCCTGGAGGATGAGAAAAACCATACTGATGATATCAGAAGCCATACCCCCTGAGAATTACACCCAAAAACCAGAAATCCTGAGATGACTTGTTGAGGCAGAAGTAGTTATGCCTGAGGTGGCGAGTCTGTGTCGCCTTCATTTGCCTTGTTGGGAGAGCTTACCCAATGAACCATCACGTTATCTTCAACTTCCATCGTGTTGCAGTCTGGAGGAGTCATTAGGTGCAGAACGCTGCCAGAGAATTGCGCTGGTGTACAGGCTATGATATTCTCTTGAGAAGAATCTTGCTGATGGGGAGAATCTTCTTGTTGGCCTTCTTCCTGCAACGCAGCGGGATTATTGAGGACATCACCATCCAAGCTGCCCTGATAGTCACTGGAATTTTGAGAAAGAGACTGATCCTTGGAGGTTTCAACTGAGCCTGTGAGCTCATCTTCTTCCTCCGAGAAGATGACAGTTATAATAGCTGAGATAGTCGGTTTGTTACGCCTGCTTTTGAATTTGAACCGGGATGAGTGAAAAGAGTTGTTTAGGGAGGGTCCAGAGTGGTCTGATGGCGGAGAAGACGGCGAGGCAGAGGCTAACGGGGTAATACGTCGAGGTCTTGTGCCACCACGACCCCTAGACCCTCCACGGGATCCTGAGTTACTACCCCGCCTGGGAATACCACGACGCCGGGCCATTGCAGAATGGATTATCAAATTGAAATTGCTGAAGGACTGAGGGAGAAAGGGAAGCGACTCGCCACAAATTAAAAGAAACCGGAGTGAAAAGACCTCCGTTCTGAAGCTGGTTAGAAGTGAGCGATTATGAAGCCATGGTGGCTTCCAAATGCTCTGTGTTGCGCCAAAGTTCTGAGAACATAACCACCATAGAGTATCACTACCTGAATAAACCGGATCGACTCTGTCACTATCTGAAGAGACCCGAACAAATGAACCGTGAATTGTGCGCGCCATCCTGAAATCCTTTCCCTGCGTGCCTTGAACCCGAAGCTTCATAAATGCTAATTAATGGCCTGCCACGAACCGCCAAACCTACTCCAGGTATTGCCAGATGCCGACGTTGCGTGCTCGAGCTTTAACATCTCATTAAGGAACCCGCATCCAGGTATAGTTAGAACAATTTTAGAGGACTATGAAAAATCTTATATTTAAGAATGTAATAGCACGAACCAAATTCGAATTTAATTAATAAAAAATTAATTATTACTTAAAAAATATTTTAAAAATAAAAAAATAAATTCAATATTCATAAATACACTTACTATAATTCAATGATCCAAATTGATTGATCCAAATTGATTATTAATAGACTTTGAACCATAAATATTAATTTAAATGACGAGAAAATACCAATTCACAATGTGTTTAGACATCACTTAAATTGTAGACTTAAGGTTAGAATTTGATTATCTTTATATTATTTTAATGTGAGAGTTTTATTATCTTTATTTCTTAAGTAAAGTTTTGTGATTTTATATTTTTTTTGGTGCCTTATAAAAAAATAAAAAAATTAACCTAAATAAATCCACAACACATTTACACAATAGACTTTTAAAATTAGTTTAATCCACTATATACATTAAAATCTGAACCTAAATCTCTATCACAATATTTTTTTATATGAAATATTAAACCATATTAACAAAAATATTATTTATTATTGTTATTTTAATTTGTATGGTGAATAGGAAAATGTAATATCCCAAATCTTTAAAAAAATAAATGTAATATATAAAGGTGTTAGGTTAAAAGTAATTAATAATTTTAAATAACAATAATAATTATATATAATATTTTAATATATTTTTAAACTAGTATAATATTAAAAACTAATATAAAAAAATAATATGGTAAGAGTTTAATAAATTTCATATTACATTTATTTACATGAGTTTCTATTAATTTTTTTTTATACAATTAGTTGCTTAAATTATAGTGGGCAATTGTCCACATGGAATTGTGTTGTGCAAACACTGCAATAAAACAATTAGTCATCAACCAATTAGAAAAAAATAATTTACATATATATATATATATATATATATATATATATATATATAGTTTAATATTTATTTTATTCAAATCCCCGATGGGGGTGAGGATCTTGGAGCATGTGGCCACCAAGTCCCATGATCATTAATAGTTTGTGTATCGGTGAAGGACTGGCCTCCCAGTCCTTTCATCTGAACCGGTCTAACGGGAGTGTAATTGCAATTTTAAATGTGATTGCGTGAAACCTTGTCTTGTCTCGGCGAATGTGGCTAGTGAAATTTTAACGAGCGGGATGGCTCAGTAAGACGACATTTGCATTTGTGTTTCATTCTTGTGTTGGGCTCCTGGTCGGTATTCTGCAAGCAAGTGCAAGAGTCGGCGGTGGGCTTTCAGTGCTGGGTTGCGACATCTGATCTTCCCTTGCGACTCTTGGCTGTGTGAATTCATTATCGTTTTGCTCCAAATGCACCCCGAGTTTTATTGCACTTGCATAGTGCGGTTGCGGGTAATTGGGGGAACTTGGTATTTTTGCCTTCGATGTATTTTGGAAGATGTGAGTAGTTGTTCCGTTGGAGGCGTCTGGAGGAAAAAATATACAATGTATGAGCTATGGAGGTGGTGTTGTTGCGGGTGGCAGTGATTATGCGAGGGATTCTTATTTTTTGGTGCTTGGTCCAAAATTGGCGTGCCTGGTGGTTTCGTGGGTGTTTCTCTGTGTGCGGTGAAGATAGAGGGGAGCGTCAACCTGGGGTGAGTTTCTCCCGCCTTCTCCTTCTCAAGTAACTTGCGTTCTCGCCGGGGTGCTCAATTGGTGGCAAGGTGGTAGTTGGGTTGTAGCATGTGGTCGTCTGTGGAGCACTGTGGGTGAAGGGAGATCTAGTCTTTCGGTGTGGAGGTCTGGGAAAATTTCAGTGGTTCAGACTCTAAATACTGTTGGGGGATTTGGCTTTCCTAAACTGTTCAATATGCGACCTTCCTCGCGTCATGGGGGCTCCTCCCCCATTGCCAAATCAGGCTCTGTGGGTCACGAGGACTAGGCGAGTTTGGCTACTTCAGAAGATTTGGCAATGGTGGTAACCAGGACGCGCTGGTGTGGCAAGACTGCTAGCCGCTCCTAGCTATCGGTTGTTGGAATGCACATCGGTCGTGGTAGCATAAAGTAGGTTTCCCGTGGAGATGGATGTGGAGGTCTCAGCAACCTCAGCGAAGTGGTGGTGTGCGGTGAGGTGGAATGAATAGATGGGGGTTTGGTCGGCTTGCAACTCCCAACCAGTAGGTAATTCAACATTGTTGTCTAGAGAATTATCGCGAACTAATTCAATCTCTACTAGATCGAGTAGAGTCAGTTGAACGGGTTTGAAGGGAGGAACATGCCGAGTTGGTGGCCACCTTGGACATAATGCATTACTTTCAGTGCTAGGTCATTAAGCGAGTGTTGGTGGTGTGGCGAGGCCAAAACCACCTTGCATAAAACATGGAAAAGCTGGAGACTTGGCTAGCGCACTTTGAAGGACGTGCAACTTCTACCCTCTGCCACCTCCAGGAACTGCCCAAGATGACACAACTTCCATTACGTGGGATGATTGGTATGCTATCAATTGTTTTTTATGTATTGTTTGTCTTTTGGTTCCTTTGGCCCTCTCGTTTATGGATGTTGTCATGAGCCTCATTTTTTTATTTTTGTCACCTGCTATACACATTGGTCAACAAACCCGGTCGGGGTGAGACCACTTGCTTTTTGCTCTATTGGATGAATAATTTTTATAAATTTTTCAAATCTATACATGTCTTTAACTCAAATATTACTTATTATTATTATTATAAATAACAATAATAATAATAATTTAAAATAAAATTATATTTTAGTTAATTTTTATCATTCTTTGTAATGTGAGATGTATTACTGAAATACGTGTTTTGAGGTTGGTATAGGTTGTGTCTAGATTAGATCAGATCAGGGGAGTGGGCGATCTGTAATCTGAACTAGGGTTTTGCTTTAGGGTTTTGTCGCTGGTCACCATGGCGGGGCGTGGAGGAGGGAGTTCAGCTCCCTCCTACAGTCAAGTGGTTGCGGACAGAAGCAAGGGAGTTGGATCACATCGCTTCAAGAAACCAATGGAGGTGGTAACAGAGGCTAAGAATACAGAAAAATCAGAAACTATCAGACCTCAAGGACAGGAAGAGAATCATGAAGAAGCTAGTAAGGAGAAGAGGACAAAGGTTAGCAGTCAAAAAGTTGCTCCTATGAGTACATCAGGGGTCTGTAAACCCAAGTCGACCACTATTTCTCAAGTCGTTTTAAGTGACCCAGCGCTGCAAGTGCACAAAGACCACATGGCGGAATATGCTGTTATATGTAAATTTATGGGGATTTGGCTGACGAAGAAGGCTTTGCAAGCATGGATAAGGAACCACTGGAAACCAAAGGGGGAAATTGACCTTCATCTTGGGTCCAAAGGCTTCATCACAGTGGTGTTCACAAGCTTAGAGGATAAAGACAGAGTGTTCGAGGGAGGACCCTATTTTTACGCTTCTGCAGGCCTTTATATGAGACCATGGGTAATGAACTTTGTCCCAGAACGAGAAACTTTCACCTCGATGCCGGTATGGATAAGACTCTATTCCCTTCCTTTAGATTATTCACTGCCGGAGTCTCTAAAGGCTATCGGCAACAAGCTAGGGCATTTTATAAAGATCTCAGATGCTACTCTAAGAGGCAAATACACTTCCTTTACCCGGATATGTGTGGAAATGGACTTATCTGGGGCACTTCCGGATGCAATCATTTTAGAAGTGTATGACGAGGAATGGGTGCAGGCGGTGGACTATGAACACGTCCCATTTAGGTGTCGTAAGTGCCATGAACATGGGCACCTATACAGGGACTGCCCATTAAACAAGCTGGAGAGCTATACGAAAGCCACTACAGGTAAGGATCCCGAAGGTTTTACTAAGGTTGGGGGTAAATGGAAAGGAGGCAAGCGCTACCAAAAGAAAATTAATGAAGATGGACAACCGAGCCACAATATTTTCAAGATCTTAGAAGGAGTCGAAAACAATGGGACAAACCAGGAATTAGAGAATATTCCCACTGAGAAGGAAAGAGATGCTAATATGGAGGATATACCAGAAAACATCAAACAAAAGGATGATATGTTGAGCATTATGGAGCTCATTAGGGGCCATGAGATGACCCCATGCGAGGCTGGAACGAAAGACCATGAACTGCAGGAGATTCTAGAGAGGGAGAATTTGGATCTAGAAAAGTTTCTGGAGTAGGGAATCACCAAAGGGGTAGACTCTCTGCCAAAAGAGGAGTTTGATAGGGTTCAATAGCTCTTCCTCTGGAGAGACAAACGAAGTGTTTTGGAGTCAAAAGAAACCATGAAAGCCAGGAGAATATGGGAGTGAAAATGATGGAGGATACACCATTGCATTCTTCCAAGAACCCGAGTAGGAAAAGAGGAAGAAAAAAACAGAATGAGCTGCTGATTAAATGTGGGAAACTTATGATTAACTCATGTAAGATGAGGGATCTTACCAGTTACTCCTTTTACAAACCTTTCTTAATGAAGCTTACAACCTAGAACATTAGGGGTCTAGGAAGTAAAAGGAAACAAAGAACTCTTAGCAGTAGAATGAAAGAAGAAAAATCAGATATGGTTTTTATTTAGGAAACAAAATGTTCGATGGACAAGATAAGAGAGATACACATCAAATGGTTAATCAAGTTTGAGTATCTAGAGGTTAAATAAGATAACTCGGCGGGTGGGATTCTTACTCTATGGGATCCTCAAAAACTTGGAATCCTAGATGCTGAAGCTTCTAGGAATTATCTATCGTTGGTGATTCTACCTCTAGGTGATAAGGAGATCTACATGATCACTAACATCTATGGTCCTCAAAAAATAGAAGACAAACTTAAGCTTCTCACCTCCCTTGAGAAGCTGAGAGAGAGATATCTTGATATGCCTCGAATTCTGGCTGGGGATTTCAATATGATCAGATCTCCTATAGAGAAAAAAGGAGGTACTAGAAAACTAGGCAGAGACTCCATTGCCTTCCAGACATTCATGAATAACATGGGGCCAGTGGACACCGAAACAGTAAATGGCACTTTTACTTGGAATAATAAGAGGGGAGGGGCTTCTCAAGTCGCCTCTAAACTAGATAGATTCATAATCTCAGAGGACCTCCTTCTCATAGGCCTTGATATGTCAGCTTTAATCCTTCCCTTCGGAGGCTCAGACCACTGGCCTGTCTAGCTTGAAGCTACTTTTATGGGTACACCGAGGAACAAACCTTTCAGGTTTGAAAATGTCTGGCTCTCTCACCCTGACTTCACCATCAATATTGACAAATGGTGGATGGAAGATATGCCTATTCAAGGCTCTAAAATGTTCATGTTGCAGCAAAGACTTAAACACATCAAATCTAGGCTTAAATATTGGAACACAAAAGAGTTTGGTAATATTTTTAAAGCCAAAAGAGAAGTTGAGCAAAAACTTCAGGAGATTAATCAGATCATCATCTCAGAAGGTTTTACCGAGGAACGGAAAGTTCAGGCTGACTCTCTTTAGAATGAATGGGACGATCGGTGCATGCAAGAGGAGATTTTCTAGAGACAGAAATCGAGGGTGCAGTGGATTAGAGAAGGAGAAAGGAACACGAAGTTTTTTCATAGATCAACCTTGGATCATAGATCACATAACAAAATTTCAAAATTTAAATATTCTCAAGGGAAAGAGCTCGTCTCTCACAAATAAATGGAATCTGTCCTAGTTCAGCGCTTCCTTAGCATTGCATAGGAGCCTCTCGTCGACAGATCTTAGTTCATTAAAAAATTCACAAAGGTCATTCCTAAGCTTGTAACCAGGGAAGACAACCACAATCTTAACAAGCCTGTGTCTGAAGAGGAGGTTAGTGAAGTTATCAATGAGATGCAGAATGGGAAAGCTCCTTACCCTGATGGTTTCAATGTGGACTTCTTCAAAGCTTGCTGGAAAACAGTCAAACAAGATATCCTTGATGTTGTGGAGGACTCTAGAAGATCCAAAACTGTTTTGAAAGCTCTTAATGCCTCTCTCATAGCTTTGATTCCAAAGCAGGAAAAGGCTATGACACCGGACAGATTCAGACACATAGCCTTATGTAATGTGGTGTACAAAATTATTTCCAAAGTGATTGCTAACAGACTCAAGCCTCTTCTTCCTTCTCTCGTCTCAGAGGAGAAAACTGGATTTGTGGAAGGAAGACAGATTCTCAACAACATCATACAAGCTCACAAGGTGGTACACTCTCTTAAGATCAATAAGCAAGCTGGTATGATCATGTAGCTTGACCTAGCAAAAGCTTATGATAAGCTAAGTTGGTCTTACATCAGGGTAGTGCTAAGAGCTTATGGCTTCGACCACAACTAGATAAGATGGGTTATGGCCCTTGTATCCACGACCAACTTCTCCATTCTGCTTAACGGTTCTCCCTCCAGAACCTTTATGCCTTCTAGGGGTCTCAGACAAGGGGATCCGCTCTCCCCCTTCCTCTTTGTTCTCATGATGGAAGGGCTAGGCAGAGCGATCAAAATGGAAAATGTTGAAGGAAGAATCCAGGGTCTGAAACTTACCCCGGATGGTGCTTTTTATACTCATCAACAATTTGTTGATGACACAATACTGCAAGGCATTCCTACGGTCAAGGAAGCCAAAGCTTTCAAAGAAATCCTGAACGACTTTGCATTGGCTGCTGGTACAGAGGTAAGCCTTGACAAATCAAAGGTGTTATTTTTTAACATTGACATTGCTATTCAGAGGAACCTCACCAAAAATCTTGGGTTTGAAAGGGATCAGTTACCTTCCAAATACCTTGGAATGCATCTTACTGACAAACCTCTGAGCAAGGGAGTGTGGGAGCTGGTAAGTAATAAACTTCAGGAGAAAGTCAGGAAATGGACCTGCAAGTCTTTGAATTTGGCGTGGCGACTTGTGCTTACAAAGGCTGTCCTGCAGGCTATACGCATTTTCATGTTTTCAGCTCTTCTTGCTCCTAAAGGAGTTATGCAACAAATCAAGAGTATTCAACGAGATTTTCTTTGGGGCAAAGGGAAAGAGAAAAAGAAGTGGCTTTGGTAGCTTGGGACAAGCTCTGCAAACCTAAGGCCCATGGTGGTTTGGGGCTTCATGACCCTGAAATCCTCGGTAGAGTTTCGAGAGCCAAACTTTGGTGGAGGTGGCTCAAGGAATCGGCAACCCCTTGGGCCAAGCTTTGGAAGCAGAAATATGCAAATAATTGGCAGGAGAGGGATCATATCGGAATGTCAGGGCTCATAAAGGGCTCCCACATTTGGAACCTTGCTTGGGAGAATATTGCCATGGTCTAGCAACATAGTTTCTGGGAGATTCGAGCTGGGAAACTTGCACGGTTTTGGTAGGATAACGGACAACATGAACCAAATTTGTTTAGAGAAGAACTAACCTCTCTCAAAATTGACACTGACAACAAAGGTTTAATTATAGTAAGTGACTTCTGGGATCAGGTAAGGGACAATGGTAAATGGAGAATGTGGAAGGATCTTGGTTATAGTGAAGAGAGTCCTTTGAAGGCCTAGGCAGATTCTCTTGCTCTTGACTTGGAGCAGAGGAAGATTTTGGTGTCATCCTCGTCTGACCAACTGAGATGGGGTCGAAACACCGAAGGCACCTTTAACCTCAAAGAAGCTAAATGCATGGCCCTAGGTTTTGATTATCCAAACCCTGATCAGGTTTGGAATGACCTTTGGCAGAACTCGCAATGGATGAAAATCAAGTTGTTTATGTGGTTGGTTCACCAAAAGAAAATTCTCACATGGGAGAATCTTCTGAAAAGGGGCTTTGTTGGCCCATCCAAATGCCATCTATGTGGCTTACAAGAGGAGACAATGGAACATTTACTAAACCTCTGCCCCTTCACCTCTACCTTGTGGGATTGGGCGGCCTCATTCTTCAGGAAAATTGACAGGGACTAACTCAACATCACCAACACTTTGAAGAATTGCAGGAAAGACTTCTCAGGTAATGAAATCCTTAACAAGGCTTGGAATTTGGTTCCAGGATTTATTATCTGGGATGTCTAGAAAGAACGCAATGGCAGGATTTTCAAGAACAAAACAGGCTTGACCTAGAACATCATTGTCCAAATTTTACGACAACTCAAAGATACAGTAGGAGCCCTTATGTGGAAAATTCTTGAGGACCCCCCTTCATCCCAGGATGCTCTCATAATGTTATAGTTGGGTTTCCATTCTCTGGTTCCCTAAGGCACTGATAAGGGTGTGAGCAAAACAACTGCTGGTAAAGATATCTGGCAGCCTGCTCCTCATGGTTTTTTGAAAATCAATATAGACAGGGCTTCTAAGGGCATCCCAGGGATGGATGGATTTGGCGGTGTCATAAGAGATGAGCAGGGGCACATAAAGGATATCTTTCACAGTCATTTGGGCACTGCCACTGATAACATGGCGGAGCTCATGGCCTTAGAGAAGTGCCTGGAAATCCTGATGGAGTCAAATTTACACAATACCATCATTGAAGTTGACTCTGAATTAGTCATTAATGCAGCCAAGAAAATGTGTAATGGAACGACACTTGGGAAAGTGTCGAAACATTGGAGGCTCTCGCAGGTCTTTCAGCGTATTCATTCCCAATTGCGACCCTTGAGAACCGTCATCTTCGTTCATGTGCGAAGAAAATCCAATATTCTCATTTTTTTTTGCAAGTTTGGTAGGACTCTCTGATTTTCGAGTTTACATGTCCATTATTCACCCCGTTACCCTCCCCCGTAGCGGGGTGAATAATGGACATGTAAACTCGAAAAGCCAATATGTTATTTGATCGTCTGGCGAATGAAGGAGTGCTATGTAAGGAAAGCTATATTCGGTACGACTGGGATTCTATACCCTCTCGTAAACTGCGTGATGATTGTCAACGACAGGTAGCCAAAGATATGGTGTACTTCCAGACCATGAATAATAAGCAGGAGGAAGACTAGCGGAAGGGCTGCAGGCCATAGGTTTTGATGGCCTTTGTTATCAAATGGATATCGGGTTTTAAAATGGTCAGAGGTTAAGTCTAAGAGCGGACCCGAAGTTTTATAGACCAATGGTTTATAATCTATATCGGCTGCGTGAAGCAGGTAAGTGTCGCACAAGTTTCCGATTCGATATCATTGAGGACCGCTGGATCAAATGGGTCTTGATCGAATGGATATCGGGTTTTAAAAGGATCAGAGGTTAAGTCTAAGAGCGGACCCGAAGTTTTATAGACCAATGGTTTATAATCTATATTGGCTTCCTGAAGCGGGTAAGTTTTGCGCAAGTTTCTAATTCGATATCATTGAGGACCGTCGTATCAAATGGGTTTTGATCGAATAGATATCAGGTTTTAAAATGATCAGAGGTTAAGTCTAAGAGTGGATCCAAAGTTTTATAGACCAATGGTTTATAATTTATATCGGCTCCGTGAAGTGGGTAAGTGTCGCGCAAGTTTCTGGTGCAATATCATTAAGGATCGTCTGATCATTTGGGTTCTTATCGAATGGATATCGGGTTTTAAAATGGTCGGAGGTTTTGTGTGTAAGGTTTTGGGTTTTGTTGACCCTGTTGTTTGTTAATCTTCAACATGTCTGTCTTTTGTTGGTCTTTACACTTGTAAAGATGTGTACCATATGTAATCTTTTTTTCGGTTGAAGGCTCCACTCTTACTTGACCAAAAAAAACATGTTTTGATGCTTATCATAGATTTGGATTGAATATTGATATTTACCAACTATTTAATTTATATAATTGCACTATTAATAAAAGTATGTGAAAATACACTATTTAATTTGTACAATACTAAAGGAATAAGCACATAAAATTATATGAAGAAAATACAAGATCTATAAATAGAAATGAATGTATAATTATATTTTAATAGATTCTAACACGAAAAGATTTGGTGGAAGGTATTTGGCAAGAAAATAGTAATATTTTTTATAAAATTAGTAATATATATATATATATATATATAGTAAGCTTGGTATGACTACATCTTCATCATGTCCAACTTCTCACCCTAATCAGGGGGGATAGCACAAGATTTGAACCCAAGGCTTACGATTCGGTGAGACACGACCATTGCCAATTGAGCTACCCCTAGCGGACAATAATTAATATTATATTAAAAGTAGAGTAATGAACAAATAAATAATAAATATAATTTTTAATGTAAATACAATTTTTAACGTAAATTGTAACACCCTCCTCCCGCATCTACCCAAGTAACCGACCAACTGGGGTAAACATGTGACAAGAGGCTACTATGATGAGATTCAGCCTCCTATGTGACCTTAAGGAAGTGGAGTCGATGGAAACACAACATACAAACCTTCCACACCAGTAGCAAGACTCCCAAGAACCATCCCAACCTCTCAGGTAACCAACCCCTGGGTCCCACTGAGTTTTTAGACCAATTAACCCTCGAATGCTCCCATTATATGGGCATGCATGTGTCCAGAAGGCTCTCGACGCTCCCACAACATGGTATGCCAACATCTAGGGATTATTTTGCTTAATGTTGTGCTAGTGTCCTCGGGATTTGAGCCACCTTTTTAGGCCCAGAGCTGAGGTCACTGCCCATAATTCGATGATACCTTCATAATAGAAAGATAACAATGGAATGATGATAAAATTGAAATTACTTAAACAAACCCTTGACCGGACCCCTACTAGCCATGGCAGCAATTTCATCAAACATATTTCAAATGTGTAATCTACACGTATAAACAACAAATTTAAGCATAGGGGTCTCATACTTATCTGAGAATCGCTAAGAAGCATTAGCTGCATTATTATCTATTAGGTCATAGATACATTGTTAATTCATTTACAAATCAAAACATGTGGAAATCCATACATCATTCTGTCATAATACATGCTTATAACCATCATAATAACAACATAAATATCAAGGATACATCAGCCATAAAATACACATATAAACAAGTACATTTATACATAAGATATCAAGGAGAGAACCTCTTATTAATGAATGCAAAATCCAATCGGGGATGAGACTACCACGTTCCACCCGACCATAGAATGGTTGAGCCAAATCTCTCTTCAGCCATTCACCCCTGTGCCATATTCCAAGCATGAATGTTGGACTCAAACCAAAAGAACCAACCAGGGCATCCCGAGGCTAAACCACCTCACCCTCATCAATAAAAACCAGACTTTATTGTAATCCAAACTGGATCACTAGGGCAACACAATAAACATGTAATAACATGCTTTACCATGATCTCCACGAGACCACTGGGCAAAAACAAGCATGGACGCCACAAGATTTCTCCACCTACACCGTGAGGAATTTTCATGTCTCCTAGTCTTTCAAGCTTTACCGCAATCCACAGTCTGATCTAGGGATCACTAGGCCCTAAATCGAGACACCACCCTCTAGGCTTCATCGTATCCTGCCATTCAACGATAAGGATTCCTAGGCCTAATCAAGGGCAACCACCTCTAGGATTTACCATATATCCCGCCATTCACCGATCGAGGATTCCTAGTCCCACCGAGGCAACACAAAATTCGGCTTTACTGCAACCCATAGTCCAGTTCAGGGGTCACTAGGCCATGTGTTATATCATTCAGAGATCCACCTCACTCAGCTTTGAATCCATTCGACAATCCAACTCAACCAAAACATGAGAACCCCATCACACGATGACTATCCAGAAATGGAAAGGCTAGGCTGAAAACACACCTGGAAAAACCCATGCCATAACATCAAAAGAACCAAATACAATACCATGCATGCCAAAACTAGCAAGGAAAACACACATGAAATCGATACTTGCAAAGAATACTGTTGTAGCTACTTGATCCTGCTCTTCCTTGCTTGCTCCTTCCTTCCTCTTGCCTTCTTTTCCTTTCTTGATCCAATACCAAAGTGCTCCAAGAAAACTCTAAGTGCCTAAGAGTGAGAGAGAGAGAGAGAGAATAATGAGAGAGCTCCAAAACTGAACTGGAAAAAGGTTACAAACTGATCCTTACAAGCCTTTTTATCAACTAGGCCTCTATTTTCTTGATTTTTCATTATTTTCCTTCATTTTTCTCTTCACATGCAACCTCTGACCTTTCCCTACTTTTTCTCCTAATTTCCATTATTTTCATAAATAAATGTGCCAAAAATATCATTTTGCCTTTCCAAAGCCTTAGCCATTGCCTTTGTCAATTTCCTTAGCCATAATAAACCAAATGAACACCCACACTAGGATGTCTTGGCCAACATTCAACTTGGAATAAGTGTCCCATCAATCGTGGTATTATTTTGCCTTTATTAACTTTTATCACATGGAATTTTCACGAGGACTTTTACATAACTAAGCAACAATTTAAAAATAAATTATATTAAAATTATATACAAATCAATTATATAATAATTTTTAATGCAAATTATATAATAAAATTAACTTTATAAAATTCTATTATTTCATAAAATACATATTTTATAATACTTTAGTTATCTTGGCAACATTAGGTGTGCTTTGAGAGGAGGTTTTTTTGGCGATATTTGCGACAATTTGGCTTTGGTAGATTTTTTCGATTATGTTTCGAATTTGTGGATTTCCAAAATTTTTAAGATCTTTAAGGGTTTTGAATCTATTTTTACATTAAAAGTATAATATAATTTAAATGATAAACCATTGTGATTTTGTGTTTATCAGATTCAGATGAAAACCATTCCTCTGTCCTTAACTTATTGACCTTTGATACATATTCACATCTTTAACATTTGATAATCTACCCACTATTGAGTGTTTTGTACACCTCATATTTGAGTGTTTTCATGTTGTTGTTAGAGTCTATAAAATATCTCTTGAAAATCACAAACTTCACATATATTAATTTTAAAACAAATATTTATCTATAATGTATGTACTATGGATATTGTAAGCATTGCAAATAAGTTTAAATATTTTTTTCCTATTTTTTTAATAATATTTGTGATAATATAATTTATATATATATATATATCATTGTCTATTCTACGCTTTATGGGCTTTTGTTTTTGTCAAGGCTATCCGTGATATGAAGGTAACCAGTTCGAAGCTCCATGGACAAAAATTTGGCCATGTTAGGGGTTGGTGTGGCCAAGGCCGAATGTGATCGTCGGGTGACGTTGACGACGTAGATGTCCTTGGGATGCAGTTTCTCAAGCCAATAGTTAAGCGTGCATTAATCTCAGGACTCACACAATTTTACAAATAAATAAATAAATAAATTAATACAAAATAAAATGAATGAAATAAATATTTATAATATTTAATATTTATGAGTCCCAGGGGGTAGCTCAATTAGTGATCGAAGTAATGTAAGTTTTGAGAAAATTGAGAGATCCAAGGTTCAAATCCCCTCGGTTGTGACTTGATTTATGGAGAGGAGGATAGGTCGTAGACCCCCATAATTTTTTTGGTAGCTACGTGTCAACCGAGCTACTGGGTTCCTCTCGAATACAAAATAAATAAATCAATATTTACGAGTTTTAAGTCTGGTTTTCATTAAAATAATATTAAAGCTTACCAAGATTTGTTTAATGGAAAAATGGCCTATTAAAAATAAATACAAGCTACAACAAAACTAATAGAATTTACGGGGCACTTGTATGACCCTCCATAATTTCTCTGAACCAAATCCTCGACCCGCTGGCTTATTGTGCAATCGCTTGCAACACCTATATGGCTATACGACCACGCGAAGGGTTGTTGTATGGCCCACATAAAGTGGAAAACTCTCATATGTGGTACAATTTATCCCAAGCACATATACCTTTAATTAAATGGTTCTCAAGGCTTTAAGAAACCAGTTAGTGTTGTATTAACTAGTTCTTCATCATCAACCCTTTCCCCCATTGCTACAAACTAATCACAATCTAAGTGATCCTCGTGAGGTAGCTAGTAGCATTGTCATATTTGGACATTTGCACGAATATAAGCTTATTCCTCAATATTATTGCTCTGTTAATATTATCACTTAGGAAAAGATCCACTAGAGCTTTAAACATTTTTTTGGCCGACTGTTTGTCAGACAAGTGAGGAGTCAAATCATCCTTCATTGTATCTAAGACCAACCTCTAGGCTCTAATATTCTTCTTCTCACAAGCTACTAATTGTTGCAAATTTGTCAGTGGGGGAATTACCTTGACAACTGTTTCCCAAAGGTCATTTTCCTTCAAAAGCAAAGTAACACTTGCTTGCTAAGATAAGAAGTTTGATGCCCCATCCAATTTGTCTCTAGACTTGACTCTTCTTGTTGTCATTTTTCAAATATTAGGACATTATCGTGTATTTATGCTTGGTACTTTAAGCACCCACGGGATTTACCTTTGGTTTATTGATATACAATGATATGCAATTTATACTTAGAGATTAGCCTCCTCTTAGGAGTGTAAGCTTTGATACCATGTCAATTTTACAACCCCATAACTTGACAAATTATTACATTGTGATTTCCTCGCTAAAAATTAAATTTAATACAACTCGCACAATAGTATGAATACACCAGGGTTTTAATTAGCGAAATAAAAAATTACAGCAGAAGCAAATAAAATAAATTTCCACAACGCACAACAAAAATTTATGCCCTTCAAATCAACTTCTCATTAAAATAATACCAAAGCTTACAAGAGCTGCCTTATTAGGAAGATGACCCATTGAAAACAGATACAAGCTATAGTAAAAAAAATAGAATTTATTAGGCACATGTATGGTTTGTACAACCCTTTAGAATTTCCACGAATCAAACCCCCAACTTGTTGGCTTACTGTATAGACTCGCGTTGCACCTATACGGTTGTATGACTGCATGTACGACTATTGCGCAACCTACGAAACTCTCTCGTGTTTACACTATGCAATGACCTGTTGTATGCCTAATGTTGCGTTGCCTTGTACAACATGCATGCATCTGATCCTTTTGCTACAATTTTTTGCTTGTTGTCTTCTTCGGACCTGCTCACTAGATGAAAGTCCCTTATCACCCTTGTTGAGATTACTTAATATCCCTCATGTCTTTCCCCTTCACTTAACCTTGCTTTTATTAAAAAAACACTTTATGTTAATAATTCATTTTATTCAAATGAATTTGTTACAAGGAGGACTTTAGATGACTTCTACAAATCTCAACAATTAGACCTGTGCACAAGTACCTATCTCAGCTACATATATCTATAAAAAATTTAGTGCATAAATGAATTTAGCACTCTCAAAATCCTTATACCTATTTAAGCTACATATATCTATAAAAAAATTTAGTGCATAAATGAATTTAGCACTCTCAAAATCCATATACCTATATGAACTACAAATATCTATCAATTTTTTAGTGCATAAATAAATTTAGCACTCTCAACATCCCTATTGCAATGAAGGTGTGCAATCTCAATAATGGATATTTATAATGACAATGATGTTGTGATTGATATATATGTGTGAGAGAATTTTGAGGAGAAATACTTAGAAAAATGAGAACGTAAAAGGTTCAAATCACAACATGTTTAAACTACGCTTAAAGATTACAAGTTGAAAATTTTGTGGTGTATATTATTATTGGAATTTTTTAGGTAAGCACATAAAACACTTCAAGATATTATGTTTATGTCTCTCACTTGTGTATTGTGAATAGTTTAACCCAACCATAATATGGTGTGTTGAATCTTATAAACTTTGCGCAATTTAGTTGTGTTGTAGAACAATGGTAACCATTGCACATTAAGTCATTCTTTAATTGAGAGGCCTTATTTCCTTGGAGTTATGATTTCTCCCCATTCTCTTGGTAGTTATGATGTGTCAATATGGTAAATGTGGAATAAGGGACTTCATAAAGATTTCCTTGTCTATTTAGTATAATGTTTGTCTTTATTATTTCTTGTTGTTTTTAGCGCCATGTAATTGGTAAATTGATTATAAGTAAATATCTCAAGTTAAATGTCAATTGAGTGTATTTTAAGTGGTTGGGAGAATTTAATGATAACTTCTTTACTCAGGTTTAAGTCTCATTAACATGAGAGACCGCAGAGCTGGTGAAGGTTTTTACAGACTCCAATAGGATTCAGCCACCCGCCTTTCCCGGAGACAGACAACGCTTACTTCCTCTTTCAGGTGGCAGGTTTACAAGCTAGGAAGGCTGGGAGCGCCACCCAAAGTTTTCTGGTTGGTCCCCTACAGAGAATGCTTGACTGGTAAATAGGGTCGGTAGGCCTCCGAATAGCGACAACCTGCTTCCATAGGTGGTCCCTTGCATGCACTTACATCTCCTCTCCTGGACACGTAGAGCTGCCTTCTTTCTTGTCCCATGCAGAAGGACGTCTGGTGATGAACCTGCCATTATTTCTTCGTCTTAGCCTCCAAGTTATATATTCGCCTCAGTTAGATTGCCTGCGGTTTCCTCATCCCACCTTGGGCCTTTGGCCTTGGGATTTTTACGTTTGCTTTCCGCCTGTTTTTCCTGGTTGATGGTCTTATAACATAATAGTTTTCCTCTCAGGCGAATATATTTCTATGGAGTCTAGTCTTATCATAATGGTGATTTGGATGGTTCTGGTTCTCACAGAAGTGTTTTTGCTCTGGGTGGGTGGCTTTTGAATCTCTATAGTCTATCCCAAAGCTGGAAAAAGCAGTTTATATCTGGTTTTGAGCTCTGGAAGGCACTTAGACATCTCGCTGAAGGTGATGGTTTGGTACAGGACGCTTTCTCTCCCGTATGTTCTGGCAAAGCATGAAAGGTCAGTTTTATTCTGTTTCCTCCTTATCTGTTCTAAGTTTTTCTGGAAAAGTGATTGAGGACGAATTGTAGTAGTAATTGACAATCCTCTGGTTTTTTCCATATAAGGTATTGTCGTAGATGAATTCTCTGTTTCTGCTTAAAAAATGCTGAAGTCTTTATATGCCAAGATAAAGAACTCAATTGTTTTCTACAGTCCATGTACTGATTTTCGTATTAAAATTGGGAAGTGGTGGTGTGTTTTCCAGCTTGTCTGTTGCTGTGTTGATTGCCATGAACATTCTCCCGCATAGCAGCTCCCGATTTCTGATAGGCTGTAAAAAAAATGGCTGCCTGAATACCAGTTGAATCCCTGGTATTCCCTATCTTTCCGGTGACCTGAAAATTTCAAATTTTCTTTGGTCAACATCTGCCTTAATTACACCTGTATCTGTCTCCAGCTCTTGCAATCTATCCTTATCTGGCATAGTACGCTCAAATCTCTTCCAATTTAGGTTTGATGCTGACTCGGGGAAGGGAAAGTCCTTTTATGTCATATCACCTAGAAGATTTTTCCAATTTGTCAGGCTCCACCTCCTTTTCCCATTTCTGGAGTCTTCTACCTTGCTGATCCCGAGTCCTCATCATTCTGGATCCTTTAATTTTCCCTGTCCGACACATCCTTTTGTCAGGATCGGATCTACGGTGCTGATCTCCTCGGTCTATTCTATTATTTGCCTTTCTCTCCAGGTGTTATTTCATCCAGGGATTATTATCAGAACAGTCTATTCTATTTACTGCCTCTCCCTCCAGGCTTTATTACATCCGGGGATCATATTAAGGAAGGAATATTTAATAGAGTTAGATCTCTTGTACTGGCACAAGTGGTTGACGGCATCAAAGCACTTGCCGGCATTAGTGCTCACCCACTCCCATTAATAGCATGGATGAGTCGGACTCTTCAGCCATGCGAGCGCTTGTACAGGCTGCCATACAAGCCGAGGAGGAACGGAAAAAGTCACCAAGCCTTACAGGCTGGCAAGCCACAGTGGAGGACATGATTATAAAGCCAGCTTGCAGAGAGGCTCATAAACCTAAAAAGGCTTTCTCCAAAATAGACGGATCCCCATCTTCCTTTTTCAATAAAGCTAAGAATCCTGTCAAGACTGATCCTCCTCCGAAAGCCATATGCTTGGATGGTGCCACCCTTACAGAAAGAATTGATAGCCTAAAGAAATTTTCGCTGGTTGGGAAGTGGCAATTTCCTGAGATGGGTGATCAGGACATGCGTAAATGGCTATCGGACAAGTGGGCTCCCTTGATTGGGTACACTCCTATCATCTCCCGCCTCATGAAGGAATGGTATTCCTTCCACTTCCTGAAAGACTCTGATTTAGATATCATTTTAAAAAATCCCTGGGTTTTTGGAAGAAGCTTCTTAGCCCTGTCTTGCTGGTACATAGGGTTTGATCCTTTAAAGAAAACTCCTTCCAACTGCCTGATTTGGGTGAAACTACCAAACTGGCCCTTGGAACTATGGTCGGAAGAATCTCTTTCAAAAATAGGGAATTCAATAGGCAAGTTTGTTTATGTTGACCCCTGGTGTAGAGGAGAGAAAGATAAGAGAATTGCCTGGATCCTTATTGAGAAGCCGTATAAAGGTGGTTATCCAGATCACTTGGAGATTGTATGGGGAAATAGTAAAATCCAGCAAAGGCTAGACTTCTGGGGAATCCCCTTCAGATGCTCCTTATGTCATAAGACAGGCCACTTGATCAGAAATTGCAGTCATCGTTTCTCTCAAAAATTCAGGAAATCTAACATCAGGCGGGTCAGGAGGTCTGAGTCCGAGTATTCCCGGGAAGATGATATTCGGGTCACCAGAAAACAGGATCATCAAAATATGCCGATTCCTGCTCAGAATATGGGCCATAAGTCTCTTTCTTTAGAACCTCCTTCAGAGTCGGATCTCTGCTGTTCCTATAGAGACTCTCAAGGCCATTTAGATTCAATCATCTCGCCCCCTTTATGCTCTCAAATTCCTGAACCTCGAGAGGATATTCCGGTTCCTTCTCCCCCTGATATGAATCAAAAGGATTTCGTCGTAGGTACTCTTCCCATTCAGATTTCATCCTCCTCTCCGTCTCCAGTCAAACTTTGTCATGCTGAATCGAAGGGAAAGGAACCTATCCAGACTCAAGAATATGACCCTCGTCATAGTCCTTCCCCGGGCAATGTTTCCTCTGATTCTCTGGTTAATAATTTTGATAGTGATATTGACTGTCTCCTCAATAGGACCTCGCTGGAACTTGAACCACTGACCATACATAAACCGTCCAGCCCGCCCCATCCCTTCATAAGTCCTCAATCCGCAAAAAATATTACTGTCAGGAAGAAAACAAAGGGGGGTAGTTGTCATTTTAGAGGGAGAATTGTAGCTTCTGAGCATGATGCGAGAAATTTTTCCTTAGTGGAAGTCCCTGTCCTGGATTCACCAGAGTTTCGGCCCCTTAGAGCATGTGACGCTGGTGAGTCATCAAAATGACATTCCTTGTCTCTATGAACTTCAGGGGATTGGGCGCAACCCCCAAATTCAATGCGCTAAAGGATGTTTTCTACATGGCCCATCCAAAGATCATATTCATACAGGAGACCATGCATCCCAGTTTTGCATCCATAGTTTACTTTAGAAAAATGTTCCCCACGTGGTATATGGTGGCAACTGAAGCAAACGGTCAGTCAGGAGGTCAAATGGTTCTGTGGGATCCAGCCTGGATCATGGCAATAGCCTACAAATGCTGTGCAGGGATTTTAATCCATGCATCTATCACGGGTCAATATTTTTCTCTCAACTTGCTGAATATCTACGCTCCATATAAAAAGAGACTTCCTTTTTGGGAAAGGCTTTTTGAATCACACATTCTTGAGGTTGAATCGTTGCTATTAGCTGGCGATTTTAACTTGACTCTTAGTTCTGATGAATGCTGGGGGAATTGCAGAAAAATAGATTCTCTGGCTGAGAGAATAAAGAAGGAATTACTCTACAGGGCCTGGCAGACATTGCTCCTGACAAAATGATGCCCACATGGGACAATTGCAGGACTGGGTAGGCATACATAGCCAAGAGAATTGACAGAGTCATTATACATGCTAGTATTATTGGATATCTGGGTATGCCTGTATTATCAATCGGGAATGATCATTCATCTGATCACAGGCCTATCCTCCTTACCTGGCACGGGAACATAAATAGAGCCGGATACCCTTTTAAATTCAATAGAATACACTTGGAGGACCAGTCTTTTAATGAAGTCATATCAGGGAATTGGAAAAGCATACAAGAGTCCGAAATGGCTCCTTTCATGCCATTCCGCGAAAAGTTAAACAGATTGAAGGCAGTTTCGAAAGAGTGGCAAAAAAATAAAAAGAAAATGGATAAAGAGGAATTAAACTGCATTCGCAAGGAACTGGACTCCCTCTGTGAGTTGTCAGACCCCAATTACCTTTCCTTTGATATGAAGAACATGATTAGAAAGCTGGAAAAAAGGAAAAATATGATCCTTCTAAAAGAGGAGGAATCATGGCGTCTCAAGAGCAGAGCCATCTGGCTAAAAGCAGGAGACAAAAATACTAAGTTCTTCCACAAATTTGCAAGCGCAAGAAGGGAAAAAAATTCTATCTGGAGCATAAGAGATGATCAGGGAAATATACTCATATCTCAGCATCAGATCACGTCGGAGGCAGTGCGGTATTTTCAAAATCAATACAGGAGAAGGGAGGTTATCTTCCAAGATGCCCTTTGGGGTGTAGAGCTGGTGCCTGAAATGTTTAATGATGCTGCAAATGAAGACTTCATAAAGCCTATCTCTGAAGATGAACTTCTAAAGGCCATTAAATCCTTCAAAAAGGATAAAAGCCCGGGGCCTGATGGTTGGCCAATAGAATTTTTCCTTCATTTCTTTGACCTCTTCAAATCGGATCTGCTGCGCATGGTTGATGCTTCCCGGATGGCTGGAAACATTCACTCGGCAACCACCTCAACCTTCATCGCGCTAATTCCAAAGAAGCATAGGACTGAATCCTTTCAGGATTTTCGGCCTATCTCACTATGCAACATCATGTTCAAGATTATCTAAAAAATTGTTGCGGAGAGAATGAAGCCTATACTAAATTCCTATATTTCCAGAGACCAACATGCTTTTTTAAATGGCCGTTTCATTTTGGACGCGGTCGCCATGAACCAAGAAAGTCTTTTTACAATGTTATCAAAGAATTTGGATGCGGCTATTCTCAAGATTGACTTGCAAAAAGCATATGATTGTGTCGATTGGGGCTTTCTGAGAATCCTGTTGGCTAAGATAGGACTAAAGTCCCAAGGTGTTAATTGGGTCATGTCTTGTGTGGAGAATGTAAAATATTCGGTGATTGTGAATGGAATTCCCTCGGTCTTTTTTCAAGCAGAGAGAGGACTCCGACAGGGATGTCCCCTTTCCCCATTTCTATTCATTCTGGTGATGAACTCTCTTAGTCTCCAGATTAACAAAGCCGTCGAGGATAAGAGATGTCTTCCGGTTAAGATCTGTAAGAACATCTCCATTTCTCATAATCTTTTTGTTGATGATGTTCTCATCTTTGCTATGCTCTGCAGGGCCTCCTGGGCTTCCATAAATGACATTATTTCAAGATTCCATAAGGCTACAGGTCTGTTTATAAATAAGGAAAAATATTTCTTGTTTCACAATGATGTAAATTTGGATATTGTTCATTGGATATCAGACCTATTGGGTATAGCTCCATTTTCAATTCATCACGGGTTCAAATACCTGGGCTTTTCATTAAAGGCAAAAGGATATACAAAAAGGGATTGGCAATGGCTACTGGATAGGTTTTATAAGAAGATTGCTCGATGGGAATATAAATTCCTCTCACTTGCTGGCAGATTTATATTAGCTCAGATTGTCCTCTGTCAATTATCAGTCTACTAGGCTCACATTCTCTATCTTCCCAGCAGTATTATAAAGCAGATGAATAGGCTGATTGCTAACTTTCTATGGGGAGGTCACGCATATCAGAGTAAATTCCATCTTGTCAAGATGGCCTCTATTTCTATTCCAAAAAGCATGGGTGGATGGGGCTTGAAAGACATTCGCACCTTTGGTAATGCTCTTCTATGCAAGTCTCTCTACAGAGGAATATATGGGGATGGGCCGTGGAGCAGGATCGTAAAGACTAAATATCTGAAGGGAAAGAGCGTAGACTTTTGGTACAGGAAGCGGGTCCTTGGCACCAGAAGCGGCTCGATGATATGGCAAAGCCTGAGAAAAGTCCATCCTTTTTTCATAAAAAAATTTCGCTGGACCTTATATTCTGGATCTAACATTTTTATTGCTTTTGATTCTATTTCATCTGGCCGGGGTTTCACATTTCCCCATCCACTGTTATGTAATCTTCATAGGCTGGGAGTTTTTACGTGGGATAAGTTGATCAAGGGATGGTCTGGCGCCTCTCCGATTTGGAAGGATGGGGAGGAGTTGCATTTACCCCGTCAGATGCTTCCCCTTTGGTTGATGGTAAAAGCGAGACTTGAATGTTTGGGGATCTCCCGAATGGGCACAAAAGATAGTCTGGTATGGTCTCTCCATAAACCTGTGAGCGTCAAGAACATTTATGCTAACATGATTTCCGTTGCTGTTGGAAGTCCTCATCCGCTTTTCCCTCTATGTTTTTGGAAATCTGCATGCCTGTTGAAGATGATCATTTTCTCTTGGTTGCTATTTCAAAACAAAAATCTCACATGGGAGACTCTTCAAAGGAGAAGCTGGTAGGGTCCAAGTAGATGCTCCATGTGCCTTAATGCCTCGGAAACAAATTTGCATATGTTCTTTCAGTGCCCTACGTCCCTCATAATCTGGTATGATTTGTCTACATATTTTGTTTTCCCTCACATCATTTTTTCTTCTGTTCAGGAAGGTTTTCTCTGGTGGAGTAGACAATCCTCTTCTTGGAGATCGCTCTTCATTATCACATGCTGGTATCTCTGGAACTGGAGGAATGCGCACATTTTCCAAGACTCTAAGGAACCTCTCCAGGCTGTTCTTCAGCGTATAATGGCTTGCTATGATTCCTATCAACAAAATTCCTCTATGTCAACATGTGCTGCCATATGATGCCGTGAGTTTTGTGGTTCTGCATGGGGTTTTTTCCTTTCAGATTGTCATTATCATTTTTGTTGGATCCTCTTCACCAAGGCTGGGCGTATCTGCCCCCTCTTTCTTATATGTTTTAAATGACTCTCTATATGGTACAGCCTCATTAAGTTTTGACACATTTCCATCAAGCTTTTTGATCAACTGGTCCTGGAGATGTATTATATATGTCTATGTTCTCTTTTATGTGTATTTCTGATCTGGTCTGACATAATGTTTTTTGCTAAGGATGATAGGCATTATCTGCCTGTATGGAAAATCTGTATGCATTTTATGAAGAGGTCTGGGCATATCCATGCCATATCAGTTATCTCGAATTATGTATTGAAGATCTTTATATACTCTTAATATAAAGTTATGCTGTTTTTTTCTCTGAAAAAAATGGTTATGTTGGAAAATGTGGATTATCTTAAAATATGTTGTATTATATACCTCTTTCTTAAATTAAACGGGAAAAAATAAATCAACTAATAATAATAATAATAAATAACTCGTGTTAAATGATTTATGGAAATATGTTTTTTCTTTAGTACCTCCCTAGATATCAAAATGATACTAATCTATATGGAAAATATTGTCAAATCAGAGCTACATGTTTTATTGTCTCTCAATTGAGTTCTCGACACAATAGACTTGGTTCCTTGATATGATTGGTTAATCCCTTGGGGCTTATATTCTAGCTATTAATATTGATGTTTGTTATTCAATTTGTCGACCATCTCATCATCTCTTCATCCTTCGTTCTAAATATTTTGCTTCAACTAATTTTTATCTTGCATTTCTTCAACTTGCTTTTTATCATTCATTTCCTTCATGTCAATCTAAACAATTGCCTCAGTACATTCTCAATGAGTGTAAATCTTTTATTTCTTTCCTTGAGATCTTATACCTTTCCATCTTCAATGCACCCCTACTAATGTCATACACACACTTTATGATTATCTTTGTGTTGAATCTTTCGAACTTGTCTTCAAGCAAGCTCCTTTAACTTTATTTATCCTCACTCTCAACATTTTATGGCATACTCCCTTCAATAATGTGTGCACTACTAAACAATGCACTCTACCAAGCTATTATTTTCATTATTCCACACGTGCTTCCTTTATTTTATGGCATACTCCCTTCAATAATGTGTACACTAATAAACAATGCACTCTACGAGGCTATTATTTTCATTATTCCACATGTGCTTCCTTTGTAACTTTGCACCTCTTCTCTTTCTCATACTTTTTTTTTTTCCTTTTAATTAAATTGTTTTAACATACTCCTTACATCACAATCCTACATTTATATTACTTATGAGACATTCATAGTATATGAGACATTACTTATACTACTAATTTTACAAATTCAAACAATAAATTTTAAAGTGAAGATCCTCGGGTTATTATTCCTCGTTTCATAGTTAACAATTTAAAAACATTTGTATGATATATAAGACATTTTATTAATTTCATACTTTGTAGTATCTTGTTATACAAAATTTAATCTATGCATTTAACCCTTATAGCGAGATTCCATTCATTGTTAATGTATCGTACACTTAACTGGCACTACTATGCTTATAGATAAACTAGCACAACCACATTCATTAATGTGGTTGATATACATCGATAGGCTTATATCAAGCACATGCACAACACAAATTGTTGTCATGTTGTGTGCCTTGTAGAATCGAGTTGATACAATGAGGGATTATTTGCATTTCAAAAATTGTTAACTCCACAATGATAAACCTATAGGAAATAAACCTATTAGAGAGAATCAACCTAACACACATAATCATCTTTGAAGTAATAAAGCCTAAACCTAAATTTTGTACATAACATTAAGCGTTCATCTTAATAGTAAGTTTGAAACACAAATAAAACAATCTGTTACATCAATACATATTTATTATCGTACATCTGGTCACATGAAATTTATACAATCGGTCCTTACTACAACCTCTGTCGGAGTATGATTTTCAATTTATAGATAAATACATGTGGTAGAAATTTGATCCAATATGTTTGTATCCATAGCCGAGATCTTGGTCACTCTATTATTAGTCCCTGCCATCTGGCAATGGCCAGGGACTATAGTAATCGGAAACGATGTACTTAACATTAGTTCACCTGCTTGAACGCGCCTGTTTATCGAGTATAAACAAAGTTTTTTAGATCATAGTGGTTTATGGTCTTATTTGGCCTCTTCCCGAGGCAGAGGCGCTGAAATCATATATTATCTTGCATTTTCCTGGGTCTTTCTCATTCATTTTTCGGAGCTGTTGATTAATGCTAACATTAATCTGGCAATATAAAATGCTAGCTCTTATTGCATTTGACTTATCACGAAGCTGAACTGGTTGATATCACGCCGGGTATTCTTTATATATGTTATTTCTCCATAACACTTTTGATAGATATATACAACATTTCGGGCGGGCTCTTTACAGCCGTAAGGATTACTGAAATTGCCACTGTTGCAATGTGTCACTCTGCATGCTGCTGTGGTGTCTACAGAACAGATGCTCTGCATGCTGCTGTGGTGTCTACAGAATAGATGTTGCTGAGGGGAGACAGAACAGATGTTGTATAAGCATACCTAGAAGCCCAGATCGATATGCATAACCAGTTGTTTCAGGTGGTGAAGAACGAGACCCAGATCCAGATCGAACAGTAGTTTCAGTAACAAATTCATACGCATAAGATGTTGCTGAGGGGAGACAGAACAGATGTTGTATAAGCATACCTAGAAGCATATCCAGATCGATATGCATAACCAGTTGTTTCAGGTGGTGAAGAACGAGACCCAGATCCAGATCGAACAGTAGTTTCAGTAACAAATTCATACGCATAAGCAGTAGCTTCAAGTGAATCGTTGCGGCCAGCCTGAATAGCACGTGGTAAGTCCTAACCCGCCTGCCAAAACATAATGGTTCAGCAAAGTAAATCCATGAATCCGAGGTTGATCTTATGATGTTAAATTTTGATATAAGATGAATTTCAGTAAAAACCAAGATAAGGGTCTGTCAACAACATATTTTATTTAAGAACATGAAATCCACTTACTATTAGAATTCTTTATACAAAAAACATGCCGAACTAAATCAAACATCAATAGCAGTGGCACAATTATTTAGGAAAATTCGATTAAAAACAACCAAAATCTAGACTTAAATAGCTGTCACGGGCATTACCTGCTCGGCAAAACCATCTTTAACAAGACACACAATGCCAGTTAAATTTAAGGAAATCTCAGTATGTGATACATAAATTTCATAGTGGTAACGAAAAGCAAATAGTAAAAAACATATAACTCACCTTGTGGAAGGAACTCCTCCGCCTTCATTTTCCGCCAAGACAACGTCCAGTTCCACTTGCTTGTCGCTGAGAGGCTTGGCCGTATAGAGGCTCTTCTGCCCATCATACCAAAAAAGAAGCGAATCTCAATCTTTACAATTTTAATAGTATTTTCTAGTGGAAAGGGTTTTCATCTTTTTCTTTATCATCTACAGTTTATAAATCTCTGTTTAACTTTGTTCGTTGCTTGCTATTACATAATTGTATAGTTGTAGTGACCAACTTGGCAGCTACAGGAATAGCTCCAGCCGAAAGTAAAAGAGTTTATTCTGCAAGAATCTTCAAAAGCATCAATATTCCTTCACTTTATTACTTTTTCCACCTCTACAATGACACAAACAGTCACAATGACGCAAACAATCACATATCAAAATGACCAAAAATATATAAATTTTGTCTTATCAGATTCACTATATCACAGAATTGAAACACCCATATTGTCAGAACAGGGTTTGCAAATTCAAAACTAACTCGTACTCTATAGCTTATGCTGCGGGCTCTATCTTCGCTTGTTCCTCTGCTATCTACCCAATGCCTTTATATACGAGGCATTCGTAACTGAAATGATGAAGAAAGGAGTCACTTGCTACCTAGAATCGACCTTGCTAGCCCCTCCATACTGTATTTGCCCTGGTTGTTTCAGTCCCAATCATCTGACACCTTGTGGCCTTCTGTTTTTCCTCTTTTCTGCTCTCCGCAGCCTTAGAATTCAACATTCAATCAAAGCACATATCACAGTTATCACAAATCTTCGCTGTGAAGCAGCAGAAAACGTATACGATTACAAGTATCTGATTTGAAAGATGTATATTTCGAAATTGGTTCTACCTCAGACAGACATGTATGGTTCTCCAGCAGCCCTAGATACATCCTTCGTTGTCTCAGAAAGGGGGTTCCTCGCTGCCACAGAGAATGAGTCCCTCACCTCCCTGCTACCTCAGAGCATTGATCTGCTGTCTCAGGTTTCGCTATGATGCCTGCGTTACCCAACATATGTATGCGGCGAGTCTAGAGTGTATGATAATGGCACACACAAGCACGTGGCTTGCATGCAATGTAATGGTGTTGGCTAAATATTTATGAGTAAACTTATGCCCTTTCATTTTAACTTTATGTACAAAATATTTAAATTCTCTGTGATCTAAACATGTAAAGGGTACACTGCCTCCGAATCCAATTCCTATTGTTAATTTTATATTTTAGATTTTAACATGCGTCCCTTTTTTAAAAGTTATATTTTTAATTATTATTAATTTAAATTTAATGATTATAAATTTTCGTAATAAACTTTATACCAACAATAATCTTATACGCAAATAAGAAAATCTCATACAATGCAAGACATACGTTCTAGGCAGTGAAATCGATTATTCCAACAAAATTGTCACTAAATTTTTTTATTTAGTTTATTAAAATAAAAATATGACATTATTACAAATCCGATTTAGTGTACCAAATGCATAGTTTAATGGTAGAATTGGTATATCAGATTTGACGAAGGCACAACAGAGCATTATTGAATGCTACATGGCATGCTTGAATTCTGCCCTTTATTCAAAGTCGAAAAATAAAGGAACGGAAGGAACAACCATCGCTTCTCTAGAAAGCGAAAATACACCAGCAACCGATTAATCTTGTATTGGTTAGCTACAGTGGACTGGTATTTCTTGATTTCACTTATTAATTTTAAGCTGTATTTGACTGGTCAGTATGTGCATTTACTTACCGTACTTCTTCCCGTAGTTGCTAGAAGGGCGGGGACATACAGTGCCGGATGTGCATTCCCAGCATGCTTACTGCCTTGCTTTAATACCGAGAAAGAGATTCAATATGTGATGGAGTGCATTCACTTAACGAACTTTTTAGAACTAACAGTGGCCCTCAAGCCAAGTATCTTATCTGCCCTGCCTTACTCCAGATACTTACTGCCTACATGCTCTGCCCTCCCACGGACGGATGCTACATGCCCTCCCTCTCTCTATATGGCCCTCGGCTGGGACCTTCTTTAATGCTGCGACAGCTGACCGAAGTGGGATTGATATAATAAGCTTCTATTTCTTGAGGTCAGATGAGAAATATGATCCAACGCGCTCCTGCATAATGAACAGGCTCAGTATACCTTGGTCCTGAATAAGGGATGCGCAGAGTACTTATACCAGATGGAGGGCTCCTGCTGTTTCGAATATTCTGCGGAATACTGGGCTACCCGGACAGGCACCCCAGCAACATGACAATATTCTGCGGAATGAAAGGAAAGAGCCTACCCTAGTACTTATGAACAACGTTCTCTTGCTCTAGCTTCTTCTCAGCATCTAGTACAGTTTTCGTGACTTGCCCACTCTATGCAGCTACAGGTGCATATTCTGCGGAATGAAAGGAAAGAGCCTACCCTAGTACTTATGAACAACGTTCTCTTGCTCTAGCTTCTTCTCAGCATCTAGTACGGTTTTCGTGACTTGCCCACTCAATGCAAGTACAGGTGCATTCTCAGGCTCAACTTAATGCAGGGACTTGCTGCTTCGCAGCTCATCTTGTTTGGAAATTGAACCCAGCCTTAAGTGAGTAAGTAATTTAATTTAATTTTGTTATCATATATTATACCGTGTATAAAGAAATATATTTAATTAGTTAAAATTGGTTTCCCATCAAAATTTTAGACCAATTGTTGGAGTAGAAAAAGTTTACAATATTCTCCACATCCTCTTACTTGTTTTTCACCTTGGTGCTGAAGAAGAATTCTAATAATTTTACAATTCATGTTGGTTTTGACCAAGAATTAAATATGAACACTTATGGTATCTTATATTTTGGAATAACATGACCTAATTCTACCTTTGTGAAAATTATGGCTCTTTGGTTTGGAAAGTGAGACAAATGATTATGGGAAAGAAACCTAATACCTTGAACTTCATGGTGGGTTGCGTGACAATTTGAAATTCATAGAGGCTCCTTTAAAAGGGATACATGCATTCATTCTCAAAAATTCGCCATTTTAAATATCCAATACCATAGTTTAAATCGTGTAAAAATCCAAAATCCATTATATTGTGTGAAAATCCAAAATCCATTAAATCGTGTGTGTGTTGAATTTATTTCTACTTGTAAATTTATTTCTAATTGTTATGAGGAATGATAGTTATCCTCTCATCAAATTCAATTCCAAAAAATAACATCTTGAATATATATTACTGTAGCTTTGAGCGCCATGTTACTCTTTCATTCAAAACCAATAATCAATCCTCTCTATGCTATTTTGTTTGCACAATTAATTTTTTTGGAGTTTATGTCCGTTGAAAATGTGTTAGAATTATTGTAGATCCTTCAATATTAATTCTCTGTATTGACAAATTAATATAGATCCTTCGTTATTCCTTCCATATATTGACAAACAAATTGACTCATATAAATATGAAACCCTAAATATCTCCATGTAATGTATAAATATAACTATCATCAATAATTGTTATTCATATATTAACATTGGAACACGTTTCCAAAATGGTATGTTGGATCTTGTGTCGACTTGATTTTAATAACACATTCATAAGACTTTGATTTGTGAATTCTATGAGTGAATTTGGAAGAGATAGCCTATGCAATCATTCATTGTTATGCAATAATTTGCATCATGATCATGTGATATCAGTCGCCATTTTGCTAGCACAACCACATTAATTTGCATCACGATCATGTGATAGTATAAAGGTAATAACATTTGCTCTATCTCCATTAAATTGATACATCTACCATACCATCGAACAACCAAATAATAAAGAGGTAATATAATATATCTTTTGGAAACCAAAATTGTTAGATTCCTTTCATTCGTTGCAGTGGAAACATACCTTTGAATCATTGTTATCATGAGCGTATTCTATATTCATGTCCTTCACAAACCCTGTAATCTTATTCGTCTAATGCATCAAATAACTCATCGAGTGAACGTTTTAAAGGATGTCATTGGTCATTCTCCTCGCTTTAACAAACAACTATGGCTATGTCGAATATTTCTGGGAAATCTTGATGATGGAACTGACTGCGACCTCAACCAACGTAGATCAGCCAATTATTTTGCTTCCTTCTCTTCTTTATTGCCTCGAATAATCATTTCCATGATAGAGGTTCAACACACTCCACAATAAACATAATGGTGATAGTAGGTTCACCTATTGACTTTGAAGATCAGACTAATTATGGAGGAACGAACTCACTCTACCGCGAAGTTAACTGACAGTATAAAATGAAATTAATGGAGGGAGATTGAATCAGATCTAGGGTCAATGAAACTAAAGCAAATGAATGAGAGTCATGGATGATGAAAATAGGCCACTAAGAAATGAAAGGAAGGGCCACTTATTTTGTATTGTTTGAATTATTGATTTTTCATAACTCGATCAAAATTGTTAAATGATCTAAATCTCTAAATAATTATTTTCCATTTGCAAGGATAACAATTTGTAAAGCCAATAGAGGTTTGAAACTGAGAAAAGTCTTGTAAACTTTTAATTTCATCCATTAGATCATGTATAAGGCGAAGATCATTCTTAAATCAAGGCCATTCATATTTTTTTCTATTTTAAAGATGGGAAATTCATGAAGCCCAATTCCAATATAGACCACGCCTATCGACATAATTAATCCATGGTGCTTATGGAAGCAATGCATAAGGGATTATTATTTCCTTCTATATGAAGGAAGGTATTCAAAGTATTATTCAAATCATGCAAAGGTAAGGTCCTCTAGGAAAAAAGGGTCAATGTGCTTTGCACTTTAGTATGGGGAGATGTGTAGGTGTAATATAAAAGAGATTGTATGTCAACATTATAGAAGAAGAAAAAAAAATGTGAGTTTCATATGTTTTCATTAATATTCGAATTAAAATGTATACAAATGCAAAATGTAATGTAATGTAAAAAGTAAAATGTAAGGCAAAGAGCTACCAAATTGATCATAAGAAATTGGTTTGTTTATAATGTAAAGTTAAGATGCTATTGTTTCTTTAACATATTATTATTGGTATAATAATTGTTGGTAAGGTAAATCCCCTCTGCGGACAGAGGCGATCCCACTAGCCTATCACAGAACTAGCCACAAACAAACCACGCTGCTACGCAAGTTCCTAGTTATGCATCAAAGGTGAATCAAGAAGACTAACCTAGAGTCCAACGCTATGATTGAAGCAGAGTTGATATCCTCGCTCCCTTGCTCCAACAGATCATAACGAACACCTGCACATGTAAAGGAAGAGACAGATACCAACATAAAGACTACCAAGGCACAACTATATTTCAGTCAGAAAGGAAATAAATCAACATATCACCATGATAGATAATGAGATTGGAACTATAATAGCAGTCGCTCATCAATTAATAAACAGGAAAAGTTACAACCATTGTTCTGACGTCGACCCTTCTCCTGGCTGGGCGAGTAACTATATGTGTCTTGACATGCATCTCTTCTCCGGCAGCATAACCTCTCTAGCACTCACCAGCATTCCTCCAAGAACTCAACATCTAACACTCCATGACCAATAATCATCACTACTATCACTCAATCACCAAATCACTAGCATAACACTAACACCAACACTCTCTTTAGCTCTCTAGCTTGTCCAATGCATTATGACAAGCTTATATAGATGGAGAAGGGAGGAGGATGCGATGAACCGGGACACCTTTCACGGATTTAGCAAAAGCCATAAAGATGGATAAAGCTCGACAAAAGACTGATTTTCTATCCTCAGAAAAGCTCCATGTAATGAAGGAAACAACAGTCGGACGTGCATTAAGGCAAAAAGCACGACTAAATTTGGTTGGCGCGACTGTTGCTCTAAGATAGAGCGCCAATGGTCGCGCCCTCTTTTGAGGATCTCCATCATTGGCGCGGGTAGGATACTGTGGACTTGCGCCAATGGAAAAAGAGCACTTTTTAGGGATGATCTGCAGAAGGTGTCTTCAGGGAACATGGAGTACATACTCAGGGGAACATAATGCAAGTGTTTTTAGCCCTTGTCACTTCTTATAACTCTCAGAATGAGTCCTCTAAGGTACGACAAGAGGAGTAACAGGGATGGTGACAAATTACTGTGTAACAATAATCAATAATGTAAAGTTAACATTATTATTATTAATGTAAAGTTAACAATGTTATTTTTTGTATTTTTTAAAGGAACGATTATAAGCTTTATATTAATGCAGACTATTTTAAAGACCAAAAACTTGTACATCAGTGACATAGGTTTCTTTCTATGCATTCAAAAAGTTCCAAAACATACTGCTTATATATGACCTTATATTACATACCAATTTCCTAAACATGGTATCCTTATAGATTTTCCAAAAAACACCTAATATCACTATAAAATTACAAAACATAATTCAAAGCTTCATGAAATTAAACTATTCAACATGATGAGCCCTTTGTTGAGATGGCTCTTCAATTCCACAATTTTGTTTAACCATAAAAAGTTGATTATTTTGCTTGAGGATCTGATGTCGGCTCGTATTGTGCTCCACGACCTTCATCTTCCTCAAAGCTCTTCCTGTCATCTTCCAATTCAAAAGGAATGTCTAGGATGCCAATTTTGATGTGCAAGCGGTCAGACGACACCTATAGCCTTGAGAGTTTGGCCTCCAACAAGTTGAGCTTTTGGTTCACCAACTCATTGTGCTTTTGAGATTAAGCTTAAATCATATCTCCCTACTAGGAGGTCAGGCTTATTAATAACTCCATTGACGCCGACAGACAGACTAAGTTGTATCCATTCTCCTCTTGCTCCCAAATTCATTGATTCTCCATTAATACAGGACAATGCTTCATAATATTTCGTACAAATAGAGAACATGTTAGAAGGGCGACTCATAACTTCCAAGATCACACCTTCTCTTTTTATAATTAGAGCATTTTCTTTTACCTTAGCAACATTCATCCCTTCACCTTGAATGTCGAATTGATATATCTGCATTCATTGGACGTGAGGATTCATATCCATAATTTCCAGCCTATAATCTGGGTTTTTCTTCGTTAATATATGCTTCTTCAAGCGTGCTTAGGAGATATCCTTCATAAATATGCTATCATCACACTTCAATTCATAATTAAAAATGAGGAGAATCAGCCTCCATCTATCCCCTGAAAGATCCAATGATGCGTGGGAACTCCAAGTGGGTACATGGGTCCATGCCACTTTGTGAGGAGAGAGTTGCCATACTATTATGACTAACAAATAAATTATTGAAATTGTTGAGTTCGTGCTGACAACAAGACAACAAACGCCGCTTCCTTTGATTGGATAGTGAAGCCAACAATGACATATAAATTCACACTTGATTTAATACCTATCGTGGCAAAGGTTTGAAGGTAGTTTTCTCATCCATTGTTAATGTTCCTTGTTCCATATTGACACCCTTATTTGCCATTGCAACTGCCAATGAATTATGATTCCCCTTTACATGGAAGAATTCCACGCTGTCAAATTTCACAATTTCGAGACTTATTCGATAAAGAATGGAGCTCTAAATTATCTTTTAGCATCACGACATGTTGGACAACTATAGTTGAATCCCTGTAGACATAGAGTTGTCGAAATCCCCTTTCTATTGCTAGGTCAAGACCTAACCAAAGTGTTAAAAATTCAGCTTGATTGTTTGTTAGAGATCCTAGCCCCCAAGCATATTATTTCTCCTCTTCTTCATCGGGGTGAAAGATAACCCCTCCCCGCTCCAACTTCCCTAGTAAAGTTAACAATATTATTATTAATGTAAAGTTAACATATTATCACTAGTATAATAACCAATAATATTGATTATTATTGTTCCAATATATTATAATCATAATAATCTCAATTATAAGTATTATTGTATTAGACCTTACATATATTATTGATTACACACAATGAAAATTCTTGATCATATGGAGAGAGAGAGAGAGAGATGGGGGGGAGGTGGGACAGAGAGGGAGGGAGAGGGGGGAAGAGAGAGAGGAGGGGAGAGAGAGAAGGAGAGATGGAGGAAGAGAAAGAGGGAGGGAAGAACAATGACATAGAGAGAGAGAGAGGTGGAGAGAGAGAGGGAGTGACAAGGGAGAGATGGAGAGAGAGTGAGGGAGAGATGGAGAGAGAGTGAGGGAGAAAGGAGAGAGGGGGGAGAATGGGGAGAGAGAGAGGGGGAGACACAAATATGGAGGGGGGAGAGGGGAGGATATAGAATGAGAGAGGGAGGGAGATTGTGACATAGTCAGAGGGCAGAGAGAGGGAGAGATAGAGAGAGTTATGGGGGGGAGACAGAGGGGGGTGGGAGTGAAGGGGAGAGAGGACTTGAGAGAGAGAAGGAGAGAGGGAGGGAGGGAGAGATGGAGTTGGAGGGGAAAATATAGGGAGGTAAGAAGAAATACTTAGAGAGAAAAAGGTGAAGAGAGAGAGGGGGGGGGAGTGATAAGGGAGAGATGGAGAGTGAGTGAGGGAGAAAGGAAAGCAAGAGGGAAAAGAAAGAGAATGAAAGAGAGGGAGAGGGATGGATATAGAGATAGATAGATATGGATAGAGAGTGTGTATGTTTGGGGGATGAGATAGAGAGATGACGAAGATGAGACAAAGAGAGATAGAGATATAGATGGAGGGGTAGAGAGGGAAGAAGAGAGAGACAGAGAAAGGGAGGGATATATATATATATATATATATATATATATATAGAGAGAGAGAGAGAGAGAGAGAGAGAGAGAGAGAGAGCACGTGTGTTTGGGGTGGTGTGATAGAGAGACACAAAAGGATAAATTTAGGGAGATATAGATATATATGGAAGGGAGAGAGAGAGCGAAGAAGAGAAAGACAAAGAGAGGGAGGGAGAGGCAGAGAGAGAGAGAGAGATGAATGGGGAAGAGAGAGGGAAGAATAAAGAGACATATAGAGACAAATACATATCGTATATAATATTATATAATATTGAACATTATTAACCATAGAGGGAGAGGAAGTAAGGCTTTTATAAAAGGTAAAAGAAGTTGGATTTAAAAAGCTATAAATATTTTGGTTTTTCACTTAAATAGATGCATTGATTTCAGTGTAGATGTTGATTCCTAATCGTATTTGATTGATTGCAATAGATGTACTGATTTCAATGTAGATGTTGATTTCTAATATCAATTGATTGCTTGAACTAGATGCATTGATTACATTGTAGATGTTGATTTCTAATCCTTTTTTATTTCTTTCACTAGATGCATTGATTTTAGTGTAGATGTTGATTTCTAATCCTATTTGATTGCTTGCACTAGATGCATTGTTTTTAATGTAGATGTTGATTTCTAATCCTATTTGATTGCTTGCACTAAATGCATTGTTTTCAATGTAAGCACAAAGAAATTATAACGACGTGCACTGATTTATGTGTTATAGTAATTCAGCCATGGATAAAATACTTGAATTTTCATCTTAAATAAAATGTTCACTTATTCGAAAATGTTTGTTTTTTGAAACTGTAAACTATTTGTAATTGACTACATTCTTATTATTCCCATTTTTTTATCATTCAACATTATTGGTCACTTTACATTCAAACAAGGTAATAAAAAACAACTACCATTGAAACTTATTTGGGTTTTAACACTCCATAAGTCACAATGATTGACTTTGGAGAAAGCTATTATTAACATTGGAGAGCAAGAGAGATAAGGTGTGACGTTTACGACAATAGCTTGAGTTAAAGATTTAAATGGCCTACGATTTGAACCTCCCTTTTCATATGATAGATACGAAAAGATGGAAAAAGCTAACACGTGTCGTGATAAGAATAATAGAAGGAAATAATTTAATATTGATCACAATGAAGACTATTTGTAATTGAATACATTCTTACTATTCACGTTTTCTATAATTCAACACTCTTACATTATCACATTGCATTACAAAAAAAATATTTCATCATTCAAGTTATTTCTTTGTGGCCTCTTTTCATCGTTCATGATTCTACTTCATTCCCTTCAATTTCATTCACACTGGCTCTAATTCAACCTCCCTCAATCGATTTCATTCTATAGTTTCAATTAACCTGGTGGTGGAGCGAGTTAATTCCTCCCTAATTAGTCTAATTTGCAGATTTAAGAGGGAACTACTATCACCATTATGTCTATTGTGGAGGGTGTTGAGGCTCTACCATGGAAGTGATTATTTGAGGCAATGAATAAGAGAAGGAAGAAAAATAATTTCTTGATTTACCTTGCTTGAGGCTGCAACAAGTTTCATCATCAAGGTTTCCCATAAATATTTAACACAACTAAAGTTGTTCATCAAAGAGAGGAGAACGACCAATGGCATCCTTCAGAACGTTCGTCGGACAAGGTATCAAATGACATGGTTGCATTAAAGGAATAAAATTTTAGGGTTTGACTAAGCAAAGGACATGAAAACGGAATATGCTCATGATAACAATGATTCAAAGGTATCTTTCCATTACAAGGAAGGAAAGGAATTTAACAATTTTGATTTCCAAAAGATATATTACATTCCCTCTTTATAACCAGGTTGTTCCATTTTATGGTACAAGTGTTATTACCTTTCTGCTATCACATGATTGTGATGTAAATTAATGTGGTTGTGCTAACAAAATGACAACCGATATCACATTATCATGATGTAAATTGTTGCATAACAATAAATGATTGTACGAGATATCTTTGCCAAATTCACTCTTAAAATTCATAGATCAAAGTCTTATGAACATGTTATTAAAATCAATTCGCCACAAGATCCAACATACCATTTTGGGAACTTGTTCTAATGTTAATATATGAATATCAACTATTGATGACAACTATAATTATATATTACATGAAGATATTTAGGGTTTCGTATTTTTATGATTTAATATGTTTGTTAATGTATGGAAGGAATAAAAAAGGATATGTAATAATTATAACACATTCTCGATGGACACAATATAAAAAAAAACAATGTGCAAACAAAATAGCATGGAGAGGATTGATTGTTGGTTTTTGATGAAAGAGTAACATAACACTGAAAGCCACAATAATATATATTCAATATGTTATTTGGTGAAATTAAATTTGATGAGAGGATAGCTATCATTCCTCATAACAATTGTAAATAAATTTACAATTATAGATAAATTCAATCTACATATAAATTTAACAATATGGTGATTGAAGAAAATTTAATATAATGGAGTTTGGATTTTCACACAATATAAACCGTGGTAATGGATATTTAAAATGGCGAATTTATGAGAATGTATCCCTCTTAAAGGAGCCTCTACTAATTTCAAATTGTCATACAACACACCATGAAGTTCAAGGTATTAGGTTTCCTTCCCATAATTTTCATAAAGATGGAATTAGGTCATGTTATTCAAAAATACAAGATACCGTAAGTGTTAATGCTTACTTTTTTGTCAAAACCAACATGAATTGTAAAACTTTCAAAATTCTTGTTTAGCACCGAGGTGAAAAACAAATAAGAGGATATGGAAAATATTGTAGACTTTTGCTACTCCAACAATTGGTCTAAAATTTTGATGGGAAGCCAATTTTAACTAATTAAATATATTTCTTTTATGTATGGTATAATAGATGATAACACAATTAAATTAAATTAGTTACTCACTCAAGGTTGGATTCAATTTCCAAATAACAAAGTAACCAAGATATTGGTTGCGGATACAAACATATTAGGATCGAATTTCTACCATCTATAAAATGAAAATCAAACTCTGACAAACGTTGTAGTAAGGACCGATTATATACTTTTCATGTGACCAAATGGATAATGATAAATATGTATTGATGTAACAAATTGTTTTATTTGTGTTTCAAATTGAGTATTAAGATGAATGTTTAATGTTATGAACAAATTTTAGGTTTAGGGTTTATTGCTTTAAAATTGATTATGTGTGGTAGGTTTATTATTTCTAGTTGGTTTATTTCTCATAGTTTTATCATTGTGGAATTATCAATCTTTGAAATGCAAATGATTCATCGTAATATCAACTTGATTCTACAAGGCACCCAACATGACAACAATTCTTGTTGTGAATGTGCTTGATATAACCGTGTCGGTGTATATCAACCAATTTATTAATTCAATTATGCTAGTATTAGACATATTTAGCATATTTAAAATGATGAGAATGATTGCCTTGATCGGGGTGCGACACAGTTGGAGGCCCACTTGGGCTTGATTGACATGACAAAGCTTTTAATGTTTTGGGGTGATGGGTAGTATACCCGATACCCTCACACAAGTATTCACTGTGATAATATGCAGTGTCGCAGATCTTGGTAGATCCACAATGCTAAAGTTGGTAATCGTTGGCAGCTACAGGTAGTGGGAGCGAAGGTGGAGTTAAGACCTCATATCTGGTGTATAAACTCTGGTCCTCAGCTTCTTAAGGAGCTTAAGTTCGTTGGTTACTGGTTCGCGGCTTCGGGAACGCGAGAGGAACACCCAGCTGCTGCCTTTCTTTGCTGGAGGTTGGCGTATAAAGTATGGTATGTTATAATCTTATTTGTATATCATGGGCGGGGGGTGACTACTTGGGATAAACTTCGTGCCCGAAGGGGAAAGGAAACACCGGTTAACTTAGCAGTTTCTGTGACTGGCAATATAGACCTTCTCGATTATGTGATGTCGATTTCTATATTTTTTTAGCAATCTTCTTTCTCGCATGGGCATGTTTATCGGTTTCCAGTTTTTTATTATGATGTTTTCTCTGCATGTTGATAATTGGGTTCCCTGATTTAAGTTTGAATTTTCGGGACAAGCCCTGTGGAGAGCAAGGGTTTTGGAAAATGACCAGGGCCAAGTCTACGAACTTAGGGCTCAGGGGGGTATGGGGGACACCGTTCTTTTTTCTGGTGATACCTCCCACCTCTAGAGGGTTATTAATTATATATGCTTGTTGGCTCGGATGGTGAAATTATGAAGGGATGCAACGTTGTTCGGAGTTGCATTTGTTTTTCTAGTCATTCGTTAAGTTAATGCTTGTTGTACAAAATATATTACAGATACACCTACGTTGTCTTCACTCCTGGCCTCTGTAGAGTGGGATGGGTCACGAGCACGAGAAAGTGGGAGAAGGGTGAAGAAAGGGGGCCCAGCCTTGGCAAACATGGTGAAGTATTAGCCTTGCGGTGGAGCCTTGGGTCGAGGTGGAAGAGGTAGAAGACACCAGGAAGATAAAGGAAAATATGTAGATCCATCTTCCGGTCGGACTAAGCAGTAGAGAATTGCGCAATAGAGGACTAAGCGGCGAGTGACCGCACTGCAGGTGACTCCGCCGTAGATGACTGCATGGCAGGGGACAACAAGGCAGGGGACGAAACAAAGCGGGACTATGCTGCAGGGGACTGTGTGGCAGATGGGTCGAAAAACAAATTCTGAGCATCTTCAGGCCATGGTCAAAGCTTACTGCGAAGGGACCTCAGCGTAGGTGAAACAATTGATTGTGAATTAGGAGGCAGAGTTGAATTCGCAAGCTAAGCTTGAACCGCCAATCGAAGACTAGGGGGAACTAATCATGGATCCTGGGTACACGCATGACCGTCTCACCCTGTTCAGACAATCCATTCATCTTTACTGGTTAATGAAGTGCATAGTGGCCAAAGCAATAGCTGTGACCACCAGCACAACGGTGCACAATGAGGCTGAGTCGAGTCTACAAGACATTCAAAATGAGCTCCAACTTATCCAATGTCAGTTTTAGAACCAGAATGCCCGTTTGGGCCGCATCGAGCAGCATATCCCATGCATGCCGTAATCTGAATTACCAAGATCAAGTGCTAAAGATCTTTCTCTGGTGGAATCGTCAGATGAGTAATGGGTCGAAGATATGACTGTTAATTTTGGATTATTTTCTGTTGTTTATGATGGGTAGCATTGATCCAGGAGGGTCTTCAAAAGTACCAGTGACATGGTACAAAGGCTCAAAAATTTAAAGTGAAAGAATCTCTACAAACTTAGCGACAGATCTAAGTTCTCATCACCCTGATTCCAACGGTGTGAACGACACTCGAATCCGAGCTTGTATGCAGAAGTTAAAGCAACTCAAAGTTCAAGTTTGACTTGGACAGGTGGCAAAGGAAATGACGTGGTAGAACTCTTCAGCGAATGGGGAAGCGCCAAGTGGCAGGCCATCATTAGCCCCACAGTTCGTTGAATGCAAAGGGCAGAGGTGTGTGGTTAAAGGATCGGCCCCAATAGTCCCCGGGTTGCGATTGCGATTATCGCAATCGCAGATCAAAGGAGGGTCGGTGGTATAAAATTGGCCCCCTGACAGAACCAGAGTGCGATGCGATAATCGCAGATCGCATAGCGGCGTGGTTAAGAATCAGCCACCGGACAAACCAGAGTGCGATGTGATAATCACATATCACAGATCGCATAGCGGCATGCTTCAGAATCGGCCCCTGGAAAAACCAGAGTGCGATGCGATAATCGCATATCGCAGATCACAAAGCAAACGTGCTTTAGAATCGACCCTCGGTCCAGACCAGAGTGCAATGAGATAATCGTACATCGCATAAGACAACAGTCAGAATTGGCCCTGAGCATGTGCTGAGTGCTATGGGATATCGCACATCACACATCACTGAAGTATAGAGCTCTCACATATGTGTTACCCCTGGCTCCGGCTGATTGCGATTTGCAATGGGGTATCGGTGCTAATGAATTATGGTTCTCTGTTCATAGCATTGTCAGGTCTGTTAAAATCGTCTGTTTAAGGAGTTGAATGCCGATTCTCTGTGTTTAAGCTGTCAGTTTAGGGAATTAATGAGCGGTTAAGAAGATAAGCAGGAAATAGTCCATGGAACTGTTTTTTTTTGGTATTTTTACTATGTTTAACAGGGCTATACTTGCGCACTATTCCGGGATCGAGAATCTTTGTGTATTGAAACAACCTGCCTTCTATGTTTATCATTTTGTTAACTGCCTGGTTCAAGAAGGAATATGCTGATCATAATTTATATGGACTATATGCATAGGATAAGGGGGAGAGCAGCTGCGAGATTTCTCATATTACCATTGCAGAGCAGCGACACTTGCTCCTGGCAGGTGGCTAGAACCTTGCCTCAAGTATCTAAAGGTTCCGAGAGGTACAGGAACCCTTTTTATCAAAATTGGGCGTTCAGACAAGCGTTTCTAAAGGATTTTTCGCCAAGATTTCAGTGATGTTGTTTGTTTCTAGAGCTGGGCTCTCCATTTGTGAGCTATCTTGCAGATTGGAGGTATAAGGGTGTTTATGTAAAATCTGCTTGTACTTCTTCTCTTTTCATTCCATTTAATGAATGAAGGCCTCCCCACTATTGAGCATGGACCGAAGATGTAGTCCAAATTGGATGAACTTCATAATCAAATCTCTATGTCTTGATCTCATGTGTGATTATGTATTTTTATATTCGTTTTATATGCGTACGTTTCTATGGTTTTTAAGTGCTCTGTTACATGTAATTATGATGCATCTATAAGCAAAAAAATCCTGGATGTGAGATGCATGAGTACGCTAACCAGAAACAAGCTTCAACGGATGTGCGCTACAAAGATAAGACATGGTAGATGTTGAAGCGCAATGGGAAGAGAAGCAGTGTTTTGCTGATAGGAAATTGCATGTGTGAATGAACGAATGTGAAGCCATGGAGGATGATAAAGAAATGCATGAAGCCTTCATGAGGATGTCTTAGTTGATGCTAGATGCATGAGTATGCTAACTAGAAACAAGCTTCAAAGGGTGTGCGCTACGAAGATGAGACATGACAGATGTTGAGGCGTGATGGGAAGAGATGTTGTCTTTTGTTGATAGGAAATTGCATGTGTGAATGACCGAATGTGCAACCATGGAGGATGATAAAGAAATGCACGAAGCCTTCATGAGGATGTCCCAAATGGTGGACATCATGTATGAAACATATGAGAAAAGAAGAGAGGAGGAGAAAGGAAGATCTGAAATCGATGCTTCATCCACATCTTCTGATGCTTATGGATCTTATTCGCCGCCTTGCTCGTCTTCTCATCCCTCGAATGAGGAGATTTACGAAAGGTTTCAAGAAGAGAATGTCGAATTTAAGAGGCTACTACAGGAAGAAGTAGAATAACAGTTACTTGATTTTGTCTAAGAATACCACATGTTCTAAGTGTTGTTTTGGTTTGAGGTATTGAAAAGGCTCTAAGTATATAAGGAGGAGAAGATCAAAGGGATAAGTGTAAGTGAAAGGGGTTTCATGAATACTTCTATCTGAAGTATACTTTGGGTTGTAAGGGTTATGGTTATGATATATATTTAAAATATTTTGTGCACCCTTAGATACAATGTTGGATCAGGATCATGAGACCTGAAATGACTTATCATTGTATGATTTGATAATGGATAGTCTAGATCTGATTGTTAATTCATGTTTTATCATTTATATGTTATGGTCTAGGTATATTTGAAGTTTGGAATAATTGCGAACTTATAAGTTATAATTTGCAGATCTATACATAGGTTCGCCTTGGTGAAGGCGCTTATGCACGTTGTTCGACACTTTCAAGTGGCGTATGCAAAAGAAAATCTTGTTGTTTAGAGATGACTAATCTATCTTATCAGTGCTACTATTTTATCGTTGTTTGTCAATGGTGTCTTCATTAGATCTAAGAGTAAAATTGATCGTATAAGGAGATTGAGTCTGGTTGATTGATTGAGTAAATAAGAAGGGTGATCTTTGCTCCTATATGTTTACAGCTCTGTAATATGATAGTAGATCTCCACAATGAATCTGGTTAGTACAGTTTTTGGTTCAGAAGTTTGATGATTCAGTATCTTTAGAGGTATGCGCAGGCTGGGTTGTAGAAAGTAGCGTATACATGCAGGTTAGCTTCATTGAAGTAGCGTATACATTCTGAAATATGATATTTGAGGTCACAGTTGGTTCTAGTTATTGATACAGTGTTTTGGGTTCAGCTTTATGTTCTGGTGGCAATGATCTGATTGTTTAGATTGACTGATTGTTGATAGATGCAGTTGTATTGGAGTGGTGATCAATTTTGAGCTTCAATGTTACCGATGGGTCCAATATGAAAATTTGATGAAACATGGCCTACATATTGTGTTGATGTGTACCAGGAGTATCCAGTATGAAAATTTGTGAAATGCGGTCCCTCGAGGAAGAGTGAAGGTGGTAGCCTTTTGTAGGATGACGCCTACATACTGGTAAACATATCAGCCCATACAAGAGCTAGGGGGTTGGAGCTCCCTTTTAGTACAAGCTGGAAAACGAGTGAATGTTGTAGCCTTTAGCAGGTAGATGCCTGCGTACTGGAAAAAGTCTTCACCAATAAAAAACTTGTGAACACTTTTTATTATAAGAAGATTGAAGACTGAGACGACAACAACGGTGGTTTTTTCCCACATTGGGTTTCAACCTGAAAAATCATGGTGTTCATGTGTGCTGCTTATGTGCATTGATTGATTTTGTCCTTATTGCATATGTTTACTACTTTGTAAATGCATCACACTCTGATTTAAGACAATAAATTAGTTGTTTATCAAAGTTTATTATCTATACATTGGCTTCATTTTTTATAGGCGCGGACATACGCTGGTTGGTTTCAGTAAAACAACTTATATAATTTGAAAAGAAAATAATTATTTTGAAAGTTTAAAATATTGATTCACTCCCCTTCTCAATATTTTTCCCAACATGATCACCGAAGTGACTTATGTATCAGATACGCTTTGTAGGAAGTTGCTTTGTCGAAACTTCCTTTTCTCAAAGATTGTATATACCACGATACAAGAGTTTATATAAAGGATTCTCTCCGATGATAGTTGTTCTTCGATCCAATTACTCACTATTCCATTTCATCATCGTTCATGATATATTTTTCATACATGCTTCACCTGCCCTTATCTCCTTCTCCCTATAAGAGAAAAATGTCAAGGGTTCTCTTTATCCCGTCGTGCTATTACGACTCTATACTACCCTTTCTCACCTTCTTTCTCATTTAGAAAAGAATCCTTTTGGGGTAATAGATCGTAACACGATGGTTTCAGGTCAGAAAGATCTCTTTCCCCCTCTTGTACATTTCATTTGATCGATTGTTGCACTTAACAAGGTTGCTCCAATTCGGTCCTCTATGAGTTCCCCAACTGGAGTGGTTTTTCGTTTGGTGAAAATGAATTGACCCCTATCACCTCATTCCAAACTACCATACTTTCCATCGATAAGATGTTGTAGTTTCGAGATCAAGTAGCTCTCTATTTCCCTGTGAAACACACTTTGCTGAAGATGATATGTTACATGTTTCCCTGACATCAATAAATTAGATCGAATGGATATAAGAGTTCTTTAGAATGGTATTTCTGATCCAATTACACGTAGCCTCTGTGTTCTAAAACTACAGTCCAAGGGAAAAATAGAGTTATGAGCACATTGTCAACGAGATAAATATTATCCAACTAACTGCTTTGAATGGAAACTCAATAAGAAATTGCTCACGAACGCTTCCAAATTATTGAATAAGGCAAGAAGAAAAGAATGGCTTTGTGGATTGAAAGGGAAACAACCATCCTTAAGGCTTCCAGATTAGTGGATACGGCAAGAAGAAAATAATGACTTTGTGGATTGAAAGGGAAACAACCATCCTTACGGTTGATTTTCTCCATCCATCCAATTGAACAGGTGTTGTTATGCTTTAAATCACATGTTTCCAAATTTTTTCATAACCACAGAGCTTAATGGCATGCGGTTTTGAAAAAATTATGAAAATAGTAACTAAATTCAAGCAAAAGGCGAAAGTATCTATTAACTAAAACAATAGGTTGGTAATACCAGTGCCATGGAGGTCTCTCTGGCTTGTAATGGCCTCCACGATTTGGGTTGGGATTGATTGACATTGCTTTGATTCAAACGCTATAGAAGAACAAGGCCTTTTGTCAGTTCATTGTTTTTTTCTTTTTTTTTACATAATCGGTCACTATTTGTATTCCAAAAAAAGTTTGGGAGACTGAGCTCTTGCGATACAAAGTTTTCAGCCCGAAGGAAAAGCTAGGAGATGATTGGGAAGACAAAATTTCCCTTTGCTTCTGTCATTTCTGACTTTTGGAAAACAAGAGTAAGTAAAAATTCTAACAAACTAAGACACAAGTAAGAAATATCTGCAACACATCTTTAATCTATGCTAACATGGCTAATCTGGCATGTTGTTGAGTCTTTTGGTTTGCTATCGACTTCAGCATTCCTGAGGCTTGAAGAACTGGTGTTGGGTGCATTCCTTTTCTCCATCATGTACTTCAGGATTTCGATTGATTCCTGGACATGACTGCATTTATTGGCCAAATCATTAAACTGTTCTTGGAGCGAGGAGACTCTATGAAGAAATAAATTGATATCTGCTTCATATTTATCATTGGTTAGTGTGGCATGGGAATCAATTTTGGCGTCCATAACTCTTTGATGCACGCGGATTTGTTCCAGTTCTGCCTGTAGATCAGCAGAGGCAGTCTTCAGATCTTACCATATCGTGGATGTTGGGAGCTGTCTTAGTGCTCTTCTTGGGATGAGAAAGACCTAGAACGTTTAAGGAGTTCTGTCTAGCCGATGAAGATAGGGAAGAAGGACTAAAAAGGAGATCATCCTGGAGAGTAGAGGAACTGAGAGGATAACCCTTCTGAGATGAAGAATGGGAGAAAAAAGGAAGGCGCCGCAGAGGAGGGATGAGGACAGAGCACAGATCAGATAGCAAAGGGGAATGCAGTGGAGGGAGAAGCAAAGAGAAGCAGTGAGTAGGGGAGATAGTTGAGACCGAGGTCCCAGCCGATCTGGGAGTCGAGGAACAAAAGCAGAGGATCACAAAAAAAACCAGTGAACAAATCTGAGCATTGGATTGAGGGGGGATGCTTGAATTTAAAAGATGAAGACTACAGAAGAGGAGGCGCGGGATCCCAAGAGAGGGAAGGAGGGAGTCAAGGGAGAGAAGGAATCGAGTCAATCGGGGCAGAGTGGAAGGGGCGACAGGACAGATTGGAGGAGAGAAGATCTTAATCAAAGATTTGACGGGAGAAGAGAGATGTAGATGTCTGTCAGAGAATCCCATGAAGATGCTACGGAGGACAAGGTCATATGAGTTACAACAGATCATGATGATGGAAAGATTACGGGAGATGATGATGGAATCTTGTATTATTGCAGAGAAGATTGCCTTTGGGTTTGCAACAAGCTCTGTTGGCACGCATGTCAGCTTCTTTGTTGAGGGAGCGGAGCACATGGAAAAATCTAAGTTCTATGTTTTGACGGATTAGAGCTTGACACCTTTTAATCGTTCACTGAAGGTAGATATTGGATGCCTTTTGATTGCAAACCATGAGACTGATGATTGTGGCAGAGTCTCCAAAAATCAACGCTTTTCTAATTCCAAACTTTTGAAGTTGATTTAGACCTTGATAGAGGGCAAGAGCTTCTGCCCTGTTATTGGATAAGGAGCCCAATCCCCATTCATAAGTGGTGGCTATAATGCTACCACTGGGATTGTAGATGACTCCGCCTGCACCTGTTGTTCCTAGGTTGGATTTAGAAGCTCCATCGGAGAGATAGTGGAGATTGCTGCCTCAGAGCCAGCTTAAAAATTCTTCTTCTTTGTTTCTTATTTTCCAATTATGATTGGGGATGCTGGACTGGATGTTGGAATTACTTTCAATTTGATCGCTATTGCTTTTATCTAACAAATAGGCAATAAAATCCCTTTCCTCAACACTGAGGCCAACGACATCAATTTTCTTCATATTTTTGGCAGAAATGGTTTCTAACGTTAAACTTTTTGCCTTGCTGTAGAGATGCCTTTTGATGGCTTCCTTATTTTGGAAAATCATACGGTTCCTTGCCAACCAGATTTTCCACATAAGGGCATAGGGGAGGGCATCCCAAACCCATTTGGCTATATTGTTCTTCTTATGCTGCCAAGGGTAACTCTTCTTCCATAGATTCAGAACCTCGCCAATGGAGTTTTGGGAATTCCATGGAAGATGATTGTTGGGAAATATTCCTTTCCAGCAAGAAATTGCAAGAGGGCAGGCGATAAAGAGATGTTGGATGGTTTTTTTGCTTCTTTACAATTTGGACATCGTGAAGGTCTTGCTATACCTCTCTTTTGCAGATTATCAGTAGTGAGAATTTTCCCTTTCAAGAGGGTCCAAATGAAGAATTTGATTTTGGGGATGGCCTCGGATTTCCAGACAGTTTTCCAATGAGTCCAAGCAGGAGCAGGGTACTCTTTGTTACATAAGTAATGGTGGCCAGCTTGAATTGTATAGTTGGAGCCTGTAGGATCCCATCAAAAACTGTCGATGTCATTTTTTATTATGGGGGCAATGTTGTGGAGATGAACTTGAAGGATGTCAAAGCTCTCCTTAAGATCTAAGGGTATGGGTGGAAAATTCCATCCCATCCATATCTCCGAGTGAGTGTCCCATTGCGAGATTTGGTCCAGATAATGAATTCATTTATTGCAATGAAAGGGAAGGATTTTATCCGTACCTGTTGACTGCTGATAGAATGATTCTCCATAATTTTCTCTGCTTCAATTTTGATATTGCTGCCTCCCTTGGGGACTTTGGAGGTGTTTTGGGCCAAAAAAGGGATTACTTTTTTGCATAGTTTCCAAATTTTTGAGCCGTTTCTAGCGGGTATTTCACAGTCCAAGAGTTGTTGTCTTGGGTAGCTTAGATATTTGACTTCTAGAACTCTTTTCCACCATGTCGGTTGCTCGCTGATTAGTCTCCACATGATCTTGCCTCCAAAAGCCAAATTTGAGAGCTTGGGAGATCTGATTCCGAGTCCTCCACAATCCTAGCCTTGAATTACTTGCTTCCAGCTAATAAGATTGAACTTATTTTTTTCGTTTCCCCCCCTTTCCAGAGAAAATGGCGAAGAATACTTTCCATTTTATTATGGAATATGGCTGGGGCCTACATTAGAGTGAATTGGTAGAGTGGAAGAGATGAGAGCCCTGATTTTAGAAGAACAAGGCGGCCTTTTGGGTTAAGCCATGTAGAACCCCATTGTTGCACTTTCCTCTTCATTTTGTCTATAATTGTGTCCCAGATTTCAACTTTTAAGGGCCCAATGCTCACAGGAATTCCCAGATAGGTGAAACAATCCCAATTCAATTTGCAAGGGACCCCAAAAGTATTGGCTATATTATGAAGGGTTTGGGTTGTTGCATGCCAACCATAGATGCAAATTTTTAAATGGTTGATCATGCCTCCTGAATAACTCATATATTTGTCCAGAAGAGTTTTGAAACAACGAGCTATTGTGACAGATGCCCCTCCTATTAACAGAGTGTCATTCGCAAATTGGGAATGGGTTATGTTTTTGACTTCGTTCTCGAATTTTATGCCAGTGATGAGACCAGTTCATCTCTCGTAATCTAAAGCTTTGCTGAAGGATTCTGCCATCAAGATAAACATGTAAGGGGAGAGAGGGCAACCTTGTCTCAGCCCTCTCAAAGTTTGAAAGGGAGGTCCAGGTCTACCATTGACAAGAGGGGAAATCCAAGGCCCCATGATACTGGCTTTGATGAGATCAAGGATGGGCTTTGCAAAACCCATTTTCTTAAGGACATTGATAAGAAAGGAGTACCTTACCCTATCAAAGACGTTGGCCAAATCCAGCTTCAAGGTGAACCCTTTTTCTTTTCTGGAATGACTGGAGTGAATTTCTTCTTGAACAAGGAGGATTGAATCAGAGATGTGCCTGTTGGTCAGAAAACCACATTGGTTTTCATATATGAGCGAAGGAAGAAGAGGTTTGAGACGAGTAGCTAAGATTTTTGTGAGGATTTTGTAAGAGGAGTTGCAAAGAGAAATGGGCCGGAAGCGGGATAAGGTCGTGGGGTGATTCTCTTTGGGAATGAGGGCTAGGTAAGTGGAATTGGTATAGCCTCCAATTTTTCTTTTGCGTTGAACCCATTTCATCATTTTCATAAGATCCTTTTTAATAATACCCCAGTGAGCTTTGTAAAAGCAGATTGGAAAGCCATTCAGTCCAGGGGCTTTGTCTTGGTGGAGAGCACAAATGGCTCCTCTTATTTCTTCTTCTTCTATCTCCTTACTCAAGTTGTCATTGATTTCTTTGTTGATCCCACTTGGAAGGTATTGCAACAGGTCTGAATAGTCTTCCTCTTCCTTAGTTTCTGTTAGAAGTTCTCTATAATGATCTGAAGCTGCCTGCTTGATAGCACCTTGGTTGGTTTGTAGATTGCCTTCTCTATCAACGATAGATGTAATGTTGTTCCTAATTTTTTGGGCTGTAGTTTGCTTATGGAAAAAAGTCGAATTTTTGTTTCCTCATTTCAGCCATAACTGCCTAGACTTAATTCTCCATTTCTGCTCTTCTTCTCTATTGATACGATATAGCTGGCAATAGAGTTTATCTTCATGATCTTTATCTTCTTGTTAAAATCCGCGCCCCTCAATTGTGCTATGGAGATCCTTCAATTTGGATTTGATCTCTCTTTTCTTTTTTTCCAGCTCAATGTAGTAGTTTTTTGCCCAGTCTTCTAGTGCATATTTGACTCTTTTAATTTTGCTTTCCCAGATATAACATGGCGATCCTTCAATGTGTTGCTGCCAACTACTTTGAATAATACTTTTGACTATTGAGTTATCATTCCATAGAGGACTACACTTAAAGGGAATAGGTCCCAATGAGCGGTGGGTTTCAGAGATGTGGGATAGTGATCTGATGCTGTGGAGGGATGGATGAAGGCATAAGATGCAGAGAAAGTGCAGAGAAGTGAAACATTCACTAGGATTCTATCCAACCTTTCCATAACATTGTTTTTCCCTAACCTGTGATTATTCCAAGTGAATCTGCGGTTTTTTGGGACTACATCAATAAGGTCGCAGTCCTGCATGATAGTCTCCACCTGGTTTCTGCATGGATCTGAAGAGAAGCAACCTCCTCGCTTCTCATTGGAGTGCAAAATGAGATTTAGATCTCCCCCTAGAATAATGTTATTATTTTCTTCTTCATCTATATTTTCTTTGAGTGTGCCCCAACATTGCTCCTTGTCTCTATAATGGTTTGGAGCATATACATTATAAATGATTATCCTTTGATTATTTCTCCAGAGCAGTGTTTATCCAGTGTTGGTTGATTGTTTATGTTGTGATACTCCAAGTGTTTTGGTCCCAAAGCATTGCGATTCACGTAGAGGCTCCTTTTGATTCACAAACACTGCCTTTGTACTGTTTATGGTATGCTATGATTTTTTTCATTTCTTGTTGCCCTTGCTTTGTTTCTTGAACTAATACAACTCCTGGTTTCTCTTGATTTATTAGATCTTTTAAGGCAGTTCTTTTGGAGGGGTGCCCTAGTCCCCTACTGTTTTTTTTTTTTTTATCGATAAAGACTAAATCTATTAAGAAAAATATAGTACAATCAGGAGAAGCAAGAGACCGACAGACCGGAAATGATGGATCCATCAACCTCGGTCCTGGTAGAAAGATACAATCTCAGAGCTACCTCAGATAATTTGAGAGCAAAAACTGACTAACTGACTTTTACCCCATAGGGTCAGAAACTACAACACAGTGTTTTTTCCCTTTCTTTTTGTTGACTTTTGTCCAACCATCCTGGGGAGAATGAGCTAGAACAACTTGAAGACTGGAATTCTCTATCTTCGGGAACTCCTTTTCTGATTCAGAAGAGGAAGTCTCATGGGCCCGTTTCTGGGAGATTGCTGTGACGTGGGTGTGCCCCTTGGTATCCGTGGGCGGAACCATCGGCTGAGGCGCCTGGTCCGGTTCTGAATCGCTTTCCTCATCCCCCATACTTGGGGAGCTAGAGCTCCCAGCTGGCGGCGGTGGACAGGGAGCCCAACGCTTGGGTTTGGATTTTGCGAAGATGCCTTTTTTCTTTGTTGCTGTCAGCGATGGGCAGGAGTTCTGCAGGTGCCCTGCTAGGTGACAATGGCGGCATCGGAAGGCAGTGTTTTCGTAATCTATAAACTGGGTGCAAACAGAGTCATTGATCTTGAGATTAATTTGCTCTGGCAATCCCTTGCTTAAATCTAGCTCCACACATACTCTAGCATATGTATAGAGACCTTGCCGTTCCCTCTTGTAATCTCCCATTAAAAAGCAACCCAGGGTGTTGCCTATTTGCCTGTATACTTCTGTGCGCCACAGGTGTATTGGGAGATTTGGAAGTCTGATCCATATAGGGGCTTTAGTGAAGACTGCAGAAGCTGGGTCAAAGTCTGGGAACCATGGAGTTAAGAAGAGGCCTGCTGAACCCATGAACCAAGGGCCTTCTTCTAAGGCCTTTTCGTAGTGCTCGGGGTTATCGAACAACACTATAAAATATCCCTTTGCACAGAAATGAACCTTGCAACGGTCAGTCCAGTTGTCATTGATCCAGTCATAAAGATCCTTTGAGTGTGGCCAGAGCCCATTGAATCTGCAGATGATGGCCCTTTCAGCAAATTTTTGGGTGTCGTCTGCAAGGTCAGAGTAGGAGATCTCAACAGAGGGAACCTCCTCCAATTTGTCAACCAAGAAAGGCTTGGGTTTGGAAGGCTCCGAGGTTGCGGGTATCTCAGAGCGGATTGCAGCTTTGTAGGAGTATGGAGGAGCAGAAGAGGATTGCCCTGCAGCTCCACCTCTCAAGCGAAAGGAAAACACTAAAGAACTGTTGTTTTTTATGCTGTAAAAAGAGAGAGGAAGAGGATCTTCGAGTTGTTTACCTTGGAAAATAAGTCTTTGTAGGGCTGAGGGGATCCCAAGTCTGTGCTCCAGATTTGCTTTGAGGTTCTGCACCAGATCTGTAGGGTTTACCCATTGCAGAATGGTCTTGCCCAAGATCTGTGCTATTTGAAACTGAAAGGGGGCAGAGGAATTATCAAAAGATTTTTGGAGCAGCAAGGGGCCAGAATCCTTTGAGTCTCCCAGCTTTTGACGCAAAGGCGGCAACAGGAGAGAAGAAATCTTCTGCCTGAGGTTTCTTTGGCTCCAACTCGGATCTGCAGCGAAGGGAAGGGCGACCGATCTGTGGAGAGGCCCCTGATCAATGGAGGGGCCAGAGCTGCCATGGCTATGCGCTCCTGAGCTCAACGCCTGGAAGTTCGCCTCTTTCTTCGGCTCAACCTCCGCTTGGATCCTCAACTCGGGTTCACGCCTCCAATAGATCCTGAATCGAGCCCTCCTTTCAGCAGCAAGTCCAAGCATAGGCCAGGCAGTGACCGAGGACAGGGAGGCAACCGCGGCTGCCTCTTCGCAGTTGGGTTTCGGCTCCGTAACTCTGCTCAATGCCTGTTTCGGCTCCGACCTTCTTATCTGGAGTAGATCTTGTTTCGGCTCCGGCCTTCTTATCTGGAGTAGATCTTCCCCTTCAGCGGCGGAGATCCGAGGCCAAACGGAGGCCGAGGGTGCTGCGGCAGCGGCTGTTGTAGGGTTCATCTCTCGCAGCCCTTGCGTGTCTTGTCTTTCAATTCCTAGTTCATGTGTCGTTTCTGCAGTATCAAGAGAATAGAATATTTTTTTGCCCCTAGTCCCCTACTGTTACAGGAGAGGACTTTCATCATTTCATTTGGGGTTACAGAGAGTTGCTCACCCTCCCTGCTCCTTGTTTGTTGTATCTTTGTCGATTTGTCCCAGGATGTAGGACTCTATGTGGTTCTGGGTGCCCATTATATCCTTCTGGGTATTTTCATCTCTCTGCTGCTTGGCGGTTTTCCTTCCTGGCCCATTTCTCTTTTGAGTGTCTAAGGTTGCACCATGCTCCTTTGAAATGGTACTAGATATAATACAACAATTGAAACTCGCGAGAGTGGGTGGAAGATTGGGTTTGTCAATAGAGAACAATGTTGACCTGAAATAAATGTCATCTTGTAGGGAATGATGGGTTTGAATAACCAAGGTGGGTCAAGCACGACTCCTTTTAGAATTCAAAAAGTGGAATTCCCATAGAGTCAACCACCCAGGTGCCCTATGATCCCTTGCGAGGAGGGAATTCTGGAATAAATATGTGGTCATTGATGTTCATTGTTCTTATTTGACCATCTCAACACTCCTCGATCATCCTTCTCCTAAACCAAACAATATATATAGTATATAGAGCCACAGGTACATCAAGGGTAGAGTAATATATGCCAATTGTGTTATAATGTGGTTAAATCTGATATTGTTAAAGCTATAAATATTTGTGAATTTATAGTTCCATTAATGCATACTATAAACTGCGCCATGCATTCATGGAGCTATAGCTCTACAAAAGTTGGTGGCCACCGACCATTAATTAACTAATAGCTCTCTCTATATATATAGATATTGTTCGCCGTCTTCTAAAAAGCATATACTCAAACATAAACACATAACAGCAGAGTATTATTCAATATCAAAAGGAATGAAATGCTACAGTATGCTCTGAAACATGATGCAAGTCATGAAGAAAGATCGTGGAAGTTATGGTGACAACAAGAGGACACCCACGGGCCAAACCATTATATAAGAGAAAATGGGGTTCTTTAGCAATGAGGCATCTACCATATTTTTCTTGGGCGTGAGAGATTTTTGTTATGGCTTCCTCAAATTCAAATACGACATTTATGCAGGCAAACATGGTTGACACATAGAATGGCTGAGTAATGTGTTGTAATGTTGTCCTTCCCTTTCCAAGTCATGGTCATTTCTATGCAACTTCTAGCCCATAAATATAAATTTAGAGGTTTTACCGACCATGATGTACCATGGCCGCTCAATTTTCATAGCCATTGAAGATATACTTCTGTGATGCTGCCATTTTAGCTACCTTCATCTTTTTCTCTGTTGTAGGTAATTAGGACGCCACAAGTTCCTCTGCGTTATAGCACCTTTTTGTTATATCAGTCATGCTCGCATTGTGTGTCCATTGGGCTACATTTAACATAGAAACTTTCTCAATATTAGATTCATTTAATATTATATATAGCAAGATCGTGGAAGCTACCTGCGACAGGTGGTGGAAAAGGAGACGGTGTTTGGATAAGGAACAAATATATGGAAACGACAGCTCCCAGCACTAAAAGCACCCATTAGTAATGTTAATGCATAAATTTTATAGTCATTATTGCCAATGATCCGACTTAATTTTGTTACTGTATATATTCTACACTGGAAGGAAAGCAGAGTTCCCATGACTTTCTTACTGATTCCATGGTGAAATATTATCCTTTAGAGTGCCCATGGCTTTCTTACTCGTGTCATGGTGAACGATTAGGTTGGTCCTATTTGGAGGTAAACAATTATTTTTAATATGGCTTTGAGTTTTACTATATTGAAGTGTTTAATCTCACTCATAGTCATCAACCAATAGCATATATAAAGGCCAATATCTCTTGGAAAGCCAAAATTTTTATTGCTCAATTAAGGACTAATTCTCATTCGTTGTGAAACAGGGTGCTGGAAAAGGCCAAAGAAAGTGTGGGAAGAAAAAGTATGCATTTTTTGTTCTTCCTGAAAAGTGGAAACATAATTTTTTTTTAGAATGTGAGGCCTTCAAAGCCAACACGGAAAATTATGCAGATTTGTTGGCAACTAGCTCTTGGGATAATCTATTTAGTGAAAAGTTTGTTGAGAAATTGAGAACATTTATTTTGAAGCTTCACAAAAAAAAAACAGAATACATCAAGATGAAGAATCAATAACAATCATTGTAAATAGGAGTGAGCCCATTACCACCATCAAAAAAGATCTCGCTAACATTTCTTCCGTAATGCAGGGTTTCCAAAGTAATTGCAAATCTATTTCTGTCAGTGCAAATGACACTTATTGTGATATTAAAAATTTTAAATTTTATTTTTTAAAATTACTTTTATTTATCTGAAAAATGCATTTTAAATTAGATTAAATTATTTTTTCCATTGTATTTAAATAATAAAAAAAATAAAATATTTAAAATATTTTTAATATCATCACATATTTTATTGTATGATGACGGGCATTTGAATGGGCTATCTCACCATGGTTTAAGCAGCAAAAAATGACATATTTAATTTAGTACATATATTCAAAAACTTTTATAAAATTATAGTAAAACTGTTTTATTTGAAATAACTAATTAAAAGTGAAGTGTATTTGACTACAATATATTCTTAAACGATAATAAAAGTATTTAATTTTAAATAACTAATTAAAAGTGAGTATATTTCACTATAATATATTATATTATATATTTTTTTATAAGTATAAAAGAATTTATTTATTAAAAATTATAGAACGCAAAATATATACTGTGATATTTTTATTGATCACAACAGTTACACATATATAAGACATAAATTTTTGATTTCCACACATCAAAATCATAACTACAATTCATATATAGGAAACAAAACAAGTTCTAGATTCGAGTTTAAGATCTCTCAATAAAAATTCATGATAACAATATAATTACGGGTTGTCTTTAGTGCGATTTTTTGGAAGCTTTTCTAGTGGGCTTTTCCAGTCTAATTTCTCTAAAATCGGGCAATAATTTTTTGAAATCACAAGTTTGATGGGTAATACCTGCACAATCAAAATGCTCTAGGGGGTTTTTAGGGTGCTCAATCCATATATATAGTCAAAATACCATTTTAAATAACACAAATCAAGATTTCACATCAAATTTTTCGACCGAATTCTAGCACGAGAAAGTCCAAAAAATCACACTAAAAACAACTCCATATAATTACATTATATTATTCCATAAGTATAATACCAATTTAATAACGTTAATAAATATGACATTTTTTTATTAAATTATATATATATATATATATATAATTCCCTATATATTAAATCTCTACTACACGTTTAATAATTATTAATAATTAAATTAAAATTTTAACAACCTTCTTTCAAAATAAACAACTTATCAACCTAATCACTTTTATAACATTGTTACTATTATATTTACTTTTAAGATATAGCTATTTTATGACTTCATTTAGAGGTTCATGTAACTGCAAAAGAAAAAGGGCGCAGCCATCAAATGCATTATGAAGTTTAATTAAAACGAATATAAAATCTGTCTCAAATTTCACTTTCATTTAAATGGTCTCAATGCTCGGGTGCATTTATGAATTTTAATGAATACGAATGAAAGTATCTTTTAGCTTCAATGTTGTCGTCCCTATAATATCTCAAAGCTCGTATGCGTTTATGTGGTTTAATAAATTCGATTGCAAAGTCCATTTCAACCCACCTAGTCGATACTTCTCAATGCTTACTTTTGAGGTCGGTGGCTCAAAACTTGAATGTATTTTTTTGAATTCAACGTGTGGTGTGGTCCCGGTACCTTAGTGATATTACTTTTTTAGTTTTCTAGTTATAAGCATACATAAAATTAGTCGAATAATAATTTTGTGTGGAAAGGCAGAAAAGAGAAACATAAAAATTAGGAGATACAATTTTTTTATTGATCAAGTAAAATTTGCTTATTACAATGAACTAGGTAGGGGGTATTTAGACATTTTTCGACTAGCGACTCACTTCACTTTAAAGAAATAGACATGTACACACTTGCTAATATTGGACTCGACTTAACACACACTGACGCACTTCAACTCGAACTCTAAATCTGGACTGCACTCCTTGCAGAAGTAATTATTATTTCTAACAGTCCCCCTTAATTACGACCATATGAATCAACATAAGACAACTATGACTTAACTTGATTCAACATGACATAATTATGTATGTTAGGATTCTAATAGAAATTGACTCAATTATCACTCAAACATGCCTGTTGGTTTATGTCTTAGCAAGGCTTACAATGACTTAAAACTTTTACAATTTTGCATTTTCTTTTTCTCTTCTTCCAAATTTTGTATCCTCGAAATTGCCTCATTGTCTATTGTGTGTTCTTGTTGTAGGTTCCATATTTGTTTACTTGTTGTTGCTGCAATGTTTCTTTGACTTGTCTTGAATTTGCTATGAGTCGATCTTCTACAATTTCCTCTTCAAGGATTCATTGAACTATGGACAACGTCCATAACTCTTCATCTTCAAACTGTCTTCTTTGTTCTGCTTCTTGTGCTTCATATTTCTGACTTTCTTTTTTCCATATTTATTGATAGAAAAATCTTATCTCTTCTTGAATCCATTGTTGAAAAAATGGTTTTAATGCATTCTTCCTTATTTTCAGAAACTTCCATGCCCTTCTCTTCATTGTCATCGTCACGTATTGTTGCTTTTTCCCTGTGATCTGCACACTCAAGATCATCATTCACCATTTCATTCAATTATTTTATTCGAGTTATTGCTTTAAGACTCACATCAATTTCTTCAATTGGTTTCTGAATCCATTCTTCAATGAGCTCCAAATCTGCATCAAATTTATTAACAACTTTGTTTTCAATTTTTTTTCCCATGCTTTTTTGAACAAATTCATATTAAAAAAATTTGTTAAAAACATTTTTATTATGCTCTTCAGTGAGAGCTTTCTTCTCTACCTCTTCCTTCCCTGCCTTCTTTTCCACTACATGGAGGTTGTCTTCGACTGTTATGCTCTTAGTGGATATTCTCGTCAAAAACTCTTCAATCACTTTATCCTCTTGTTGATCATAAACTGCTGCTAGGTCATGTATTGCTTCATAAACAATTCCAACTGCTTCATATCTTGTTGCTACAATGGCAATTTCAACCTTCAATTATTCATCAAGCATGGCACTTACCATTTTGCCGCAATCAATCCCTATTTCAAAAAACAAACCACACATAACATCAACATAATGTTCATCCACACTATGGTGGGATATCTGAGCATGCATGTGCTCACTGTTAATTTCATTGACAATTTCAACTTCACCAAATCCATCAATTGTGGATGGATTCACCAATTCACATCTCACTTTGTAGTCATCATCCACATGTATTTTTTTACAGTGGGATTCACTATCATCTACCCCAACCATGTTACAGTGGAGTCCTTGAGCATTTATATTCTCTCGCTCTGATTTCACACATAGAGGCTTCAAACTTCCCCTTTTCCATCTTTGCAACATTTTCTTCATCCATATGCACGCTTGCATAATGGGTTTCACTTTTCTAGTTTTCGTGACCATCATTAACTTTTGAGTGGGGTTCTTCAAGCGTCGTTGTCTTCTCAGAGTCTTTCTCATATACTCTTAGATTTGCAGCTGACTTCTCTGCATGTGACATAACTTGTTGTTGCATGTCACTCCCCCTTGCACCAAATTTTTCTTCCAAGATCTTCTATGCTTCCTTGGAAGTTGTAGTTTTTGCTACCTTGAACATAATCGTTTCACCTATTTCTCGCTGAATGAAAGCCAAAGCATATGAACCCAAAACACTAGCATGCTTGAAAAAACATAAAAATTTTGCAGACCAACATATTTTGCAAAGTTCTAAACTCTTTTTCAATAAAATCTCCTAAAAATCACAAAAAATATGCCACTTAACTCTTCCTGGTAATAAACCCTTTTGTAGAATTTCCTATAGAGTCACAAGATAATGCAATTTATAAAGCACAAGACAAATCTACTTTTACTTTCAACCAAAAGAAGCCAATAGATTTTGAAAACAATATAAACAAGAAGAAGATTTATCAATGGAACATAACACAATATTTATCTGGGGAAAACCACAACCCAAAACCCCTACTATTTATATTGCATTAATCAGAAATCTAAAATGATAATACAATGCTTGTTCTCTCAAGAATAATTCCAGCACTCAATATGATCAATCTCCCTTCTCACAAGCAAGCTCAAGCCAATCTCTTGCCTCTTTTGCTGCTCTCCAAGCCCCTAGTTCCTTGCGCTCTTGGTGAAAGAATTTACATGAATACAATATGCTCTGCTCAACCTTGAGCTTAACCTACACAAGTATTGCCTATCCTCCCCATGATGATTTCCTTTGGCCAATAATTAGCCAAATATCCAAGCCTTCAAGCTTCTAATTATTTGCACAATTCATGAGAGAATTAGCCCGTATTTAAAGGGAAATTCTTCATCCATAGCTGTGCAATCCAAAATTAGGTCTTTCTTTATACAATGAATTTGACCTATTTTCCCCATTGAGAATGGAGCTTGATAATAAGATTCCCTTCCCTATCATATTCAAATCACCACAAATAAATTTTTTCCATCCCAACCTGTAGCTTTCACGTCGAACTCACATTCAAAATCATTCATGTGATATTTCGACTTGAAATGGAGATACAACAAGGAAATCCTAGTGCGATACCTCATGAAACCCCATGAAACCCAACACATTAAAATTATTATGAATGGCACTTATCTATTTCGTCGGAGCCTGAATCGAACCTACGATCAACAGATGCATTTTCATTTCACGTCTCCCATTTAAAATTTAAACAACCAAATACAATGAATTGGACCTATAATAAGATTCCCTTCCCTATCAGATTCAAATCACGAAGGATAAATTTTTTCCATCCCAGCTTTGTAGCTTTCACGTCGAACTCACATTCAAAATCATTCATGTGATATTTTGACTTGAAATGGAGATACAACAAGGAAATCGTAATGGAATCACGGGCACACTAGCAATCTTTGAAATAGTGTGCAAAAAATTGTAATCAAAATGAAATCGACAACTTGTTGTCTTCTTTTACCGTCCACAGTCCTGGGCCCTTTAATCCCGATAGCAATTAATAATCGGTGACCTCTAGTTAGCACATAATCAGTGATGAGGCCTTTAAAAGTTGTGTGATCAAGCAAAAAAATAATGGCGTAAAACCCAAAAACTGTTATGATTCTGTTGTCCTTGAGTGTCGAGGCTAGCACGACAGCCAATTTGCAATGTGGAGATTGTTTCTTATTTTGGTTGTGATGTCCCTTATTCTATCCACGGGAGCCGACATGAAGGGAGAATTGAAGGGATGAGCTTCCAGGAACTGGCCCTCTTTTGCCATCAAGCTGCTGCAAGCATTGCTATTTGGAGCGAATGATACAAATTTTCATAATGAATGCAGATAAATTCAAATTTCAAATCAATGCACTGTTCGACTCCCACCAAATTCGTTTGAAATTGGCCGCCCTGCAGGTGGTGTCAGTATTTTCCGGTAGAGGCTCGAGTCCTTTCCAGGCTAAAAGGTTGTCCAGTTACATGCCGACTTGAGGGGGGAAGTTGCTAGGGAATTGCTGGCCGACTTGAGGTCCCATCATTGTACTCTTAAACCGCATTGAATACCCAATAGCATAGCAAATATTGATTGCCTAGTACCTACATTCTAATTCGATGGGCAAAATGGAGGCATTGGTCTTTGGCGGCCAATCGTCATGTTGCCAGGCAACATTGAATGTTGCTACAGGTGGTGGTATGTACGTCGTTAGATTCTACACGCTTAGGGTTTACCCGATAATGCTTTACCATTTATGAAGATCATTGATTCACATGCACAGGGGGAGTAACATTCATGGTAGCAGTAAACAATCAACATCTACACGCTTATGGTTTGCCCGAGAATGCCTTTGCAATTATGAGGATCGTTTATTCACACGCAGGCATCCATTGGTTGAATCAACATATCTCTCACTGGATGTCGTAGAAGTGTGTCCATAGCAATGGTGAGAGACAGATTAATTGCATTGGATGATAACTTACTGTGTGCCCATATTCCCTCCAAGGTTTCTTTAAAAGATGCAATTTGATGAAAACTAGAGTTGTCGGATTTGAGTATCCTTAGTATTGATCTCTGCATGATGTTGGAGCTTTAATTGATCAAAGCTTTGCTGGAGTTGATACATTTGTGTCTTCACTTGTTGATCAATACTTTATCTTTCCTCTACCAACTATTGTTCCAACTATTGAATTATTTCTTCCTTTTCCCTGATCAGTTGTCAAACTTCTGCTTCTTTATCGTGGCAGATGCATAAGCACCTGCAAACTGTGACAAATTTGTTAAATTCTCTAAAGGATCATTTTGTGTATCCTTCCACCCTATGTCCATTGGTATATCACCGAGAATTACTGCTGATGATTGCTTCGTTCTTCTCCTTTTCCTCTTTCTTTTCACCACAACTCCATGTTTGAGACTGTAAAATATGTCAAGAGGAGAGATTTCTTCCACTTTAAGGAAAATTTCAGATGAAGGGAATGCCGAGATGATTTCAATTTCTTCTGTAGTGACAAATTTATTAGAATCCCTCTCAATAAACGAGCTCTGTCTAGTCTTCCGAGGTGTGTTGAATGTTTTCTCCAGCTGAATATTCTCTGCCCCTGGTTGTCCTTTAAGTTGCTGATCAAACTGTTTCCATTCTTCATCCAATTCATTATTGAAGGGTGTTTTATCAGTAAGAATTTATGTGGATTTATCCTCCACTTCAATATCTTTAGAATTCTTCTCTGAATCCTGCTCTGAACTCTACTCTTCTCGGGAAATCTGTTGAGAAATCCTCAACGGATCCAAAGGGATGTTCTGTAGTCTTTGTTCCCTGTATTCTTTGAATTGTGTTAGCTTTTTTGGATTAATTTTCAATGAATCCAGGTGTTGTACTTGTGAAAATATCTTGGCAGATTCAAATGGTCATCATAGTCATCTTCGTGAATAAATTGCCTGATTTTTACTTTAGTAACATTTTGTGCTACTTTGTTTGGATCAAACTATCTGTTAGGTAAAGTAGCAAGATTTAAACATTTTATGTTATCAATTTCAACTGAAGCATGCTTAAAATCATGTAGAGCATATACACCACATTCGATAAGGAATGAAGGCCATAAAAATTTCTTGGCTTCCTTTAGGGTTTTTGTCAATCCATCCCCTACATTTTGATAGGCAATCTCCCTGGGCAGTGGTTTATCGAGGACATATAATGGGAAAACATGAGGAGGTGCTAAACTTCCATATACTCTAACATAGTTAAAAAGTTCACCAAACCACCTTCCTATTGGTATGAAATCAAATTTTCCCTCTTAATACAACCTTGGGGCTCTCTTATAAAAAACGGCTTAATTTATTGGCAGCATGACTCCTTGGAAAATTTTATAAAAATGGGTATGGAAACTAGAATCCCACGGGATTTTATGGTATACATGGATAGGAGTGGGGTCTTGAATGGTCCATTTCCATCCCATGGTTGGGAAATCTGAAGTGAAACAGACCGCATCCATCATTGATATATGCACTCATAAAGAATGGTGGAATTACTCTGGTAGTAACATACCGATTTTGTTTGTATTCTTGGATTTAGGAGGCAATATTATTTGAAAGGATAGTGCCCTAATCCATTATATAAGAATCTGATGCTGCCTCAATACGAGGAACCCATTCAACTCAAAATTTAGCTATATTAGGGTACCCAAATAGCCTACACATCATAGATGCGATAAAAGAATAGGGAGATGCGATAAAAGAATAGGGAGCAACGAGAGAATATAAAGAATACATACCCGAATTTTCATGTTCGTGTTAGTTTGGGTAGGATCTCCATCATTTAATTGGATCTGATTCTACCTCATTTTCACTTGCAAACTGTATATGGTACATTTTCTTCAAATCTTGAGTTGTAAAAGACCCGGTGACTGTTTTTCTTGAATTCAAGAATGTCCTATCGACGATATTGATGTTGTCAATTATCCATTTCACCATATCAATATAAGGAAGTATCTTGGGTCGAGCAATGAACCTATGAAGAAAAATGTTGATGACTTCATAGTTGGAGGCTTCATAAGATGAAAATGAAGCCTCCAACTATAGTTTAAATACTTCTTGTCCAATTTTTCTTATTAAGATGGTTTCAGAAGTACAAAAGTGCAAGCTTCCAAAGCCTTCTCTACAAAACTTCAGGACCCTAATCTCGTCATTCTACTAAGATAAGTTTGAAAGTACAAACGTGCAAGATTTCAAAGTCTTTCCTTATAAAATTCGGGGATGTCTTCTTTCTAGACATGAAAGGGTTTATATAGCAAAAATAAAATATAAAAATAGACAATACATAAAAAGTGTTGAGGAGGTTGAAACAACTCTCCTTAAATAAGAGACAATAAAACATAAATAGAAGTTGTTGAAATGACGAGCCCATGAATGCAATTGTTTCTATTCTTTCATTCGTTGCTGAGCTCGTAAATATCCAACATTAGCTTAACTTCAGGGGGCTGACCTGTCCTCATACGTAGTTGTCCAATGTACACTGCATCTGAAAGTGCATGAAGCATATGAGTGGATGAGTTAGCAAGGCAGTGGAGCATTAGCCACTCACTGTGTGTCTTCACAAGATATTTCTAGTACATCTCCGAGACAAGTTTTTTCAACTTTATAATTGCTTCTTCCTTTCCTTTTGAAATTTCCTGCCATTGCCTTTCTAGAAATTTAATATCAGGAAGATTATCAAGTGGGCATTCTTGAATCAAGTTGGCATTATGCAAGTTATCATTGATAGTTTCAATGATGTTATTAACAATATCTTTTTCCCTGGAAATTGCTCTTTCTGCCTATTTCAACTGAATGTCCCAATCAATAGAGAGGATTTCCTTTTGAGATTTCTCTATTTTGGGAAGGTTTGTTGCTCTGCCTTCTTGTGTATCCTGACATGTTATAAATCCTAAGATTTTATCATCAATGTCATTGAAAGTCACCCTCAAATCGGATGATTGATTCATCAGGAATCAATTTTGACGCATAGTGGATTGATGATAGATAAATTTTGATAGAATATCGCTTGTTGCTGTGATAACCGAGTGTTTAGTTCTAATGATTATTTTATAAAGTCTTCCACTTTAGGATTGTCCTTCAGCGGAACAAGTGATAACTACCACTGTCGGATTTGAGCCTGCTTAGTATTGATAGCTTCCTGATGTTGGAGCTTTAATTGATTAAAGATATGTGGAGTTGAGATAGTTTTGTCTTCACTTGTTGATCAATACTTTGTCTTTCCTCTACTAGATGTTGTTCCAACTGTTGAATTCTTTCTTCCTTTTCCCTGATCTGTTGTCGAACTTCTGCTGCTTCATAAATCATGGTAGATGCATAAGTACCTGCAAACTGTGACAACTTTGTTAAACTATCTGAAGGATTACTTTGTGTATCCTTCCACACTACGTCCATTGGTATATCACTGAGAATGACTGCTAATGATTTCTTTGTCCTTCTCCTTTTCCTCTGTCTTTGCACCACAACCCGATGTTTGGGACTATAAAAGACGTCCGGAGGATGGATTTCCTCCACTTTAAGGACAATTTTGGATGAAGGGAATGCCGAGATGATTTCAATTTCTTATGTAGTGACAGCTTTATCATAAGCCCTATCAGTAAACGAGCTTTGTTTAGTGCTATGAGGTGTGTTGAACGTTTTCTCCAGCTCAATATTCTCTGCCCCTTGCTGTCCTTTAAGCTGATGATCCCACTGTTTCCAGGCTTCATCCAGTTCATTATTGAAGGGTGTTTTATCATTATGAATTTTTGTGGATTTATCCTCCACTTCATTATCTTTAGAATTCTGCTTTGAACCCTGCTTTGAACCCTACTCTGAACTCTCCTCTTCTCAGGAAATCGGTTGAGAAATCCTCAACAAATCCAAAGGGATGTTCTGAAGTACTTTTTCCTTGTATTCTTTGAATTGCGCTAGCTTTTCTAGAATAAGTTTCAATGAAGCCACGTGTTGTAATTGTGAAAATATCTCGGAAGATTCAAATAGATCATCATAGTCATCATCTTCATGACTGAATTGCCTCATATTTACTTGAGAAATAACATTTTGTGCTACTTTGTTTGGATCAAATTGTCGAACATGTACAGTAGCAAGATTTAAAAATTAAAGTTATCGATTTCAAGAGAAGCATGTTTGAAATCATGTAAAGCATATACACCACATTGGATAGGGAATGAAGGCCATAAATATTTCTTGGCTTCCTTTAGGGTTTTTTCAATCCACCCCCTATAGTTTGATAGGCAATCTCCGTTGCTGGTAGTTTATCATGGACATATAATGGGAGAACATGAGGAAGCGCTAGACTTCCATAAACTCTAACATAGGTAAATAGTTCTTCACCAAACCACCTGCCTATTGGCATGCAATTAATTTTGACCTCTTCACACAGTCTTGGGGCTCTTTTATAAAAAATTACTTGATGTATTAACAACATGACTCCTTTGCAAATTTTATAAAAATGGGTATGGAAATTAGACTCCCATAGGATTTTATGGTATACATGGATAAGAGTGGGGTATTGAATGGTCCATTTCCATCCCATGGTTGGGAAATCTGAAGTGAAACAGAACACATCCATGATATATGAGCTCATAAAGAATGATGGAACTACTCTAGCAGTAACATATTGGTTTTGTCTGTATTCTCGGATTTGGGAGGCAATATTATTTGAAAGTATAGTGCCCCAATCCATTATATAAAAATTTGATGTTGCTTCAATAAGAGGAACCCATTCAACTGAGAATTTAGGTCTATTAGGGTACCCAAATAGCCTACACATCATAGTTGTGATAAAAGAATAGGGAGAGGTGAGAGAAGATAAAGAGTACATACCTAACTTTTCATGTTTGTGTTTGTTTGGGTAGGATCTCCATCATTTAATTGGATCTGATTCTACCTCATTTCTTCTTGCAAACTGTTCGAGGAAAAATTTACCATATACCTTTTGTGGGTCGGGTATATGGTACATTTTCTTCAAATCTTGAGCTGTAAAAGACCCGATGACTATTTTTCTTGAAGTCAAGAATGTCATATCGGCGATATTGATGTTGTCAATTCTCCATTTTATCATATCGTTATAAGGAAGGATCTTGGGTCGAGCAACAATCTTGTTAAGGAAAGAGATAGCAGCTTCATAGTTGGAGGCTTTAGAAGGTGAAGTAGCGTCTGTTGTTGCCACTCTCTAAATTACCTTGGGTCCTTCACTTTCAAGAAATTGATACAGACTCCCAGAAGGATGTTACACTATCTATTGTGCACGTAATGTCCAAGAAAAGCGGGGGCATTTCTGTTACATCGGAAGCAGAAGATGTGAGTTGTGAAGCTTCTATGGCTTTCTTTCCTTTCTTTTCTTTGGTCATTTTGTTACACTACTGCTTTTCAAGATTAACCTGCAATTGGAAACAGATAGGAATGAAGAAGAACATGTTTGAAATGCGGGAGAGTTTGAACATACAAGGTTTGAAATGATGGTGAATATAGTTTAAACACGAACAAATCTGAAATATATACATATAGTCCATCAAATCACCTTGGGGCTTTAAATCATAAATATTGTTACAAGTCCTTTATAACCGAAATCACGACTTTACGTGATAATTTATTATTGCATTAATAGATCGTATCGCAAAAACATTTCAAACAGTAATATTAAACATCTCGATATGTGATTGCGATACCGTTATATCGGTGGTTTGGGTATTGGAAGTTCGTGATGCAATGATCGTAATATCACAATCGGGGGTTCGAAGTGGAGGACAATGGAAATGACCAAAAGCCTTTTGTAATTATGAAATCGCGAGGAATGATGTGGTAGTGGCGCGGGCCCAAGCAATGACTTATTAAACACACTTTTCCTTTGTTTTATTTATCCTTATGATTTTATTAAATTCGCGCTATAATAAAGAGCTTTATCACAATCGGAAGATTGGAAGTGAATGGAGTGGCCTACCTTTTTTCCAATTTGTGTTTCATCCAAACACAACATATTTATAGAATTGCGTTAATTGTTATATCAAGTCCGAAAGGTTTATCGCACATTGTAATCAAAGTGGTTCTTACGGATTTTTATATCGTGCTTGTTATAAGTTTTGCAATGTAAGTAAGCTCCGATGTAAAGCGGCTATGTTAACAATACTTAAGGATTTTTAAGTTTTAAGTATGTTTCTGTTCTTGCGGGCTACTTTATCGCATTGCATCATTTCAAAAAGATAAAATGAGGAATTGTTCATTAAAACTTGTGAAGTGCAATAATGTCGGAATTTCTTTAAAGCAGGCTCATTTGAATTGTTTGGGTCAAAAAAATTTAGATTTTTTTTTCAAATAAACTCAAATTTATTCTTTTAAACACTAAAATGTTTTATTTCTTATAATTTTAAAAATTTAAAATATCTCCATTATTTATGTAATAATTTCTTAAGACATTTATATATAAATAATAAATTTAATAATTTGAATAATAATAAAACTCTTATATAAATAATAAATTTAATAATTTGAATAATAATAAAACTCTTATCGAACTTGAATTTTTATTATTGAATTTGACCAGGAAAAAATATCCTTTACACACTCCTAGAAGGAAATGGTTTTAGTCCACACCAAAACTAATATCGTTTTAAAAATATATTAATTATAATTTCAAAACAAAATTTATATTCAACATGGTTTAACTCTAAAGTAGAAGAGGTGCTATTCCACCCTAGCAAGTTTATAAAGTAGAAGAGGTGCTATTCCACCCTAACAAGTTTATATTATAGAAATGCATGTTTTATTTTTTGTAATATATTTTTAATGAAAAATGGAATGGGAGGGAGTATGATTTTGGAATTCTTTATTATTATAGTTTAGATTTAACCATTTATTTATTTATTTATAATTATTTAAAAAAAAATATTTAATAAATACTTAAATTTTATAAATGAAGTTTTGTAATTTATTTATATGATTAAAATGTTTCTGTGTCATTCATTTGATTTCCAATCTTGAGATTTGAATTATTGCTAATGTTATCTAGATTATCTTTCTGGTTTGCATTAACGTCCAGCCATTTCGCTTATATAGCAACACTAATTCTCTAAACTTGAAATTACTTTATATTTCTTTGTTAATGCTGCATTTATTTGCATGATATTACTATTCATTATTATTACAATTAAGGTCCGCCAACTATTTAGCAATGAGTTCAAAATTAATTGTACATTAATTCTTTTTGATTTTTAAAATTATATGCTATGTTTTATTTATATATATATAAATATAAAAGTTTAATAAAAACTTGTGATTAAATTATTAAATTAATTATAAAATGTATATTTTGTATGATCGAAATGTATTTTAAGTCAGGGAACTCACTTCTAACTCAAACTCTAAGATAAAATTGTCTTTATATAAGTGTCCTAAACCCACCCAAACACTAAGATATAGTTGTTTTCCTTACATCACTGTCCTAGACGCTAAGATATAATTATTTCTCTTACTTACATAAGTATCATAAAACTTATAAATTCATCATTATTAAGTAACATGGCTCACTAATTCTTTAAATATTGATGATTATTTTTATGATATTGTTGCTCGTTAATTTACATTAACTTTTATGATATTATTGTTATTAGCCTTCCCCTAAGCTTTTAGAACTATACCGATGAGTTTGCTATTAACCCTGTATTAATTCTGTTTGATTTTTTAAATTTTATATTCTATTCAAAGATTTATTGTGTCATAGGATAGGTGTGTTTATATTGGAAAAAAGTCAAAGTGTGTTTATATTGGAAAAAAGTCAAATTTTAGAGCTATGTTTATACAAATAATATGTTCAAGATATAATAAAAATACATATTATTGAAGTTCTATTGTGTTATAGGTGTGTTTATATGGGAAAGAAAGTGTTAAATTTTAGAGTTATTTTTAATACAAATAATATGTTCAAGATATAATAAAAATATATGTTATTAGTCAATATCATCTAATGAAAGGTTTTGATTCAATTTATTAATTTGTTTGTATTTTATAAATGAATATTTCTGATTTAAATTTTTGTGAACCTTCTTGTCATAGTTTTCATTCATAAGTTATTTAACTTATATAGTGTAACACCTCAAAATTGCATAAAAATGATTAAGATTACTAAGTTGGTTTTTACGAGATATTAATTTAAGTTTTATTACATTTTGATGTTAAACATTAACTGAGTGAGCCTCAGAGGCCAAGAATGTGGTTACCTAAATTATTGGTAATGTTACTTTAACAAGAACAAAACTGTTTTGTTTAATTAAAAGAAATGGTTACCAAGAAACACTTACCCTTTGCCTGGAAAGGGAAATATAGGGAGGGGAAGAGGAGAAAAAAGCTATCCTAGAGCTGGGTGGAATAAACCAGTTGGAAAGATGCTCAATACAGTCGATAAAAAATATAGAGATTGAGGCTGGACAGGAGTCCAAAGGCAATGTAACTGGATATAATCCAGTGCAGGAGTGCAGAGGCCCATGGTATTGACTGTAACTAGATATAATGTGAAAGAATTGCTTGGTTCCAGTGTGAAAGATAGAAGTGAAAGATAGAAAGTGCTCGGGGGAGAGTATGTAATTGCTAGACTCGTGGCTGAGAGGAGAGACTTTTGGAAAAATACTATTATTTGACTTGCAGGATAACACATAAGTAAGATAGAAAGATTCTAATTATTTGACTTGCATGATAACAGATAAGTAAGATAGAAAGATTCTAAAGATTTATTACTGGACTGTAAATATTATTATTTGACTTGCATATAAGTAAGATAGAAAGCTTCTAAAGATTTATTACTGGACTGTAAATATTATTATTTGACTTGCAAGATAACAGATAAGTAAGATAGAGATAGAAATCTTCTCAAGATTTATTTGACTTGACTATAGATAAGTAAGATAAAAGGCTCACTTCTGAGCTAATATCCATGGAACCTACAATGGATAAACTGAACACAACATAATTATGTGTTTTGTAGAATAGAAATAGGAGATAAGTCCTAGAAAGTATCATTGCCTATATAACCTATCAATAAAATAAAGGGAATTGTAAATAGCCTTTTTGGCAGACTTTATATTAACCATAAATAATAGTAGAAGAAAAGATTAAAGTTTGACCAAATATTAAACAATTTCCTATCTTGAGTTAAGCAAAATAGCTAATCATAACATGGTGGTGAAACCTTTGGTAGAGTTTATCCTTAGAGCATCCATGTAATGAGGTTCTACGTAGTGAATAAATGCTATATAATGCACAGTAGGTAATGCTACAAGAAATTTGACAAGAACTATCACCACTAATTAAGCACAGTTTACACATCAACAATGTCGCAGGACATCAGTGCACAAGGAAATTGAGAACAATGTATTTACCTCATATTAACAAAGTAATAAATTGAAATCATGTATATCCTAAACCAAGAGCAAACGATGAAGCAGTCGACGCTATCAGAAAATCCAATTAGAGGCGTTCTTGACCTCTCCAAATAATTATTATTACAGTCCATCCTTCAAAATCAAATTGCCGAGCCTAGTATAAATATTCAATACACATAGCTTTACATTTCAAAGAAAAGAACTATCGACAGTCGGAACTCGTCATATGACCAGACTTAAAGCAAAGAAAACCAGTTTATACATTAACAACTTAAACTCGTGTATAAGAAGATAAAGCAAAGAAAACCAGTTTATACATTAACAACTTAAACTCGTGTATAAGGAGAAAACCCTGCAAAGAAACCCCTATAACGAACAAACCTGGAATAATAATACCAAAGGACTTAGCACCAACCTTTAAATCGACCGAGATGCTGTGAGCTCTTATGAGTTTAATGGTCGCGGTCTTACACATCAAACTTTCTGAGAAGTAGCTTACCTGCCACAGGGGTCGAAAGCCAGTAAATACAATGTGAGCTAGAACCTTTCTTTCATATACATGAAATGACTGATACATAGGAGGATCCTTACCTGATTTAGGGGCATCTCCTCGGTGAATCGCCTTCCTGTAGAACAACGATTGGAATCAGCTACGAATTAAGAAGCCTAGTGCGAGAACATAAAAACCAGATGAAAAATCTTATCGAAACAGAGATTGGAATGAGAACTGTCGCCATGGAATTTCGGTGCAAGGAATTTCGGTGCAGGAGGATTACCTTTTTCAGCTGGTTCAGGTTGATTTTTGCCTTCCGCCACCTCTGTAACCTTCGGGGTCATTCCTGTATAATGGTGATGGACCTTTAGGACAAGTTTAAGGTAGAAACCCTGAACCGGCGTCAAACCCTCAAAGCTGAGCAAATAAAACTTCCCGTCTACCCAGCTATATGGCATACATGCGCCGGAAGGTTCAGTTGTCACCATTGTTTCAAACCACAGAGAACACAATATACTATTGGTGGCTTTTAACAGACCCGACCATTGCAGAGCAATGCGAGACACGAGAAACTGCAACAATGAAACCCCCAAGGCTCAGACGCGAAGAGTTGGTTAGAGAACCAAACCCTACCCATCCTTCCTCGTCGGATTGCTGGATTAAGATCAACGGTGGTAGAGCGAAACAAATGGCAGGATTGAGCGCGAGTAGCTGCTCGCCGCGTGTTACCACGTCCGAGAGCCAACCCAACATAGTATGCCCTGAATAAATGTGCACAATGAATCAGGAGGATCGCCCACTCGGATTTTCACACCTGTGCATTTAATTTAACATACAATTCATATATGAAACATGTGCACAATGAAAGCGCTATTTCCACTTCCATAGAAACATAAATACCTGTCCTTACACCCTTCCTTACGTCATGCAAGTTACATCTCGCGACCCGACCATGCATGCAGAGGTGTGGAAATAACGCTCGCCATACATACGCATCATATTTCCGGTGACGTTCGCCGGCTCAGTGTTCTCGCTCCAACTCACGAAAGTCCATCATTCGTACTTCATCTTTAATACAACTTGTACAAGCATTCAATGCCACCTCCTCCTTTACCATTTCAAACATCCTCGGTTTTTGATTTCACACTGGCATTGCCGTGCATATTACCATTTCAAACCTCCTTGTTTTCGATTTCAAATTGGCATGGGCGCCCATATTTTATTTTCAAATGAATTGAGATCTTAAATGATTTCAATCTGGGCAATAGCACTCAATATTTTTGCTATGCCCCGTTATTGTATCCACTCTCGGAGAACAACAACCGACAAAGCAGAAACAACCTCAGCAGAACCGGCACCTTGAGGGAATAACAAAGGGGACATCTTCATCACGGGGAGGAGATGCCAAGCCTGTGTGCTCTGTGGATTGCAAGACCATGATCAAGCAATATACCATCTCTCTTTTATCATAAAGCACAACTCCTACAAGGTGCCCATGCTTGAAAAGCTTTTGACGTTGAGACTGAAATATAGTTTCAGCAACAATAATGTTAATTCTAAATTAGCAGATAATGAGTTGGCCATTGATGCAGTACTTCAATGGGCATTAGTTTTTTCCGCTTGAAACGACTTTGCTTCTGGTTTGGCGATTTGTTTGCGACATCATTCTGCAGAAAAACCTTGATCATGCAAAAACCGCCGAAATTAGAGTGGGGCTGGAAAATCGAGTGAAACTAGAGGTTATTGAAGTTATTACTAAAGGTGTGGGAGGAAGAGGGCACTGGTATCAAAGTCCGAATGGCCATTACTATGTATTGGGGGAATGCGGAGGATCAACACAGACATCTTAATGCCCAGATTGCAGGGTCACAGTGGGAGGACTTTCTCACCATCCAGTAGATGGAAATCGCCATGCAGACATTGATGGCAGTTCTCATCCAGCCTGGAGCAACAACACAGGTCTTGGAGCTCTTGCTTGACAAATCATGTTGAAAGTATGAGTATGTTTTGGAGTTTTACAACGGCAACAAGAGGAAAATGTGTATAAGTACAGTGCAGTAACCATCAAAGTGGAATACTTGTCTAGTTTGAAGAGTCTGATCATTTTTGAAATTTTGGCTGAAATGCATTACTATGTTATCAAATATGTGAAAAAATACTCGGGTATCAAATCCGTGTCTTTTATCAATTGGTTTTATGATTTATCATTTCTCAGTTGATATTATCAAGGAATGCGTGTTTGTATTAGTATTTTTAAATTTAGATATAGTGAAAAAAGTAATAGAATATATATTTTCATTGCCCGAATATTTGGAGTAAATTTTTATGTCCTATTCAAATGTTAAAATTACTATTTTTAAAGGTAAAAATTATCATTTATAGATGGTGAGAAATTGTTAAATTCTGCTCGTATAATGATTGATTGGATGTGTTTTAGAACCATTTTTCATATCCTTTTCAAATGCCAAAATTGTTAATTTTCAACACTGAGAATGTGCTTCCATTTCATGTGTTTGTGTTATTGATCAATGTATACAACTCTCAGAGTAAGTACTATGCTTTTCTTGGTGTAGTCGTGTATGCCATCAATAATCAATATTAAAGGAATAACTTCCCCCACCAAAAAAAATATATCACACCAAGCTACAAAATGTTATGATGGTTTGAAAGGTAATTGTTTCTTATATTTTAGGCAATTAAGTGGTAGTGTAAAATCTATCACTTCAAGCTATAATTCAGACAAAATGTTAGGATGGTTTAAAAGGTAATTGTTTCTTATATTTTAGGCAATTAAGTGGTAGTGTAGTAATAGTTATCATGGGTACCAAGACTATGGTTTAAATAAAAGATGATACCAGATGAAACCATAAAAGTAAATGACATATGAGAGTAACTTTAACATATGATAAAATTAGATGACAGTGAGATGAGAGCAACTCTAGCTGCAGTAAATTCTTAACTAAGTTATATGGAAGTTGGTGCTATGTTTAACATTATTAATAGTTATATGGAAGTTGGTAACAAGTTTACCATTATTAATAGTGGATGGTGAATGTGTTAGTAGATTGTTTAACATTGTTGACATAAGAGATTATTATCGGTTCATTATAAATAAATTGAAAATAGATCAAAAATAAAAATGTAGATGTTATATATTTATTTGAAATCATTTTGTATTGTGCGGGAAGGTGTATTTTTCTTGATCATAAAAAAAAAAACAATATATAAATGTGGTGTATCTGTTTAAGATTTTTGTTGTGTTATCACTTTTCTCAGTTATAAACCAATAAAAAAACACACATACACAATATACAAATGTGGTATATTGGTTTAAGATATTTGTTTTTTTGTTATTATGGAATGGTGTTCTTTAAGTCATGAGAGGTTTATTTTATTTTATTTTGACCTAATCAAAATGTTAAACAATACATCTCTGCCATACTTGACTAGATAGTACTTTTGACACAAAAAATCATAAAAAACAACTAAATTATTTCTTCTTTATTATTACTATTATTATTATTATTATTAAAAAAATTGATATATAAGTTAAAAATATATACACTTAAAGAAAAACATTTACCAATATTATTAATTATAGAAATTCACTCCACTTCATCATGGATATTTTTAATTTGTAAATAAATTTTGTTAGAATACCACCACATATCAATACTACATGCCCAAAAAACATAATTCATTTCACATTATATTTTTAATTAATTAATTTAATTAAAAGGAAAACGAGATATAACTATTTTAGAGGTTATACAACACTAAAATTATATATTAAATTGCCTTATCAACCAATATTACACTAAAATTATATATTGAATTGCCTTATCAACCATAGCAATAAGCTTTCTATGATTCAAAACATTTTACTTATAAACTCCACAAAGATAAATTAGCACAACCACATTTACTAATGTGACTGATATAAGCCTATAGGCATTTATCAACCACATTAATAATTATTAGATATATATTGTAAAAATTGCTATTAAATATTAACCATTTGTAATTATTAATAATTATATAAATAATAACACACGCGCGCGCGCACACACACACACACATATATATATAATTTTATTATAAAATAATATATTAATATGAATTTTTTTATATTTCTAGCTATAACATAATATATTAATATTAAGATTGCTTGAGCATCTTAATATTAATATTAATACTTAAACAAATATATTAATATAAATTACAAAGTCACTAAGTCAATCATTGGCCAATGAATCGTTGCTAAGATTTTCCATTAATAGACATGCCCATACATGATGATTTGTTTTCTAGCGATTCCATAGCTCCGACTGCAGCACGCTCCACGACTACTCCAGAAGTTCGCTGCTACGATGTACTTAAAGGAATTGGTGCATGTAGTTAATGCGAAGGGTTGATAAGATGTGCAGCTACAGACATTCAATTAAACCTTCGCTGTCAAGATTTCAAATTCAACAATCCTGCGCAAAAATTTGAAATGTTGTAGGGAGGGAGTATAATGCTATCGCTAATGCTTCTCAAACACCATTTCGATAAACGAGTAGATACTATTCGACGATTTGTGCGGCTTCACAACGTTTTAATGGAAGACAATGATTTGAAAACCCTGAAATTCCTAGAGCAGGCGCAGGAGATGACAAATCAGCTGCTGGAACGCTTGTTTGAGGTAGTGGAAAATATACTAGATGTCACGAGAGAGCAGAACGACTTGGAAGAAAAGGAAAGGAGCCTTCATCTGCCACTGGTGGACAAAATATATGAAAAGTTGCAAAGTAAAATGAAGGATTCCCAACTGCCATAGAGTCTGAGCTAACTATCTTGAATATCAGATTGGGAAAGGTGCAGGTAGATTACAGTATGTGGGCAAAAGACAATCAGGATAAAGTCCATCTAAAGTAGGAAGCATGGTTGTGGGGTTAGTCCAACATTGTGCAAGAGTCAGTGGAAGTAGGACTAGTGATGGAACTATTTGCCCATCATCGCAAACCCAATCTCTCCCAGAATTTGAATGAATGGAGGAGCTTGTTGTTGTAGAGAAGGCGACTCCTTGGCTAGTTCTTGTTGTACATGAGCCCAAATATTCGTACAGAATTTGGAGGCATTATTTACATTGATTCGTATTAAGGCCTCTCCAACATTGCGCCAAGAGAATAAACCCCATAATCACTTAGTGTACTGAAAGTCACATTACTCGACCCAACATTCAGCGTAACACTCGTCAATAAAGAGGCAATATTCCAATCTTTGGAACCCCTAATGTTTCCAACTGTGCCCTTTCTTGAAGTGTTATCGCAAACTGTAAAGGTGTCTGCTGATGCATTCTGAAAATTTGTTGGATAAAATTTATTAGTGGCATATGTCAAAAAGCATCCGCTAAGATGAGTGCTTCCGGAAATACATTTGGTAAACAAATCAATGGAAAGCTTCGCAACATTTGAAACACATGCCCAGCAAGCAGAGGCATTGAGGTCTCCCCTGCATTGAGCAAGACCGTACATCACATCTCCATTATCTCCATGAGATGAAACACTGTAGCCCGTCTTATTAACATTCTCCACCAATGAATTTAAAACCACCATCAAATTCCTTTCCAAAGAACTTGAACTTCCACCCATGTTATTACCATCATCACAAAGGGTTACTTGAAAATCAGACTGTGATCGTAAATATCAAATCATTATTGAAATTATCATACTGAGGTAATTAATGCCAATGAGAGTAGAAAGAGAAATAAGGTGAGAGATAATTTGGATTTTGGAGTGAATGGAGTGATATTCCTTGTACAATTACAGACCTTGTTGTAAGGGGCCATTCTGTAATTGAAATCAATCTACGGAAAGCCTGAAAAAATGTCAGCGTTGCCTTTCTTTTATCAAGAACAACCCGATTGAAAGGTAAGACGAGGTTACAATGCAATTTTGAAGCAGTGTTAGTTAATATGTATACTTTATAATCTTGACAGATGGTCAAATGTTTTATTCAAACACACTTTTTCTAATATTAATTATCTAGTAATTACTATTGCATCAATAATATTAAACTAATGTTTTATCTGGAACAAGGTTCAATAATATATACATATTTTATGAATTTAAAGTTTGTTAAATGGTTTGAAGGTTCTAAGTCGGTGGCGATATACTCATTGTTTTTATGTCTTATTTGTATAATTAATATACAATATTCATTGTTTTATGTCACTTTTGTCTAATTGATATACAATATTTAGTTAGTGGGTAACTTGCAACAAGCTATTGGTTAGTCTATTTTCATGATAATTAGGTAAGGCTATATTTTGTTTGTTTATTGAATATTGTGTTATTTTCATTGAATAGACAAGATAAAAAGTATTGAACTAATTATTGGTTTAGTGTATGGTGCTTAATAATCTAATTAATAAACAATATCAAGTTAGTAGGTAAATATTGAACACAGTGCAGTGAGCACTAAGCCAATTATTGAGTTAGTGTTTCTTTTTTTGGTCCATTGAATATCACTTTATTCTCATTCAATGAGCTAGATGAAAAAATATTATCATTAAGTTAGTGCATGGTGTTTAGGGGAGGGGCGCTAGTTGTTGCACGCCATCCCTTCCACTTCATCAAAGTACATGCATAAGTCCACGTGAAACATATGACATGTGTCCTACATGGAAGGTGATTTGTCAGCTACATTTTGGCATTGTCCGCGATCATTTTTGAGGTTCTTTAGGGTTTTTTCTCGCTCAAACGTTGGAGGTGGTATCATGCCCTTGCTTATGTTGCTCGGGCTTGATCTATGGTCGTTCTGCTGCCCCCAGTCCTATGATATCAACCATCATTTCCTATGTTACTCGCCTTGAATGGCTGTCATTTTCTTCGTGTGCAGTTGTTTTGGTGAGATTTTGGGCAATTTACCATTTATAGGGTTGTTACATGCCATTTATTCCTTAGTGGATTGTTCCAGGTTGTTCATGGTGCACAAGATTGTGGTGAATTTGTTCATTTCAGACTTATTTCAGATTTCATTGGGTCGAATGGTCAATATGGAGTTTTTGTGCTTTAATCCTGTTTCATGAAGGTAAGCCTTCAAATTCTACAATTTTTTTGCATGGATTTCTCTTGGGTTTTCTCAAACTGTAGTGCCACCATTTTTTAATGGTTGGATTAGTCTGTAGAATTTAAGTTTTGTTCGAGTGTTTGAGACTTCATCATTGTTGCAGTGATGTGTGGGCATGGTGTTCTCCATGTCACAGAAGGCTCTTCGAGGTTCTCCGATATGATATTATATCCTACCAATTCACACTTTATGTGTTTTTCAACACATTCTATCATGCTGAGAATTGTAGTCTTGGTGTTATGGCTCTGCTTTTTTGGTTTTTTGGACGTATATTATTGTTATGGATTTGATTTTTTAGGGTTTAACAAATTATTTGTTGAATATTGCTTAATTTGGCTTTAGAGTAATGCGTTTGAGCTGACAAAAAGCTAACCTTGCATAATTTCCATGGCTAACCATGCTTAATTTTTGAAATTCGGATCGATTATATGAATTTCAAGTTTTTAGGGTAGGGTTTTATATGAGGTTGGGGTTTCTTAAGCATCAATTGGGATGGTTTGTGTTTGATTCTTATTTTATCCTACCAACTCACCATTTTGTGATTTATAACACATTCTATCGTGTTAGGAATTATAGTCTGAGTGTTATGGCTCTGTTTTTATTGGTTTTATGGAGGTAAATTGTTATTATGGCTCTGATTTTTTAGGTTTTAAGAAATAATTTGCTGAATATTACTTAATTTGGCTCATTAGTAATGTGTTTAAGCCAACAAATAGCTAACCTTGCTTAATTTTCATTGTAAGCTTGCCTAATTTTTGAAATTCAGCTTGATTATGTGAATTTCAACTCTTTAGGGTTAGGGTTTTATATGGGGTTGGGGTTGGAGTTGGTGGTGTTAATTGGGAAGGTATGTTCCTGATTCTTATTTTATCTTACCAACTCACAACTTCTGTGTTTTTTAACACATTTTATCCTGCTCGGAATTGCATTCCGGGTGTTATGAATCTGTACTTTTTGGTTTTGTGGATGTAAATTGCAGTTATGGCTATGATTTTATGCATTATGTAAATTGATGTATTTCTTAAATGACAATATTAGTTGAAATCTTTATAGTCTGTTTTAATCTAAAAGTTTTGTTTACTCCTAGATTCATGAAATATTTCCTATGAATTGAATGTCATCCATCCAACCCCATTACGCAAACAGATGCATAGTGGAGAGTAGTGGGGTTCACGTCCATGAGTGCATATAATGATTGACATGTATCACCCTCCTCCCATATCTTCCCAAGTAATCGGCCAACGAGGGTAAACATGTGACGAGAGGAAACTATGATATGATTCAACCTCCTAGGCGTCCTTAAGGAAGTGGAATTGATGAAAACACATCAAAGCGGAGAAAGCCAATCCTCTCGCAAAGTGAGGTTGAATAAATGTTGCAATTAAACCGGTTTATATTCTTGTTAGTCAGTGAAAATACTAATGTTAATAAGTACAATGTCATTTAATACAATGTTTATTAATATAGTGTATTGGTGGTTGGAAATTTAATATAGTACAATCTTTGGTGGTTTCTTTGATTTTTTGTATCTTATTTCCCAATTTCCTTGTCATGATTTTTCTATGCTAAAGCTCAATTCAATGGTAACTTTAATAGCTATGAAATTTGAAGAACTGAAATCCTCTATGAGCAACAGATGTCAGGTTATAGATGCTTTTGTATCTAAAGATGTAGTGCCTTTGAATGAGGTTATTTTAGGCATATGCGCGTATGAGGTTATTCGTATATGCGCATATCTTCCATATATGCACAATTTCCGTATATGCGCAATTTCTGTATATGGAATTTGCGCATATATGATGCAGATACATAAACGACGTGCATATACGGAAGATATGCACATATATGAAAGTTAGGGATATACGGAAGATATGCGCATATCTTCCGTATATGCACAATTTCCGTATATGCACATATCTTCCGTATGTGCACAATTTCTGTATATGCGCATAGAAGATAAAGAAAGTTAGAGATATATAGAAGATATTCTCATATCTTCCATATATTCATACATGGAAGATATCCACATATAATAAATTTACGCATATACGGAAGATATGTGGATATCTTCTGTATATGCACAATTTCCATATATGTGCATATCTTCCGTATATCCCTAACTTTCCTATATGTGCATATCTTCCGTATATGCACGTCGTTTATGTATCTGTATCATATATGCGCAAATTCCATATACAGAAATTGCACATATACGGAAATTATGCATATACGGAAGATATGCGCATATCTTCCGTATATGCACAATTTCCGTATATGCGCAATTTCTGTATATGGAATTTGCGCATATATGATGTAGATACATAAACGACGTGCATATATGGAAGATATGCACATATAGGAAAGTTAGGGATATACGGAAGATATGTGCATATCTTCCGTATATGCACGATTTCCGTATATGCGCATATCTTCCGTATATGCACATATATTCGTTCATGTATCTGCATCGTATATACGCAAATTCCATATACATAAATTGCGCATATTATGTGTAGACCAATCCTACTTTGATATGTTTATTACCAGCCTAGATCCATTTTAACTTCGGATCTATCAAGCGTAGAGAGGGATCAAATCTCTCAAGGTGCAAACCTATTTTTTGAGTGCAAAACTTGAGGAAAGGTTTGCACCTCGAAATATTTTATCCCTCTTAGCATTTGATAGATCCAGAGTTAAGATGGATCTAGGCTGGTTTCAGTTGTGTGTGGCCAAGGAAAATCTATCGAACATATTGATTTTATCAACAATATGTAAATACATATAATATTAATCATTTTAAATATGCTAAATATGTCTGAGATTAATCTGGTCATTTTAATTTAAAATTTTCTTAGTTACCTCAGTTTGTTGAGATGATAAATATTGTTAATATGCGCATATCTTCCGTATATGCGCAATTTTTGTATATGGAATTTGTACATATCTTCGTTCATGTATCTACATCGTATGTGCGCAAATTTCATATACATAAATTTTGCATATATGGAAATTGTGCATATATGGAAGATATGCGCATATACGAAAATTGTGCATATACGGAAGATATGCGCATATCTTCTTTATATCCCTAACTTTCCTATATGTGCATATCTTCCATATATGCACGTCGTTTATGTATATGCATCGTATATGCACAAATTCCATATACAGAAATTGCGCATATACAGAAATTGTGCATATACAGAAGATATGCGCATATCTTCCGTATATGCACAATTTCTGTATATGTGCAATTTCTGTATATAGAGTTTGCGCATATACGATGCAGATACATAAACGATGTGCATATATGTAAGATATGCACATATAGGAAAGTTAGGGATATACGGAAGATATGCGCATATATGGAAATTGTGCATATACGGAAGATATCCACATATCTTCCGTATATGCGTAAATTTCTTATATGTGCATATTTTCTGTGTATGCATATACAGAATATATGCGCATATCTTCCGTATATATCTAACTTTCTTTATCTTCTATGCACATATACGGAAGATATGCGCATATATGGAAATCATGCATATACAGAAGATATGCGCATATCTTCCGTATATCCCTAACTTTCCTATATGTGCATATCTTTCGTATATGCACGTCGTTTATGTATCTGCATCGTATATGCACAAATTCCATATACAAAAATTGCGCATATACGAAAATTGTGCATATACGGAAGATATGCGCATTTCTTCCGTATATGCACAATTTCCGAATATGCGCAATTTCTGTATATGGAATTTGTGCATATACGATGCAGATACATGAACGAAGATATGTGCATATACAGAAGATATGCGCATATACGGAAATCGTGCATATACAGAAGATATGCGTATATATGGAAATCGTGCATATATGGAAGATATGCGCATATCTTCCGTATATCCCTAACTTTCATATATGTGCATATCTTCCGTATATGCGCGTCGTTTATGTATCTGATATCTTCCGTATATCCCTAACTTTCATATATGTGCATATCTTCCGTATATGCACATCGTTTATGTATCTGCATCGTATATGCGCAAATTCCATATACAGAAATTGCGCATATACGGAAATTGTGCATATACGAATAACCTCATATGTGCATATGCCTAAAATAACCTCATTCAAAGGCACTACATCTTTAGATACAAAAGCATTTATAACCCGACACCTGTTGCTCATAGAGGATTTCAATTCTTCAAATTTCATAGCTATTAAAGTTACCATTGAATTGAGCTTTAGTATAGAAAAATCATGACAAGGAAATTGGGAAATAAGATACAAAAATTCAAAGAAACCACCAAAGATTGTACTATATTAAAGTTCCAACCACCAATACACTATATTAATAAACATTGTATTAAATGACATTGTACTTATTGACATTAGTATTTTCACTGACTAACAAGAATATAAACTTGTTTAATTGCAACATTTATTCAACCTCACTTAGCGAGAGGATTGGCTTTCTCCGCTTTGAAACAACCACCAATAGATTGTACTAATAATAAACATTATATTAAACAATGTTGTACTAATTAACATTGGTATTATTTCATTGACTAATAAAAATAGAAAAAGAATAAAATTCATGAACTTTATCGCACTTAAAAAACTGATACAGGAAGTAGTCGTTTTGATAATTTGGAGAATACATTAATGAGGCTCTAATCAAGGCATCTTTAAGAGAATCAAAGGAAGCTTGCACAACCTCATCCCAGTGGAAGGATCGGAGGAAGTACCATATTCTAATGAATGATCTACCAATAAAATTAGTGAAGATGGATTTGGGTTCGCCACACAAGCCAAAACGATTGATTGCTATGCAAGCTCAATAGGGCTTAGCGACATGATTTCAACATTCCTATCAACTTCAAAACTATTGGTAATCTCCCTTAAGTCATTAGAGTAAACAAGTTAGCTGAGATACAATAACAAGATATGCATGAAACGTGTTAGCTCTATTATAATAAGAAGTGAAAATTCCAATCATATAGTACAACCATGACCAACCACTAGTCCCGATAGCAGAACGTTACAGTCACTGCTGCCTGCTCCTCCAAAGAGATGTTCTAGCTCTACACTGTGGAGAAGCCAAGGCTCGTTACAATACTCTCGAAGATTTCTCTAAGCTACTCCTATCGGAAGCTTGGCTGACCAAAAGAGATTATAATGAGTTATGAGGTACTATAAATAGCAAAGGGTGGGGTGACCCTTGACATTCCCCTTTGTGATTGTTCACCTACCCTCACGACTCTTCAACTTCTCTATGACTATTACATTCAACTATCAACACGTGAACTTCCACTTGACAAGATGTTACATACAATCTACACATGTACCCATGTGAGACAAAAATAGGCTTGAGGAAGCCATGAAAGACATCACTAAGACTCGGAGAGTTGTGGGAAGACCAACTCTTCGACATCCTCGTGATGATCAATGGTGGAGAACTGATGCCAAGCTTGGTCGTCCATGATGGTGTCCGTGCGCTCAATGGTGACATCCTGCTGAAAGAAAACTCTTGCCTCTGTTGGATCAGGGTACACTGATATGGCTCCTTTGTCCAACCCGTTTGTTAACATGCGCATCATCATCTTGAGTGTAGTTTGACCAATAACCTACTGATGCATAGGTCAAATCCATAAAAATGTAGTGACAAGTACCCTCATCCCACTTGAAATATTACAATCGTTCTCATTGGATATGTGCATAGAAGTAAATTATGTACACTAAGATACTAAATATTTATAACAATAACAACTAGATTAATTGTTAAAGAGAACTAGCCTGTCTGAACTATGCAACTACGTAGTTACTTAGCCCCTCTTCCCAGCCTATCACTTGTTCCGGGCATAGTTTATGGATCAGAATGCATCATCTTAGGCTAGGAATTTTTGAATTGATGTTGTCTCATCATGATTGAATTGTAGGAATAGGTACCCTATCATGTCATGGAAAGATGATGGAGAAGGAGAAGAAGGAGGGAAGCATGCTCAAAGACACTCTTGAAGCTGAACTTGCAAGCTAATCAATCAGGAGAAAGAAAAGGGACACTAGTTTGCGACCACTATCCAAGACTTAAGATCATTGAAGACTCCTTATCACCAAGGCGTGTGAAGGGGAAAATGAAAGCTTCTTCATGAAGGCACTCAACTCTCAGCAACAACATTGTCTTAACACTGCCACATCATCAAGTAGTCCATGTCACCAATGTCATGTCAAGTAATGTCATGGGTGGTCATATGCCACATAAATAGTGTGGATCATGCATATTATATTCAAAATGTATTGTAAAGAGTCATGTTAGTTGAAAAGTCATAGGAAGTCAAACAGTCATGAGGGTAGTCAAAGAGTCACCGTGGGTTATATATACTCCCTCATTGTAATATGAGCAAAGGATGTTATTTGGAACATTGGAGTACTTTTGTAGTATTGGACATACCCATGGTAAATGTCCGTAAGTCCTAGATATTTCACAGTATTCTTATGTATTCCATCCTAGGAAAGCTCCTTGCGCTCCTACTGCTGCAACTCCTGCTGTTGGCAGGGTTCCTGATTGTCCTGCAATCCCCCCTAAATTTTTGATGCCTCTCAACCTTAGGAATTCTGTTGCAACATTTCCTTCCACCATGCAGTGTGTACACGATACGTTAGGTCTAGCTGGGTGAATTGGTTGTAGATCTTTCAGTTTTTTTTTCTGTTAGGAGGATAGGAATCTGGGGATTATGATGCTCTTAAAAAGCCTTTAAAAGGGCTCTCACACCATCAAATGTCAAGGTTGGTGTTAGGAAGATAGGAATCTGGCTATTATGATGCTCTTATGCATGATACTAGCTGTAGAAAGGAATTTCATGTGGATGGTAAGGAAAAAGGGAATGTCAAAGTAGGTGTTGATGCTCTAGAAGAAGTGGATGAAAAAGAAGATGCACTTGCACCAAATACTATGATTTTCCTCTCTCAAGGACACCTCTATGGCAATGATGATGAGCATGTAAGTGAAAAATAGTACAATCACGAACTAAATGACCTAAACATGGAGGTTTTTCTACCAACTGAAGCACATGCAACTTGCTCATGTGATATTCGTAACAACTTTGTTGATCATGCAACCAAGCATGAGAATGCAGATGAAAATGTGGTTCAAAATGACATTTTTGATATTTCGCTAGGAAGAAACATTAACCAATTAATATATCCAAGCGAAGTAACCCCACCATAATGGTTGGATGAAGCCATGATGAATATGAACCCACATAATGTCTCAAGAACCAATGAAGAAATCATGAATATTCCTTCACAACAAGTAGAATTGAACAATGAAATTGTTCATTTTTTTGTGAACAATAGATCATTGGAAGAAGATATTGTACATAGTGACGGAATAAATTATGAGAACAATATAGTTCAATCAGTTGTCCCATATATTGAAATGTAATTTTCAAGCAACAAGAGACAGGTGTCAGGGCAGGAACATTTACTTCATTTGTTCCTAAAGCTACTAGTAGAGAGTGTCTCGATGAAATAAAGGTAATTAATAATAGAAAGTCTTAGTTTGAGTCGAAATTCACAATTACTCACGTCAGAAGACTATATAAAAGTATTAGTTGATTTTGAACAAAAGAAGCTTGAAATTCACGAAGTAAAACAAAAAAAAGGATTTAGCCAAGAAAATGAAGCCAACAAGGATCGTTGCAGCACAATGTAGAGCAGAGGAAAGGATTGAAAGAGAGAAAGTAAGGAAAGAGAAGGACCATCAAGCAAAATTGGCAAGGTAGGAAAAGGAATCAAGAAAGGTAACAAAATTTCTTAAAAAAACAATGGATGAAAAATAGAGTTGACGATGGTCCAAGCACAATCAATGAAACGAGGATGATGTCAAACACATTTGACCAAATTGTAGATAATACACCATTATTCCAAGACCTCATAGGCTTTGGTTAGTGTTAAGCTTGGTGAATTATTTTTTGGAGCTCTCTCATTATTCTCTCTCGCTCACTCTTATACACTTAGAGTTTTCTTGGATCACTCTAGCTTTGGAGCAAGGAAGGAAAAGAAAGCAAAGGGAAAGGAAGGAAAGCAAGGATCAAGAAAGGAAGATTAGGATCAATCAGCTTCACCAGAAATACTTGTAGGTAACATATGGCATCTGTGACTTCCTCGATGGTTTTGACATCCATGGATTTGCATGTTGGTGTATGGTTCTCTTGCTGCCAATGGCATGGTTTTTCTGAGTTATGGCAGTGGTTTTTAGCCTAACCTTTCTTTTTTAAAAATTCCATGGTGTGTTGGGATGTTGATCTCGGTTTTGAGGTTTAGAATTGCCAGATTGATTTCGGAATCCGAGGTGGAGGTGGTCTCAAGGTTCATTCCCAAAGGCTTAGGAATCCCTTGACTGGTTTTGGTGGGATACATAATAAATCCTGAGGGAGGTGTCTTGGTTTAGGGCTTAGTTACTCGGGATTGGATTGCGTTAAAGCCTGAGAGATAAGGAGACAAAAAATAATCAACGATAGTGATGGATTCCGGAAGACATTCCAAGTTCGGTTCGGTTTTGTGATCGAAGCACTGATTTTGTTGTGATCAGGGTATGGTGAGGGTGGAGGTGGTTTAACCTCTTGATTCCCTTGGTTGTTTTTGGATTGGTTTTTCGATGGGATACCGCATTCATGCTTGGCATATGGCATGGGGATGACTAGTTGAAAGAAATATTTGGTTCAGCCATGTGTACAGTCGAGTTGTAAGTGGAAGTCCCGAACCTCATTGGATTTCTCTATGTTTAATAAAAGCTAAGTTCTCTTGCTTTTATACTTATTAATATGTGGATTTAATGGCTGTTAAATCATGATTATTTTCATCGTTTAATGTTGTTTATAAGCATAGCTATACGACTGGTTATTGCCATGGTTATTTCATGTATCTACTTGTAACTGGAAGGATAATGGATGCAAGACCTAATTGATGTCAAAACAATTAAGAGAAGAGCGTGGTAATCTTTCTTGTCAAGTCTTGTATGATATATCAGTCATTGATGCTCTGTCTTGTATTCATGTCCGGTAGATTTCATTGATGCCAAGTGTTTGACAGAATGTCAGTCTTGGTTGGGGATGGTCAAGCCTAGTCTTGGAGTTAGCTTTTGGTTTATTAGTATTGTCATCATGTGTTTAATGGATTCCATAATTTATAGCAAGTTCTGAGCAGTGGACGAAATTCTGGGCTTGAAAAGGGCCTTAAATCACGTGGACAATGGCACGAGTGTGCTGGAAATAGTCCCTGGACATAGACATGTAGCCTTCTTGGTGTGTCCAGAGCCCTCTGGATGCTAGCATGCCCCTAACATGGGAGCATCCAGAGGCCAAGTAGTCTAAAAAATAGATTGGACCTAGGGCATGATACCTGTGTGGTTGGGATGGCTCATGAGAGTGTTGTTGCTGATGTGGAAGGTGTGTTTGATGTGTTTTCATCGATTCCACTTCCTCAAGGACACCTAGGAAGTTGAATCATATCATAGTTTCCTTTCGTCACATGTTTACCCTCGTTGGCCGATTACTTGGGTAGATATGGGAGGAGGGTGATACATGTCAATCATTATATGCACTCATGGACGTGAACCCCACTACTCTCCACTATGCATCTGGTTGCATAATGGGGTTGGATGGATGACATTCAATTCATAGGAAATATTTCATGAATCTGGGAGTAAACAAAACTTTTAGATTAAAACAGACTATAAAGATTTCAACTAATATTGTCATTTAAGAAATACATCAATTTACATAATGCATAAAATCATAGCCATAACTGCAATTTACATCCACAAAACCAAAAAGTACAAATTCATAACACCCGGAATGCAATTCCGAGTAGGATAGAATGTGTTAAAAAACATAGAAGTTGTAAGTTGGTAAGATAAAATAAGAATCAGGAACATACCTTCCCAATTAACACCACCAACCGCAACCCCAACCCCATATAAAACCTTAACCCTAAAGAGTTGAAATTCACATAATCAAGCTAAATTTCAAAAATTAGGCAAGCTTAGAATGAAAATTAAGCAAGGTTAGCTATTTGTTGGCTTAAACACATTACTAATGAGCCGAATTAGGTAATATTCAGTAAATTATTTGTTAAAACCTGAAAAATCAGAGCCATAATAATAATTTACCTCCATAAAACCAATAAAAACAAAGCCATAACACTCAGACTATAATTCCTAACACGATGGAATGTGTTATAAATCACAGAAATTGTGAGTTGGTAGGATAAAATAAGAATCAAACACAAACCATCCCAATTGATGCTTAAGAAACCCCAACCTCATATAAAACCCTACCCTAAAAACTTGAAATTCATATAATCGAGCCGAATTTCAAAAATTAAGCATGGTTAGCCATGGAAATTATGCAAGGTTAGCTTTTTTTCAGCTCAAACACATTACTCTAAAGCCAAATTAAGCAATATTCAACAAATAATTTGTTAAACCCTAAAAAATCAAATCCATAACAATAATATACGTCCAAAAAACCAAAAAAGCAGAGCCATAACACCAAGACTACAATTCTCAGCATGATAGAATGTGTTGAAAAACACATAAAGTGTGAATTGGTAGGATATAATATCATATCGGAGAACCTGGAAGAGCCTTCTGTGACATGGAGAACACCATGCCCACACATCACTGCAACAGAGATGAAGACTCAAACACTCGAACAAAACTTAAATTCTACAGACTCATGCAACCATTAAAAAATGGTGGCACTACATTTTGAGAAAACCCAAGAGAAATCCATGCAAAAAATTGTAGAATTTGAAGGCTTACCTTCATGAAACAGGATTGAAGCACAAAAACTCCATATTGACCATTTGACCCAATGAAATATGAAATAAGTTTTAAATGAACAAATTCACCACAATTTTGTGCACCATGAACAACCTGGAATAATCCACTAAGGAATAAACGACATGTAACAACCCTATAAATGGTAAATCGCCCACAATCTCACCAAAACAACTGCACACGAAGAAAATGACAACCATTCGAGGCGAGTAACATAGGAAATGATGGCTGATATCACAGGACTGGGGGCAGCAGAACGACCATAGATCAAGCCCGAGCAACATAAGCAAGGGCATGATACCACCTCCAACGTTTGAGCGAGAAAAAACCCTAAAGAACCTAAAAAATGATCGCTGACAATGCCAAAATGTAGTTGACAACTCACCTTCCATGTAGGACACATGTCATATGTTTCACGTGGACTTATGCATGTACTTTGATGAAGTGGAAGGGATGGCGTGCAACAACTAGCGCCCCTCCCCTAAATACTATGCACTAACTTAATGATAATATTTTTTCATCTAGCTCATTGAATGAGAATAAAGTGATATTCAATGGACCAAAAAAAGAAACACTAACTCAATAATTGGCTTAGTGCTCACTACACTGTATTCAATATTTACCTACTAACTTGATATTGTTTATTAATTAGATTATTAAGCACCATACACTAAACCAATAATTAGTTCAATACTTTTTATCTTGTCTATTCAATGAAAATAACACAATATTCAATAAACAAACAAAATATAGCCTTACCTAATTATCATGAAAATAGACTAACCAATAGCTTGTTGCAAGTTACCCACTAACTAAATATTGTATATCAATTAGACAAAAGTGACATAAAACAATGAATATTGTATATTAATTATACAAATAAGACATAAAAACAATGAGTATATCGCCACCGACTTAGAACCTTCAAACCATTTAACAAACTTTAAATTCATAAAATATGTATATATTATTGAACCTTGTTCCAGATAAAACATTAGTTTAATATTATTGATGCAATAGTAATTACTAGATAATTAATATTAGAAAAAGTGTGTTAGAAGAAAACATTTGACCATATGTCAAGATTATAAAGTATACCTATTAACTAACACTGCTTCAAAATTGCATTGCAACCTCGTCTTACCTTTCAACCGGGTTGTTCTTGATAAAGAAAGGCAACGCTGACATTTTTTCAGGCTTTCCGTAGATTGATTTCAATTACAGAATGGCCCCTTACAACAAGGTCTGTAATTGCACAAGGAATATCACTCCATTCACTCCAAAGTCCAAATTATCCCTCATCTTATTTCTCTTTCTACTCTCATTGGCATTAATTACCTCAGTATGATAATTCAATAATGATTTGATATTTACGATTGCAGTCTGATTTTCAAGTAACCCTTTGGGATGATGGTAATAACATGGGTGGAAGTTCAAGTTCTTTGGAAAGGAATTTGATGGTGGTTTTAAATTCATTGGTGGAGAATGTTAATAAGACGGGCTACAGTATTTCATCTCATGGAGAGAATGGAGATGTGATGTACGGTCTTGCTCAATGCAGGGGAGACCTCAATGCCTCTGCTTGCGGGGCATGTGTTTCAAATGTTGCGAAGCTTTCCATTGATTTGTTTACCAAATGTATTTCCGAAAGCACTCATCTCAGTAGATGCTTTTTGACATATGCCACTAATAAATTTTATCCAACAAATTTGCAGAATGCATCAATAGACACCTTTACAGTTTGCAATAACACTTCAAGAAAGGGCACAGTTGAAAACATTGGGGGTTCCAAAGATTGGAATATTGCCTCTTTATTGACCAGTGTTAAGCTGAATGTTGGGTCGAGTAATGTGACTTTCAGTACACTAAGTGATTATGGGGTTTATTCTCTTGGCGCAATGTTGGAGAGTCCTTAATACGAATCAATGTAAATAGTGCCTCCAAATTCTATACGACTCTTTGGGATCATGTACAACAAGAACTAGCGATGGAGCCGCCTTCTCTGCAACAACAAGCTCCTCCATTCATTCAAATTCTGGGAGAGATTGGGTTTGCAATGATGGGAAAATAGTTCCATCACTAGTCCCGCTTCCACTTACTCTTGCAGAATGTTGGACTAACCTGCACCTCTCCCAATTTGATATTCAAGATAGTTAGCCCAAACTCTATGGTAGTTGGGAATCCTTCATTTTACTTTTCAACTTTTCATATATTTTGTCCACCAGTGGCAGATGAAGGCTCCTTTCCTTTTCTTCCAAGTCGTTCCGCTCTCTCGTGACGTCTAGTATATTTTCCACTACCTCAACCAAGCGTTCCAATGGCTGATTTGTCATCTCCTGCGCCTACTCTAGGAATTTCAGGGTTTTCAAATCATTGTCTTCCATTAAAACATTGTGAAATCGCACAACTCGTCGAATAGTATCTACTCGTTTTATCGAAATGGTGTTTGAGAAGCATTAGCGATAACATTATACTCCCTCCCTACAACATTTCAAATTTTTGCGCAGGATTGTCGAATTTGAAATCTTGACAGCGAAGGTTTAATTGAATGTCTGTAACTGCACATCTTATCAACCCTTCGCATTAACTACATGCACCAATTTCATTAAGTACATCGTAGTAGCTAACTTCTGGAGTAGTGGTGGAGCGTGCTGCAGTCGCAGCTATGGAATCACTAGAAAACAAATCATCATGTATGGGCATGTCTATTAATGGCAAATCTTAGCAACGAGTCATTGGCCAATGATTGGCTTAGTGACTTTGTAATTTATATTAATATATTTGTTTAAGTATTAATATTAATATTAAGATGCTCAAGCAATCTTAATATTAATATATTATGTTATAGTTAGAAATATAAAAATTATCATATTAATATATTATTTTATAATAAAATTATATATATGTGTGTGTGTGTGTGTGTGTGCGTGTGTTATTATTTATATAATTATTAATAATTACAAATGGTTAATATTTAATAGCAATTTTTACAATATATATCTAATAATTATTAATGTGGTTGATAAATGCCTATAGGCTTATATCAACCACATTAGTAAATGTGGTTGTGCTAATTTATCTTTGTGGAGTTTATAAGTAAAATGTTTTGAATCATAGAAAGCTTATTGCTATGGTTGATAAGGCAATTCAATATATAATTTTAGTGTAATATTGGTTGATAAGGCAATTTAATATATAATTTTAGTGTTGTATAAGCTCTAAGTATTTATATCTCGTTTTCCTTTTAATTAAATTAATTAATTAAAAATATAATGTGAAATGAATTATATTTTTTGGGCATGTAGTATTGATATGTGGTGGTATTCTAACAAAATTTATTTACAAATTAAAAATATCCATGATGAAGTGGAGTGAATTTCTATAATTAATAATATTGGTAAATTTTTTTCTTTAAGTGTATATATTTTTAACTTATATATCAATTTTTTTAATAATAATAGTAATAATAAAGGAGAAATAATTTAGTTGTTTTTTTATGATTTTTTGTGTCAAAAGTACTATCTAGTCAAGTATGGCAGATATGTATTGTCTAACATTTTGATTAGGCCAAAATAAAATAAAATAAACCTCTCATGACTTAAAGAACACCATTCCATAATAACAAAAAAACAAATACCTTAAACCAATATACCACATTTGTATAGTGTATGTGTGTTTTTTTATTGGTTTATAACTGAGAAAAGTAATAACACAGCAAAAATCTTAAACATATACACCACATTTATATATTGTTTTTTTTCTTATAATTTTTTTTATGGTCAAGAAAAATACACCTTCCCGCACAATACAAAATGATTTCAAATAAATATATAACATCTACATTTTTATTTTTGATTTATTTTCAATTTATTTATAATTAACCGATAATAATCCCTTATGTCAACAATGTTAAAAAATCTACTAACACATTCACCATCCACTATTAATAATGTTAAACGTGTCACCAACTTCCATATAACTATTAATAATGTTAACCATAACACCAACTTCCATATAACTTAGTTAAGAATTTACTGCAGCTAGAGTTGCTCTCATCTCTCTGTCATCTACTTTTATCATATGTTAAAGTTACTCTCATATGTCATTTACTTTTGTGGTTTCATCTGGTATCATCTTTTATTTAAACCATAGTCTTGGTACCCATGATAACTATTACTACACTACCACTTAATTGCCTAAAATATAAGAAACAATTACCTTTCAAACCATCCTAACATTTTGTCTGAATTATAGTGATAGATTTTACACTACCACTTAATTGCCTAAAATATAAGAAACAATTACCTTTCAAACCATCATAACATTTTGTAGCTTGGTGTGATATATTTTTTTTGGTGGGGGGAGTTACTCCTTTAATATTGATTATTGATGGCATACACGACTACACCAAGAAAAGCATAGTACTTACTCTAAGAGTTGTATACATTGATCAATAACACAAACACATGAAATGGAAGCACATTCTCAGTGTTGAAAATTAACGATTTTGGCATTTGAAAAGGATATGAAAAATAGTTCTAAAGCACATCCAATCAATCATTATACGAGCAGAATTTAACAATTTCTCAGCATCTATAAATGATAATTTTGACCTTTAAAAATAGTAATTTTAACATTTGAACATGACATAAAAATTTACTCCAAATATTCAATGGGCAATGAAAATATCTATTCTATTACTTTTTTCACTATATCCAAATTTAAAAATACTAATACAAACACGCATTCCTTGATAATATCAACTAAGAAATGATAAATCATAAAACCAATTGATAAAAGACACGGATTTGATACTCGAGTATTTTTTCACATATTTGATAACATAGTAATGCATTTCGGCCAAAATTTCAAAAATGATCAGACTCTTCAAACTAGACAAGTATTCCACTTTGATGGTTACTGCACTGTACTTATACACCTTTTCCTCTCGTTGCAACTGTAAAACTCCAAAACATACTCATAATTTCAACATGATCTGTCAAGCAAGAGCTCCAAGACCTGTGTTGTTGCTCCAGGCTGGATGAGAACTGCCATCAATGTCTGCACGGCAATTTCCATCTGTTGGACGGTGAGACACACCTCCCACTGTGACCCTGCAATCTGGGCATTAAGATGTCTACGTTGGTCCTCTGCATTCCCCCAATACATAGTAATGGTCATTCGGACTTTGATACCAGTGCCCTCTTCCTCCCACACCTTTGGTAGTAATTTCAATAACCTCTAGTTTCACTCGATTTTCCAGCCCCACTCTAATTTCAGCGGTTTTTGCATGATCAGGGTTTTTCAGCAGAATGATGTCGCAAACAAATCGCCAAACCAGTAGCAAAGTCATTTCAAGCGGAAAAAACTAATGCCCATTGAAGTACTACATCAATGGCCAACTCATTATCTGCTAATTTAGAATTAACATTATTGTTGCTGAAACTATATTTCAGTCTCAGCGTTGAAAGATTTTCAAGAATGGGCACCTTGTAGGAGCTGTGCTCTATGATAAAAGAGAGATGGTATATTGCTTGATCATGGTCTTGCACTCCACAGAGCGGACAGGCTTGGCAACTCTTGGCATCTCCTCCCCGTGATGAAGATGTCCCCTTTGTTATTCCCTCAAGGTGCCGGTTCTGCTGAGGTTGTTTCTGCTTTGTCGGTTGTTGTTCTCAGAGAGTGGATACAATAGCGGGGCATAACAAAAAAATTGGTTGCTATTGCCCAAAATGAAATCATTTAAGATCTCAATTCATTTGAAAATAAAATATGCATGCCCATGCTAGTTTGAAATCGAAAACAAGGAGGTTTGAAATGGTAATATGTGCGGCAAGAGTGTGAAATCGAAAACCGAGGAGGTTTGAAATGGTAAAGGAGGAGGTGCCATTGAATGCTTGTACAAGTTGTATTAAAGATGAAGTACGAATGATGGACTTTCGTGAGTTGGAGCAAGAAAACTGAGCCAACGAACGTTGCCGAAAATATGAAGCGTATGTATGGCGAGCACTATTGTAATGCCCCACTTAAATCTTATCCTACAAATTGTGTTAATATTTACATTATCTGAAAATATTGAGGAATATTGGTCTAAAATAAATTTATGATTTCCATTATTCAAATTCCCCACTTACCTTCTCAATTTGAATATTGTGTAGGATATGGTCTCCTTCCATTAATTCAAAATATATTTATTCATTCACACACCCCAAGGTACCCTCACATTTAATAAGGAGAAGACAAAGTCCTCTCCATCTTGTCATCAATATATATTTATTCATTTCACATTCCCCAATGTACCCTCACATTTACTAAGGAGGAGACATGGTCCTCCCCATGTAATTACACTTCACATTCCCAAATGTACTTCCCCATTAAATTCTCAATTTTAAATTCATATCACAATTCCAAATGTACTCTAGCTTGGAAGAGAAGTCAACCAAGGATGGGTGAGAGTTAATGACATTAATGAGAGGTGGTTGAGGAAAGAGGGTATAAAAGGGAAGGGGGAAGGAAGAAGAGGGGGAGTTGGAGTTTTGCTTAGGATTGTGGGGGTTGGTTGTGATTGTTTGGCCTTGTTATGATTTTTGGGAGACCTTGGAAACCTGTGGAGGTTTCTTGGGTTTGAGAGGAGGAAAGTATCATTATCTAGTTTTGCACATTCTTCTTGAGGACACACTATATCTGGTTGGACTTGGGCACGGAGGGCTAGGGAACCTGTGGAGGTTTCCTGGGCTAGGAATCTATTTCCTAGTTGGCTGGGAGGTAAATCCGGTTGGGTCAGCCAGAAGGAGCGTTCAGCTGGAGCTATCAGACAAAGGTATCGTCATCAACCGCCGGAACAGGTATTTTTCCATGGACTACTCTTGTTAAGTTGATATCAATGGAATGCTCACCTTAATTTATGTTTCTTATGATAAAATGATTAAATGTTTAAAGCTATGTGAAAAGGTCAGCAAGCTCCTTTGTTATTTATAAATTAACAGAAAAATAGATATGTTAGTGTATAACGAAATAAAGGCTCTAATAATAGGATTCGGGTTCTTACACATGGTATCAGAGCTTTGGTTCAAAATCTGGACCCAAGGCTCACTAAACCCCAAATTTCGTTATAAAGAAATTGTAACCTTCATAAGGATTTATAATCCTAAAATATATTCATATAACAAATTAAAAAAAAAAAAAAAAACCCTAACTAAAACTACAGTCAATTCCCTTGAATATATTTTCTCCTTACTTTGCTGTCCCGACTCAACATGATTGCAAAAGGCTGGTTTGTGATCGTATACCTGACGAGTTGGTGACATTACCGTCACATACATGTTCTGCATGACAGGGATTTACACTATTTTCCAACTTAATGTTTCCATCCTCCTTTTCCAATATGCATTTTTTTTGTTCCAATTTTCAACCCCTTCAAAGGGGAGGCAAGCATTACACATCCTTGGTTGCGACGAGATCAGCTCATACAGCCCAACAAGCGGTACAATTACTGAGAGATTCAGGATTCACAGAACGCCAGGTAAGGATGACTATTACCAGATGCCCAACTATTCTTTTTCTCAATGCTGATCGGCAGTTGAAACCCAAGATTGAGTTCATGAAAACATTGGGCCTTCCTGCACAAGACTTGGGAAATGTCATATCCAATGGATCCAGATTGCTTAACGGGAGTCTCGAGAAAACTCTGCGTCCCAATATCCAGTATCTTCAAAACCTGTTTGGATCAGAGGCTGATGTCTCAAGTGTTTTCAAATCGGCACCTCTTATTCTACCTAAACGAAACGGGCCTGAATTTTGGGAAAAGAAATTGAAGCATTTGACAAGTTTTGGCCTCCTTGAAGATGACATCAAGGAGCTTGTTAGGAGGCACCCACTTATATTAAAAGCTTCCATGGATAAGGTGCAGAAGAACATGGACTTTTTGATGCATACTGCAGGGTTTCCTGCAAAGTTTATTTTTTCGTATCCTCTGTTAGTGTCTTGTTTCAGCTTGGAGTGTAGAATCAAGCCTCGTTACAAGGTGTTGAGTGCCCTTAGTGCAATGCAACCTCCCAAGCATCCTCATAGTTTCATTAGTGCGCTTTGTTTAAGTGAGCGTAAGTTCCTCGAAAAATATGTCCAGTGCAGTCCTCAAACCCCGAAGTTACTTGAAATTTACAGTGGCAAGCTTTCTCGCTCGTAAAAGACTAGATATTCGGGTTTCTGTTTTGGTCAGGGTTAGATTGTATTGCGTTGCTCTTATTGATTGAAAGAGGTTTGAGAACATTAACCAAGGGATCATCAGTCTGTTATGATCCAGTGCCATGATCCCTCTAGCCCACATGAGTAATGGCTGCGAATTAGTGTATATTTTTATATATTATCACTCTGGGTCATGACACAATCAGTTGAGGCCTGGGATCTTGTTTTGGCCAGTTTATCACAATGACGATCAACACACACTATTGAAGGATACTCAGTTGTAATACAATCACAGAGAATGCATCAGGTAACACGTTTTTGAAAGATGAAAAAACTCTCATCACCAGATAATTTGTTTTTTGCTAGTAGTTTTGCAACGATCATGCATTGCTCCCTCCCTTTAAAATGTGATGGGATAGATGTGAAATTTTGACTGTTTGAATCATGGTTAACTTGTAAATTAAATATTCAAATCTCATAGGTAGACGTAGGGACTTTAAATTCTTATGTTTTCTTACAGTAGTATGATCTTATTGTTTCCACATCTGCTATATCAATGAAACTTAACTGGAATTAATACATTTCAAATACAAGCTAAACATTAGACACTAGTTTGCACACTTTCTCTTTGTGCTTTGTCAATGGTCGCTGTTTCTTTGCTTGGAAAAAAAAAAAGTTTGTGGTAATGACTTTTCTTGCTGCTATCATAGACTATTCCTAGCGGTAATGGAATGAGATCCATTTCAATCACACGTCTTGTAAAGCAGAACCCTAGCCCCTACTCTAAAACACAGCTTCTGATGCATGATTGGCTAGGCAAACAATCATTGACACCTTCCCTCGTCCGAATGTGGTTGGACGCTCACTTATCCTTGGTCCGACAAATATTCATAAGAAGTTTGTCAACTCTTTGTTGCACGGTGCCTTCCAAATAGGCAGACGAGGTGACACTCCACCAGATGAGGGATGGGAACCATTGATATTTTTGGTCATATTGGGTTTAAACTATTTGCAAATGCTTTCTTGCTGTTTTCTTCATTAGTTTTCAGTGCAACATCTACAGTGAGTTGTGCACATCTGGGATAACCTGTTGCATAATATTTTTCCCCTTTGGGATGTTGGCAAGAAGAATTTGAAAAGCCTAATGGATCAGAATCAGCAGCCTCGTATTTGAGAAACTTGCTAAGGAGGTAGCCGTCATTCTTATAACTAGTTGAAATTTGCTTCCTTTTGCCCCTTCATCACTTAGTTGATCGATAGTGTCGTCTTTCTAAAATGGTGTGAAAGTTAATGATGAGATCTACCTTTTTAATAAGTTTAAAATTTCACATGTCCAGCACTGATCATGCAATCTTTCCTGCCAAGGCTTTCTTTAAGATTTTTTTTTTTCAGTTGGTCTAGCTAAGAAAGATAATGAAGTAAAAGTGAGAGTTCTCATTATAAAAAAAAAGTTCATAGGCTTAGAGTAGGGATATCTGGGTGAACGCTTATATGGGAATCTGTGAGAGAGCTCTTGGGCCTGAGCTTGTGACCATACGTTCTTATGAAAATTTTCTTGTCTTATGTGTAGTTGAATAGTCTATTTTATCAATAATGTTTGTTGAAGATTTCTGCAATCTTGTTCACTACTTGGTTTCCCAGTTTCTATAATTGCAGTTGTGGTGTTTGTTATGATTATTTTAGGTTAACATAAAAGCAGACCAGTACTCCAAATTATTGTTTTGCGCTGTAAAATCTATTATTGTTATAGCTGAATCTACGGCTGTTATAGGTAAGTCTGTTGTTATCATAATGTTGTTATTTCGAGAAAAAAAAATAAAAAAAATTAGGAACTATAGAGCAACAAGTTATTACAGAGATATCATCAACATGTTATTACAGAGATATCAGTTTGCTGTTGATAGACTTGGTTGGTTTGGGCTTGGCTTTTACAGCGATAGTAATAAGCATGTCAGTGCATTCTTTGGGTCCATAACTGTTACTCATAATGCACAATAACTCATCCATATTATATCTTAATTAGACTTCATGGGAGCATCAACCACAAATTATATCCTTTGATGATAAGGATGCCGGACATGATTGTGGCATGCACCAACTCATATCACTAAACCAGGGACATATTTCATGTGTTGCGCCACCCCAACTGCCCGACACAAGTGGGTATGAACCACAATGAGATTGTAAGGATCAGCATTGCATGAGCATTAACCTTGACAAATGGCTTAACACTAAGTGTTAAGATATCAAAGCAAGTGTTAACCAAAGCAAGTGTTTGCCAAACTATTTAATATAACCGTGCATAAGGTGGTCACATCCCACCAAACATTTAGAAACTTCTCTGCTAATGTTGTTTACTATACAAATACACTTGTGACGTTAGTAACTAGTGAAGATCAGTATGGAATAACTAGTGAGGATCAGTATGGAAAAATGGAGATGGAAATAGAACCGTAAACTCAATTCCAGTCACCATTGGTTGAACAAATAAGAGGTAAGCTGTCTCAACAAAGCTGTATCTCCCCATGTGAAATGTGGTCTAAATTCTGAAGTTGATCACTGTGCTAACAAGGCCGCAGAACTTAGTAAAGGGGTGTACAAAAAAAAATGGGGGTCATTATAATTATCTAATCCCATAAGGAATTCATATGGAAGGGCACATAAAACATTTAGCATTCAACTCTCACAAGCATCACAAATCAGTGCATTATTTCCCTTGTATCAATATGGGAGCTCCAAGGATGCCCCCAAGTACCAACAGAACACGCAGTAACAACTCGGCTTCAGAAGATGAAGGGCTCAGTATGAAATCTCATAGGTCCTATGGGGCAACAGAGAATCAAACCTTCGGAATTGAATGTTTAGGCAGTTTGGGCATGATGGTGGTAGCTCCTCTATTAAATACCATCCCTGTACTTGGAATGTTTGATGGTTTTGGCAGCATTTTTCCAAATTGTCATTGGAATGTGGCATCAGTGGAAGGTCTGGAATATTGAGGTGGTGGAACTGGTTACTATTCTGGGAACCTTTCTCTGATTCTTAAGCCTATCCTCCTCATTCAACTGGTTCTCTTTCAGTATCCATCTATTTCTTGGTTCATCCCCTCTAGGAGTTATGGTAAAGATTGCTAGGGATTTGGTCTGTCTTTGGCTCTCTGTTATTTCTGGTTGCATATATGGGAACATTGTTTGTAGGTATGAATTCTGGTGGTGGCATCTATTGCTCCTCCACCAGAAGTCACTCATTTCTCTTCAAGTCTCATCTTTTGGTTTGTTTAGTTCTTTTACTTTGTTCATTAGAATTGACTCCATTGGATCACACAGTGAAGCAAATCTGGGTTCTGGGTTTTATTCTGACTTAAGTATCACGCAGAGTGCAGGGTACATGAAGGCTCCTCCCCTGCGCAACTAAACAGTGACCATCTCGTTGATTCTGCCACCTCTTGTTTTCTTCACTTCTTGGAGGCACCAAATATGGATAACAGAGACATTAAGGAATTCAACAAAATCCTGAGAAGGCAAGAAGATATCATACAATCCAACAGGAGTTTGTTGTTTTTGGTGACAAAAAAAAAAACTGAAAAAGGTGCACGAAAATGAGCACAATTGCTTCTCTCAACATGCTAAAATCATAAACCTGCCAGTGCACCAAAAGCAAAGGATTAATGTATTGGAAACTGAAAGTAATATGCTGCAAAATCTGGCCCTGAATCTGAGAAAAGAACCCTTGTTATTTTGATCTCACACACACTAAACATTGTTTGCAGACAAAAATGAAGGAGACTATAATCATTCTGAGTTGGACAATTCCAACACGTCTCATGTCTTCCACGTTTAAATTTCAGATTGGGAATAGATTCCAAGAAAAGTAATGAATTAATTAATTGTGAATTGAGATAACAACGACATGTAACTTATGTAAATCGTGATAGTAGTTCAAGCAAAGTTGATTCAGTAGTTTTTTCATATATGGTCAGGAATTCACTATAGTTTACTTGTGCCAACACTGCATACAAAACTATATAATTGTGTATAGGTTGACGTAGAAACCAAGAGCCTAGCATAGCCTGAGGATTCCTCTTTCGTCAATTGAATATTTGCTTGCACAAGCTCCAGATTGAGAGAGATCATCACATTCTACAGTCTAACAAGATTTGTCAATTGTGTCATTTGTAGGAGATTGAGTCAGAGGAGAACCTCAGCTTTAGGTGACTCATTTATGATGAGATTAGATGGAGGTTCCAATGAAGGTGCAATGACATAGTCAATCAAACAGAGTCTTTTAAATCAGTTCTTGAAATAAATTGAAAGTCAAGAAAAAAATATTACTTTTTAAAAATCCTCAACCGCACTAATAGAAAGTTAGAAATTATAGAAGTCTTCTCAGAAACTTTAAGAAATTGTCCCAGACAAACTATTCAATTAGTCCTGCCATTCTCCTGTTTTGATTCCTTCCAAAATCATAATTTTCTCCGATCTTGAACCTCTATTATGACAATATTTGTTAGGAGGTCAGAAATTTATTTGTTGTGCATACATGTATGGAGTCCAAATTTTGTATGGCTTCTCTAAGCCAAACGATTTAGCCTTAAAATTCCCATGAACAGTCACCCAAAAAAAAAAAAAATTGTCAAAAGACTTATAACTATATTTAAATATCTCCTTCCAACCCTTTCAACCGGTGATTAGCACTACACGGTTCTTGCTGTCATAGGGGACAAATATTTTGTTCTTCTCATCTTTCATCCATTTTCATTCTTCTCATCTTTCATCCATTTTCACTGAGTTGAAGTTGAATATTCACTATCCATGTATGAAATGCTTGAAATTGCTACAGAATTTTGATTTCGGTTGCTTGAAGAGCTAAATTTGACATTGGGAAAATCTAAATTATTGCATTGATATAACTGTCTTGATGTCATCATGTTAATTTGTATCGCTACAAGAGGAAATCGTGGAGCCTCACTAAGGTCAGAGGAACCACATAAATTAACAGTATCCATATTTCTTCTGGTTATCACATAAGCCCCAATTTCTGCAAGCAGAAATATTGGGCACCCATTCACATTAGCTGAAACTAGCAAAGGTGATTGTTGGTTTACAAGACTTGAATCAAATGATATCAGTGGGTAGCAATTCTGTAGAGAGTCAGGATTGGGTGCCAAATCTTTTCTAGCATCAGCATTTGGTGACTCATGTCACTTGATACCTCTGCATGCACAGAAACACTAAACCACTTGATCAGAGGCGTGGAAAGAACCTGCAGTTACAAAGAAGCAGTAAAACAGAAACTGTTAGAAAAATTAACAACAGACATGTAAACATGTATCAAGAACAAAATGACAATTCCACACTAAATTGATCTAGGTTATAAATCTTATAATATCACTGTATCGAGGTAGAATTACAGCTAGGTTATCAACCTGCATAAACGCCAGTGTATCATGTTGCAGCTTGAGAAAATTGGGAAAAGAAAATGAGTGACACGCAGACCCTACATAAATAATTTTCATATATGCATAATTATTAGATCATATTGACAAAGAAACTTCATAAAACAATATAGAACAGTAGCTATAATAACAGAAAAATAGGAATCAGGCCCCTATAATGTTGTTGCTTTGTGATGGGTACCCTCTTATTCCAATTCTGCATGTCCTTATCCACTAATCTAGGAAGTTCATTATCACCAAGTGAAGTGAAAAATTGAACAAAACAAAATCTGCAAATGCTCTTTTTGGAGGAAGATCCTTGAATCCCTTGTTTTCTTCGTTGACTTGCATCTGCAAACAAACTACAAGCACAGCTGACCCCGTGCAGGATAGAACTCCTGAAAGAAAAGCATTGAAAGGAAATGATCCAACTATTGCCATGTAGACAACCTGCACAACTGCCGTGAGAACTGCATAGACCACATATAGATCGATGATCTTCAACTTGGTAGGAGTTGCAGAGTATGCAGATCGAAGGGATGCAACGAGAACTTGTGCATCCTTAGCTGTTGAGGTTCCCATTTAACATATAATGCAAGTTTTCAATTCTAATGCATTTCAAAGTACATATGATGGTACATACTACAGAACAATATGGATTTTGGACATAATAAGTCGATTTGAATTAGAATTGTCAAGTCAACCTAACTCATGTTTGACTTGGGAGTTTGAGTCCTCATTGCAACTCAAATTGATGAGTTTGACTTAGGATTGAATCATATTTAGAATCAATTCGACTCTGCTTAATTTCCTCATAGAATGGAATTAGACATAGTATTTCACTTGTAGTCAAGGAGGATGGTGACACTTCACAAAAAAAAAAAAAAAACAGGATACTTTTTCCATATTGATGACCTGAGCTGCAGGTAAATTTGGGTTTCTAGCTGGACTAGAAGAGATATTATTTCAAACTTCCAAACCATTTGCCAGGTAACACTTTAATAGCTCTTAGTGTAATCAGCGATGGAAGGAACAATGTACATTGATTAAATGAGCAGAGCCATGACTCCATGGACCACCAATTGGCCTGACCACCCATTATGTCTTGATCTGAACATGTTATTGGCTCAATGTCAAACAACTTCCCTGAGACTATAAAATTAATCGACATTGGCATGATCTGTTCACTTCATGGCGTCCAAATCGTCATAACTTATGGAAGATGAGCAAGAACATAAGTTATTGTTGACAGACCCAAGAATTTTAGTGCTAGATTGAAAATTTTGGAAAGCTCCTCCTTCCCTACTATATGCATGCAATTCTTGCTATGACATTAGATACGTTGTTCCATTATTATGCTTCACTAATTGAGTGTTTCTGATGAAATTAATTATGTAGTTAATGGATATTTGCATTTTTAATATTTATGCTGGTTTCACTATATTATCTATGTCTTTAGTTGCCACTAAAAGCAATAATAAAATGGCAGAATTTTATGGATACATAGTATAAAGTAATGGTGGTTCGTGATGAGTCCTGACATGGAGTAAGGTATACTTGCAAGTATGAAATTCCAGGAGAGTGTGAACGTATATTGAATATTCATTTTCTCAAGGGGGTTGCATGTGGAGTGGGTCTAACCCTTAATTACCCTGAATTAGCAAGTTGTTTCCGTGTTTACGGCAACTGTCCAACTGTGAAGCAATCAATGCATGCACAATCAATTTACAGCACTAATCGTTTTTCACTGCTACCACCACCAATGACTGATGATAGCCACTTGTTTGACATTCTTTGTGGTTGAGACGCAAACACTCTGTTTCCATAGTTTAATTGCATATTATGGCACATATGCATTATAATAAAGGTTAGAATTTGTATGATTATCTCAGTGGTTGTTCAACACAGATATGTTTCATATATTTAATATAAGAGCTTTCATGGGCCAAGACTTATCTGTTTTCCTTGCTTTCTGCAACACACATATACAGCAGCAATGAAAGTGCCCTAAGGTATGATTGTAAAACTCTTCTAGTTTGTCAGGATTTTGTCTTTGTATTATATTTGGCCAGATTGCAGATAAGATAAGATAAGTAAATTAATGTCCACAAAATGATACATGCCCTGTGAATAAAATGTGGGAGTGCAAAAGCAACTCCTAGGTAACACTGGAAGCAAGATAAAGAAAGCTTTCCTCAGCTTGCAAATGATTAAAACTCTTTCAAAGACCCATCCAATTGTGCCATATTGTTGGGAAATCACAGTTTTATGATGGTTGGAAACAAATGCTGATTTGAGGAACCGTCTAAAGATTTGGGATTTTAAAATGGAAGCTTATTTAGTCAATAAAAGACCAGTGAAAATATTAGAACACACTCTTACCCTAAATAAATAAATACATAAGAAGCCGTGAAAAATAATGTCTCTAGTTTTGGATAAAAGGACCCTCAACTTTCTTCACAACTTTTGTGGTCACTGGCCACTTGTGAAAGGAGTAGGCACCTTTAGAGATACAGTGCCATTTGGAAGGGAAGTACTAATAGCAGCAGGGCGAAGGCAATTATTCCATTCATTTAATTATTTCTCATTGTCTGGTCATATTGTGAGCTGCATTATATATCATGAAATTGTATTAGTACTAGTAAACAATGATTAAATATATAATAAATTTGAACCTTTTGGCATTTAGAGGACATTTCTCTCAATTTACAAAAAAATAAAGTATGAAAATCATGTTGGAAATAGTTTCTGAAGTTTTGAGTCGTTTATTTCCAAGATTAACTAAATGGGTTTGGAAGATGAAAAACCATCAAATTGGAAGAGTGGGACTTTTATACTCACTAAGGTTTTAAAGAAATTATATGCATAAAACTTATACTAACACCTCCTAGTGAAATTGATAGTGCACTAATCTGTTGCTTGCCATTATTTTGGTTTGGTACCACCTTATAGGATATCTGGGTTCAAATGCTATTTTCCATGATAGATAGTTGAATCTATTTCAACTCTAATTGTTATTGAAGGGTTCCACAAGGATGTCACATGAGCATTTATGATGCCCCTTTTAACGTAGATAGCCACCTATGTTAAGATTCTATTTTGCAGTTCCATGTTGTTGTTTATGAACATTATACACATTTGGTTGGACACGTGAAAATCAATTGATGGATTTGGTATTGATGATGGAAATGTTGGATGTATGACCAGATGTGTGACTTACTTGGTTACAATTTATCTAATGCATGACTTGTCAGAGTTATTGTTGCATTGTATAGGCTTATATAGATATGATTTATCTAATCAATGACTTAGTGAAATTATGATCTATCTGATGTAAGATTTATTTCCAGTATGAACAACAAAAATTGACACGTGGACACTGGGCTTAATAAACATGATGTTTACGATCATGTATCTATATCCATTTTGTGGTTGTATATATGCATGGATGAGAACTAAACTACAGGTTGGAAAGAACCATATGATAACCAAGATCTACTATTCCATTGAGGAAGGTCGAGATGACCAATGAGGAAAGGTACGATGTACATTGTTCTATTACATTTGGTATCCACTTGATGTGCACTCTTATGACATGAGTAAAATGCAAATGACAGGTGGCAAGATGACCTGACTGGATTATTCGATGACAAGTCCAACCAGCTCTGTAGTGTGCTCCGTGCTCTGAAGGAGGGGTGGAGGTGTTTCCCACCGTGTATCCTCCGAAACCTGGAATCGTGGGGAGGACAGCTGAACGCTCCCCCTAGACGTGTGATGACGATTGCCAGATGCCTGCTGGGGAAAGTTCGGTCGAGGTATTCGACGCTTCCACCATGTCGGTTTTATCAGTGGTTAGTATGGCCGTTGCCACTGATAGAGCAGCAGAGGATGGATAGGGTGGGAACGGAAGTAGGTCAAGATGGATAGGAGGAAATAGATCAGTTGGAGACTCTTGATGGGAAGTAATGTCATTGTCTGACTTATCAAATTTTAATGCTATAACTCTCTGTGGTTTGCTATGCTTTCAAACTCCTTGTATCTTTTCATTCTAACTTCGGGACGAAGTTTTCTGAAGGAGGGGTGTATGTAATGCCCCACTTAAATCTTATCCTACAAATTGTGTTAATATTTACATTATCTGAAAATATTGAGGAATATTGGTCTAAAATAAATTTATGATTTCCATTATCAAATTCCCCACTTACCTTCTCAATTTGAATATTGTGTAGGATATGGTCTCCTTCCATTAATTCAAAATATATTTATTCATTCACACACCCCAAGGTACCCTCACATTTAATAAGGAGAAGACAAAGTCCTCTCCATCTTGTCATCAATATATATTTATTCATTTCACATTCCCCAATGTACCCTCACATTTACTAAGGAGGAGACATGGTCCTCCCCATGTAATTACACTTCACATTCCCAAATGTACTTCCCCATTAAATTCTCAATTTTAAATTCATATCACAATTCCAAATGTACTCTAGCTTGGAAGAGAAGTCAACCAAGGATGGGTGAGAGTTAATGACATTAATGAGAGGTGGTTGAGGAAAGAGGGTATAAAAGGGAAGGGGGAAGGAAGAAGAGGGGGAGTTGGAGTTTTGCTTAGGATTGTGGGGGTTGGTTGTGATTGTTTGGCCTTGTTATGATTTTTGGGAGACCTTGGAAACCTGTGGAGGTTTCTTGGGTTTGAGAGGAGGAAAGTATCATTATCTAGTTTTGCACATTCTTCTTGAGGACACACTATATCTGGTTGGACTTGGGCACGGAGGGCTAGGGAACCTGTGGAGGTTTCCTGGGCTAGGAATCTATTTCCTAGTTGGCTGGGAGGTAAATCCGGTTGGGTCAGCCAGAAGGAGCGTTCAGCTGGAGCTATCAGACAAAGGTATCGTCATCAACCGCCGGAACAGGTATTTTTCCATGGACTACTCTTGTTAAGTTGATATCAATGGAATGCTCACCTTAATTTATGTTGCTTATGATAAAATGATAAAATGTTAAATGTTTAAAGCTATGTGAAAAGGTCAGCAAGCTCCTTTGTTATTTATAAATTAACAGAAAAATAGATATGTTAGTGTATAACGAAATAAAGGCTCTAATAATAGGATTCAGGTTCTTACAACTATTTCCACATCGATGGATGTATGGTGGGGTTGCGAGATGTAACATGCGATGATGTAAGGAGGGGTGTAAGGACGGGCATTTATGTTTTTATGGAGGTTGAAATAACACTAGCTCACAATGAACCAGGAGGATCCCTACTTCGATTTTCTCACTTGTGCATTTAATTTAACATACAATTCATATATGAAACTCTCCGAATTCCGTAGGTACAATTATGTGATATTTATGCGTATCTGTGTATTACCGTGGGTCATTATATAATGCTTAACAGTTGTATGTTGATGAATTTTTTTTTATTTTTTATGTATTTTGTAAGTTTTTATGTAAAGTTGTCATTTAGTTGTTACATATATTTATGCTAGTTTTTTAAATGTTAACATATAAATTAATGACTAGTAAATCTTGATGTTAGTTTTCATTCATAAGCCATTTAACTTATATGATTATGTTAGTTTTTTAAATGTTAAACCCTAATGGTGTAGAATCTAAAGGCCTGTATACCACCGCGGGTAGAAACAAACATTAAATGCTGCCTAGGAACGGGTATATTGGACGCCAAAGACCAGTGCCTCCATTTTTGGCCATACTAACAATTATTTCGTTTTGCAATGCGTGGAAGATCTCGCTTGAACTAAGAACTGAATCGAGTAATTAAAATTTAAATCTACTCTTTAATTAACATAATTAAGTATCATGACCAACTAAGGTTGAGAATAAATGGGAAAAGTACAAAGGACACCACCGATTGAAGTCAAAAATACAAAACGTGGTATCAGGACGAATCATAGATTCAAGTGTTGGCGATTCTTATTTTAGCCATAGTTTTTTAATTAATGCCCCCGACATGAGGGCGCGATAGGGAAATATACGTGAGACTGTTTTTTTTTCTCTTTCAATTTTTTTTCCTCGCGTTATATTTTCCTATCGCTTTCCCTATCGCGCCCCATGTCAGGGGGCATTAATTAAAAAACTGTGACAAAAATAAGAATCGCGTGTTAAGCCACAAACTTCCGTATCGACTGAATTGGATAGGCCAGTAGGTATATTAGGTCCACAAGCTTCTTAGAATGAGACGTCTCATTCGTATTTCATAACTGCATGCGACTCGCGAGCTTTGAGATATCACAAAAAGGAAATGAAGTGAAAGCTGACGGGAACTTTGTATTTGTATTCCTTAAACTTCGTAAATGCATTCAATCGCCAGGCCAAAATTGGCAACCAATAAATCCGCTTTAATTGAACAGCAGCCGTATATATCTACCGTGTTCCGCTTTAATTGAACAGCAGCCGTATATATCTACCGTCTTTAATTGAACCGCAGCCGTAGATAATATATATCTACCGTGATTTAATCGAAGTCATAGAAGTATCTGTGATAGATAATCAGTAGATATTATTTAAATATTGTATAGATAAAGTTAGGGTTAATAGTGATCGAAATAGGTTGTTGTGATTAATTTCAAAAGTAATGATTTTTTTTAATAATAATTTATTACTTATGGTTGTTTTATTATATTTATAGTGTTATATCTCATATTTTAATGTTTTTTCTTATATTATTTTTTTTAATTAATAAAAATATTTTTTAATTATTTTAATGAAATTTAAAATAATAATAATTATGATAATTACTAAATGGGATCGAGGCATCCATCTTTCGTTGCAGATTAACAGTTCATGGAGCTATTTGACCATCAGGGTTGACTGCCATATATCCCCCTTCAAAGGCCTTGATTTTGTTAACTCAAGGGGCTTCATGCTTGGTCTTTTTGAACATTGTTTAATTTTATATATATATATATATATATATATATTTTTTTTTTTGATGGTATGATGCGCTGGTTTTTAATTACAATTTTTTTTATTATATATTTTCTATCGTGTGATAAGCTATCTTTTAACAAATGACACTTTTTGGTTTCTTTGGAGACAGGTGGGATAATATGCACAGCGTATTTATATTTATTGATGCAATTTTTTGTTTTTATGTAATTTTTTATTTTAATAGAAAAGGAAAATTGGGAAATAATAATAATAATATTTTTTAACATGTTTGGTAATTTGATTTTTTGAACACTCTTAAGTTTTGGACATTTCTTTGGCTTTTTTGAGGGTAGGTGAGACAATATGGACAACATATCTATTGATGTAATTTTTTATTTTCATTTTAATATAAAATTATTATTTTTTCTTGAAAAATAACAATAATAATTTTTTTTTAATTTTGGTAATGTGAGTTGTACCATGAAGCATATTTATGTTACTCTAAATTGATGCTTATCAAGATTTATTAGTCATTTAATTTATATGTTAAACATTTAAAAAACTAACATAATCATATAAGTTAAATGACTTATGAATGAAAACTAGCATCAAGATTTACTAGTCATTAATTTATATGTTAACATTTAAAAAACTAGCATAACTATATGTAACAACCAAATGACAACTTTACATAAAAACTTACAAAATACATTAAAAAAAAAAGAAAGAAAGAAAAATTAATTTCATCAACATACAACCGTTAAGCATTTTATAATGACCCATGGTAATACACATATACGCATAAATATCACATAATTGTACCTACGGAATTTAGAGAGTTTCATATATGAATTGTATGTTAAATTAAATGCACAAGTGAGAAAATCCGAGTGGGGATCCTCCTCGTTCATTGTGGGCGAGTGCTATTTCCACCTCCATAGAAACATAAATGTCCGTCCTTACACCCCTCCTTACATCATCGCATGTTACATCTCGCGACCCGACCATGCAACCATCGGTGTGGAAATAGCGCTCGCCATACATATGCTTCATATTTCCCGCGACGTTCGCCGGCTCAGTGTTCTCGCTCCAACTCACGAAATTCCATCATTCAGACTTCATCTTTAATACAACTTGTACAAGCATTCAATGCCACCTCCTCCTTTACCATTTCAAACCTCCTCGGTTTTTGATTTCACACTCGGTTTGCCGTGCATATTACCATTTCAAACCTCCTTGTTTTCAATTTCAAACTAGCATGGCCACGCATATTTTATTTTCAAATGAATTGAGATCTCAAATGAATTGTGCAAGAGTCAGTGGAAGCGGGACTAGTGATGGAACTATTTGCCCATCATCGCAAACCCAATCTCTCCCAGAATTTGAATGAATGGAGGATCTTGTTGTTGCAGAGAAGGCGGCTCCTTGGCTAGTTTTTGTTGTACATGAGCCCAAAGAGTCGTACAGAATCTGGAGGCACTATTTACATTGATTCGTATTAAGGCCTCTCCAACATTGCGCCAAGAGAATAAACCCCATAATCACTTAGTGTACTGAAAGTCACATTACTCGACCCAACATTCAGCTTAACACTGGTCAATAAAGAGGCAATATTCCAATCTTTGGAACCCCCAATGTTTCCAATTGTACCCTTTCTTGAAGTGTTATTGCAAACTGTAAAGGTGTCTATTGATGCATTCTGCAAATTTGTTGGATAAAATTTATTAGTGGCATATGTCAAAAAGCATCCGCTGAGATGAGTGCTTCCGGAAATACATTTGGTAAACAAATCAATGGAAAGCTTCACAACATTTGAAACACATGCCCGACAAGCAGAGGCATTGAGGTCTCCCCTGCATTGAGCAAGATCGTACATCACATCTCCATTCTCTCCATGAGATGAAATACTGTAGCCCGTCTTATTAACATTCTCCACCAATGAATTTAAAACCACCATCAAATTCCTTTCCAAAGAACTTGAACTTCCACCCATGTTATTACCATCATCACAAAGGGTTACTTGAAAATCAGACTGTAATCGTAAATATCAAATCATTATTGAATTATCATACTGAGGTAATTAATGCCAATGAGAGTAGAAAGAGAAATAAGATGAGAGATAATTTGGACTTTGGAGTGAATGGAGTGATATTCCTTGTGCAATTACAGACCTTGTTGTAAGGGGCCATTCTGTAATTGAAATCAATCTACGGAAAGCCTGAAAAAATGTCAGCGTTGCCTTTCTTTTATCAAGAACAACCCGGTTGAAAGGTAAGACGAGGTTGCAATGCAATTTTGAAGCAGTGTTAGTTAATAGGTATACTTTATAATCTTGACATATGGTCAAATGTTTTATTCTAACACACTTTTTCTAATATTAATTATCTAGTAATTACTATTGCATCAATAATATTAAACTAATGTTTTATCTGGAACAAGGTTCAATAATATATACATATTTTATGAATTTAAAGTTTGTTAAATGGTTTGAAGGTTCTAAGTCGTGGCGATATACTCATTGTTTTTATGTCTTATTTGTATAATTAATATACAATATTCATTGTTTTATGTCACTTTTGTCTAATTGATATACAATATTTAGTTAGTGGGTAACTTGCAACAAGCTATTGGTTAGTCTATTTTCATGATAATTAGGTAAGGCTATATTTTGTTTGTTTATTGAATATTGTGTTATTTTCATTGAATAGACAAGATAAAAAGTATTGAACTAATTATTGGTTTAGTGTATGGTGCTTAATAATCTAATTAATAAACAATATCAAGTTAGTAGGTAAGTATTGAATACAGTGCAGTGAGCACTAAGCCAATTATTGAGTTAGTGTTTCTTTTTTTGGTACATTGAATATCACTTTATTCTCATTCAATGAGCTAGATGAAAAAATATTATCATTAAGTTAGTGCATAGTATTTAGGGGAGGGGCGCTAGTTGTTGCACGCCATCCCTTCTACTTCATCAAAGTACATGCATAAGTCCACGTGAAACATATGACATGTGTCCTACATGGAAGGTGAGTTGTCAGCTACATTTTGGCATTCTCAGCGATCATTTTTGAGGTTCTTTAGGGTTTTTTCTCGCTCAAATGTTGGAGGTGGTATCATGCCCTTGCTTATGTTGCTCGGGCTTGATCTATGGTCGTTCTGCTGCCCCCAGTCCTGTGATATCAGCCATCATTTCCTATGTTACTCGCCTCGAATGGTTGTCATTTTCTTCGTGTGCAGTTGTTTTGGTGAGATTGTGGGCGATTTACCATTTATAGGGTTGTTACATGTCGTTTATTCCTTAGTGGATTATTCCAGGTTGTTCATGGTGCACAAAATTGTGGTGAATTTGTTCATTTCAGACTTATTTCATATTTCATTGGGTCAAATGGTCAATATGGAGTTTTTGTGCTTCAATCCTGTTTCATGAAGGTAAGTCTTCAAATTCTACTATTTTTTGCATGGATTTCTCTTGGGTTTTCTCAAACTGTAGTGCCACCATTTTTTAATGGTTGCATGAGTCTGTAGAATTTAAGTTTTGTTTGAGTGTTTGAGTCTTCATCTCTGTTGCAGTGATGTGTGGGCATGGTGTTCTCCATGTCACAGAAGGCTCTTCGAGGTTCTTCGATATGATATTATATCCTACCAATTCACACTTTATGTGTTTTTCAACACATTCTATCATGCTGAGAATTGTAGTCTTGGTGTTATGGCTATGCTTTTTTGGTTTTTTGGACGTATATTATTGTTATGGATTTGATTTTTTAGGGTTTAACAAATTATTTGTTGAATATTGCTTAATTTGGCTTTAGAGTAATGTGTTCGAGCTGACAAAAAGCTAACCTTGCATAATTTCCATGGCTAACCATGCTTAATTTTTGAAATTCGGCTCGATTATATGAATTTCAAGTTTTTAGGGTAGGGTTTTATATGAGGTTGGGGTTTCTTAAGCATCAATTGGGATGGTTTGTGTTTGATTCTTATTTTATCCTACCAACTCACAATTTCTGTGATTTATAACACATTCTATCATGTTAGGAATTATAGTCTGAGTGTTATGGCTTTGTTTTTATTGGTTTTATGGAGGTAAATTGTTATTATGGCTCTGATTTTTCAGGTTTTAACAAATAATTTGCTGAATATTACCTAATTCGGCTCATTAGTAATGTGTTTAAGCCAACAAATAGCTAACCTTGCTTAATTTTCATTCTAAGCTTGCCTAATTTTTGAAATTCAGCTTGATTATGTGAATTTCAACTCTTTAGGGTTAAGGTTTTATATGGGGTTGGGGTTGCGGTTGGTGGTGTTAATTGGGAAGGTATGTTCCTGATTCTTATTTTATCTTACCAACTCACAACTTCTATGTTTTTTAACACATTCTATCCTACTCGGAATTGCATTCCGGGTGTTATGAATTTGTACTTTTTGGTTTTGTGGATGTAAATTGCAGTTATGGCTATGATTTTATGCATTATGTAAATTGATGTATTTCTTGAATGACAATATTAGTTGAAATCTTTATAGTCTGTTTTAATCTAAAAGTTTTGTTTACTCCCAAATTCATGAAATATTTCCTATGAATTGAATGTCATCCATCCAACCCCATTATGCAACCAGATGCATAGTGGAGAGTAGTGGGGTTCACATCCATGAGTGCATATAATGATTGACATGTATCACCCTCCTCCCATATCTACCCAAGTAATTGGCCAACGAGGGTAAACATGTGACGAAAGGAAACTATGATATGATTCAACTTCCTAGGTGTCCTTGAGGAAGTGGAATCGATGAAAACACATCAAACACACCTTCCACATCAGCAACAACACTCTCATGAGCCATCCCAACCACACAGGTATCATGCCCTAGGTCCAATCTATTTTTTAGACTACTTGGCCTCTGGATGCTCCCATGTTAGGGGCATGCTAGCATCCAGAGGGCTCTGGACACTCCAAGAAGGCTACATGTCTATGTCCAGGGACTATTTCCAGCACACTCGTGCCATTTTCCACGTGATTTAAGGCCCTTTTCAAGCCCAGAATTTCGTCCACTGCTCAGAACTTGCTATAAATTATGGAATCCATTAAACACATGATGACAAGACTAATAAACCAAAATCTAACTCCAAGACTAGGCTTGACCATCCCCAACCAAGACTGACATTCTGTCAAACACTTGGCATCAATGAAATCTACCGGACATGAATACAAGACAGAGCATCAATGACTGATATATCATACAAGACTTGACAAGAAGGATTACCACGCTCTTCTCTTAATTGTTTTGACATCAATTAGGTCTTGCATCCATTATCCTTCCAGTTACAAGTAGATACATGAAATAACCATGACAATAACCAGTCGTATAGCTATGGTTATAAACAACATTAAACGATGAAAATAATCATGATTTAACAGCCATTAAATCCACATATTAATAAGTATAAAAGCAAGAGAACTTAGCTTTTATTAAACATAGAGAAATCCAACGAGGTTCGGGACTTCCACTTACAACTCGACTGTAGACATGGCTGAACCAAATATTTCTTTCAACTAGTCATCCCCATGCCATATGCCAAGCATGAATGTGGTATCCCATCGAAAAACCAATCCAAAAACAACCAAGGGAATCAAGAGGTTAAACCACCTCCACCCTCACCATACCCTGATCACACCAAAATCAGTGCTTCGATCACAAAACCAAACCGAACTTGGAATGCCTTTCGGAATCCATCACTATCGTTGATTATTTTTTTGTCTCCTTATCTCTCAGGCTTTAACGCAATCCAATCCCGAGTAACTAAGCCCTAATCCAAGACACCTCCCTCAGGATTTATTATGTATCCCACCAAAATCAGTCAAGGGATTCCTAAGCCTTTGGGAATGAACCTTGAGACCACCTCCACCTCGGATTCCGAAATCCATCTGGCAATTCTAAACCTCAAAACCAAGATCAACATCCCAACACACCATGGAATTTTTAAAAAAGAAAGGTTAGGCTAAAAACCACTGCCATAACTCAGAAAAACCATGCCATCGGCAGCAAGAGAACCATACACCAACATGCAAATCCATGGATGTCAAAACCATCGAGGAAGTCACAGATGCTATATGTTACCTACAAGTATTTCTGGTGAAGCTGATTGATCCTAATCTTCCTTTCTTGATCCTTGCTTTCCTTCCTTTCCCTTTGCTTTCTTTTCCTTCCTTGCTCCAAAGCTAGAGTGATCCAAGAAAACTCTAAGTGTATAAGAGTGAGCGAGAGAGAATAATGAGAGAGCTCCAAAAAATAATTCACCAAGCTTAACACTGACCAAAGCCTATGAGGTCTTGGAATAATGGTGTATTATCTACAATTTGGTCAAATGTGTTTGACATCATCCTCGTTTCATTGATTGTGCTTGGACCATCGTCAACTCTATTTTTCATCCATTGGTTTTTTAAGAAATTTTGTTACCTTTCTTGATTCCTTTTCCTACCTTGCCAATTTTGCTTGATGGTCCTTCTCTTTCCTTACTTTCTCTCTTTCAATCCTTTCCTCCGCTCTACATTGTGCTGCAACGATCCTTGTTGCCTTCATTTTCTTGGCTAAATCCTTTTTTTTTTTGTTTTACTTCGTGAATTTCAAGCTTCTTTTGTTCAAAATCAACTAATACTTTTATATAGCCTTCTGACGTGAGTAATTGTGAATTTCGACTCAAACTAAGACTTTCTATTATTAATTACCTTTATTTCATCGAGACACTCTCTACTAGTAGCTTTAGGAACAAATGAAGTAAATGTTCCTGCCCTGACACCTGTCTCTCGTTGCTTGAAAATTACATTTCAATATATGGGACAACTGATTGAACTATATTGTTCTCATAATTTATTCCGTCACTATGTACAATATCTTCTTCCAATGATCTATTGTTCACAAAAAAATGAACAATTTCATTGTTCAATTCTACTTGTTGTGAAGGAATATTCATGATTTCTTCATTGGTTCTTGAGACATTATGTGGGTTCATATTCATCATGGCTTCATCCAACCATGATGGTGGGGTTACTTTGCTTGGATATATTAATTGGTTAATGTTTCTTCCTAGCGAAATATCAAAAATGTCATTTTGAACCACATTTTCATCTGCATTCTCATGCTTGGTTGCATGATCAACAAAGTTGTTACGAATATCACATGAGCAAGTTGCATGTGCTTCAGTTGGTAGAAAAACCTCCATGTTTAGGTCATTTGGTTCGTGATTGTACTATTTTTCACTTACATGTTCATCATCATTGCCATAGAGGTGTCCTTGAGAGAGGAAAATCATAGTATTTGGTGCAAGTGCATCTTCTTTTTCATCCATTTCTTCTAGAGCATCAACACCTACTTTGACATTCCCTTTTTCCTGACCATCCACATGAAATTCCTTTCTACAGCTAGTATCATGCATAAGAGCATCATAATAGCCAGATTCCTATCTTCCTAACACCAACCTTGACATTTGATGGTGTGAGAGCCCTTTTAAAGGCTTTTTAAGAGCATCATAATCCCCAGATTCCTATCCTCCTAACAGAAAAAAACTGAAAGATCTACAACCAATTCACCCAGCTAGACCTAACGTATCGTGTACACACTGCATGGTGGAAGGAAATGTTGCAACATAATTCCTAAGGTTGAGAGGCATAAAAAATTTAGGGGGGATTGCAGGACAATCAGGAACCCTGCCAACAGCAGGAGTTGCAGCAGTAGGAGCGCAAGGAGCTTTCCTAGGATGGAATACATAAGAATACTGTGAAATATCTAGGACTTACGGACATTTACCATGGGTATGTCCAATACTACAAAAGTACTCCAATGTTCCAAATAACATCCTTTGCTCATATTACAATGAGGGAGTATATATAACCCAGGGTGACTCTTTGACTACCCTCATGACTGTTTGACTTCCTATGACTTTTCAACTAACATGACTCTTTACAATACATTTTGAATATAATATACATGATCCACACTATTTATGTGGCATATGACCACCCATGACATTACTTGACATGACATTGGTGACATGGACTACTTGATGATGTGGCAGTGTTAAGCCAATGTTGTTGCTGAGAGTTGAGTGCCTTCATGAAGAAGCTTTCCTTTTCCCCTTCACACGCCTTGGTGATAAGGAGTCTTCAATGATCTTAAGTCTTGGATAGTGGTCGCAAACTAGTGTCCCTTTTCTTTCTCCTGATTGATTAGCTTGCAAGTTTAGCTTCAAGAGTGCCTTTGAGCATGCTTCCCTCCTTCTTCTCCTTCTCCATCATCTTTCCATGACATGATAGGGTACCTATTCCTACAATTCAATCATGATGAGACAACATCAATTCAAAAATTCCTAGCCTAAGATGATGCATTCTGATCCATAAACTATGCCCGGAACAAGTGATAGGCTGGGAAGAGGGGCTAAGTAACTACGTAGTTTCATAGTTCAGACAGGCTAGTTCTCTTTAACAATTAATCTAGTTGTTATTGTTATAAATATTTAGTATCTTAGTGTACATAATTTACTTCTATGCACATATCCAATGAGAATGATTGTAATATTTCAAGTGGGATGAGGGCACTTGTCACTACATTTTTATGGATTTGACCTATGCATCAGTAGGTTATTGGTCCAACTACACTCAAGATGATGATGCACATGTTAACAAACGGGTTGGACAAAGGAGCCATATCAGTGTACCCTGATCCAACAGAGGCAAGAGTTTTCTTTCAGCAGGATGTCACCATTGAGCGCACGGACACCATCATGGACGACCAAGCTTGGCATCAGTTCTCCACCATTGATCATCACGAGGATGTCGAAGAGTTGGTCTTCCCACAACTCTCCGAGTCTTAGTGATGTCTTTCATGGCTTCCTCAAGCCTATTTTTGTCTCACATGGGTACATGTGTAGATTGTATGTAACATCTTGTCAAGTGGAAGTTCAAGTGTCGATAGTTGAATGTAATAGTCATAGAGAAGTTGAAGAGTCGTGAGGGTAGGTGAACAATCACAAAGGGGAATGTCAAGGGTCACCCCACCCTTTGCTATTTATAGTACCTCATAACTCATTGTAATCACTTTTGGTCAGCCAAGCTTCCGATAGGAGTATCTTAGAGAAATCTTGGAGAGTATTGTAACGAGCCTTGGCTTCTCCACAGTGTAGAGCTAGTACATCTCTTTGGAGGAGCAGGCAGCAGTGACTGTAACGTTCTGCTATCGGGACTAGTGGTTGGTCATGGTTGTACTGTATGATTGGAATTTTCACTTCTTATTATAATAGAGCCAACACGTTTCATGCATATCTTGTTATTGTATCTCAGCTAACTTGTTTACTCTAATGACTTAAGGGAGATTACCAATAGTTTTGAAGTTGATAGGAATGTTGAAATCATGTCGCTAAGCCCTATTGAGCTGGCATAGCAATCAATCTTTTTGGCTTGTGTGGCGAACCCAAATCCATCTTCACTAATTGTATGGGTAGATCGTTCATTAGAATATGGTACTTCCTCCGATCCTTCCATTGGGATGAGGTTGCGCAAGCTTCCTTTGATTCTCTTAAAGATGCCTTGATTAGAGCCTCATTAATGTATTCCCCAAATTATCAAAACGACTACTTCCTGTATCAGTTTTTAAAGTGCGATAAAGTTCATGAATTTTATTCTTTTTCTATTTTTATTAGTCAATGAAATAATACCAATGTTAATTAGTACAACATTGTTTAATATAATGTTTATTATTAGTACAATTTATTGGTGGTTGTTTCAAAGCGGAGAAAGCCAATCCTCTCGCTAAGTGAGGTTGAATAAATGTTGCAATTAAACCGGTTTATATTCTTGTTAGTCAGTGAAAATACTAATGTCAATAAGTACAATGTCATTTAATACAATGTTTATTAATATAGTGTATTGGTGGTTGGAAATTTAATATAGTACAATCTTTGGTGGTTTCTTTGAATTTTTGTATCTTATTTCCCAATTTCCTTGTCATGATTTTTCTATGCTAAAGCTCAATTCAATGGTAACTTTAATAGCTATGAAATTTGAAGAATTGAAATCCTCTATGAGCAACAGATGTCGGGTTATAGATGCTTTTGTATCTAAAGATGTAGTGCCTTTGAATGAGGTTATTTTAGGCATATGCACATATGAGGTTATTCGTATATGCACAATTTCCGTATATGCGCAATTTCTGTATATGGAATTTGCTTATATACGATGCAGATACATAAACGACATGCATATACGGAAGATATGCACATATATGAAAGTTAGGGATATACGGAAGATATCAGATACACAAACGACGCGCATATACGGAAGATATGCACATATATGAAAGTTAGGGATATACGGAAGATATGCGCATATTTTCCATATATGCACGATTTCCATATATACACATATCTTCCGTATATGCACGATTTCCGTATATGCGCATATCTTCCGTATATGCACCTATCTTCGTTCATGTATCTGCATCGTATATGCACAAATTCCATATACAGAAATTGCGCATATTCGGAAATTGTGCATATACGGAAGATAAGCGCATATCTTCCGTATATGCACAATTTTCGTATATGCGCAATTTTTGTATATGGAATTTGCGCATATACGATGCAGGTACATAAACGACGTGCATATACGAAAGATATGCACATATAGGAAAGTTAGGGATATACGGAAGATATGCGCACATCTTCCGTATATGCATGATTTCCATATATGCGCATATCTTCCGTATATGCACAATTTCCGTATATGTGCATAGAAGATAAAGAAAGTTAGAGATATACGGAAGATATGCGCATATATTCCGTATATGCATACACAGAAAATATGCACATATAAGAAATTTACGCATATACGGAAGATATGTGGATATCTTCCGTATATGCACAATTTCCATATATGCGCATATCTTTCGTATATCCCTAACTTTCCTATATGTGCATATCTTACATATATGCACATCGTTTATGTATCTGCATCGTATATGCGCAAACTCCATATACAGAAATTGCACATATACAAAAATTGTGCATATACGGAAGATATGCGCATATCTTCCGTATATGCACAATTTTTGTATATGCGCAATTTCTGTATATGGAATTTGTGCATATACGATGCATATACATAAACGACGTGCATATATGGAAGATATGCACATATAGGAAAGTTAGGGATATAAAGAAGATATGCGCATATCTTCCGTATATGCACAATTTTCGTATATGCTTATATCTTCCATATATGCACAATTTCCATATATGCGAAATTTATGTATATGAAATTTGCGCACATACGATGTAGATACATGAACGAAGATATGTACAAATTCCATATACAAAAATTGCGCATATACGGAAATTGTGCATATACGGAAGATATGCGCATATTAACAATATTTATCATCTCAACAAACTGAGGTAACTAAGAAAATTTTAAATTAAAATGACCAGATTAATCTCAGACATATTTAGCATATTTAAAATGATTAATATTATATGTATTTACATATTGTTGATAAAATCAATATGTTCGATAGATTTTCCTTGGCCACACACAACTGAAACCAGCCTAGATCCATCTTAACTCTGGATCTATCAAGTGCTGAGAGGGATAAAATATTTCGAGGTGCAAACCTTTCCTCAAGTTTTGCACTCAAAAAAGAGGTTTGCACCTTGAGAGATTTGATCCCTCTCTACGCTTGATAGATCTGAAGTTAAAATGGATCTAGGCTGGTAATAAACATATCAAAGTAGGATTGGTCTACACATAATATGCGCAATTTATGTATATGGAATTTGCGTATATACGATGCAGATACATGAACGAAGATATGTGCATATACGAAAGATATGCGCATATACGGAAATCTTGCATATACAGAAGATATGCACATATCTTCCATATATCCCTAACTTTCCTATATGTGCATATCTTCCGTATATGCACGTCGTTTATGTATCTACATCATATATGCGCAAATTCCATATACAAAAATTGCGCATATACGGAAATTGTGCATATACGGAAGATATGCGCATATCTTCCGTATATGCATAATTTCCGTATATGTCCAATTTTTGTATATGGAATTTGCGCATATATGATACAGATACATAAACAACGTGCATATACGGAAGATATGCACATATATGAAAGTTAGGGATATACAGAAGATATGCGCATATATGGAAATTGTGCATATACAGAAGATATCCACATATCTTCCGTATATGCGTAAATTTATTATATGTGGATATCTTCCATGTATGAATATATGGAAGATATGAGCATATCTTCTATATATCTCTAACTTTCTTTATCTTCTATGCGCATATACAGAAATTGTGCACATACGGAAGATATGTGCATATACGGAAGATATGCGCATATCTTCCGTATATCCCTAACTTTCATATATGTGCATATCTTCCGTATATGCACGTCGTTTATGTATCTGCATCATATATGCGCAAATTCCATATACATAAATTGCGCATATACGGAAATTGTGTATATATGGAAGATATGCGCATATACAAATAACCTCATACGCGCATATGCCTAAAATAACCTCATTCAAAGGCACTACATCTTTAGATACAAAAGCATCTATAACCTGACATCTGTTGCTCATAGAGGATTTCAGTTCTTCAAATTTCATAGCTATTAAAGTTACCATTGAATTGAGCTTTAGCATAGAAAAATCATCACAAGGAAATTGGGAAATAAGATACAAAAAATCAAAGAAACCACCAAAGATTGTACTATATTAAATTTCCAACCACCAATACACTATATTAATAAACATTGTATTAAATGACATTGTACTTATTAACATTAGTATTTTCACTGACTAACAAGAATATAAACCAGTTTAATTGCAACATTTATTCAACCTCACTTTGCGAGAGGATTGGCTTTCTCCGCTTTGATGTGTTTTCATCAATTCCACTTCCTTAAGGACGCCTAGGAGGTTGAATCATATCATAGTTTCCTCTCGTCACATGTTTACCCTCGTTGGCCGATTACTTGGGAAGATATGGGAGGAGGGTGATACATGTCAATCATAATATGCACTCATGGACGTGAACCCCACTACTCTCCACTATGCATCTGTTTGCGTAATGGGGTTGGATGGATGACATTCAATTCATAGGAAATATTTCATGAATCTGGGAGTAAACAAAACTTTTAGATTAAAACAAAGTATAAAGATTTCAACTAATATTGTCATTTAAGAAATACATCAATTTACATAATGCATAAAATCATAGCCATAACTGCAATTTACATCCACAAAACCAAAAAGTACAGATTCATAACACCCGGAATGCAATTCCGAGCAGGATAAAATGTGTTAAAAAACATAGAAGTTGTGAGTTGGTAAGATAAAATAAGAATCAGGAACATACCTTCCCAATTAACACCACCAACCCCAACCCCAACCCCATATAAAACCCTAACCCTAAAGAGTTGAAATTCACATAATCAAGCTGAATTTCAAAAATTAGGCAAGCTTACAATGAAAATTAAGCAAGGTTAGCTATTTGTTGGCTTAAACACATTACTAATGAGCCAAATTAAGTAATATTCAGCAAATTATTTCTTAAAACCTAAAAAATCAGAGCCATAATAACAATTTACCTCCATAAAACCAATAAAAACAGAGCCATAACACTCAGACTATAATTCCTAACACGATATAATGTGTTATAAATCACAAAATGGTGAGTTGGTAGGATAAAATAAGAATCAAACACAAACCATCCCAATTGATGCTTAAGAAACCCCAACCTCATATAAAACCCTACCCTAAAAACTTGAAATTCATATAATCGATCCGAATTTCAAAAATTAAGCATGGTTAGCCATGGAAATTATGCAAGGTTAGCTTTTTGTCAGCTCAAACGCATTACTCTAAAGCCAAATTAAGAAATATTCAACAAATAATTTGTTAAACCCTAAAAAATCAAATCCATAACAATAATATACGTCCAAAAAACCAAAAAAGCAGAGCCATAACACCAAGACTACAATTCTCAGCATGATAGAATGTGTTGAAAAACACATAAAGTGTGAATTGGTAGGATATAATATCATATCGGAGAACCTCGAAGAGCCTTCTGTGACATGGAGAACACCATGCCCACCCATCACTGCAACAATGATGAAGTCTCAAACACTCGAACAAAACTTAAATTCTACAGACTAATCGAACCATTAAAAAATGGTGGCACTACAGTTTGAGAAAACCCAAGAGAAATCCATGCAAAAAAATTGTAGAATTTGAAGGCTTACCTTCATGAAACATGATTAAAGCACAAAAACTCCATATTGACCATTCGACCCAATGAAATCTGAAATAAGTCTGAAATGAACAAATTCACCACAATCTTGTGCACCATGAACAACCTGGAACAATCCACTAAGGAATAAATGGCATGTAACAACCCTATAAATGGTAAATTGCCCAAAATCTCACCAAAACAACTGCACACGGAGAAAATGACAACCATTCGAGGTGAGTAACATAGGAAATGATGGTTGATATCATAGGACTGGGGGCAGCCAAATGACCACAGATCAAGCCCGAGCAACATAAGCAAGGGCATGATACCACCTCCAACGTTTGAGCGAGAAAAAACCCTAAAGAACCTCAAAAATGATCGCGGACAATGCCAAAATGTAGTTGACAACTCACCTTCCATGTAGGACACATGTCATATGTTTCACGTGGACTTATGCATGTACTTTGATGAAGTGGAAGGGATGGCGTGCAACAACTAGCGCCCCTCCCCTAAACACCATGCACTAACTTAATGATAATATTTTTTCATCTAGCTCATTGAATGAGAATAAAGTGATATTCAATGGACCAAAAAAAGAAACACTAACTCAATAATTGGCTTAGTGCTCACTGCACTGTGTTCAATATTTACCTACTAACTTGATATTGTTTATTAATTAGATTATTAAGCACCATACACTAAACCAATAATTAGTTCAATACTTTTTATCTTGTCTATTCAATGAAAATAACACAATATTCAATAAACAAACAAAATATAGCCTTACCTAATTATCATGAAAATAGACTAACCAATAGCTTGTTGCAAGTTACCCACTAACTAAATATTGTATATCAATTAGACAAAAGTGACATAAAACAATGAATATTGTATATTAATTATACAAATAAGACATAAAAACAATGAGTATATCGCCACCGACTTAGAACCTTCAAACCATTTAACAAACTTTAAATTCATAAAATATGTATATATTATTAAACCTTGTTCCAGATAAAACATTAGTTTAATATTATTGATGCAATAGTAATTACTAGATAATTAATATTAGAAAAAGTGTGTTTGAATAAAACATTTGACCATCTGTCAAGATTATAAAGTATACATATTAACTAACACTGCTTCAAAATTGCACTGTAACCTCATCTTACCTTTCAACCAGGTTGTTCTTGATAAAAGAAAGGCAACGCTGACATTTTTTCAGGCTTTCCGTAGATTGATTTCAATTACAGAATGACCCCTTACAACAAGGTCTGTAATTGTACAAGGAATATCACTCCATTCACTCCAAAATCCAAATGATCTCTCACCTTATTTCTCTTTCTACTCTCATTGGCATTAATTACCTCAGTATGATAATTTCAATAATGATTTGATATTTACGATCACAGTCTGATTTTCAAGTAACCCTTTGTGATGATGGTAATAACATGGGTGGAAGTTCAAGTTCTTTGGAAAGGAATTTGATGGTGGTTTTAAATTCATTGGTGGAGAATGTTAATAAGACGGGCTACAGTGTTTCATCTCATGGAGATAATGGAGATGTGATGTACGGTCTTGCTCAATGCAGGGGAGACCTCAATGCCTCTGCTTGCTGGGCATGTGTTTCAAATGTTGCGAAGCTTTCCATTGATTTGTTTACCAAATGTATTTCCGGAAGCACTCATCTTAGCGGATGCTTTTTGACATATGCCACTAATAAATTTTATCCAACAAATTTTCAGAATGCATCAGCAGACACCTTTACAGTTTGCGATAACACTTCAAGAAAGGGCACAGTTGGAAACATTGGGGGTTCCAAAGATTGGAATATTGCCTCTTTATTGACCAGTGTTAAGCTGAATGTTGGGTCGAGTAATGTGACTTTCAGTACACTAAGTGATTATGGGGTTTATTCTCTTGGCGCAATGTTGGAGAGGCCTTAATACAAATCAATGTAAATAATGCCACCAAATTCTGTACGACTCTTTGGGCTCATGTACAACAAGAACTAGCCAAGGAGTCGCCTTCTCTACAACAACAAGCTCCTCCATTCATTCAAATTCTGGGACAGATTGGGTTTGCGATGATGGGCAAACAGTTCCATCACTAGTCCTACTTCCACTGACTCTTGCACAATGTTGGACTAACCCCACAACCATGCTTCCTACTTTAGATGGACTTTATCCTGATTGTCTTTTGCCCACATACTATAATCTACCTGCACCTCTCCCAATCTGATATTCAAGATAGTTAGCTCAGACTCTATGGCAATTGGGAATCCTTCATTTTACTTTGCAACTTTTCATATATTTTGTCCACCAGTGGCAGATGAAGGCTCCTTTCCTTTTCTTCCAAGTCGTTCTGCTCTCTCGTGACATCTAGTATATTTTCCACTACCTCAAACAATCGTTCCAATGGCCGATTTGTCATCTCCTGCGCCTACTCTAGGAATTTCAGGGTTTTCAAATCATTGTCTTCCATTAAAACGTTGTGAAATCGCACAACTCGTCGAATAGTATCTACTCGTTTATCGAAATGGTGTTTGAGAAGCATTAGCGATGGCATTATACTCCCTCCCTACAACATTTCAAATTTTTGCGCAGGATTGTTGAATTTGAAATCTTGACAACGAAGGTTTAATTGAATGTCTGTAGCTGCACATCTTATCAACCTTTCGCATTAACTACATGCACCAATTCCTTTAAGTACATCGTAGCAGCGAACTTCTGGAGTAGTGGTGGAGCGTGCTGCAGTCGGAGCTATGGAATCGCTAGAAAACAAATCATCATGTATGGGCATGTCTATTAATGGAAAATCTTAGCAACGATTCATTGGCCAATGATTGGCTTAGTGACTTTGTAATTTATATTAATATATTTGTTTAAGTATTAATATTAATATTAAGATGCTCAAGCAATCTTAATATTAATATATTATGTTATAGCTAGAAATATAAAAAAATTCATATTAATATATTATTTTATAATAAAATTATATATGTGTGTGTGTGTGTGTGTGCGCGCGTGTGTTATTATTTATATAATTATTAATAGTTACAAATGGTTAATATTTAATAGCAATTTTTACAATATATATCTAATAATTATTAATGTGGTTGATAAATGCCTATAGGCTTATATCAGTCACATTAGTAAATGTGGTTGTGCTAATTTATCTTTGTGGAGTTTATAAGTAAAATGTTTTGAATCATAGAAAGCTTATTGCTATGGTTGATAAGGCAATTCAATATATAATTTTAGTGTAATATTGGTTGATAAGGCAATTTAATATATAATTTTAGTGTTGTATAAGCTCTAAAATAGTTATATCTCGTTTTCCTTTTAATTAAATTAATTAATTAAAAATATAATGTGAAATGAATTACGTTTTTTGGGCATGTAGTATTGATATGTGGTGGTATTCTAACAAAATTTATTTACAAATTAAAAATATCCATGATGAAGTGGAGTGAATTTCTATAATTAATAATATTGGTAAATGTTTTTCTTTAAGTGTATATATTTTTAACTTATATATCAATTTTTTTAATAATAATAATAATAGTAATAATAAAGAAGAAATAATTTAGTTGTTTTTTATGATTTTTTGTGTCAAAAGTACTATCTAGTCAAGTATGGCAGAGATGTATTGTTTAACATTTTGATTAGGTCAAAATAAAATAAAATAAACCTCTCATGACTTAAAGAACACCATTCCATAATAACAAAAAAACAAATATCTTAAACCAATATACCACATTTGTATATTGTGTATGTGTGTTTTTTTATTGGTTTATAACTGAGAAAAGTGATAACACAACAAAAATCTTAAACAGATACAGCACATTTATATATTGTTTTTTTTTATGATCAAGAAAAATACACCTTCCCGCACAATACAAAATGATTTCAAATAAATATATAACATCTACATTTTTATTTTTGATCTATTTTCAATTTATTTATAATTAACCGATAATAATCTCTTATGTCAACAATGTTAAACAATCTACTAACACATTCACCATCCACTATTAATAATGGTAAACTTGTCACCAACTTCCATATAACTATTAATAATGTTAAACATAGCACCAACTTCCATATAACTTAGTTAAGAATTTACTGCAGCTAGAGTTGCTCTCATCTCACTGTCATCTAATTTTATCATATGTTAAAGTTATTCTCATATGTCATTTACTTTTATGGTTTCATCTGGTATCATCTTTTATTTAAACCATAGTCTTGGTACCCATGATAACTATTACTACACTACCACTTAATTGCCTAAAATATAAGAAACAATTACCTTTCAAACCATCCTAACATTTTGTCTGAATTATAGCTTGAAGTGATAGATTTTACACTACCACTTAATTGCCTAAAATATAAGAAACAATTACCTTTCAAACCATCATAACATTTTGTAGCTTGGTGTGATATATTTTTTTTGGTGGGGGGAGTTATTCCTTTAATATTGATTATTAATGGCATACACGACTACACCAAGAAAAGCATAGTACTTACTCTGAGAGTTGTATACATTGATCAATAACACAAACACATGAAATGGAAGCACATTCTCAGTGTTGAAAATTAACAATTTTGGCATTTGAAAAGGATATGAAAAATGGTTCTAAAACACATCCAATCAATCATTATACGAGCATAATTTAACAATTTCTCACCATCTATAAATGATAATTTTTACCTTTAAAAATAGTAATTTTAACATTTGAATAGGACATAAAAATTTACTCCAAATATTCGGGCAATGAAAATATATATTCTATTACTTTTTTCACTATATCTAAATTTAAAAATACTAATACAAACACGCATTCCTTGATAATATCAACTGAGAAATGATAAATCATAAAACCAATTGATAAAAGACACGGATTTGATACCCGAGTATTTTTTCACATATTTGATAACATAGTAATGCATTTCAGCCAAAATTTAAAAAATGATCAAACTCTTCAAACTAGACAAGTATTCCACTTTGATGGTTACTGCACTGTACTTATACACCTTTTCCTCTTGTTGCAGCTGTAAAACTCCAAAACATACTCATAATTTCAACATGATTTGTCAAGCAAGAGCTCCAAGACCTGTGTTGTTGCTCCAGGCTGGATGAGAACTGCCATCAATGTCTGCATGGCGATTTCCATCTACTGGATGGTGAGAAAGTCCTCCCACTGTGACCTTGCAATCTGGGCATTAAGATGTCTGTGTTGATCCTCCGCATTCCCCCAATACATAGTAATGGCCATTCGGACTTTGATACCAGTGCCCTCTTCCTCCCACACCTTTAGTAATAACTTCAATAACCTCTAGTTTCACTCGATTTTCCAGCCCCACTCTAATTTCGGCGGTTTTTGCATGATCAAGGTTTTTCTGCAGAATGATGTCACAAACAAATCACCAAACCAGAAGCAAAGTCGTTTCAAGCGGAAAAAACTAATGCCCATTGAAGTACTGCATCAATGGCCAACTCATTATCTGCTAATTTAGAATTAACATTATTGTTGCTGAAACTATATTTCAGTCTCAACGTCAAAAGCTTTTCAAGCATGGGCACCTTGTAGGAGTTGCGCTTTATGATAAAAGAGAGATGGTATATTGCTTGATCATGGTCTTGCAATCCACAGAGCGCACAGGCTTGGCAACTCTTGGCATCTCCTCCCCGTGATGAAGATGTCCCCTTTGTTATTCCCTCAAGGTGCCGATTCTGCTGAGGTTGTTTCTTCTTTGTCGGTTGTTGTTCTCCGAGAGTGGATACAATAACGGGGCATAGCAAAAATATTGAGTGCTATTGCCCAGATTGAAATCATTTAAGATCTCAATTCAGTTGAAAATAAAATATGGGCGCCCATGCCAATTTGAAATCGAAAACAAGGAGGTTTGAAATGGTAATATGCACAGCAATGCCAGTGTGAAATAAAAAACCGAGGATGTTTGAAATGGTAAAGGAGGAGGTGGCATTGAATGCTTGTACAAGTTGTATTAAAGGTGAAGTACGAATGATGGACTTTCGTGAGTTGGAGCGAGAACATTGAGCCGACGAGCGCTATTTCCAAACCTCTGCATGCATGGTCGGGTCGCGAGATGTAACTTGCATGACGTAAAGAGGGGTATAAAGACAGGTATTTATGTTTCTATGGAAGTGGAAATAGCGCTTTCATTGTGCACATGTTTCATATATGAATTGTATGTTAAATTAAATGCACAGGTGTGAAAATCCAAGTGGGCGATCCTCCTGATTCATTGTGCACATTTATTCAGGGCATACTATGTTGGGTTGGCTCTCGTACGTGGTAACACGCGGCGAGCAGCTACTCGCGCTCAATCCTGCCATTTGTTTCGCTCTACCACCGTTGATCTTAATCCAGCAATCCGACGAGGAAGGATGGGTAGGGTTTGGTTCTCTAACCAACTCTTCGCGTCTGAGCCTTGGGGGTTTCATTGTTGCAGTTTCTCGTGTCTCGCATTGCTCTGCAATGGTCGGGTCTATTAAAAGCCACCAATAGTATATTGTGTTCTCTATGGTTTGAAACAATGGTGACAACTGAACCTTCCAGCGCATGTATGCCATATAGCTGGGTAGACGGGAAGTTTTATTTGCTCAGCTTTGAGGGTTTGACGCCGGTTCAGGGTTTCTACCTTAAACTTGTCCTAAAGGTCCATCACCATTAATCAGGAATGACCCCGAAGGTTACAGAGGTGGCGGAAGGCAAAAATCAACCTGAACCAGCTGAAAAAGGTAATCCTCCTGCACCGAAATTCCATGGCGACAGTTCTCATTCCAATCTCTGTTTCGATAAGATTTTTCATCTGGTTTTTATGTTCTCGCACTAGGCTTCTTAATTCGTAGCTGATTCCAATCGTTGTTCTACAGGAAGGCGATTCACCGAGGAGATGCCCCTAAATCAGGTAAGGATCCTCCTATGTATTAGTCATTTCATGTATATGAAAGAAAGGTTCTAGCTCACATTGTATTTACTGGCTTTCGGCCCCTGTGGCAGGTAAGCTACTTCTCAGAAAGTTTGATGTGTAAGACCGCGACCATTAAACTCATAAGAGCTCACAGCATCTCGGTCGATTTAAAGGTTGGTGCTAAGTCCTTTGGTATTATTATCCCAGGTTTGTTCGTTATAGGGGTTTCTTTGCAGGGTTTTCTCCTTATACACGAGTTTAAGTTGTTAATGTATAAACTGGTTTTCTTTGCTTTATCTTCTTATACACGAGTTTAAGTTGTTAATGTATAAACTGGTTTTCTTTGCTTTAAGTCTGGTCATACGACGAGTTCCGACTATCGATAGTTTTTCTTTGAAATGTAAAGCTATGTGTATTGAATATTTATACTGGGCTCGACAATTTGATTTTGAAGGATGGACTGTAATAATAATTATTTGGAGAGGTCGAGAACGCCTCTAATTGGCTTTTCTGATAGCGTCGACTGCTTCATCGTTTGCTCTTGGTTTAGGATATACATGATTTCAATTTATTACTTTGTTAATATGAGGTAAATACATTGTTCTCAATTTCCTTGTGCACTGATGTCCTGCGACATTGTTGATGTGTAAACTGTACTTAATTAGTGGTGATAGTTCTTCGTCAAATTTCTTGTAGCATTACCTACTGTGCATTATATAACATTTATTGTTGGAATTTTCTGATAAATTCCATAACAGACAGACAAAAATTGCACTCTGTTTTTACACAGAAAAACAGAAAATCGCTTGCTGGAAACGGTGTTTCAGCAACACAGTTTTTTTCAGTTGCTGTAACTGGTGTTGCAGCAACGGTAATCGTGGTGTTGCAGCAACGTAAATTTTTGACGTCAAGTAATTTTTAAGTTACGGTGTAACAACAACGGTGACGGTGTAACAACAACAAGAAAAATTAACTTGTATTCATCAAAATAAACTAACTGTTACAGATTTGTCTTCCTCATACTGAGGGAATTTCACAACTTCTATTACAAAACAAATTTACCAAGGAACGCTTCTGTTCCACACAAATAACATCTACCCTTTGTATCAACAAACAACCAGAAAGCAAATTACATTCAAATCTGCACTGCTGTGCATTTCACTGTTCTGAAATTATTCTTCTTCTTCTTCACGCTGCTGCATGCTTTCCTCTGTTCTGTGTGATTCTTCAGCTGCTGCTGCTAACATTAAAACAGAACTGCTGTGTGGTATTTATATGCTGAAAGATATCTGATTAAAACAATAAAATATTACAAAATATCTTCTAATGTTTATCTCAGAATTTATTGCAGCAAGGTGGTGATGCCTTTATCAAAAACAAGTCGGCTGTCTGCAGGGGAATTCAATTGAAACTTAACTGCATATTAATGTGCAAAAATATCAAAGGCGACTTTGCTGCACCGAACAACCTGTAACATTTACTGCAAATCAGATTCTTGTACAACTGTTCATTGTTGCAGTTGGAATTAAATTCCAACACTCCCCCTTAATTTCAACTGCTGCATACCCAGACATTTTCTGAAATGATCAAAGCCTTTCTTTGCCAATGGTTTTGTCAATATGTCTGCAAGCTGATCCTCTGTTCTGCAGTGCTGCAAAACAATCTCACCATTGTTAACCAATTCACATATGAAGTGAAATTTGGTGTCTATGTGCTTTGTTCTTTTATGAAAAACAGAGTTTTTAGACAATGCTATTGCTGAGCTATTGTCACAGTAAATGGTTGTGCCCTTTTCTTGTTCATGACACAAATCTTTGAGAACTCTTCTCAGCCATATTGCTTGGCATGCTGCTGCTGTTGCTGCCACATACTCTGCCTCTGCTATTGACAAAGCCACAACTGGTTGCTTCTTGGAAGCCCATGAGATGGCTCCCGATCCCATATGAAACACATATCCCGATGTGCTTTTCCTATCATCAACACTTCCAGCCCAATCACTGTCAGTGTAACCTGTCAACATGAAACTTTCAGAAGAGGAGTATAAAATACCAAACCCCTTCGTTCCATTCACATACCTTAGAATTCTCTTGGCTGCCTGCCAATGAGTCTCTTTCGGTCTTTCCAGAAATCTGGAGATTAAACTCACAGCATGCATAATATCCGGCCTAGTTGCAGTCAAGTACATAAGGCTGCCAACTATGCTCTTGTACAGTTTTGGATCAAAATATTTGCTGCTGTCTTCTTTGGTTAATTTCAGCCCCACTACTGTTGGAGTCACAGCAGCCTTGCTGCTCTGCATGTTAAATCTTTTCAACATAGCTTCTACATATTTATCTTGAGAAAAGAAAACACCATTTTCACTTTGGTCTACTTCAATTCCAAGAAAATATCTTAAGAAACCCAAGTCAGTCATTTCAAATTCACTCTTCATGACTGCTTTAAAATCAGCAATGAGAGAAGCATCATTGCTAGTAAAAATCAGATCATCTACATATAAAACAACAATAATAATCTTACCATCATTCTGCTTTATGTAGAGAGTGGGTTCACCATCACACTTAGCAAACCCATTCTCTATCAGATAAGCATCAATTCTGCTGTACCATGCTCTTGGAGCTTGCTTCAGCCCATAAAGAGCCTTCTTCAGTTTACAAACTTTATGCTCTTGTCCTTCAACTTCATAGCCCAGAGGTTGATCAACATAAACCTCTTCTTTTAACACTCCATTCAGGAATGCAGATTTAACATCCATCTGATAAATCTTCCATTTGTGTTGTGCTGCAATAGACAACACTGTTCTCACTGTTTCCATCCTTGCTACTGGTGCAAAGGTTTCATCATAGTCTCTGCCTTGTTGCTGCTTGTAGTCTTTCACAACAAGCCTTGCTTTGTGCCTGTCAATCTTACCTTCAGCATTGCTTTTGGTCTTATAGACCCACTTAACTCCAATGGCATCTTTGCCTTCAGGGAGGTCCACCAACTCCCATGTTTTACTCTTCTCAATTGCACCAATTTCTTCATTCATTGCTTCAATCCATTTATCTTCATTTATAGCATCTTCAAAATGGATTGGGTCATCAATATGACAATACAAAGCGAATAATGAATTCAGACCGGTATTGTTACTTACATCTCCTTGTTCATAAATCTCATTCAGATTTCTGAATCTTGGTCTTCTTGGTGTGCTTGGAGTTCCATCCGAACTTGAGGGTATTTCAGATCCCTGTGGTGTTTCAGCATTAGCTGTTTGTGGTGTAACAACATCTGTTCTTCCTTGACTTCTCAAGGCTGTTCGGATTCCAGCTTGTGGTGTGGTTTGTTGTACTTGCTGTGGTGTAGGAGGAGCCACCAAGGAAGGATTATTTGCTGCTGTCCCTTCCTCTTGTTCTTCATGAGACACAATTGTCTTCACATTCACTGTTTTATCTAAGCTTCCATCCCAAGCTTCATCTTCAATGAACTGCACATCTCTGCTTATTATTAATTTCTTGGTGGATGGATTATAGAGTTTGTATGCTTTTGACTCATCACAGTAGCCAATAAAGACACACTTCTCCCCCTTACTATCAAGCTTTTTCCTTAGCTGATCCGGTACATGTGCATATGCAACACAACCGAATACTCTCATGTGAGTGACAATTTGCTTTTGACCACTCCATGCCTCTTCGAGTATTCTGTTCATGACAACTTTAGTTGGGTATCTATTCAAGATGTAAACTGCGCAAGTAACAACTTCTGCCCAATACTCATACGGCAAATGTTTTGCCTTCAGTATACTTCTGACCATGTCAAGAATGGTCCTATTCTTTCTTTCAGCAACACCGTTTTGCTGAGGTGTATACCTTGCGGTAAACTGCTTTTGTATGCCATTCTCTCTGCAAAAACGCAGAAAGTCTTGGGAGATGTACTCTCCTCCTCTATCTGTTCTAAGCACTTTGATATAATGCCCACTCTGCTTTTCAACAAGAGTTTTGAAGTGGCGGAATTTCTCAAACACTTCACTCTTCTGTTTCAGCATATACACCCATGTCTTTCTGGTGTAATCATCAATAAAAGTTAAAACATATCTATTTCCAGCAAATGATGGTATTTGCATCGGTCCACACACATCAGAGTGAACAATTTACAAGGGTGCTTTTGCCCTTATACTCTTTCCTGCTGGAAAGCTTTCCTTGTGTTGCTTGCCCAAGATGCAGCCTTCACAAAGGCTGTCTGGTTTCTCAATCAACGACAATCCCTTTACCATGCCCTTTCTGTGCAACAGATTCAGGCCTCCGAAATTGAGATGTCCAAATCTCAAATGCCACAACCAATTCACATCTTTCACTTGTTCCTGAAAGACTTCTTGTGTTACAGCCGCAATAGTTCTGCCTTCCTTCAAATCTGCCCTGAGTTTGAGAGGAAACATTCTATTGCTGGTCATCTGCACCTGTGCAATGATCTTCTTACTTGGAGGTATGTCTCTGATAGTACACAAATCATCTTTGAAGAACACGTTGTAACCTTTGTTTATGAGCTGTCCAATGCTCAAAAGATTACATTTCAGACCAGGTACATAGTATACCTCTGGCACAATCATCTGTTCTCCATTTTTTGCTCGAATACTGACTCTGCCCTTACCCTTGACAGATATCTTATCATCATTCCCTGTTGTTACCTCAGATTTCACATTTTCATCCAGATTGGCAAACATTGCAATATTTCCAGTCATGTGATTACTACAACCTGAGTCTAAGAACCAAAAATCTTCTTGTTTGTCTTGTGCTATGTTACATGTTAACAGCACATTCTTTGGGTTCTTATCTTCTTCATTTGCAAAATTAACATTCTGCCTATTATTCATGTCATTTTGTTTTTTCTTACATTCATTGGCATAGTGCCCAAATTTCTTACAATAATGACATTGGACTTGGGATTTGTCATACCTTTGTCCATGAGCTTGCTGTTTGCTCGAACCTTCAGCTTGGTTCTGATTGCAGCTCCTTCCGCTTGTGCTAGCAGGATAATTTCTGCCTCTGTTTTGGCTTCTTCCACGACCTCTGTAATTTGCTCTGCCTCCACCTCTTCTTTGGCCAAAAGACATCTGAGTCTTGAATGCTTGCTCAAAAGAGGAATCTGTTCCTCTACTCAGTCTGTGTTCATGAGACAACAGAGAAGCACTCAGCTCATCTACCGTGAGCTGTGAGAGATCTTTTGTTTCTTCTATTGCTACCACAATAGATTCAAACCTTGAGGGTAAACATCTCAAGATTTTCTCCACAATCCTTCTATCTTCAAGAATCTCACCATGAGATCTTATCTGGGTTATCAAGCCAATAACCTGAGTGAATAATGAATCTATTGTATCAGATTCCTTCATGTTGAGATTTTCAAAGTCTCTCCTAAACATCTGCAACTTTGCAGTCTTCACCTTCTCCATGCCTTGATAGGAAGTTTGGAGAATATCCCATGCCTCCTTGGATTTTGTTGCTGCTGCAATCCGCGGAAAAACACTTTCATGTACTGATTGGAAGAGGAAAAAGAGGGCTTTGGCATCCTTCTTTCTGTCACTCTTCAACTGGTCTCTTTCTGCTGCTATCAAAGTAGCCAACGCTGTTGCATTTGCAGGTTCAACATAGCCAGTTTCAACCAGCTCCCATATTCCTTGAGAAGCAAACAATGCTTTCATTGTTATGGACCAATAACTGTAATTTTTCCCATTAAACTGAGGCAGTTGGGGATTTGTCAAACCTGTTCCAGCATCGGCCATCTTAACCTGTATTGGTAAAGAAAAGATACTGACTGTATTTTGAAAAACAAGCAAAAACTTTCTCTGCTGGAAAAATCTGCTCAAGAAACTTCTTACAACTCCTACAGTGAAAAACAATCTCTGTTTTTGACTCACTGAGTGCCTAGACTAGCTCTGATACCATGTTGGAATTTTCTGATAAATTCCATAACAGACAGACAAAAATTGCACTCTGTTTTTACACAGAAAAACAGAAAATCGCTTGCTGGAAACGGTGTTTCAGCAACACAGTTTTTTTCAGTTGCTGTAACTGGTGTTGCAGCAACGCTGTTCGTGGTGTTGCAGCAACGTAAATTTTTGACGTCAAGTATTTTTTGAGTTACGGTGTAATAGCAACGGTGACGGTGTAACAGCAACAGGAAAAATTAACTTGTATTCATCAAAATAAACTAACTGTTACAGATTTGTCTTCCTCATACTGAGGGAATTTCACAACTTCTATTACAAAACAGATTTACCAAGGAACGCTTCTGTTCCACACAAATAACATCTACCCTTTCTATCAGCAAACAACCAGAAAGCAAATTACATTCAAATTTGCACTGCTGTGCATTTCACTGTTCTGAAATTATTCTTCTTCTTCTTCACGCTGCTGCGTGCTTTCCTCTGTTCTGTGTGATTCTTCAGCTGCTGCTGCTAACATTAAAACATAACTGCTGTGTGGTATTTATATGCTGAAAGATATCTGATTAAAACAATAAAATATTACAAAATATCTTCTAATGTTTATCTCAGAATTTATTGCAGCAAGGCGGTGATGCCTTTATCAAAAACAAGTCGGCTGTCTGCAGGGGAATTCAATTGAAACTTTAATGCATATTAATGTGCAAAAATATCAAAGGCGACTTTGCTGCACCGAACAGCCTGTAACATTTACTGCAAATCAGATTCTTGTACAACTGTTCATTGTTGCAGTTGGAATTAAACTCCAACATTTATTCACTACGTAGAACCTCATTACATGGATCCTGTAAGGATAAACTCTACCAAAGGTTTCACCGCCATGTTATGATTAGCTATTTTACTTAACTCAAGATAGGAAATTGTTTAATATTTGGTCGAACTTTAATCTTTTGTTCTACTATTATTTATGGTTAATATGAAGTCTGCTAAAAAGGCTATTTACAATTCCCTTTATTTTATTGATAGGTTATATAGGCAATGATATTTTTCAGGACTTATCTCCTATTTCTATTCTACAAAACAAATAATTCTGTTGTGTTCAGTTTATCCATTGTAGGTTCAATGGTTATTAGCTCAGAAGTGAGCCTTCTATCTTACTTATCTACTGTCCAGTCAAATAAATCTTCAGAATATTTCTATCTTACTTTCCAGTAATAAATCTTTAGAATCTTTCTAGTTATCATGCAAGTCAAATAATAATATTTATAGACCAGTAATAAATCTTTAGAATCTTTCTTACTTATCTGTTATCATGCAAGTCAAATAATCATATTTATAGTCTAGTAATAAATCTTTAGAATCTTTCTATCTTACTTATATGTTATCTTGAAAGTCAAATAATAGTATTTTTCCAAAAGTCTCTCCTCTCAGCCACGAGTCTAGCAATCACATCCAGACTCTCCACCGAGCACTTTCTATCTTTCACTTCTATCTTTCACACTGGAAACTAGCAATTCTTTCGCACTGGATCTTTCGCATGGACTCCTGCACTGGATTATATCCAATTACAGTCAATACCATGGGCCTCTGGACTCCTGGGATTATATCGAGTTACTTACATTGCCTTTGGACTCCTGTCCAGCCTCAATCTCTGTATTTTCTTATCAATTGTATTGAGAATCTTTCCAACTGGTTTATTCCACCCAGCTCTAGGATAGCTTTTTTCTCCTCTTCTCCTCCCTATATTTCCCTTTCCAGGCAAAGGGTAAGTGTTTCTTGGTAACTATTTCTTTTAATTAAACAAAACAGTTTTATTCTTGTTAAAGTAACATTACCAATAATTTAGGTAACCACATTCTTGGCCTGCTCACTCAGTTAATGTTTAACATCAAAATATAATAAAACTTAAATTAACATCTCGTAAAAATCAACTTAATAATCTTAGTCATTTTTATGCAATTTTGGGGTGTTACACTATATAAATTAAATAGCTTATGAATGAAAACTATTACAAGAAGGTTCACAAAAATTCAAATCAGAAATATTCATTTATAAAATACAAACAAAACCTTTTATTAGATGATATTGACTAATAACATATATTTTTATTATATCTTGAACATATTATTTGTATTAAAAATAAGTCTAAAATTTAACACTTTCTTTCCCATATAAACACACCTATAACAAAATAGAACTTTAATAATATGTTTTTTTATTATATCTTGAACATCTTATTTGTATAAACATAGCTCTAAATTTGACTTTTTCCCAATATAAACGCACCTATCCTATGACACAATAAATCTTTGAATAGAATATAAAATAATAAAAATCAAACAGAATTAATAGAGGGTTAATAGTAAACTCATCGCTGTAGTTCTAAAAGCTTAGGGGAAGGCTAATAACAATAATAAATAGCACTATCATAAAAGTTAATGTAAATTAACGAGCAACAATATCATAAAAATAATCATCAATATTTAAAGAATTAGTGAGCCATGTTACTTAATAATGATGAATTTATAAGTTTTATGATACTGATGTAAGTAAGAGAAATAATTATATCTTAGTGTTTAGGACAGTGATGTAAGGAAAACAACTATATCTTAGTGTTTGGGTGGGTTTAGGACACTTATATAAGAAAAATGACAATTTTATCTTAGAGTTTGAGTTAGAAGTGAGTTACCTGACTTAAAATATATTTCGATCATACAAAATATACATTTTAATTTATAAAATGTAATTAACTTAATAGATTTAATCACAAATTTTTATTAAACTATATATATATATATATATATATATATAAAATATATATAGCATATAATTTTAATAAAAGTTAATGTAAATTAACGAGCAACAATATCATAAAAGTAATCATCAATATTTAAAGAATTAGTGAGCCATGTTACTTAATAATGATGAATTTATAAGTTTTATGATACTTATATAAGTAAGAGAAATAATTATATCTTAGTGTTTAGGACAGTGATGTAAGGAAAACAACTATATCTTAGTGTTTGGGTGGGTTTAGGACATTTATAAAAGAAAAAAGACAATTTTATCTTAGAGTTTGAGTTAGAAGTGAGTTACCTGATTTAAAATACATTTGGATCATACAAAATATACATTTTAATTTAAAAAATGTAATTAACTTAATAAATTTAATCACAACTTTTTATTAAACTTTTATATATATATAACATAGCATATAATTTTAAAAATAAAAAAAATTAATGTACAATTAATTTTTAACTCATTGCTAAATAGTTATCAAACCTTAATTGTAATAATAATGAATAATAATATCATGCAAATAAATGCAGCATTAACAAAGAAGTATAAAGTAATTTCAAGTTTAGAGAATTAGTGTTGCTATATAAGCGAAATGGCTGGACGTTAATGCAAACAAGAAAGATAATCCAGATAACATTAGCAATAATTCAAATCTCAAGATTGGAAATCAAATGAATGACCAAGAAACATTTTAATAATATAAATAAATTACAAAACTCCATTTATAAAATTTAATTAATTTAATAATTTTTTTTTTCATGATAAATAAATGGTTAAATCTAAACTATAATAATAAAAAATTCCAAAATCATACTCCCTCCCATTCCATTTTTTTCATTAAAAAATACATTACAAAAAATAAAACATACCTTTCTATAATATAAACTTGTTAGGGTGGAATAGCACCTCTTCTACTTTAGAGTTAAACCATGTTGAATATAAATTTTGTTTTGAAATTATAATTAATATATTTTTAAAACGATATTAGTTTTGGTGTGGACTAAAACCATTTCCTTCTAGGAGTGTGTAAAGGATATTTTTTCCTGGTCAAATTCAATAATAAAAATTCAAGTTCTATAAGGGTTTTATTATTATTCAAATTATTAAATTTATTATTTATATAAGAGTTTATATTATTCAAATTATTAAATTTATTATTTATATATAAATGTCTTAAGAAATTATTACATAAATAATGGAGATATTTTAAATTTTTAAAATTATAAGAAATAAAACATTTTAGTGTTTAAAAGAATAAATTTGAGTTTATTTGAATAAAAAATCTAAATTTTTTGATCCAAACAACTCAAATGAGCCTGCTTTAAAGAAATTCTGACATTATTGCACTTCACAAGTTTTAATGAACAATTCCTCATTTTATCTTTTTGAAATCATGCAATGTGATAAAGTAGCCCGCAAGAACAGAAACATACTTAAAACTTAAAAATCCTTAAGTATTGTTAACATAGCCGCTTTACATCAGAGCTTACCCACATTGCAAAACTTATAACAAGTGCGATATAAAAATCCCTAAGAACCACTATGATTACAATGTGCGATAAACCTTTCGGACTTGATATAACAATTAACGCAATTCTATAAATATGTTGCGTTTGGATGAAACACAAATTGGAAAAAGGTAGGCCACTCCATTCACTTCCAATCTTCCGATTGTGATAAAGCTCTTTATTAAAGCGCGAATTTAATAAAATCATAAGGATAAATAAAACAAAGGAAAAGTGTGTTTAATAAGTCATTGCTTGGGCCCGCACCACTACCACATCATTCCTCGCAATTTCATAATTACAAAAGGCTTTTGGTCATTTCCATTGTCCTCCGCTCCGTACCCCCGATTGTGATATTACGATCATCGCATCACGAACTTCCAATACCCAAACCACCGATACAACGGTATCGCAATCACATATCGAGATGTTTAAGATTACCGTTTGAAATGTTTTTGCGATACGATCTATTAATGCAATAATAAATTATCACGTAAAGCCATGATTTCGGTTATTAAGGACTTGTAACAATATTTATGATTTAAAGCCCCAAGGTGATTTGATGGCCTATATGTAGATATTTCAGATTTGTTCGCATTTAAACTATATTCACCATCATTTCAAACCTTGTATGTTCAAACTCTCCCGCATTTCAAACATGTTCTTCTTCATTCCTATATGTTTCCAATTGCAGGTTAATCTTGAAAAGCAATAGTGTAACAGAATGACCAAAGAAAAGAAAGGAAAGAAAGCCATGGAAGCTTCACAATTCACATCTTCTGCTTCCGATGTAACAGAAATGCCCCCGCTTTTCTTGGAAATTACGTGCACAATAGATAGTGGAACATCCTTCTGGGAGTCTGTATCAATTTCTTGACAGTGAAGGACCCAAGGTAATTTAGAGAGTGGCAACAACAGACGCTACTTCACCTTCTAAAGCCTCCAACTATGAAGCTGCTATCTCTTTCCTTAACAGGATTGTTGCTCGACCCAAGATCCTTCCTCATACCGATATGGTAAAATGGATAATTGACAACATCAATATCGCCGATATGACATTCTTGAATTCAAGAAAAATAGTCATCGGGTCTTTTACAGCTCAAGATTTGAAGAAAATGTACCATATACCCGACCCACAAAAGGTATATGGTAAATTTTTCCTCGAAGAGTTTGCAAGTGGAAATGACATAGAATCAGATCCAATTAAATGATGGAGATCCTACCCAAACAAACACAAACATGAAAAGTCAGGTATGTACTCTTTATCTTCTCTCACCTCTCCCTATTCTTTTATCACAACTATGATGTGTAGTCTATTTGGGTACCCTAATACAACTAAATTCTCAGTCGAATGGGTTCCTATTATTGAAGCAACATCAAATTTTTATATAATGGATTGGGGCACTATACTTTCAAATAATATTGCCTCCCAAATCCGAGAATACAAACAAAACCAATATGTTACTGCTAGAGTAGTTCCATCATTCTTTATGAGCTCATATATCATGGATGTGTTCTGTTTCACTTCAGATTTCCCAACCATGGGATGGAAATGGACCATTCAAGACCCCACTCCTATCCATGTATACCATAAAATCCTATGGGAGTCTAATTTCCATACTCATTTTTATAAAATTTGCAAAGGAGTCATGTTGTTAATACATCAAGTAATTTTTTATAAAAGAGCCCCAAGACTGTGTGAAGAGGTCAAAATTAATTGCATGCCAATAGGCAGGTGGTTTGGTGAAGAACTATTTACCTATGTTAGAGTTTATGGAAGTCTAGCGCTTCCTCATGTTCTCCCATTATATGTCCATGATAAACTACTGGCAAGGGAGATTGCCTATCAAACTATAGGGGGTGGATTGAAAAAACCCTAAAGGAAGCCAAGAAATATTTATGGCCTTCATTCCCTATCCAATGTGGTATATATGCTTTACATGATTTCAAACATGCTTCTCTTGAAATCGATAACTTTAATTTTTTAAATCTTGCTACTGTACATGTTCGACAATTTGATCCAAGCAAAGTAGCACAAAATGTTATTGCTCAAGTAAATATGAGGCAATTCAGTCATGAAGATGATGACTATGATGACCTATTTGAATCTTCCCAGATATTTTCACAATTACAACACGTGGCTTCATTGAAACTTATTCTAGAAAAGCTAGCGCAATTCAAAGAATACAAGGAAAAAGTACTTCAGAACATCCCTTTGGATTTGTTGAGGATTTCTTAACCGATTTCCTGAGAAGAGGAGAGTTCAGAGTAGGGTTCAAAGCAGAATTCTAAAGATAATGAAGTGGAGGATAAATCCACAAAAATTCATAATGATAAAACACCCTTCAATAATGAACTAGATGAAGCCTGGAAACAGTGGGATCATCAGCTTAAAGGACAGCAAGGGGCAGAGAATATTGAGCTGGAGAAAACGTTCAACACACCTCATAGCACTAAACAAAGCTCGTTTACTGATAGGGCTTATGATAAATCTGTCACTACTTAAGAAATTGAAATCATCTGGGCATTCCCTTCGTCTGAAATTGTCCTTAAAGTGGAGGAAATCCATCCTCCAGACGTCTTTTATAGTCCCAAACATCGGGTTGTGGTGAAAAGACAGAGGAAAAGGAGAAGGAAAAAGAAATCATTAGCAGTCATTCTCAGTGATACACCAATGGACATAGTGTGGAAGGATACACAAACTAATCCTTCAGATAGCTTAACAAAGTTGTCACAGTTTGCAGGTACTTATGCATCTACCACGATTTATGAAGCAGCAGAAGTTCGACAACAGATCAGGGAAAAGGAAGAAAGAATTCAACAGTTGGAACAACATCTCGTAGAGGAAAGACAAAGTATTGATCAACAAGTGAAGAAACAATTGTCTCAACTCCACATATCTCTGATCAATTAAAGCTCCAACATCAGGAAGCTATCAATACTAAGCATGCTCAAATCTGACAGTGGTAGTTATCACTTGTTCCGCTGAAGGACAATCCTAAAGTGGAAGACTTTATAAAATAATCATTAGAACTAAACACTCGGTTATCACATCAACAAGCGATATTCTATCAAAAGTTATCTATCATCAATCCATTATGTGTCAAAATTGATTTACTGATGAATCAATCATCCGATCTGAGGGTGACTTTCAATGACATTGATGATAAAATCTTAGGATTTATAACATGGCAGGATACACAAGAAGGCAGAGCAACAAACCTTCCCAAAATAGAGGAATCTCAAAAGGAAATCCTCTTTATTGATTGGGACATTCAGTTGAAATAGGCAGAAAGAGCAATTTCCAGGGCAAAATATATTGTTAATAACATCATTGAAACTATCAATGATAACTTGCATAATGCCAACCTGATTCAAGAATACCCACCTGATAATCTTCCTGATATTAAATTTCTAGAAAGGCAATGGCAGGAAATTTCAAAAGGAAAGGAAGAAGCAATTATAAAGTTGAAAAAACTTGTCTCAGAGATGTACTAGAAATATCTTGTGAAGACACACAGTGAGTGGCTAATGCTCCACTACCTTGCTAACTCATCCACTCATATGCTTCATGCGCTTTCAGATGCAGTGTACACTGGACAACTACGTATGAGGACAAGTCAGCGCCCTGAATTTAAGCTAATGTTGGATATTTACGAGCTCGGCAACGAATGAAAGAATAGAAACAATTGCATTCATGGGCTCGTCATTTCAACAACTTATATTTATGTTTTATTGTCTCTTATTTTAAGGAGAGTTGTTTCAACCTCCTCAACACTTTTTATGTATTGTCTATTTTTATATTTTATTTTTGCTATATAAACCCTTTCATGTCTAGAAAGAAGACGTCCCCGAATTTTATAAGGAAAGACTATTAAATCTTGCACTTTTGTACTTTCAAACTTATCTTAGTAGAATGACAAGATTAGGGTCCTGAAGTTTTGTAGAGAAGGCTTTGGAAGCTTGCACTTTTGTACTTCTGAAACCATCTTAATAAGAAAAATTGGACAAGAAGTATTTAAACTATAGTTGGAGGCTTCATTTTCATCTTATGAAGCGTCAAACTATGAAGTCATCAACATTTTTCTTCATAGGATCATTGCTCGACCTAAGATCCTTCCTTATATTGATATGGTGAAATGGGTAATTGACAACATCAGTATCGTCGATAGGACATTCTTGAATTCAAGAAAAACAGTCACCGGGTCTTTTACAACTCAAGATTTGAAGAAAATGTACCATATACAGTTTGCAAGTGAAAATGAGGTAGAATCAGATCCAATTAAATGATGGAGATCCTACCCAAACTAACACGAACATGAAAAGTCGGGTATGTATTCTTTATATTCTCTCGCTGCTCCCTATTCTTTTATCGCATCTATGATGTGTAGGCTATTTGGGTACCCTAATATAGCTAAATTTTGATTTGAATGGGTTCCTCGTATTGAGGCAGCATCAGATTTTTATATAATGGATTAGGGCACTATCCTTTCAAATAATATTGCCTCCTAAATCCAAGAATACAGACAAAATCGGTATGTTACTACCAGAGTAATTCCACCATTCTTTATGAGTGCATATATCATGGATGCGGTCTGTTTCACTTCAGATTGCCCAACCATGGCATGGAAATGGACCATTCAAGACCCCACTCCTATCCATGTATACCATAAAATCCCGTGGGAGTCTATTTTCCATACCCATTTTTATAAAATTTTCAAAGGAGTCATGCTGCCAATAAATTAAGCCGTTTTTTATAAGAGAGCCCCAAGGTTGTATTAAGAGGGAAAATTTGATTTCATACCAATAGGAAGGTGGTTTGGTGAACTCTTTAACTATGTTAGAGTATATGGAAGTTTAGCACCTCCTCATGTTTTCCCATTATATGTCCTCGATAAACCACTGCCCAGGGAGATTGCCTATCAAAATGTAGGGGATGGATTGACAAAAACCCTAAAGGAAGCCAAGAAATTTTTATGGCCTTCATTCCTTATCGAATGTGGTGTATATGCTCTACATGATTTTAAGCATGCTTCGCTTGAAATTTGATAACATAAAATGTTTAAATCTTGCTACTTTACCTAATAGATAGTTTGATCCAAAAAAAGTAGCACAAAATGTTACTAAAGTAAAAATCAGACAATTTATTCACGAAGATGATGACTATGATGACTATTTGAATCTGCCAAGATATTTTCACAAGTACAACACCTGGCTTCATTGAAAATTAATCCAAAAATGTTAACGCAATTCAAAGAATACAGGGAACAAAGACTGCAGAACATCCCTTTGGATCTGTTGAGGATTTCTCAACAGATTTCCCGAGAAGAGTAGAGTTCAGAGCAGGATTCAGAGCAGAATTCTAAAGATATTGAAGTGGAGGATAAATCCACATAAATTCATACTGATAAAACACCCTTCAATAATGAATTGGATGAAGAATGGAAACAGTTTGATCAGCAACTTAAAGGACAACCAGGGGCAGAGAATATTCAGCTGGAGAAAACATTCAACACACCTCGGAAGACTAGACAAAGCTCGTTTACTGATAGGGATTCTAATAAATTTGTCACTAGAGAAGAAATTGAAATCATCTCGACATTCCCTTCATCTGAAATTGTCCTTAAAGTGGAAGAAATCTCTCCTCTTGACATATTTTACAGTCTCAAACATGGGGTTGTGGTGAAAAGAAAGAGGAAAAGGAGAAGAACGAAGCAATCATCAGCAGTAATTCTCGGTGATATACCAATGGACATAGTGTGGAAGGATACACAAAATTATCCTTTATAGAATTTAACAAAGTTGTCACAGTTTGCAGGTGCTTATGCATCTGCCACGATAAAGAAGCAAAAGTTCGACAACTGATCAGGGAAAAGGAAGAAATAATTCAATAGTTGGAACAATAGTTGGTAGAGGAAAGACAAAGTATTGATCAACAAGTGAAGACACAAATGTATCAACTCCAGCAAAGCTTTGATCAATTAAAGCTCCAACATCATGCAGAGATCAATACTAAGGATACTCAAATCCGACAACTCCAGTTTTCATCAAATTGCATCTTTTAAAGAAACCTTGGAGGGAATATGGGCACACAGTAAGTTATCATCCAATGCAATTAATCTGTCTCTCACCATTGCTATGGACACACTTCTACGACATCCAGTGAGAGATATGTTGATTCAACCAATGAATGCCTGCGTGTGAATAAACGATCCTCATAATTGCAAAGGCTTTCTCGGGCAAACCATAAGCGTGTAGATGTTGATTGTTTACTGCTACCATGAATGTTACTCCCCTTGTGCATGTGAATCAATGATCTTCATAAATGTTAAAGCATTATCGGGTAAACCCTAAGCGTGCAGAATCTAACGACGTACATACCACCACCTGTAGCAACATTCAATGCTGCCTGGCAACATGATGATTGGCCGCCAAAGACCAATGCCTCCATTTTGCCCATCGAATTAGAATGTAGGTACTAGGCAATCAATATTTGCTATGCTATTGGGTATTCAATGCGGTTTAAGAGTACAATGATGGGACCTCAAGTCGGCCAACAATTCCCTAGCAACTTCACCATACAAGCATAGGCATGTAACTGGACAGCCTTTTAGCCTGGAAAGGACTCTAGCCTCTACCGGAAAATACTAAAGCCACCTACAGGGTGGCCAATGTTAGACGAATTGGGTGGGTGCCGAACAGTGGATTGATTTGAAATCTGAATTTATCTGCATTCATTATGAAAATTTGTATCATTCGCTCCAAATAGCAATGCTTGCGGCAGCTTGATGGCGAAAGAGGGCCAGTTCCTGGAAGCTTATTCCTTCAATTCTCCCTTCCTATCGGCTCCCGTGGATAGAATAAGGGACATCACAACCAGAATAAGCAACAATCTCCACATTGCAAATTGGCTGTCGTGCTAGCCTCGACACTCAAGGACAACGGAATCATAACAGTTTTTGGGTTTTACGCCATTATTTTTTTGCTTGAGCACACAACTTTTAAAGGCCTCGTCATTGATTATGTGCTAACTAGAGGTCACCGATTATTAATTGCGATCGGGATTAAAGGGCCCAGGATTGTGGACGGTAGAAGAAGACAAGAAGCTGTCGATTTCATTTTGAACAATTGTTACAATTTTTTGCGCACTATTACAAAGATTGCTAGTGTGCCCGTGATTCCATTACGATTTCCTTGTTGTATCTCCATTTCAAGTCGAAATATCACATGAATTATTTTGAATGTGAGTTCGACGTGAAAGCTACAAAGCTGGGATGGAAAAAATTTATCCGTCGTGATTTGAATCTGATAGGGAAGGGAATCTTATTATAGGTCCAATTCATTGTATTTGGTTGTTTAAATTTTAAATGGGAGACGTGAAATGAAAATGCATCTGTTGATCGCAGGTTCGATTAAGGCTCCGGCGAAATAGATAAGTGCCATTCATAATAGTTTTAATGCGTTGGGTTTCAAGGGGTTTCATGAGGTATCACACTAGGATTTCCCTGTTGTATCTCCATTTCAAGTCGAAATATCACATGAATGATTTTGAATGTGAGTTCGACGTGAAAGCTACAGGTTGGGATGGAAAAAATTTATTTGTGGTGATTTGAATATGATAGGGAAGGGAATCTTATTATCGAGCTCCATTCTCAGTGGGGAAAATAGGTCAAATTCATTGTATTTGGTTGTGCATGAAAAATGCACTATCAGTTGTATGATTTAATGAGTTGTAAATATCATGCATGAAATCAAAGAAAGACCTAATTTTGGATTGCGCAGCTATGGATGAGGAATTTCCCTTTAAATACGGGCTAATTCTCTCATGAATTGTGAAAATAATTAGAAGCTTGAAGGCTTGGATAGTTGGCTAATTATTGGCCAAAGGAAATCATCATGGGGAGGATAGGCAATACTTGTGTAGGTTAAGCTCAAGGTTGAGCAGAGCATATTGTATTCATGTAAATTCTTTCACCAAGAGCGCAAGGAACTAGGGGCTTGGAGAGCAGCAGAAGAGGCAAGAGATTGGCTTGAGCTTGCTTGTGAGAAGGGAGATTGATCATATTGAGTGCTGGAATTATTCTTGAGAGAACAAGCATTGTATTATCATTTTAGATTTCTGATTAATGCAATATAAATAGTAGGGGTTTTGGGTTGTGGCTTTCCCCAGATAAATATTGTGTTATGTGCCATTGATAAATCTTCTTCTTGTTTATATTGTTTTCACAATCTATTGGCTTCTTTTGGTTGAAAGTAAAAGTATATTTGTCTTGTGCTTTATAAATTGCATGATCTTGTGACTCTATAGGAAATTCTACAAAAGGGTTTATTACCAAGAAGAGTTAAGTGGCATATTTTTTGTGGTTCTTGGGAGATTTTACTGAAAAAGAGTTTAGAACTTTGCAAAATATGTTGGTCTGCAAAATGTTTATGTTTTTCAAGCATGCCAGTGTTTTGGGTTCATATACTTTGGCTTTCATTCAACGAGCAATAGGTGAAACGATTATGTTCAAGGTAGCAAAAACTACAACTTCCAAGGAAGCATAGAAGATCTTGGAAGAAAAATTTGGTGCAAGGGGGAGTGACATGCAACAACAAGTTATGTCACATGCAGAGAAGTCAGCTGCAAATCTAAGAGTATATGAGAAAGACTCTGAGAAGACAACGACGCTTGAAGAACCCCACTCAAAAGTTAATGATGGTCACGAAAACTAGAAAAGTGAAACCCATTATGCAAGCGTGCATATGGATGAAAAAGATGTTGCAAAGATGGAAAAGGGAAAGGTTAAAGCCTCTATGTGTGAAATCAGAGCGAGAGAATATAAATGCTCAAGGACTCCACTGTAACATGGATGGGGTAGATGATAGTGAATCCCACTGTAAAAAAATACATGTGGATGATGACTACAAAGTGAGATGTGAATTGGTGAATCCATCCACAACTGATGGATTTGGTGAAGTTGAAATTGTCAATGAAATTAACAGTGAGCACATGCATGCTCAGATATCCCACCATAGTGTGGATGAACATTATGTTGATGTTATGTGTGGTTTGTTTTTTGAAATAGGGATTGATTGTGGCAAATTGGTAAGTGCCATGCTTGATGAATAATTGAAGGTTGAAATTGCCATTGTAGCAACAAGATATGAAGCAGTTGGAATTGTTTATGAAGCAATACATGACCTAGCAGCAGTTTATGATCAACAAGAGGATAAAGTGATTGAAGAGTTTTTGACGAGAATATCCACTAAGAGCATAATAGTCGAAGACAACCTCCATGTAATGGAAAAGAAAGCAGGGAAGGAAGAGGTAGAGAAGAAAGCTCTCACTGAAGAGCATAATAAAAATGTTTTTAACATTTTTTTTTAATATGCATTTGTTCAAAAAAGCATGGGAAAAAATTTTGAAAACAAAGTTGTTAATAAATTTGATGCAGATTTGAAGCTCATTGAAGAATGGATTCAGAAACCAATTGAAGAAATTGATGTGAGTCTTAAAGCGATAACTCGAATAAAATAATTGAATGAAATGGTGAATGATGATCTTGAGTGTGCAGATCACAGGAAAAAAGCAACAATATGTGACGATGACAATGAAGAGAAGGGCATGGAAGTTTCTGAAAATAAGGAAGAATGCATTAAAACCATTTTTTCAACAATGGATTCAAGAAGAGATAAGGTTTTTCTATCAATAAATATGGAAAAAATAAAGTCAGAAATATGAAGCACAAGAAGCAGAACAAAGAAGACAGTTTGAAGATGAAGAGTTATGGACGTTGTCCATAGTTCAACGAATCCTTGAAGAGGAAATTGTAGAAGATCGACTCATAGCAAATTCAAGACAAGTCAAAGAAACATTGCAGCAACAACAAGTAAACAAATATGGAACCTACAACAAGAACGCACAATAGACAATGAGGCAATTTCGAGGATACAAAATTTGGAAGAAGAGAAAAAGAAAATGAAAAATTGTAAAAGTTTTAAGTCATTGTAAGACTTGCTAAGACATAAACCAACAGGCATGTTTGAGTGATAATTGAGTCAATTTCTATTGTAATCCTAACAGACATAATTATGTCATGTTGAATCAAGTTAAGTCATAGTTGTCTTATGTTGATTCATATGGTCATAATTAAGGGGGACTGTTAGAAATAATAATTACTTCCGCAAGGAGTGCAGTCCGGATTTAGAGTTCGAATTGAGGTGCGTCAATGTGTGTTAAGTCGGGTCCAATATTAGCAAGTGTGCACATGTCTATTTCTTTAAAGTGAAGTGAGTCGCTAGTCGAAAAATGTTTAAATACCCCTTACCTTGTTCATTGTAATAAGCAAATTTTACTTGATCAATAGAAAAATTGTATCTCCTATAATTTGTATATGTTAATTTTTGTGTTTCTCTTTTCTGCCTTTCCGCACAAAATTTCCGACTAATTTTATGTATGCTTATAACTAGAAAACTAAAAAAGTAATATCACTAAGCTACCGGGACCACACCACACGTTGAATTCAAAAAATACATTCAAGTTTTGAGCTACAGACCTCAAAAGTAAGCATTGAGAAGTATCGACTAGGTGGGTTGAATAGGCTAGCCTCAAAGAGTGGTTACACAAGCTTTTTAAATCCAAATGAAAGTTGAAATGGACTTTGCAATCGAATTTATTAAACCACATAAACGGATACGAGCTTTGAATTCGTTTTAATTAAACTTCATAATGCATTTGATGGCTGCGCCCTTTTTCTTTTGCAGTTACATGAACCTCTAAATGAAGTCATAAAATAGCTATATCTTAAAAATAAATATAATATTAAGTAACAATGTTATAAAAGTGATTATGTTATAAGTTGTTTATTTTGAAAGAAAGTTGTTAAAATTTTAATTTAATTATTAATAATTATTAAACGTGTAGTAGAGATTTAATATCTAGGGAATTATATATATATATATATATATTAATTTAATAAAAAAAGTCATATTTATCAATGTTATTAAATTGGTATTATACTTATGGAAAAATATAATGTAATTATATGGAGTTGTTTTTAGTGCGATTTTTTGGACTTTCTCGTGCCAGAATTCAGCCGAAAATTTTGATGTGAAATCTTGATTTGTGTTATTTAAAATTGTATTTTGACTATATATATGGATTGAGCACCCTAAATTCCTCCTAGAGCATTTCGATTGTGCAGGTATTACCCATCAAACTTGTGATTTCAATAAATTATTTCCCGATTTTAGAGAAACTAGACTGGAAAAGCCCACTAGAAAAGCTTCCAAAAAATCGCACTAAAGACAACCCGTAATTATATTGTTATCATGAGTTTTTATTGAGAGATCCTAAACATGAATCTAGAACTTGTTTTGTTTCCTATATATGAGTTGTAGTTATGATTTTGATGCGTAGAAGTCAGAAATTTATGTCTTATATATATGTAACTGTTGTGATCAATAAAAATATCGCAATATATATTTTGCATTCTATAATTTCTAATAAATAAATTCTTATTATACTTATAAAAAATGTATAATATAATATATTATAGTGAAATAGTTATTTCAAATTAAATACTTTTATTATCGTTTAAGAACATATTGTAGTCAAATACACTTCACTTTTAATTAGTTATTTCAAATAAAACAGTTTTACTATAATTTTATAAAAGTTTTTGAATATAAGTACTAAATTAAATATGTCATTTTTTGCTGCTTAAACCATGGTGAGATAGCCCATTCAAATGCCCGTCATCATACAATAAAATATGTGATAATATTAAAAATATTAAAAATATTATATTCTTTTTATTAGTTAAATACAATGAAAAAAATAATTTAATCTAATTTAATATGCATTTTTCAGATAAATAAAAGTAATTTTAGAAAATAAAACTTAAAATTTTTAATATCACAACAAGTGTCATTTGCACTGACGGAAATAAATCTACAATTAATGCAATTACTTTGGAAACCCTGCACTACGGAAGAAATGTTAGCGAGATCTTTTTAGATGGTGGTAATGGGGTCACTCTTATTTACAATGATTGTTTTTGGTCACTAAAAAGCATATTTGAAAGAGATAGAAAGAAAGAAGAAATAAATTATTTTAATGTTTATCAAGTTAAAGATAGTTTATGGGACATATTGCTTGTTCATGTGCTTGATGTATTCTGTTTTTTTTTTGTGAAGCTTCAAAATAAATGCTCTCAGTTTCTCAACAAACTTTTCACTAAATAGATTATCCCAAGAGCTAGTTGCCAGCGAATCTGCATAATATTCCCTGTTGGCTTTGAAGGTCTCACATTCTAAAATGTTTTTCTGTTTCCACTTTTCAGGAAGAACAAAAAATGCATTCTTTCTTCCCACATTTTCTTTGGCCTTTTCCAGCACCCTGTTTCACAACGAATGAAAATTAGTCCTCAATTGAGCAATAAAAATTTTGACTTTCCAAGAGATATTGGCCTCTATATATACTATTGGTTAATGACTATGAATGAGATTAAACACTTCAATAGTAAAACTCAAAACCATATTAAAAATAATTGTTTACCTGCTTAATTCTTAAATATGAAGATCAAGTAGGACCAACCTAATCGTTCACCATGGCACCAGTAAGAAAGCCAAGGGCACTCTAAAGGATAATATTTCACCATGGGACCAGTAGGAAAGTCATGGGAACTCTGCTTTCCTTCAAGTGTACAATATATACAGTAACAAAATTAAGTCGGGTCATTGGCAATAATGACTATGAAATTTATGCATTAACATTACTAATGGGTGCTTTTAGTGCTGGGAGCTGTCGTTTCCATATATTTGTACCTTATCCAAACAGTCTCCTTTTCCACCACCTTGGCCGTCTCGAAAATGACTAAAAAAATGACTAGTTGCACATTAGGTATGTGCATTTAGGCTGCAGTATGTCATGGGGATTACACCGTGGTAGCATTTAGACATGTGATGGATGATAAAATAGTATGTCGCAGGTAGCTTCCACGATCTTGCTATATATGATATTAAATGAATCTAATATTGAGAAAGTTTCTATATTAAATGTAGCCCAATGGACACACAATGCGATCATGACTGATACTAAAAAAAGGTGCTATAACGCAGAGGAACTTGTTGCGTCCTCATTACCTACAACAGAGAAAAAGATGAAGGTAGCTAATGGCAGCATCACAGAAGTATATCTTCAATGGCTATGAAAATTGAGCGGCTATGGTACATCATGGTCGGTAAAACCTCTAAATTTATATTTATGGGCTAGAAGTTGCATAGAAATGACCATGACTTGGAAAGGGAAGGACAACATTACAACACATTACTCAGCCATTCTATGTGTCAACCATGTTTGCCTGCATAAATGTCGTATTTGAATTTGAGGAAGCCATAACAAAAATCTCTCACGCCCAAGAAAAATATGGTAGATTCATCATTGCTAAAGAACCCCATTTTCTCTTATATAATGGTTGTGGCCCGTGGGTGTCCTCTTGTTGTCACCATAACTTCCACGATCTTTCTTCATGACTTGCATCCTGTTTTAGAGGATACTGTAGCATTTCATTCCTTTTGATATTGAATAATACTCTGCTGTTATGTGTTTATGTTTGAGTATATGCTTTTTAGAAGAAGGCCAACAATATCTATATATATATAGAGCTATTAGTTAATTAATGACCGGTGGCCACCAACTTTTGTAGAGCTATAGCTCCATGAATGCATGGCGCAGTTTATAGTATGCATTAATGGAACTATAAATTCACAAATATTTATAGCTTTAACAATATCAGATTTAACCACATTATAACACAATTGGCATATATTACTCTACCCTTGATGTACCTGTGGCTCTATATACTATATATATTGTTTGGTTTAGGAGAAGGATGATCAAGGAGTGTTGAGATGGTCGAAGAAAAACAATGAACATCAATGACCACATATTTATTCCAGAATTCCCTCCTCGCAAGGGATCATAGGGCACCTGGGTGGTTGACTATATCTCTAAATTGGTCGTTCGACCGCTCGATTAGTGGCGACATCTATGGGAATTCCACTTTTTGAATTCTAAAAGGAGCCGTGCTTGATCCACCTTGGTTATTCAAACCCATCATTCCCTAAAAGATGACATTTATTTCAGGTCAACATTGTTCTCTATTGACAAACCCAATCTTCCACCCACTCTCGCGAGTTTCAATTGTTGTATTATATCTAGTACCATTTCAAAGGAGCATGGTGCAACCTTAGACACTCAAAAGAGAAATGGGCCAGGAAGGAAATCCACCAAGCAGCAGAGAGATGAAAATACCCAGAAGGATATAGCCATGGGCACCCAGAACCCCATAGAGTCCTACATCTTGGGACAAATCGACAAAGATACAACAAACAAGGAGCAGGGAGGGTGAGCAACTCTCCGTAACCCCCACATGAAATGATGAAAGTCCTCTCCTGGAACAGTAGGGGACTAGGGCACCCCTCCAAAATAACTGCCTTAAAAGATCTAATAAATCAAGAGAAACCAGGAGTTGTATTAGTTCAAGAAACAAAGCAAGGGCAGCAAGAAATGAAAAAAATCATAGCATACCATAAACAGTACAAAGGCAGTGTTTGTGAATCAAGAGGAGCCTCTACGGGAATCACAATGCTTTGGGACCAAAACACTTGGAGTATCACAACATAAACAATCAACCAACACTGGATAAACACTGCTCTGGAGAAATAATCAAAGGATAGTCATTTATAATGTATATGCTTCAAACCATTATAGAGACAAGGAGTAATGATGGGGCACACTCAAGAAAATATAGATGAAGAAGAAAATAATAACATTATTCTGGGGGGAGATCTAAATCTCATTTTGCACTCCAATGAGAAGTGAGGAGGTTGCTTCTCTTCAGATCCATACAGAAACCAGGTGGAGATAATCATGCAGGATCGCGACCTTATTGATGTAGTCCCAGAAAACCACAGATTCACTTGGAATAATCACAGGTTAGGGAAAAGCAATGTTATGGAAAGGTTGGATAGAATCCTGCTGAATGCTTCACTTCTCTCCACTTTCTCTGCAGCTTATGCCTTCATCCATCCCTCCACAGCATCAGATCACTATCCCATATCTCTGATTCTTGAAACCCACTGCTCATTGGGACCTATTCCCTTTAAGTACAGTCCTCTGTGGAATGATAACTCAACAATCAAAAGTATTATTCAAAGTAGTTGGCAGCAGCACATAGAAGGATCGCCATGTTATATCTGGGAAAACAAAATTAAAAGAGTCAAATATGCACTAAAAGACTGGGCAAAAAACTACTACATTGAGCTGGAAAAAGAGAAAAGAGAGATCAAAGCCAAATTGGAGGATCTCCATAGCACAATTGAGGGGCGCGGATTTTTAACAAGAAGATAAAGATCGTGAAGATAAACTCTATTACCAGCTATATCGTATCAATAGAGAAGAAGAGCAGAAATGGAGAATCAAGTCTAGGCAGTTATGGCTGAAAGGAGGAAACAAAAATTCAACTTTTTTCCATAAGAAAACTACATCCCGGAAAATTAGGAACAACATTACATCTATCGTTGATAGAGAAGGCAATCTACAAACCAACCAAGGTTGTTAGGCCCCTATACTACTAGTATAACCCCTTATTGTTATTAGTATAACCCACTTATTATATTGATGTACCCATTTAGTGCCCATATTGTTACTATTGTGCCCCATAGAAGCCCACTATTGTTATTATTGTGCCCTTACATTATTATTGTTATGTCGGCTCTAATTATGTTATGACCCCTTAGACTCCTATAGATAGAAAGGAGGTCTTTTCATTTGTATCATCCAAGAATTGTTCATTTATGTAATGTAAAGGAGGTTGCCTCCTCGAAGAGGCTGAATTCTAAGGCGTTGATCTATATTTTCTATCTTTTCTTGAGTTGGTTTCATAACATTTGGTATCAGAGCTTTGGATTCTAGGGTTTCACTTCTCCAAACAGGTCATCGTGGCATTTTCGCTATAATTTTTTTTCTGTGACGTATTAGAAGTCGCAAAAAAAAACCCATTTGAGAAGAAATCGCGCTGAACCTTGGGTCCGAATTTGAGAGATTTTCGCATGATATTTGCGGAGATATGATCTGAGGAAGTTGATATTTTTCTAGACTCCTGAATTACATTCAAAACAGGTGACCTGGGGAAAATCGTCATAACTTTCTCTCTAGGGATCGGATTGAAATTTCGTAAGAAGGTATAGAAAGAGGACGGACTTTAGTTTCTTGTATGAATTTTTCAGATCCAAAGGTTGAAACAATGACTTGTGGCACATCGTACAAGTTCGCTCTACTGAACTAGTCTATAATCAGGTCATCTTGGGAGATTGTGCATAACTCTTTCTTGGAGAATCCAATTTGGATTAGACTAGTGGCATTGGAAAGAGGATGCAAAGGGATACTACAGGTCACAATTTCAGAACTTAAAGATCCGAAAGTACAGAGTTATAGTCGTTTCAAGGTAGAGCTCCTAAAATCAAGAAAAAACAAGATGAGGAAGTTTGATGGCAAGGATCCGGTAAATTGGATACTTCAGATGGGGCAATATTTTGATATACATGGTGTACAACTGTTACAAAAGGTACGGATTGCATTTTCATATTTAGAACCAGATCAATTTTTATGGTACAAAGGGCTTTGTTCTCGTAAACAACTTGTTACGTGGTCAATTTTCACGGAGGAAATGTTAGCCGATTATGAGGATACAAAGAGCAACACCTTCTTTAGAGCAACACCACAACAATTGGAAAGAGTAAAAGGGCTTTGTGACATAGTGGAAAGAAAAATTATGGAAACCAGTAAGTGTACCCCTCACAACTATAAAGATGGAAGTGTTGTTTCTCCTAGCCTTCCACAACCTACAAGGATTACACCACAACAATTGGAAGAAAAAAGAGAAAAAGGGCTTTGTTACAATTGTGATAGCAAATGCACTAAAGGTCATAAGTGTGCTAAGAAGAAATTATTTTACATAGAATATGAAGAGGAGGAAGAAAAGGATCAAGAAACAACAAAAGAAGAAGATATACGCCAGGACCCCACCCTAGAGAAAGAAGAAATGAATCAGACCATATCTTGTAAAGCATTGACAAGAGTTACCACTCCTCAAACTATTAAGATAGGAGGACATATAAAGAAGAAAAATGTTCAAGAAGTGAAAGATCACATCGAGCATCAAGAAATAAATCCGACCATATCTTGTAAAGGATTGGAAGAAATTACCACTCCTCAAACTCTAGAGATAGAAGGACATATCAAGAAGAAAAAGGTTCAAGCAGTGAAAGATAACATCGAGCATCATCAACAAGTTCTCCAACTTTTAAAGGATAACGCCACTTCGGTACAAAATCAAACGAAACAACAGGCACTTAAAAAATGGCGACCTTACCGAATGGGAAGACTCTTCAAGGATGAGGATGTGGAAGCATTGTTTTGTGCTGTTTATATTATCCAACCAGATTGGATAAACGAAGCAAGGGATGAATGGAAGAAGGACGAAGAAGTATGGCCACTTATTCAAAAGTTGCAAAAGATCCCAATTCAAACAATATTGCCAGAAATTAAAGAGGAAGGAAAAATCATATTGGAACCTGGAGCAGTCACAGAAACAAGAACCTGACAGCTACAAAATCGATCAATTTCAGAGTATCTCATCAAGTCGAAGAACTTACCCGCTGAATATTCCACATGGGAGGACAAGAATTTTATACAGAAGCATCAAGAACTACTCAAGCGTTGAGGACAACGCTTTTTGAAGGAGAGGGGCATGTTAGGCCCCTATACTACTAGTGTAACCCCTTATTGTTATTAGTATAACCCACTTATATTGATGTACCCATGTAGTGTCCATATTGTTACTATTGTGCCCCATAGAAGCCCACTATTGTTATTATTGTGCCCTTACATTATTATTGTTATGTCAGCTCTAATTATGTTATGACCCCTTAGACTCCTATAGATAGAAAGGAGGTCATTTCAGGTGTATCATACAAGAATTGTTCATTTATGTAATGTAAAGGAGGTTGCCCCCTCGAAGAGGCTGAATTCTAAGGCGTTGATCTATCTTTTCTATCTTTTCTTGAGCTGGTTTCATAACAAAGGTGCTATGAAGCAGGCATCTTCAGATCATTATAGAGAACTTGTAACAGAAACTAAGGAAGAGGAAGATTATTCAGACTTGTTGCAATACCTTCCAAGTGGGATCAACAAAGAAATCAATGACAACTTGAGTAAGGAGATAGAAGAAGAAGAAATAAGAGGAGCCATTTGTGCTCTCCAACCAGACAAAGCCCCTGGACTGGATGGCTTTCTAATCTGATTTTACAGAGCTCACTGGGGTATTATTAAAAAGGATCTTATCAAAACGATGAAATGGATTTAGCGCAAAAGGAAAATTGGAGGCTATATGAATTCCACCTACTTAGCCCTCATTCCCAAAGAGAATCACCCCACGACCTTCTCCCGCTTCCGGCCCATTTCTCTTTGCAACTCCTCTTACAAAATCCTCACAAAAATCTTAGCTACTCGTCTCAAACCTCTTCTTCCTTCGCTCATATATGAAAACCAAGGTGGTTTTCTGACCAACAGGCACATCTCTGATTCAATCCTCCTTGTTCAAGAAGAAATTCACTCCAGTCATTCCAAAAAAGAAAAAGGGTTCATCCTGAAGCTGGATTTGGCGAACGCCTTTGATAGGGTAAGATACTCCTTTCTTATCATTGTCCTTAAGAAAATGGGTTTTGCAAAGCCCACCCTTGATCTCATCAAAGCCGGTATCATGGGGCCTTGGATTTCCCCTCTTGTCAATGGTAGACTTGGACCTCCCTTTCAAACTTCGAGAGGGCTGAGACAAGGTTGCCCTCTCTCCCCTTACCTATTTATCTTGATGGCGGAATCCTTCAACAAAGCTTTAGATTACAAGAGATGAACTAGTCTCATCACTGGCATAAAATTCAAGAACGAAGTCAAAAACATAACCCATTCCCAATTTGCGAATGACACTCTGTTAATAGGAGGGGCATCTGTCACAATAGCTCGTCGTTACAAAACTCTTCTGGACAAATATATGAGTTATTCAGGAGGCATTATCAACCATTTAAAAAGCTGCATCTATGGTTGGCATGCAACAACCCAAACCCTTCATAATATAGCCAATACTTTTGGGGTCCCTTGCAAATTGAATTGGGATTGTTTCACCTATCTGGGAATTCTTGTGAGCATTGGGCCCTTAAAAGCTGTAATCTGGGATACAATTATAGACAAAATGAAGAGGAAAGTGCAGCAGTGGGGTTCTACATGGCTTAACTCGAAAGGCCGCTTTGTTCTTCTAAAATCAGGGTTCTCATCTCTTCCACTCTACCAATTAACTCTAATGTAGGCCCCAACCATATTCCATAATAAAATGGAAAGTATTCTTCGCCATTTTCTCTGGCAAGGGGGGGAAAACGAAGAAAAGAAGTTCAATCTTGTTAGCTGGAAGCAAGTAATTCAAGTCTAGGATTGTGGAGGACTCGGAATCAGACCTCCCAAGCTCTCAAATTTGGCTTTTAGAGGCAAATTGTGTGGAGACTAATCAGCGAGCAACCGACATGGTGGAAAAGAGTTCTAGAAGTCAAATATCTAAGCTACCCAAGACAAAAACTCTTGGACTGTGAAATACCTGCTAGAAACAGTTCAAAAATTTGGAAACTATGCAAAAAAGTAATCCCTTTTTTGGCCCAAAACACCTCCAAAGTCCCCAAGGGAGGCAGCAGTATCAAAATTGAAGCAGGGAAAATTATGGGGAATCATTCTATCAGCAGTCAAATAGGTACGGATAAAATCCTTCCCTTTCTTTGCAATAAATGAATTCATTATCTGGACCAAATCTCGCAATGGGACACTCACTTGGAGATATGGATGGGATGGACTTTTCCACCCATACCCTTAGATCTTAAGGAGAGCTTTGACATCCTTCAAGCTCATCTCCACAACATTGCCCCCATAATAAAAAATGACATCGACAGTTTTCGATGGGATCCTACAGGCTCCAACTATACAATTCAAGCTGGCCACCATTACTTATGTAACAAAGAATATCCTGCTCCTGCTTGGACTCATTGGAAAACTGTCTGGAAATCCGAGGCCATCCCCAAAATCAAATTCTTCGTTTGGACCCTCTTGAAAGGGAAAATTCTCACTACTGATAATCTGCAAAAGAGAGGTATAGCAGGACCTTCACGATGTCCAAATTGTAAAGAACCAAAAGAAACCATCCAACATCTCTTTATCGCCTGCCCTTTTGCAATTTCTTGCTGGAAAGGAATATTTCCCAATGATCATCTTCCATGGAATTCCCAAAACTCCATTGGCGAGGTTCTGAATCTATGGAAGAAGAGTTACCCTTGGCAGCATAAGAAGAACAATATAGCCAAATGGGTTTGGGATGCCCTCCCCTATGCCCTTCTGTGGAAAATCTGGTTGGCAAGGAACCATATGATCTTCCAAAACAAGGAAACCATCATAAGGCATCTCTGCAGCAAGGCAAAAAGTTTAACGTTAGAAACCATTTCTGCCAAAAATCTGAAGAAAATTGATGTCGCTGGCCTCTGTGTTGAGGAAAGGGATTTTATTGGCTATTTGTTAGATAAAAGCAATAGCAATCAAATTGAAAGTAATTCCAGCATCCAGTCCAGCATCCCCAATCATAATTGGAAAATAAGAAACAAAGAAGAAGAATTTTCAAGCTGGCTCTGAGGCAGCAATCTCCACTATCTCTTCTTCGATGGAGCTTCTAAATCCAACCCAGGAACAACAGGTGCAGGCGGAGTCATCTACAATCCCAGTGGTAGCATTATAGCCACTTATGAATGGGGACTGGGCTCCTTATCCAATAACATGGCAGAAGCTCTTGCCCTCTATCAAGGTCTAAATCAACTTTAAAAGTTTGGAATTAGAAAAGCGTTAATTTTTGGAGACTCTGCCACAATCATTAGTCTCATGGTTTGCAATCGAAAGGCATCCAATACCTGCCTTCAGTGAACGATGAAAAGGTGTCAAGCTCTAATCCGTCAAAACATAAAAATTAGATTTTTCCATGTGCTCTGCTCCCTCAACAAAGAAGCTGACATGCGTGCCAACAGAGCTTGTTGCAAACCCAAAGTCATTCTTCTCTGCAATAATACAGAATCCCATCATCATCTCCCGTAATCTTTCCATCATCATGATCTGTGGTAACTCATCTAACCTTTCCCTCAGCAGGATCTTCATGGATTCTCTGACAGACATCTACATCTCTCTTCTCCCGTCAAATATTTGATTAAGATCTTCTCTCCTCCAATCTTTCCTGTCGCCCCTTCCACTCTACCCTGATTGACTCGATTCCTTCTCTCTCCTGACTCCCTCCTTCCCTCTCTCGGGATCCCACGCCTCCTCTTCTGTGGTCTTCATCTTTTAAATTCAAGCATCCCCCCTCAATCCAATGCTCAGATTTGTTCACTGGTTTTTTATGTGATCCTCTGCTTTTGTTCCTCGACTCCCAGCTTGGCTGGGACATCGATCTCCACTGTCTCCTCTGCTCACTGCTTCTCTTTGCTTCTCCCTCCACTGTATCTGATTTGTGCTCTGTCCTCATTCCTTCTCTGCGGCGCCTTCCTTTTTTCTCCCATTCTTCATCTCAGAAGGGTTATCCTCTCAGTTCCTTTGCTCTCCAGTATGATCTCCTTTTTAGTCCTTCTTCCTTATATTCATCGTCTATACAGAACTCCTTAAACATTCCAGGTCTTTCTCATCCCAATAAGAGCACTAAGACAACTCCCAACATCCACGATATGGCAAGATCTGAAGACTGCCTGCATTGTGATGATCTACAGGTAGAACTGGAACAAATACGCGTGCATCAAAGAGTTATGGACGACAAAATTGATTCCCATGCCAGACTGACCAGTGAGAAATATGAAGGAGATATCAATTTATTTCTTCATAGAGTCTCCTCGCTCCAGGAACAGTTTAATGATTTGGCCAATAAATGCAGTCATGCCCAGGAATCAATCGAAATCATGAAGTACATGATGGAGAAAAGGAATGCACCCAACACTAGTTCTTCAAGCCTCAGGAATGCTAAAGTCGATAGCAAACCAAAAGATTCAACAACACGCCAGATTAGCCATCTTAGCATAGATTAAATATGTGTTGCAGATATTGCTTACTTATGTCTTAGTTTGTTAGAATTTTTACTTACTCTTGTTTTCCAAAAGTCAGAAATAACAGAAGCAAAGGGAAATTTTGTCTTCCCAATAATCTCCTAGATTTTCCTTCGGGCTTAAAACTTTGTATCACAAGAGCTCAGTCTCCCAAACTTTTTTTGGAATACAAATAGTGACCGATTATGTAAAAGAAGAAGAAAAAAACAATGAACTGACAAAAGGTCTCGTTCTTCTGTAGCGTTTGAATCAGAGCAATGTCAATCAACCCCAACCCAAATCATGGAGGCCATTACAAGCCAGAGAGACCTCCATGGCACTGGTATTACCAACCTATTGTTTTAGTTAATAGATACTTTCACCTTTTGCTTGAATTGAGTTACTTTTTTTAGAATTTTTTCAAAACCCCATGCCATTAAGCTCTGTGCTTATGACAAATTTTGGAAACATGTGATTTAAAGCATAACAACACCTGTTGAATTGGATGGACGGAGAAAATCAACCGTAAGGATGGTTGTTTCCCTTTCAATCCACAAAGTCATTATTTTCTTCTTGCCTTATCCACTGATCTGGAAGCCTTAAGGATGGTTCTTTCCCTTTCAATCCACAAAGCCATTCTTTTCTTATTGCCTTATTCACTAATTTGGAAGCGTTCGTGAGTGATTGCTTATTGAGTTTACGTTAAAAGCAATTAGTTGGATAATATTTATCCTGTTGACAACGTGCTCATAACTCTATTTTTCCCTTGGACTGTAGTTTTAGAACACAGAGGCTACGTGTAATTGGATCAGAAAGACCATTCTAAAGAACTCTTATATCCATTTGATCTAATTTATTGATGTCAGGGAAACATGTAACGTATCATCTTCAGCAAAGTGTGTTTCACAGGGAAATAGAGAGCTCCTTGATCTCGAAACTACAACATCTTATCGATGGAAAGTATGGTAGTTTGGAATGAGGTGATAGGGGTCAATTCATTTTCACCAAACGAAAAACCACTCCGGTTATTTTGGTTGTCACCTGCTTCTCTATCCCCCCCGATCTTCATAGAAAAGTCATTTTGTGAAAGATTGTGTTGTGTAGAGTGGACGGGCTTGTGTCCAGTTGGGGAACTCACAGAGGACCAAATTGGAGCAACCTTGTTAAGTGAAATGATCGATCAAATGAAATGTACAAGAGGGGGAAAGAGATCTTTCTGACCTGAAACTATCGTGTTACAATCTATTACCCCAAAAGGATTCTTTTCTAAATGAGAAAGAAGGTGAGAAAGGGTAGTATAGAGTCGTAATAGCACGACGGGAAAAAGAGAACCCTCGATATTTTTCTCTTATAGGGAGAAGAAGATAAGGGCAGGTGAAGCATGTATGAAAAATATATCATGAACGATGATGAAATGGAATAGTGAGTAATTGGATCGAAAAACAACTATCATCAAAGAGAATCCTTTATATAAACTCTTGTATCGTGGTATATACAATCTTTGAGAAAAGGAAGTTTCGACAAAGAAACTTCCTACAAAGCGTATCCGATACATAAGTCACTTCGGTGATCATGTTGGGAAAAATATTGAGAAGGGGAGTGAATCAGTATTTTAAGCTTTCAAAATAATTATTTTCTTTTCAAATTATATAAGTTGTTTTACTGAAACCAACCAGCGTATGTCCGCGCCTATAAAAAATGAAACCAACGTATAGATAATAAACTTTGATAAACAACTAATTCATTGTCTTAAATCAGAGTGTGATGCATTTACAAAATAGTAAACAGATGCAATAAGGACAAAATCAATCAATGCACATAAGCAACACAAATGAACACCATGATTTTTCAGGTTGAAACCCAATGTGGGAAAAAACCACTGTTGTTGTCGTCTCAGTCTTCAATCTTCTTATAATAAAAAGTGTTCACAAGTTTTTTATTGGTGAAGACTTTTTCCAGTACGCAGGCATCTACCTGCTAAAGGCTACAACCTTCACTCATTTTCCAGCTTCTACTAAAAGGGAGCTCCAACCCCCTAGCTCTTGTATTGGCTGATATGTTTACCAGTATGTAGGCGTCATCCTACAAAAGGCTACCACCTTCACTCTTCCTCGAGGGACCGTGTTTCATAAATTTTCATACTGGATACTCCTGGTACACATCAACACAATATGTAGGCCATGTTTCATCAAATTTTCATATTGGACCCATCGGTAACATTGAAGCTCAAAATTGATCACCACTCCAATACAACTGCATCTATCAACAATCAGTCAATCTAAACAATCAGATCACTGCCACCAGAACATAAAGCTGAACCCAGAACACTGTATCAACAACTAGAACCAACTGTGACCTCAAATATCATATTTCAGAATGTATACGCTACTTCAATGAAGCCAACCTGCAATACGCTACTTTCTGCAACCCAACCTACGTATACCTCTAAAGATACTGAATCATCAAACTTCTGAACCAAAAACTGTACTAACCAGATTCATTGTGCAGATCTACTATCATATTACAGAGTTGTAAACATATAGGAGCAAAGATCACCCTTCTTATTTACTTAATCAATCAACCAGACTCAATCTCCTTATACAATCAATTTTACTCTTAGATCTAATGAAGACACCATTGAAAAACAACGATAAAATAGTATCACTGATAAGATAGATTAGTCATCTTTAAACAACAAGATTTTCTTTTGCATACGCCACTTGAAAGTGCCGAACCAACGTGCATAAGTGCCTTCACCAAGGCGAACCTATGTATAGATCTGCAAATTATAACTTATAACTTCGCAGTTATTCCAGACTTCAGATATACCTAGATCATAACATATAAATGCTAAAACATGAATTAACAATCAGATCTAGACTATCCATTATCAGATCATACAATGATAAGTCATTTCAGGTCTCATGATCCTGATCCAACATTGTATCTAAGGGTGCACAAAATATTTCAAATATATATCATAACCATAACCCTTACAACCCAAAGTATACTTCAGATAGAAGTATTCATGAAAAACCCTTTCACTTACACTTATCCCTTTGATCTTTTCCTCCTTATATACTTAGAGTCTTTTTCAATACCTCAAACCAAAACAACACTTAGAACATGTGGTATTCTTAGACAAAATCAAGTAACTGTTATTCCACTCAATATTGTGGGCTAATACCATGGTATGGACCCTTTGTATTCTTTAACCTTAATTTTCCATCCCATACATGCTTTTCCTCTTGTAAAAGTGTGTGCATACGTTTACACTCCTTTTGTTTTGTGTACCCACTTCTATACGTTACTTGGACTAGGTGAAATAGCGTATACAACTTAATAAAACTTAAAATATAATTTTTCTTCGATAGCCTGATTCTGAAATGTAATCCTTTGTTCCATCATATTGTTCTTCTGTGCCATTACTCTGTTACCATTGAGTAGATCTGTTACAATGGAAGTTGCCCTTTATCATTTCTGAACTGACCTGTATGTGGGTTGCCATAAAGGATGACAGGTGTAGCATAATGCCAACAGATCAAGGACCTTTCTCTTTTCTATATTATATAGGTGAGAATCCTTTATCGTACACATATGCGTAAAAACCGAGGAATTCGAAAAATTGAATGGACACAAAGTGGTGCATATTATATAGGGAGATGACTGAATATCGCTTTTGAAACAACTCAAGAAATGAAATGAATCGAATCAAATTGAAGTGGTGAATCATATAAGAATTAGACGAGGCATCTCACTCGTGCAAACGAATCGGTCTCAGAGGATCTTAATCAATTGAGTGCAATCACTTAATCATATATAATGATATAACTGAATATTGATATTGCAACAATGAACTCGAGACAAGAAACACACCTACCTTTGTTACAACATCTCATTTTGAAACTATATCTATATATACCGGCCAACATAAGAACCCGACAGGCATCATAGGAACCTTTCTCTCGGCCAACCTTTGATATATCACCTCTAGCTAGTGATCCAAACAAGGATGTCTCTATTATGATCATTCAAAAGCCAACATGGTTCCTTACTTAAATAAGGGGTATCTTCTTACAGGTCAAATTGACCATGATTGTTCGTTACTGGCCAAAAACGGTAAGGATGCAGTAATTAAATTATGAGCTATTTGTTTTAATTCATAAGAATCCCGTAAGAACAAAAATACCTTATGTTATTTCTCCTCGGAGTTGTTGATTTACTTTATGCTTTGAACTTTCTAGGTTCATCCTTTTTCGTTTTGAATACGATGAGTAATGTGGATGAAAGATAATAATGTATGACTCATTTGTGTGTATACAATGACTTGCATTGTCTGCATGCATGCATAGATGGGTTCCATTAGTAATATCTCACAAATAAGAACCTTTCAAATCCACAATAAGAAGAAGATGCTTTGAGTAGAATAATTGTAGATCTTACAAATGTACTTCTTGTGGGAAGTGATAAGATTAAAATGATTTACGTACTTCTACTATAAATAAACAAACTATACTTTTAGATTAGATATGTTGGTTCTTGATGCATTAGAGAAATTCAAAGAAGACCAATGACTAACAAGGATTGTACACTAGATTTGGAACATGACTGGTCTGAATTAATAAACAAACTTTTGGTAAACCAAAAGGTTTCAAATTAATACAGTGTATGATGATCTAAGGATCTTATGCTAGTAGTAAAATAATACATGCACCAAGTAAGGTGTGACATATGAAAAAGTATTAGGTGATGAAAATAGAGGATAGCAAACCATGCAATAGCTCGTGGTTAAGTCAATAGGATGCTTTAACCATATTGGATGGCTAAGTGGTACGGGTAAGTGAAATTGTTCTGTACAAAGATAATTGGTTTCGATAGAATGATATCTAGCAACCTATTCAAATTAATTGACAATCTTACAATCTGAGATGCATTTTTTACCATTATTTCCTATCAACCAATTTTGGAGAAGTTTGCCTGTCAGATTGCATTGATAGTGTTGTCTAGTTATGAATATGACAACATAACAATGATTGCATAAACTATTTATTTTAATGAATTTGATAATTGATAAATGAGTAATATTCTCTTGTTTTCTAGGGGTAATTTAATGTTTAAGGTGAGGTGTAAACATGTAAATGACCTAGATTCACCCCCTGGTACACTTAGTGCCTAAAAACTTAGAGGGTGTGGCATTGAAAGCATTGTAACCCTCATTCATGACTCACGTATATGAGGCGTATGTACTTTCATATTGATTATTCGATTGAATTCAAATATACACTAAATTATTCATGGTCAAAAAGTGCTCATATGACATAATTAGATTATGTGTGGTGTACCTTGAAATACCAAACAATTATTTTCTTGGCTATAGACAATGTTAAGGTTAATAAACTTCAAATAACACATTGAAGTCCACACTAGACTAACTATCATAATCAATAGTTTGCTTTATGATTAAGCGGAGGTCATATTCCACTATTAGTAAAACCTTGTCTAAGGAACATATTCAATCCCAAAACCTCAAGGTTATTGGTATTGTAAAGTTGTATTATGCATAATTACATTTATGTTATCATTTTGCTAAAATCTTCTTGCAACCGATTATTGGAAACACTGAGAGGGGGTTGAATTCATATTTCTTTCAATTATTATTTTATGTCAGTTAAGATTTTTGTCACAAATTAAACAAGAAAAAAATAAATAAAAAATAATAATTTTATTGATGAAAATAGTGAGGACTGCAATCCTCTTTTACAAAAACTCAAGCTCCAACTTGTACACTAGACCAAGTTATACTTAACTATTTCCTATGTGTCGAAATATCCTAACACATTGCATCGAAAGAAGTTTTCTAGGCGACTGGGTATTTTTACGAGTACAACCATACAAACAAATGTCCCTCGAGCAAACAAAGAAGGATAATAAGTTATCACCAAAGTAGTATGGTCCTTACAGGGTGTTGCGAAAGATTGGTACTATGCCATACAAATTGGAGCTTCCTACATCTTCCCGAGTGCACCCAGTTTTCCATGTTTCATGCTTAAAGAAGGTTATAGGTGACAAGCTCTCATTTCAAATAATATTGCCAGAACTTGACGAGGAAGGAAAAATCATATTCGAACCTAAAGTAGTCATGAAAACAAGAACTCAACAACTATGAAATTAATCAATTTCAGAGTATCTCATAAAGTGGAAGAACTTATCTACAGAAGATTCCACATGGGAGGATGGTAATTTTATATAGAAGCATCAAGAACTACTCAAGCGTTGAGGAAAATACTTTTTTGAAGGAGAGGAGCATATTAGGTCCCTATAACACTAGTGTATTCCCTCATTATTATTATTGTATCCCCCTTATTGTTATTGTTGTGCCCATGTAGTCCCCATATTTTTATTGTTGTGCCCCATAGAAGCCCAATATTGTTATTGTTGTGCCCTTGCATTATTATTGTTATGTCGGCTCTGATTATATTGTGACCCCTTAGACTCCTATATATAGAAATGAGGTTTTTTCATTTGTATCATCCAAGAATTATTCATTTGTGTACTGTAAAGGAGGTTTGCCGCTCGAAGAGGCCTTTTTTGAAGTCATTTATCTATCTCTTCTTCTATTTTGTGAGTTGGTTGAATAACAAGGCCTTTGTATTTTCCACATATGCTTTCTTCTTGTTCAAATTAGTTGGAAGCAGAGATGGGATCTTGCATCCATCTATCATAGATTGTCAAACTTCGACTCCAAGAGAAGTAATATTCCATTTTGACCTTCTAGAAGGAAAATTTTGTTCCATCAAATTGGTGAACCTCGCCATATTTATTGGTCATTGTCAATCAAAATTACATATTCTAGTTGTTAGGTTGGTCTTGAATAAGTTGGATCTGATACCAATTATTGGAAACACTAAGAGGAGGGTGAATTGATATTTCTTTCAATTATTATATTATATCAGTTAAGATTTTTATCACAAATTAAACTAGAACAAAATAAATAAAAAATAATAATTTTATTGATGAAAATAGTGAGGACTGCAATCCTCTTTTACAAAAACTCAAGCTCCAACTTGTGTAACAAAATATCTGACTACTTCAAGGCTCCAACCTTGAACAAATCGAAGCACCAGCTTGGTCAAAATGTGAACTCCAATCCTCTCAACAAATCCAAGCACCAACTTGGTCAAAATGAGGAATTTAATCCTCTCAACAAATCAAAATGAGGACTCTAATCCTCCTAGGCTCCAACTTTTCCAAATAGACTTCAAAAACAACTTCTGCAAGATGTCTCCAAAATAAGTTTCAAATGAGATTCAAAAATATAATACAAGTCTTCAATTAAGGCTTCAAGTCTACTTCAAACACCTCAAGAACTGCTTCAAGAATTGGTTCAAAGTCTACCTCAAAGAAGGGTTGAAGAGTTGCTCCAAATAGTCTTCAAAATTTGGTATAAGGTTACTTCAAAGTCTCGTTCTAGTTATGTTTCCTGAAAAACCAGCTCCAAAGGTTTGCTCCAAAGTTTCTAAAGTTTCCTTCAGGAGGCCTCCACCGTTTTCTTTATTTATGCTCTCATGTTCAACTCAGATAATCACTAAGGTCTGAATAAAGTCATAAAAAGAAGGATCCATCTTTGTTTTTCTACAGGTTGAGGTCTATAGCTATACCACATGTCAAATATTGTCACAAAGAGCCAGATTATAGAGATTACAAAGGGATGAATTACAGAGATTGCAGAGGGCCAAATTACAGAGATTACACAGGACCAAAAACTATCTCAGATGTGCTTCTAAAGGATGGAAGTTTACTCCCATATTTGGATTGAGATCTACTCTAGAATATGATTGAAGACCTTGCCCCCCATCCATTGCTGATTTACTTGAGAAATCCTCAAAACTATCAAGCTCAGAGATCACTCGAGTCTGTCAGACCTTCATGGAAGAGAGATACATAACAAAAGACCCCCCTCCTTACATGACATGTGCTTTTACTAACCTGGGTAGGGACATTATCTCCAAGATTTCTTGTATTCTAGGTTTTACAACTAATGAGTATGTAGATGAACTGACCTTTGCCTACATGACTATCTTCACCCCTAGTCAGCCTCCTGCTGCCAAATATGACTATGCTGCATTCATAGCTAACAAGATGCATGACCAATTCATGAGGCTAGAGAATGAGAGAGTGTTCAAATATTCCACAGTTCTGTATCACCTCTTCCTTTACTACCAAACTGACAAATTCCCCTTCTCTATGCATAAGCTTGATACCAAAGGGAACCCTAGGTCAGTCATTTTCTAGACCTCTATTTTTCACTACTCGCCCTCTTCTCCTTATTCATATATAGATTTCATTGATCAATTTGTCCATCCTATAACTACCATGCTGATAGGATGTCCCCCTCCTAGAATTAGTGATGACATCAAAAGAATCCTTCAATTATCCAAGCAGTACAGGATTGGTGACTGGTACTTATACAAGAACCATACTGAGATTAGAGTTTATGGGTGTGAACTGCCTCCATTCAAATTGCCCAAATATGTCCCCATGAGATTATTTGCCTTGGAGTACTATAGGAAAATAATCAACTCTGATCAAATCCACTTCATGAAAGCAAAAAAGAAAGCCCAGCTGAGGATCAAAGACCACTTAGGCCCATTTGTGTGCAACAACAGGAAAGCAGGGCAAGAAGCAGAAGAAATCCTTGAGAGAATGAGATTGAAAAAGAGTTTTATCTGGCCATATGATCCTCACAGTTTCATCTGTGATAGGAGGATGAAACACAAATTGTCACCCTACCTCCATCACAGAATTCTTGAAATAGAACAATATGCCAATTTAAATGAATGGAGGGAAGGGACATTGATATAACAAGATAGTGATGAGCTTGAAGTTGAAAATGTGATGAAAGATTTAGAGAAGAGACATGACCTGGACTCTTTTGTACAGGTACCTGCAGAGTCTCCCCAAAGGCCAACACCAAAACCTAGTGCTCCCATAACAGAGCCTTCACAAAGGCAAACTCAGGAACAAGTGCCCCTACATGAGAACAACCAAAAACAATAGAACAACTAGAGGAATCAGAGTAGCCTGAGATCTTGGAAGAATTGACTCCACCACAGCCACTACCAACTCAAACAAACATGGGTTATCCTCTAGTGCTACAGACTCCTCTGAATGAGGAAAGGAACTTGAAAAGAGAAAGGGAAGTAGCTACCCCTTCTAAGAGACCCACAGGTCAACCCTTTGCTAAAAGGCAAAGGTTGATCCTTAATCAGAGGAGGAATTCATTGGAGAGACTACATAGAGCATAAGGAGGGAAGCAACAGACAACTTACAGACTTCCCCAACAGGTGGGACACCCTTTAGTTCACATAGGCAGGTACTGGAAAGGCAATCCAACACAGAAGTATCATCTTTCAGGTCTTCTTCAGAGAAGATCATAGATGTAAAGGGGAAATACAAGGAAATCAAAACAAAGAATGAGCAACTAAAGGCCCAAGCCTATGCTCAATACTTAAAAATGGCCCCCACAAACCAGACCAGACTGATGTTAGCCTTTGACATCAAAGAGGGTAAAATGCAGATGAGTTTCCTGAATCCCACAGTGCAGCAGCCAAAATCCTTGGCTGATTATCTTAAAACTGATTTTGAAGTTTTAGCTAAGGACATCCACCCAATCGACCAGATTGAGCTTCATAAGCAAACGGGTGAGATGGTCTACTCAACACTGACCAGCAAAGCAATGATGGCTCATAGGTTGCAAAATTCATTGAGCAACACTATAGCTCAATTGCAGCTGGAAAAAGCCTCATCACAAGCTAAAGATAATAGAATAAAATCATTGGAAGAATTAGTAATTGAGTTGGGTCATGACCCAAAGGATGTTAAGGTAGCAGAAAGCTTAATCAAGAAGAAAAATGAAGATATAGTTGCACTTAGAAAACAACTGAAATTGCCACCCCTCATACACCCTCAAACTGTTGAGGTTATTGAGAAAAAGAATGATGAGGAACTTATGGACTTGGTCCTTAAGTTGAATGAGAAATTAAAGGAAACTGAGCAGGAATTAGAGAAATCGTTGCAGTTAGGGAAAAGTGAATCAACCTCCGAGCCTCAAACTGTAGTGCCAATAGTTTCCACAGCAGTCCCTTCCACTATGGCAACTATTTTAGCACCAAGCATTCCTTTGGCAACAACCACACCAGTGGAAGCAACAGGTACAACACAGGCAGGTACATCAACACAGAGCATAGAGGACTTAATTAAGTCAATGGAAGAAATGAAGCTCCAAGTAATAGAGCTACAGAAGGTAAAAGAAAAATTTACTACCTTGGAGCAAAAGTATGATCTTTCAAAGATCAATTATGCAGAGGAGAAAAGAAAAAACAAAGGCATGGCTAAACAAATCAAGACATTAGAGAAGGACCTGACATTTGACAGGCCTTTAGCAGAGATCAGGAAAATATTGTGGACCAATATCATTGATTCCATCAATGATATTTGGTCATCCATTCAAATTATTTTTGAACAAATTGATTTGGTTAAGCTTGCTCTTGAGGCAATTCAGAAGACCAGAGAAGAACTAGGTGGAAAGCCTGAAGAGGCAGTCCAGTTAATAAATTTTCTAAACAGTAAAAGCAGGCAACAATTGGAGCAACTGGACATTGAGGATAGGACTGCTACTATCCTCGAATTGAAGAAAGTTATGAAAAAAAGGAACTTAATGCAAGGCCTGGAGCAAAGATGTCAAAGTATGCAGGAAGACATAGATGAGTTCATGAGAAAGTTTGACATCTTAAGGAGTAAAGGACTCCCAAGCCCTTTAGTCATCAATGATAGGCTAATGGTTCAGATAGACTACATCAACAAACTACATCAGCAAGCTGAAATTCAAGCTAGTTCATCCTCAGCAAAGGCACTACCCACAGGAAAAGTGCTTTACGATGGTTTAGAGAACCTCTTCTTCATTGAACATGAAGTAAAGCACTTATTCACAGTCCAGCCTAATTTTGTGAAATATACTGAGGCTGATGAAATTTACAGGAAGTTGATAAGGATGAAAATACCAAAGGAAGAATGGTGGACTAACATGACAGACATCCTTTAAATTACTATGGTAACAACAAGGTAAATAGAAATATTTACCACAATAAAGTTTGGTAAAAAGGATGAAAGCTGGTGGACAGGTAAAGTGTATCAGAAACAGGTGAAAGAGTATCAGTAGGGAAAAGTCAATCAAGATCCAGCACACAATTACCAGAGCAACAACGAGAGCCAAAATTGAGTTTCAACCTCCAGCTCCTTCAACAAATCAAGGGACAGCAACAATCTGTTTACCATCTGTCTCTATATTTTAGACCATCTGTCTCTATATTGTTGTAAAAGATATTTGTATTTCCTAGAATAAATCTCATTTAGTTATGAGATATTTTGATATAATTTTTGTATAAATACTTCTCCATTCGAAGTATTAGAAGTGGATTCTATAACATTTCTGTAACTCTATACTATCGATCGGGGAAAGCTTTTGTACTCAAGTTTGGATTTTTGCTGGAGGAGGAATAAAAGTTGAGGACATTTCATCATATTCATGTGCAGTCTAATCGCAAATAAGTATTCTATCCTTGTGATTTATGTGTTTTCTACATGTTTCAATGTTTCATGCATCTTTAATATAAATGGTAAAATAGTCAAAGTATATCAGAATTAGCTTCATTGCTCTCTGTTATCAACAGTATGCCATTTACATGTTTTCTTCTAAACTATTTCGATAAAGGAATTCTTAATTGCTCCTCTGTCCATGTAGTTTTTTCTAATAAGTCCCTAGTGTAGGATTCTTAATTGCCTTATGCTAGTTGACCTATCTTCCCTTCTTCTTTCTAATCCTAACTTGAGGATTCTTGATTGCCTTCTTGTTTCGAGCAGAAAAATCATCCATTCAAGCCCTGAATTTGTTTTTACTCTATTATCCTTCTTGTTGGACTCATACCTCAACAATTTGACTTAATATAGTGAATTATCCCTTATTGACTCCATAGCCCAATGGCCTGAAGCCTAGTTTTCCCATTTGTTTCAAAATTCCACCACTCTCAAATGAAACAACCTTGAACATTAATAACTAGACTAATATCACACCAAAAAAAAACTAAATTATAAAGAGAGAGCCCTCTTTGAGTACAGATTAGCTAGATTTTGTACTTAAAAGATTGGTTTGTGGTTACCTCAGACCCCTTTCCTTCTTCCCATAACTTCTAAGGAAAATATGAGTGATAACAGCAAGTTTTCAAAATTCAAATCCATGTATACGGAGATATTGTATCGTATCGTATCGTATGAGGTTGAATTTGGGGGGATTGTACTTTCAGTCGCCAGCGAAGTATTGTCATCCTTGTCATCCTCACTCCATGTCGTTATGGAGATATATGAAAAAAGTGAAAATATTGTATGACTGTACATGCACTAAGCCATCATCTAATGATTATCTTAGTGACTTGTTGTTAAGAATTTTCCTTCAGATTGATCTTGTTTTGAGAAGTCGAGCCTGTGCATTAACTACATTTGAGTTGTCAACAAATAATAGCTAATATCTTACTTAAATGTTGTGTATAAATAAAAATTTGGAATCATCTTTTAAAATGCGAAACATTGCCCTTAATTTGCATCATTCTCCGGTCTGTCTTTCCAATCTCAGTATTCATGTTGTGGTAAAAGCTTCATCAAAGGTGTTACTGTATACAATTTAAGTTTATTTTAATAAGTTGTGGGGTATTGCATATATGACTTCAATAAAACTACTCCCATGTTCATGATATAACATTTGGCTTTTTAGTTAGGTGTGTGTCAACATGAAGAAAGTGCACTGGCCACCATTGGGTACAACATCATATGGAGTATTTTAGCATAAATCCACAACATTCAAGCTCAACATCTACTACTATAATTCTATAGGAATGTTTCCATAAAAATGATTGTGGGATGTTCAAATATTAGGGATGCCCAAATGGATGATTGTCAAAGGAATTGGGCCACTCAAATTAGTCATGCTCAATTGTATGGAGGATAAAACTTACATTCGCTTATCCCATTTGGGATTTTCTTTGAGAATTTGATATTACTGAAATCCAATTGCTCAGTTGTTTCACTGCCTTAGTCTCAGCAGGAACATTTCCTGTGACCAAACTTTGTTAGACCTGCAAAATTACCTATAGTCTGAGGAAGCATCTTGATGATCATATTATTGTATATGAGTAGCTGAGATAACATTAGGGAGAATTTGATACCCTCCGCCATGAGGCATTCCATTATATAATTGTGTTGGAGCTAGATGCGGCAAAATGAAGGAAATTTTAGGAGCGAAATAGGAATTCAAACCATTGAGATAATTATTTCCCATATGAAGGTATGTGAAAAAATTGCAGTACCGCAAGATTTTCGGAATGGGTCCAAAGAATAAATTTCTGAGTAGAATGAGGCTCTGAAGCTTCAAACCAATGTAGAAATTCTACGGCATGATGCCCATGAGCTTATCAGATGAGTTGTCAAGGGCCAACAACTTTCCATTTCTAGTGAGGATGTGGGGAATCAAAGTCATGGCATTGTTGTCCTAGAGATTTAGCAACACGAGGTCTAGTAGGTGGCTAATGGTGTCAACAATTCTGCCTTGGAGCCTGTGACGGAATAGATTCAGATGCATGATTGAGACTAGGTTTTTGAATTCTTTTTGGGTTTTTCTGGTCAAGTCATTGAATGAAACATTCCACAACTTTAGATTTCTTAGATTGTGAAGCCATGAAGGAGTGGCACCGAAAAGGTGTTCACATAGAGGAAGAGTTTTGTAAGCTTAGATTTCCAAGCTCAATCAGATTCAAACCCCCGAGAGGTTGTAATTAAATATGTCGAGCCAAAATTTTTTGTTATTTTTTTTAATCGAAATTGAATAACCTCAAGTCCACTTGAATTAATGTAGAAACCAAAGAAGGTTGATGTGTTAGAGTTGGCAAGGTATTTATTTTCATTCAAGGCTCCCATACAAATAATATTTATTTGTAAAATCTGAAAAATATAGATATTTAAAATTTTATTTTGTTTTTAATTTATAGTACATATATGTTAAAGTAGAATAAATTAAATTTTTAGTAAATAAAAATATTGGAATATGATTTTTAACAAATTTAGATATATTTTTGAAATTAAGAAGAGTCTTTTCGGTAGAAATCACATAGGAGAAAATTTTGCTGACACTTTTTGAACTAGCTAGTGTGGTTCATCATTTTAATAACGATTATTAAGATCAGATAATATTCCTATAACGACTAGTGGTACATCATCAAGACCAGACGAGGCTTAAATAAGGGGTGATGTAGAGACCAAAAGATCATATAACGACTAGTTTATGAAAATTAATATTTTAATAATGATTATTAAGATCAAATAATATTCCTATAACGACTAATATAATGTACCTTACCTCTTGAGCCTACCCTGAGAATTGGCTACTAGGCTCCCTTCCTGGTAAATTTTTCTTTTTAGAGTTAAGATTTGACCATCATCTCAAGTAATATTTTTATTCCTTGCATGAACAAGTATTATTTTTTTTCACTACACTCATTTTCTTGATAGTTAAACAATATCAAGATATGGAACCAATAGTACCGCATACACCTTGTATGCTTTACTGGATCTAGGATGGCAACTTTAGGTTCATCATACAACTTACTCATCATATCAATCATTAAGCACAATATACAAATTATGGAAAAGAACTAGTCATGGCAGGTAACCCATACATTCATTGGTTTAATCCCCACCAACATTAATGGACACATAACTTAAGTCTATTACGGTTAGCATGGTCATGCATTAGGATCACAGTTTTATAGACATAGTCAAAAGTGTTACTGATATAACTTTATGCAACAGGAAGAATGGTTAAAATAGCCTCATCGAGTAAGCATGCTATAGATAATCCGTATGAATCTATGTCTTATACACAAATATCTTCCATATTAAACTAGAGACATTATATAACGTTAAATGCATACTACGTTCCTTCACTAAACATATTGATGATCAAGTTTAGATTCACTGGATATCTCACGCAACCATACATGTACATCTCTTAAGAAAATTTAGTCCATGTAGTTCTACTTATGCATAAGGGTCTCATTCAGATTCTATAACGAGGATGATATCTCCCTAGCCTGAGCAATACCAACCACTTACTATGCTTTTACCACCAACTCTACTTTTGGAGGCAATAAAAGTAACATGTATAAGAATGAAATCATTTACATGAATACAGATAACACCATTGACATATCACTTATGCAATATGAATAAAGAACTAGAATGCCTCAATGGATGCAATTCATATTATAGTGGATAATGCATAGATTAGATAGCCCAAACCACAGGTTCTACAATTTCAGACTTACAACTAAAATCATTTATCATATATAGTTATATCTGCAACCTTATTCAACCATTCTCCTATACAAAGATAATACATATAGATAAACATATATGTTAGAAGAATTTCAATAGTATACAAGGTAAGGAACAACATACAGTACATCCCATGCAATGGGATCTGACAAGTCTATCATAAGAGAGAGAAAACATCACTTGGAGAGCGGAGCACCACCACCTAACCATGAATCACCTCTAATTCTCCCTGAGTCGAGGTTCTTTCCGTGGATTAACTACCTCCAATTGATCTATGCAATGGGTATTTAATACCCTCTTTCATGATATAGTTTCCTTTAGCGGCGTCCCGCTTTTAGGTGGATTTTTCATCCAATTGCCTAAGCCTTTTTCGGAAAAACTCACCTTTATCTCCCGCGAGGATTTTCCTCATTAAAGCTTACCTTTATCTCCCGCAAAGCTTTTATGTTTTTTCTTGATCGATATTTATCTCCAATCCATCTGATGGATATTTATCTCCAATCCATCTAGCTTATCTAAAATCACATCTAGAAGCTTTATCATGAAATATTTATCCTATCCCATTCCTCAATGGGATTTGGCAAGAATCTCATCTCTTGGTGTCTCGCTTTTCCAAGTGATCAATTTATTAATTATTTAATAATGTATTTGCTTTTCATATTACACATCATACCTAGCTTTCGTCAGCTTAGGTTTGCAATAGTTTAACACACAAGGGAGGGGTATTACATACTCCCCCCCTTAAATTTTATATCGTTCTCGGTGTATTACTGCATCATGTCCTCGTTCACAGGTAACTGGATTCTGAATCCATAGCTTTCATGGGCTTGCCATATGATGCAAATCTATCGATATATATCTGTTACAAGGAGTGTTCCCAACACATCTCCTTCCATAGCTACCTGTAACATTGGTTTCAAACAATTTTGTAAGAAATTTTAGATGCATAAATTCAACTTTGTTTACCACAATTAATATCATAATTTGATACCCAATACTACTAAAGTAGCTACGGTTTATATTTCCTGTCATTTATTTTAATTGAAGAAATGTATTCTCTTCCCCTGCATTCTTCCAAGCCTTTTTGTTATTTCTGAACACTTACTTCCTGTAGTTTCTCTGCATGCAACAAGTCAACTAGAATATTTTCCAAATCAATATGCATAAAATATCACAACATGTTAGATCACACATAACCATCATAATTCTATGTACTCATCAACATCATATATGCATATAACTGAAAATATACCATTGTTACTTATCCTTTAGACACTTCTTAGCTTCTTGCTTTTGTACTCACTCCAGGTCGGTTGCTGTGCTAGAAAACCATCGAGTGTCTTCATGCATACCTGCACATAGTGTGTATTACACACACACCACAAAACATGTTATATTTATGCAATACATGTATTCGTACTAGTATCATAAATATCGTATGTACCTAGTGCCACTGTACCACTGGTACATCATACCAATGTCCATAGCATCCCCTACATGACATATATTTCATCCACATGTTTTCAAGCATATTAGTATTATGGCAAAAATTCATTCTTTAACTTTAAGTAAGTGGAACAAACTGTGCTCAGCTTATAAGGAATTTCATGAACCTGTTCCATTTTTGCAACCAATGAAAGTTTTATGTCATATTATTCAAGTGCTTTTATTTCGCAAATCATTTTCTTGTTTCATGTGTTTGCGAGACAATATCATCATAATAGTATCATAAATGTAATTATGCATGCTATAATTTCATCATAACTTTTAGTTTTGGGATTAAATCTGTCACCTGTACCAAGTTTTAACAACAACGGAATATACCTTCCGCTTAACCATAAAGCGGAATATTAACTATGATATTGAGTCTATCATAAATATTTGAAGTTTAACAAACTTCTTAGCTTCTCTTTAACCAAGATATATATATATATATATATATATATATTTTTTCAGTACTTAACACTATTCCATACTTAACCATTTTTGTCGTGTGATTGATTATTGCCCTTTTTATACCTCAACATCTTGTTGGCCATGCATAATTTCGTGTAGATATAATCTCAACTCCCCTTCATGAGTTATAAATGAAAGTTTTAATTCTTCCAATTCTACACCCTTTTAGGTTGTAGGTACTATTATCTCAGGGTATTTGCATGTTAACACTTCCTCTTTAACATTAAATCACCCTTAAACAAGAGATCAATTATCAATTTTATGATTTCCTGCATGGTTTATGCAACATTTCCTATGTTGTCCTATTCAACCCAGACACATTATCAATGCAATCTAACAAGATAACCTCCCAAAATTGCTTGGTACAAAATATGCATTTCAATTGGTATGATATTAGTCTATTTGAATAGATTGTTGGATACCATTTAATTGACCGAGTGGTCCTTAACATATAATTTGTGCTTCTTATTAACTACCATGGTTTATACATTGTTGTACTCAAGGACACGTATAGGTCCACCTATGCATATCCAATGAAAGATGCATATGTCATGGTATATAATAACCTGTTAAAGTTAGGTTCCCCTCAATCACACTTTCTTCCAACCAAACAACAAATCACATTCCAAAACGCATTGTATATAGATGCATTAATCAAAGGATTAAATTGAAAGACAATTTGTACAATTACATTGTATTATACTATAACATGTTCTTACATTCTCAACACTATTTCATGGGAACCTTTACCATTTCATAATACCTTAGAACTTATTCTAGGGTGGAAAACACCTATTTAACCCCCAACATTTAGTGAGGCGTATAATTTCCCTTTTGATTTTTACTCATGAACCAATTGATATTTTTCCTCTTTTTATTTGTGAGTTACCTTGCTAGAGTATAACATTTCCTCTTTTATATATGTATACTCACTTCAAAATGCATTTAATATTTGACCTCTACGGTATTCTAACCTAAGCTAAATACACCACATATTCTCCCACATACATGGCAATTTTCTCTTTGTTTTTATCATAATTTAGTTTGTGAGAATTGTGATTCCTTCACGCACGAAGGCATATCCATGCAACTCATTGCATCCCCACAATGAGTCCTACATGCATGTCATACATTTAATGTACCCTCAAGTAATCATATTGTTCTCCTATATGCATTATTTGTTATCAAGCTTTAAAATGGCATTAATGTGGTGGTCATGCCTTAACATGCTTATCAATTATTTAATTTTCATGCTATGAATATTTGTAAGCATCACTTTTCAATTATGATATAAGAGCGTTCAACCAAATCTTAACTTTCGAATCTTTCACAATAAATATAAATTTCAAGCTCCTTATCTATGAGGGGACACCATTAAAGTAACTTATTATCACTTACTAAACATGTTAATTTTTCATCTTAGCACTGCTCTATGCATGCAAACATACTAGAGTAACTTTTGGTAACCATATACCATATATGCTCCCCCTGAGCATCACCATTAATCTATAATCAAAGATTATTTGTTGAAGAGTCTATATGATAGCAGCAAATAGGTGAAATATCAACAATATTACATATGATCACATCTCAAATCAACATCACTTTTGAATCAAGGGAACAAATCATGAGCAATCCTCATAGCAGTATATCATGATTAGCAACCTAGCACATCAGTAATTCTATATCTATATCTTAGTCCTTTGTAAACACCCATCTCATGAGCAACAAGTCTTAGCTAATTAATTTGTTATAACATAGCAATTTATGCAAGAAACGTTTATTAGCACAAGCTTCAATTAACAGTGAACGTTTCATCATAACCATCACACTATTATGTCTAATTGGTCTATAATTCGAATTAACCCTTTACACGAGGGTTACCCAGTATGCCACATGACTTCAAATCAGATCTCATTAAAAATATGTAGAGCAGCGAGTTCAAGATTTTGTATTACTACTTACAGTTCTCAAGTTTGAGTAGTGTTTGACCAATAGGTCTCATTAACAAGTAGGTTAATGCTTCTGAGGATCGGCAATTACAATTACATGGTAACCAGTGGTTTACGTCGATCTTCTCTGGTGTTTTCTATATTTTATGATAACTTAAACCCAAGTTATCTTTCTCACAATTTTAGTTGTACTTATAGTATTACAATTTTCTTCTACCATAATATCATAGATATTTAGAAGTGTCTTTACGCCTCTTCAAGGGCTAATTGTTGGCATACTGAACTTTTGACCTAGATGATTTTACTCAATAAAACTTTCGAATTTCATAAAATTGAACCTGCAAAGGCTAAGAAAAACTTTTATGGCAAACACAAAACCCATTTTCCTTCGAGAACTGTGAGCATCACGACTCATCTACCTTCAAAAACAAAAATGCTCAACGTGTATTCAACAGAGACAAAAAGTATATAACTATACCATTGTTGACCTTTCATGGAATTTAAAAAAAAATTGAACTGCCTAATAGTCATGATGAACAGATAATAGTTATACCCAGTCGTCCCACTCGATTCAACTAACTTGTACTTAATTAGAGGCATCTGAAGCATGTGAGGGCTGCCTTTTGAACAAAAAAAAATGTTTGGATATATAGAACTTGATTTTAATTTTAACACTTCACATCATTCAGAAGTATACCAATGTAGGTTCAACTTTTACAAGTTAACCAACACGTGTCATCTTGTGGTTATCATTTTATATTACTCTTTAAAGATTAATTCCTGATTGGAAAGGTAACCAACAATGGATTTTCCTTAACAAAATTTGGAACTAAATTTACCAAAATACGAAATCTCTCAATGTTGTTTATCACACATTTTGTTTCTTTACGTTGTTAATAAATAATTTTCCTCTGTTTACTTGCTTTCTCCTGCCGTGAACAAATACAATGGAATTTGAAAACTAGCATGGATTTTTCACGTTTTTAACTCGTTTTGAAATCCAGCTATGGCTAAAACAATTTTATCTAAATCATGATATAAGACGCGTCATATTCACGTCACTCCTTGTCAAATACCATTATCTACGTAAGCCATCTAAACCAAATAATATGTTGGAACATACTTTTCTAATTGAGAAGCGTTGATGTGAATCAGGGTGGAGAGGTCAGATTGCACTACGTCTAAGTTCTAGAGTCGGTTGAGGTTGAGCTGCTTGAGGCGGATAGCTGTTCCTAAGCACTGTGCTGCCTCCTTCTCTAGGCCACTAACCAACAATGCTAGCATTGCTTAACAACAAGGTCTCTGATGCTGACGTGCACTAACCCATCACCTCAACACATCATCACAGATTTGCAGGCTTCTGGATTTAGTGCCTCTTCTGTACATGATAACTCTCCTCGCCCGATCCACCACTTGCAGGGTACCTCCCCACTTGGGACGCTACGAGTCCCTTTGTATTTTCCATGACCATCATCAAATCCAAACCTATGAGTCTGTGACATCAATATAAACACATCGATTCCATTATCACCCGCATTCGTCGCCGCAAAATGATCAATATCACTGTGAGCTCAAACAGAGAATCCGATTTCTAGTTTTGTTCTCAGCAGTTACGATTCTTTCCCTTTCCATAACTATAAAGACGTGCATTTCTTTTCTGCAAGACTACAACAAATTTTCCAACTACTTTGATTCAACCCATGTTTCAACAGAACAAGAATAATTGGCACAAGTAATGACAATCAAGAAAAATTTAGAGCATCGTAATTCTAAGAAAAAAAATCAATATGGATTCTTATTGAACAAAGGGAGCATATATACTGTCCTTGAGAACTCGGGGATCCAGATTTTATACCAGATTGTTTTATGATAAAGAAACCCTTGGCAAGCATAATCCTAGCGAGGAAATTTTGGTTTAAACCGTCAGGGTATCAGCAACAAGACACCTCCTTGAGGCATCATCGTGGGTGTGGACAGCTGCTGCGCAGAGCTTCCTCGCACTACCAGAGCACAATTCGCCTTAACCAATCCAACTCACCATTAATTGGTTTATCAAGCACACAGTGACTTTATTTTTTATTTTATTATTATTCTTTTGGTGTACAGAGTTTGCCGACGCTAAATCCATGCTACTTGCAAAGCATAACGAGGTCTATAGAGGACCGATCTTGCTCGCATATTTATGACTATCTTCATGGATGGGTTTATCTTTTCATGATTGTGTTGATTGCTTGGATAAGATGCATAACTTAATCTGAATACGGGTGAGGATAATCGTTATCCCAACCCAATGCCTTCAACTCAGCGGATAGGTACTCACCGTTGATAGAAGGAAACAAGCCAAGCTTCGGCTTTTATTCAATCCCTCCATGGCAATAGTAACATTGGCTTTGTGCATACCTCCAAATTTGTGGTAAAGCAAACACGAAAAGGGAAACTACAGTGTTGCGGCCCTCTTCTCTGATCCTTCCATTGAAAAAGGCATCGCAACACGAACGACATGCATTGTTTCTTTTACCCACCTGTCACTCAATATCCTCTAAGCGTTTTTGTAGGTAACTCTATCCTCTTCCAACCGCCTTCAGTTCAACGGACTATCAGAGAGGCTGATGAATTTCGTAATTTTTTTGTGCTTTCGAACATGTTGTTGCTAAGCACTACCTATAAAACATGGGTTACAACCTTCCAACCCGGTGTTCATCCAATCCTATCGCTACTTTTTCAATAGCACATGGGAAACAAATATATCACCTAAAGATGACGACCATCGCATCAAGCGCCAAGTCACATGGGAGGGGTGACCATTCTTCCTACAATTTAATTAACCAAATTATTTTCTCCAGAACAAAATACGACCCATTGTCTGGCAGAAGCCTCGTTCCCATCTTGATTTCCCCACTTTTCCTACGTATACCTTCCTTTCTTCTTCCATCGAGGAGCTTCTCAACCCACTTGATGCACCATCTTCCTTGTGGAGCATCCAACGCTGCATACAGAATTGATTTTGTATGTCGAACATAAATACAAATGAATAACATTTGCACCTCTTGTTCTGAGAGTCGAACAACATGACCGATTTCATCTTCCTTGTGGAGCATCCAACGCTGCATACAGAATTGATTTTGTATGTCGAACATAAATACAAATGAATAACATTTGCACCTCTTGTTCTGAGAGTCGAACAACATGACCGATTTCTCTATCTTCTGAATGCAGCCATATTGGTATCAACCTCGTTGGGCAGAGACATTTGTTTATATTTCTCAAGGATATACGATGCGTGAGGGGAAAGCTACCCACTAACCACTGGCAGTTATTGCACATAGAGTGGATAATCTCATAGGCGGATTCATGTGAGTGTATAATATTAGATTGACTATGACAAGTTCAACAAGAAGTCAATGTCCGTTTATGTATTTTCCATTTTTACTATATAGACCCGACTCTGATGTGTGGTTCTATTTTTAATAAATGCGTACCATCTCTGATATTTCTTATATAACCCATTATCAATTACAATTTCGCATGGAAAAATTGAAGCAGTTTTTCACATTATTTTGTATCAGCATGAGAACATGTATTACAAGTAGCCCATATGAATATGCACTTACGACTTAACTCGTGGCATTGTGTAACTTAGAATGAAGGTTTGGTCCAAAAGGGCGAGCTTCTTCCCTTCTTAATTTAATCAATTAAAACACTTATTTAACAAGGACCGTGTACATAAAACCCCCATTAGTTTGAAATATAGCATGTTATATATATATGTGTGTTATTGATCCTTCAATAACAATGTTTATGCTTGGATTCACCTTCAAAGAATCCTAATTTCCCTGGGTGGCGAGACCCGGGATTGGGATTTGATGGCATGTGTTATGAAACCATCACCTTACCCTTGACTCTCTTTTTGATGGCATGTGCTATGAAACCACCACCTTACCCTTGACTCTCTTTACTGCCGAAAGACTAGGAGAGCGAGGAACGAAGTTGCCCCACCCATTACTTGATCTTAGAATAAAAAAGCACCAGATGGATTGTCGATAGCCAGAACGGAAGAGATACGGGGCTGGGTGGCGAGAAATCGTTATGAAATTCAGGTGTTTAAATTTCTAGATAAATTTTTGGGTTATTTTTTAAACTTCTTATAATTAAAGCTTATCAACAAAAACATTACGGAGATGGAATAGTCCATAGGCTTCAGTGTTTGAACCTATGCTTTGATACTATTTGTAACGTACTTCTTGAGCCTAGTACCTACCCTGAGAATTTGCTACTAGGCTCCCTTCCTGGTAAATTTTTCTTTGTTTAGATTTAAGATTTGACCATCATCTCAAGTAATAGTTTTATTCCTTGCATGAACAAGTAATATTTTGTCACTATACTCATTTTCTTAACAGTTAAACAATATCAAGATACGAAACCAATAGTACCGCATACACATTGTATGCTTTACCGGATCCAAGATGGGACCTTTAGGTTCATTATACAACTTACTCATCACATCCATCATTAAGCACAATTTACAAATTGTGAAAAAGAACTAGTCATGGCAGGCAACACATACATTCATTGGTTAATCCCCACCAATGTTAATGGACACATTAACTTAAGTCTATTACAGTGAGCTTTGCCATCCATCACCAGGATCACATTTTATAGACACAGTCAAAAGTGTTACTAATATAACTTTATGCAACATGCAGAATGGTTAAACTAGCCTCATCGAGTAAGCATGCTATAAATAATCCACATGCATCTATGTCATATCCACAAATATTTGCCTTGTTAAACCAAAGACATTATATAACGTTAAATGCATAGCACGTTGCTTCACTAAACATATTGATGATCAAGTTTAGATTCACTGAATTTCTCACCCAACCATACATGTTCATCTCTTAAGCAAAGTTAGTGCATGTAGTTTTACTTATGCATAAGGGTCTTATGTAGATTCTATCACGAGGAAGATAGCTTCCTAGTCGGAGCAATACCAACCACTTACTATGATTCTACCACCAACTCTACTTTTGGAGGCAATAAAAGTAACATGTATAACAATGAAATCATTTACATGAATACAGATAACACCACTGACATATCACTTATGCAATACCAATCAAGAAATAGAATGTCTCAATGGATGCAATTCATCTTATAGTGCATAATGCATAGATTAGATAACCCAAACCATAGGCTCTACAATTTCAGACTTAGAACCAAACTCATTTATCATATATAGTTATCTTCACACCCTTATTCAACCATTCTCCTATACAAAGATCATACATACAACTAAACATATATGTTGAAAGAATTGCAATAGTATACAAGGTAAGGAACAACATAGAGTACATCCCATGCAATGGGATGTGACAAGATCAGAAGAGAGAGAAAACATCACTTGGAGAGTGGAGCACCACCACCCAACCATGAATCACCTCTGATTACCCCCAAGCCAAGGCTCTTTCCATGGATCAATTGCCTCCAATTAATCTATGCAATGGGTATTTAATACCCTCTTTCACGATATAGTTTCTGATATCTTGTTTTTAGGTGGATTTTCATATAATTGCCTAGGCCTTTATCTCCCATGAGGCTTTTCCTCATAAAAGCTTGCCTTTATCTCCTACAAAGATTTTGTGTTTTTCTTAATGGATATTTATCTCCAATCCATCCATCTTATCTAGAATCACATTTAGAAGCTTTATCATGAAAGATTTATCCTATCCCATTCCTCAATGGAATGTGACAAGAATCTGATCTCTTGGTGCCTCACTTTTTCAAGTGATCAATTTATTAATTATTTAATAATATATTTGTTTTTCATATTACACATCATACCTAGCTTTCCTTAGCTTAAGTTTGCAATAATTTAACACACAAAGGATGGGTGTTACATAATCAGCAGACGTTAACCATCATCATCATCATCATCAATTTTATTTATAGTACATATGAAAATGTTGATTTCTCAATTTAATGTTATATATATATATATATATATATATATATATATATATATATATATATATATATATATATTATTTTCTTTTAATAAAATAAAATATATTTTATTTTATTTTATAATTTTTAGTAAAATCATTAATTTACATAGTTAATTTTTATTTTTTATATTTTAATTTATAAATTAATTTAGAATTAAAAAAATAATTATATAAATTTATCATTTTACCAAATTTTTATTAAATTTTAAATTTATTAAAAATCTAAATTTTAAATATCAGAATTTTATTCTATTTAATTTATATTAAAAATGAGATTATGAAATTATCATCAAACCCATAAAAATAAAAATAATAATAATATGTTAAATTTTTTATTAAATTATTTTTTAAAATCTATTTTCAACATATATTCATGAATCTTAAGAACTAATAATATTATTTTAATGATATATGATGAAAAAATAAAACAATTAACTAACTCTTACCATTACCAACATTTTGACAACGATCTCCCAGCAGTGGGCATCTACTAAATAATATTATAATTTATAATAATAATAATTAAGATATAAATAATAATATTAATATTAATTAAGAAATGTGGAAAAACTTAAACATTAATAAGAAACAAACAATCCAAGTCAATCAAATACAAGGAACATAGTAAAAATAAAAATAAAAATAAGAGAGAAGACTTGATTAATGAGTCAAGATCCTATAAAAAAAAACTAAAATTAAAACAGGGCAATCAAAAGGGAGGGTAAAATTATTATTATTTTACTCTATACTCATTAATCAAGTCTTGATTCCTATTTTAGAATTGATCCTGTGATCTCACAACTTTAAAATTGATCCTATGACTTCCAAATCGAAGGTACTTAACAAGGAGACTCAACCAATTGAGCTAACCCTTGGGGTTATTATTATTATTATTGTTATTTGATCTTAATAATCATTATTAAAATATTAATTTTCATAAACTCACTGTTATATGATATTTTGGTTTCTAAATCGCCCTCTATTTAAGCATGTGCCATGATATGCATCTTCATCTCGATCACACAAGTGGCCTCGGAAAAATTTTCTCCTATTTGATTTCTACTGAAAAAACTCTTCTTAATGTAATATGGATCGCAAAATCCCAATTCAGAAATTTTTGAAATTATCAAATATTTAATTTAATTAGGTGCCTTTTTAACTGAATGTTTGCATATTTATTTTTTTAATTTAAGTTTTCATTTATGGTTATAAAATAAAAGATATTGATATATTTTTGGTCTCCTTTTACATAAATAGATGAAATTTTCAGATGTTAACTAACTTGCATCCATAAATCGTTTATTTTTCATATTTAAATAATACAATTGTAAAATTATCATACAAAATGATATCATGTATTTAAATACATGTTTTCCTTTTCAAATTTGCTGAATACAATCATAAAATTATCATCCAAATTATCAAAAAAATCATAAATGGCATTAGCACATTTACCAATAATCAAATAACTGTGAATACATAGTTTTATAAAAGAAATGATTTATAAAACTAGTGTACCGAAGCCATTAGTTTTAAAAGCCATATAGATATATCAACCACATTTTTTTCTACTCGAGAAAACACCAATTTATATTTAAAAAACTAGCTACTTGATCCATGATGTGTATTGGAAACATCTATCTCTGAACATCTGTAAACATCTATCTCTGAACCTATGTAATGGATCATGGCGGCAAACATGGAGAGACCTTTTTTGGAGAGTCTGTTCGCAGTGGAGTTTTGAGCACGACGGATATGTATAAAGATGAGTTTATTGGAAAGTCTTAATAAATTTTTAATGAGTTTTAACCCGTTTAGATTTATTTGAACTTTGGATTTACCAAATCAGAAATTTGATATACAATTTTTTTTTTTAATTAAAAAATTGTGTTTTTTAGGTTTTTGGTTTAATTTTTTTTTCAATAAACTATATTTCAGAAGAATATAATAGGTCAATATCATCAATTCTCAATACCATGAGTTAATATCATAAACTTGTTTTATTTTTATAAAGTTATTTCTATTTTATTATTTTTATTTTTATTTTGACCAAATTAAAATATTTGCATTACATTATATTAATTTGTCTATTTAATTTTAATTTTATTTAATGTAATTTGAGTTAGTCAAAATGTTAAACATTACATTATAACATCTCTCTCATTCTCTTTAATCTTTTTTATTTTATTTTTATTTTTAGTTTTGTTCAAGTTGATTGAGTCAAAATACAATATATTGTATTGATAATTATAATTATAGTTTTTTTATTTTATTTTGTTTGGATGGACTAAATTTTTATGGAAGCTCGCCTATACATATTTGCTTTAGGATTTAATTTAGAAAATAGTTTGATTTTGAATTCAACTATGATTTTGGGTATGTGATATTAGCTCTGGTATTGGCTCATAGTATTTTCAAAAAAACCTATTTACAAGTTAAATTTTTATGTAATAATTAATTAAAACTAAATATAATTAAAAAATCATTTTTTTACACCTAAATCTCCCCAATACCTTTTTACTTTCAAATTTAATTTAAAAAATATTATAAAAATAAATTAAACTACATTATTTCTTACATTACCTCTAATCCTGCCCAAACAAATTGAATTATAAAAAACCTCTCAGCACAACCAAATGGGTGGAAACAGATCCTTTGTGATTAACCCATTCAATAAATACTTGAGAATCCCAAAAACAAACCAAATTTTAAAAAGATAACCAGTGAGCACAATATAGAAGCCACCAAACGGCCATGACCTTGGCTTTGGAATTGGTCCCAAGACCACCATTCCAGCTAAAACAAATAAGATACTCTGGACTCCGTGGCTGTATAGAGCCCTCAACCACATGACATTTTCTGAGCATCGCCATCTAAAGTCATACACGGCCAGCCCATCAAAAAAGATCTCCCAGATATTTTTTCCAGCGGACAACAGGCCGAGAGAGTTTGTCGAGACCAGCGCAAGACTTCTTGAAATATTCCAAGAAGTAAGAGATGATATTAATGCAAAACAGGTGAACTTAGAAAGGGATAAATTGGAAAATAAGTTTTGTTTTTTTTTTTTTTTTTAATTTGTGGGGTTATAATTTTATTAATGTACTAAGCAGCATAGGTTAATTGGTAAAAAATTTAATTGATGGCATATAAATTTAATTGATGGCATATACTGTTACTATCTATTATTAATAGAATTATAGCTTTATAAATATTAGTTTCTATTGTTTATGTTTATAAAATGTTTTAAAACATAAAAATAAATAGTGTTTTATATTTCATAAATTATCAAACTAGTCTATAATACATTTATTTATATTAAAATAAGTTTAAGCAGAAATAATGTTTAAACTCTGCATGGCCTGAATTTAAATGGCTATAGATCCATCTTAAATAAGGATTTAGGATGAGTTGAGAGGGATCCAATTTTTTTACAAGCAAATATTGTTTAAATGTTTTGTATAATTATTTAATTTTTAGATTTAAAAAATAAAATATTTCTCACTGTTACACATTATATTGGGCTATAGAATGAACCTCTCAACTCAACTAATGCATTTTTTAAACCTGATAAAGATAACATATGCATCATCTACCAAGACCATGAAAACTTCATTTGTTAATATAATTGTGCTTATATATATACATTTCAAAACTTTTATAAAATTATGGTAAAAATGTTTTACTTCAACCAACTAATCAAGAGTTAAATTATTAGACAAGAAAGTAATTAGAATATACTCTTTTATAAATAAGTATACTAGTATTGTTTAACTCTAAAAATACAAACAATTATAAAAAAACTAATTATAAATAAGTATACTAGTATTGTTTAACTCTAAAAATACAAACAATTATAAAAAACTAATTAAAAATCAAGTTATTAGACATCAAAATGATTACAATATATTCAATTATAAAATTATAAATATTGTTTAATAATAAAAAAATAAATAATTATTAAAAGAGATTTCTCCCCTTCAAAATATAATCCTGCTAGAAATTTTTTTTGGACATGAAGTTATAAGTTAGTTATTTCACTATATACAAATCACAACTATAAAAATAACATATTCAAAATTTTGAAATTATTTGAATAAACTTTAAAACTGTAATCATACTAAAAGATTTTTTTGATATAAAATCATTAGTTATTTCACTCTATACAAATCACTACTAATAGTGAACACATTCACAATAAAAAAATATTCAAAATTTTGTAATTATTTGAATAAAATTAAACACTGCAAATTAAGGTGCATAATGGAGTCAAATAGTGTTAAAGATAATGCGTACAAGTTATCATGTTCTTAGCATTGGTTATAACCATATTCGAACATTTCAAAAAGAACTACAATATCTTTTTGGTTATGTAACCTAACCCAAAAAGATAGATAAAGATAGAGACCAATGAAAAATGAGGAAATGATTTTTTTTTTCAAATTAGCTAAATACATAATGATAAAGATAAATGGAACATCTTAAAAGTGGAATAAAATAAATAAATAAAAATCCTGGTTTTTTATTTATTTATATTAAAGTGTATTTATATTAACTATAAAATAATTTGAAAATGGAAAAAAAGCTACACCAGCTTAAGTCAACTATTAATATTTAACTTTATTGGAATGCATTAAGTTTAAAAACTTCATAAAACAAATTGATCGGTAATTGGACCACTGTTTTGAGATTAAATTTCTTTGTTTCTCTATTAAAACTGTGTTCAATTAAAATTTTGCATAGCCAACGTTCCATTACAAAGAGTGAATCATGGTTCAATGTAAATATTCAATATAAGAGTGAATTATTGTTCAATGTAAATATTCAATATATATTACAATTTTATAAAATAATATTTTATAAATTCCTTAATAATTTTCAAGTTAAATTGAGTTTGAATATCATATAAATTTTGTCTATCAAAGTTAATTACAGTATATTTTACATTTTTATAATGAAAAGTGATTAAAAATCAGTAAAACAAAGAATTTATTAATAATAAAGGAAGACAGATTTGTCTTTTCATTCTATTTTTCATATTAAGATGGTTAAAAATAGAGGACTAATCTTTTCATTCTATATTTTATATTTATTTTAGTTTGTTTTTTTTTTCATTTTTATTCTATATTTTATATTTATTTTAGTTTGTTTTCTTTCATTTTCATTTCTTTGAGTATCTTTGGATTATGGACTATCTAATTTAATTGATTAATTTCAAAATTAATTTATCAATGAAATTTTCTATGGCATGAACTCAATAAAGGAAAAATCATATTTCTTCAATATTTTTTTATTTTTATAATTTTATTTAACTATTTATTTATTAATACGACAAGAAAAAAATGTCTCATACAACTTAAACAAAAGAAAACAAACTAATACAAAAAGGACATATCTATTTAGATGATGAACATAAAATTTACTTTAAAAAACTTAACTTCTACTTTATTTAAAAAAAATTAGAGTGACATGTTTAATCAATTTTTTCCTTTGAAATCTTTTCTTCCAGATAAATGGATGGAACCTGACTATTTTCCACTAATCTTGAAACCTCAACTCCAATACCAAATCTGAAACAACAAAAAAAACTACAAATTAAAAACCCTTTATTAACTCTCATACATAATAATATTCCCAAATATATATATATATATATTCCAACAAAAATGATAAAAATATTTATATAAATTTATAACTCACACTGACTATTAACATTGAAAAGAATAACAAATTGACACATTTAATTTTACTACAATCTTTAATTAACAATTTTTTTATAATTAATTATATCATTAACGACTACTACAATAATTTTACACTTAGTTAACTTGGTTATCGTTATCAAAATTATACTTAGTTAACTGGGTTATAGTTATCAAAATGATTGCATTGCGTCTCCTTACACTTAGTTAACTTAGTTATAGTTATCAAAATGGTTGCATTGCCTCTCCTTACGCTTAGTTAACTTAGTTACAGTTATCAAAATCATAGCCTCTCCAAAACTGTGGTTAGAACTTGAAATTAACAAAGGCACTGAAACATTTTCATAGTGAAAATATGAAGCAGGTAGGCAGCCACGCGTAAAAACTTGAAAGTATTGAGTCACCTAAACACAACACATCAAGAAGTTGTGTCAGTGTAACACGAACATTTTTCCATTAATTCTATAATACCCTTTCCTTAACCAATTTATTACCACTAATTGACAGGTGCTAAAATACTGTAACACAAACATTTTTCCCATTAATTCTATAATAACCTTCTAACCAGTTTATTACAATTAATTATTACAATTTTTTCACCTTCTAACCAGTTTATTACAATTTTTTCGGTGGGGGAGTGAATCCCTGTTGAACAATCACAATACATCATATATCACGGAAGCGGATTTCATCATATAATATCGCGGAAGCGAGCAGAATACGTCAGCATGGGAACACATCAATTAATTATTACAATTTTTTCAGTGGGGGAGCGAATCCCGCTGAACAATCCCAATACATCATATATCGCCGAAGCGAGCAGATTTCATCATACAATATCGCCGAAGCGAGCAGATTTCATCATACAATATCGCCGAAGCGAGCAGATTTCATCATACAATATCGCCGAAGCGAGCAGAATACCGAGCAGATTTCATCATCGCCGAAGCGAGCAGATTTCATCATACAATATCGCCGAAGCGAGCAGAATACGTGCAGAATACGTCAGCATCAGAGCACATCAGGACACATACGTCATCATTGAAAGAAATGCTGCAGCGGAATCATACAATATCACCGAAGCGAGCAGATTTCATCATACAATATCGCCGAAGCGAGCATACCGAGCAGATTTCATCATGCAATATCGCCGAAGCGAACAGATTTCATCATACATTTCATCATGCAATATTGCCGAAGCGAACAGATTTCATCATACAATATCGCTGAAGCGAACAGAATACGGAGCAGATTTCATCATGCAATATCGTCGAAGCGAACAGATTTCATCATACAATATCGCCAAAGCAAGCAAAATACTTGCAGAATAAGTCAACATCAGAACACATTAAGACACATACATCATCATTGAAAGAAATACTGCAGCAGCAGCGCACAGCATCTGCAGGAATCGATCCTGGCTGGGGGTGCGAAAGGCTACCGCCCCCACCAGCGCATAATGCACTCACCTGCACAATTAATTATTACAATAACAACTGCTAAAATACATTCACCCTCAGCTTCTTCCAATATGATTTAATAGGTTGACAATGACTCCTGTTTGAAGTGCTAACATACTGTAACACGAACATTTTTTCCAATAACTCTTTAATAACATTTCCTTAACCAATTTATTACGAATAATTGTTACAATGACAGCTGCTCAAATACTTTTACACTCAGATATTAGAGGGATTACATTGCCTATCCAAAACGGTGGTTACTACTTCTAAATCCACGAACACTATGCACCATTTAGGTGTAAATATGAAGCATGTAAGACAAGCACGCATAAAAAATGTGGAGCAGCTGAAACCAGCACTATTCAAGTTGGGTCAATGATTATAAGAGATTTGAGTAAAAAGAAACATTCTTCCAATATGATTAATAGGTTGATAATGACTCCCGTTTGAAGTGTTAATTGTATAAAGACATCATAAAAGCTTCAACTCTTTTCCTTGGCATTCTGAAAGAAATATGATAAAACTTCAACAACGAGAACAATTGGCAAAACTACATCTCATAATAGCCATGAAATTATAGAACCAGAGTCTAGATACAACGATTATGCAAAAGCTTACAAATTTATCCAGAAAAGCAATTCAATCCTCGAACATTTTTGGCGAATGCGATTTTTTCTATCAAGCTTGTCCAGAATAAAGCGTCATTGATCATTGGAATACATCTTCACCATCTAATGAAGGCTGGGTTGGCATTCCTGGCAATGCCCACCATGCTTTTCTGTTATAAGTACTGAAGCTTTTCCAGAAGATCTTTCCAAGCTCAAAAGTCGCTTAAAGAAACTCTCCTTGTGGATATATTGAGGGCATATGGGTAGAGTAAGTGTCATTGTTCGCAGAGAGGGAGTACTTCTGAGAAGGCAAGCGATCAGAGCAATCTCGTCCTCGTTGAATCTTGAAACCTTTACATACACCACCTTTAGGTTCTCTAGGGGAAGGATCAAGTTTGCAACATCCAAGTCTGCAACCTGTTATGCCAAGAGAAAATTATACCCTAGTCAATCCCTCCCCAGATAAAGTTAAGATGTCAGATGTGCAGCAAGTATGTACCTTATGATATAAAAGCCAGGCAAGTATTTACCTTATTATTACTTTCTATGGAGAGTTCTTCCAGGTGTTGAAAACATCTAAGAACTGTGAGAGAAGTGACATGCGTAGTGAACTCCTGAAGCGTGAGTTTCTTCAACGAGCCGGTGGTCGAAAGCCATTTTAGTACCTTGATTTCGTCTGTGTAGAAATGTAGTTCCCCACATGAGATAAGCGTCATACTCAAAGGAACAATAAGATGATGTACCATAAAGTTGACCAGCCGCGGGCAGGTCACTGTCAATGATGTTGGACAGAAATTTCCTGTTAAATTTAAATACTTGAGATTAGCAGCACAGATTTTCAAATTGTCCATCCCATAACAATCTTCCACTGTCAAATTTTCAAGAAGAGGGCATTTCGCTAGAAGCTGTTCAACCATGACATCAGGAATAGTGACAAATGATAGAAAGCAGGTTGTAAGGTATCTGTAACAGCTAAAAAAGGGAGGTAGTTGTATCAAATCAAATCGCTTAAGCTTCAAAGACTTGAGGCAGTCGCAGGAAAATACAGAAGTTGGAACATTGACGGAGGAGTATTTCATATCCATTTCAAGAGTGATTTGTTTCACTCTTTTCAAAGAGGCGCAATTGACCCACTTCCACAACATTGTGGCATCGTTCATTTCATTCAGAAATGACACTGAAATCTCCAAACTTTCCAGCTGAGCAGAGTGATAGAACAGAATATTATCAATTGTTTCTGTTGTAAATTTAGTGCTGGAAAAATTCAAATGGGGTAATAAAGTCCAAAGACATCGCCATCTACGTGAGAGCACGGAACATCGAATTGCATCTTTTAAAGAAACCTTGGAGAAAATATGAGCACACAGTAAGCTATCGTCCAGTGCACTTAGTCTGTCTCTTGCCATTGCTATGGATACAATTCTACCACATTGACATGTGAGATTGCAACAGCTGATATTGCAGTTCCGACTCCTAAGAGAAAAGAGGTGGAAATATGGGACTCTAAACTCAAATATCAAGGAAGCCCTGCTAGGCATACTGAAAATGGTTTACCGTTCAACCCAAGGCATAGGCAATGTCAGATATGTCGATTCAACCAATCAATGCCTGCGTGTGAATCAACGATCCTCATAAATGAAAAGCATAAAACATAAACGTATAGATGTTGATTGTTTACTGGTCTTGTACATATAAATTAAATGACTAATAAATTTTGATAAGCATCAATTTAGAGTAACATGAATATGTTTCATGATACAATTCACATTACCAAAACTTAAAAAAAATATTATTGTTATTTTTTCCAAAAAAAAATAGTAATTTTATATTAAAATAAAAATAAAAAACTACATCAATAAATATGTTGTACATATTGTCTCACCTACCCTCCAAAAAAGCCAAAGAAATGTCCAAAACTTCATAGTTTTCAAAAAAAAACCAAAATACCAAACATATTAAAAAAATATTATTATTATTATTTCCCAATTTTATTATCATAATTATTATTATTTTAAATATTATTAAAATAATTAAAAAATATTTTTATTAATTAAAAAAATTAACATAGAAAAAAACATAAAAATATGAAATATAACACCATAAATATAATAAAACAACCCTAAATAATAAGTTATTATTAAAAAAAAATCATTATTTTTGAAATTAATCACAACAACCTATTTCGATCACTATTAACCCTAACTTTATCAATACAATATTTAAATAATATCTACTGATTATCTATCACACTTAATGAAGATACTTACTTTTATGACTCCGATTAATATTGCATTTATATTTAGAATATTGTTATTTTATTTTTAGAGCAAAAAGGCCAAGCCTATTTTGTAGATCATAGTAATATTAATGCGGTTTAATATGGGACCGATATAACATATTACTAATTTTTTTTCTCTCTCATCACAGCGGAGTGTGTTGTATCATGTTATAAAGGCCCTGACAGACCTCATTAATATTGCTGTAGTCTACGAAATAGGAGTCACCGAGCAAAAATGGCATAGCGATTGAATGCACATTTACGAAGGTTAAGGAATACAAATACAAAGTCCCTGTCAGCTTTCACTTCACTTCCTTTTTGTGATATCTCAAAGCTCGCGAGTCGCATGCATTTATGAAGCTTAAGGAATACGAATGAAACGTCTCATTCTAAGAAGCTTGTGCACCTGATATACCTGCTGGCCTAGGGTTTAACATTTATGAAGATTGTTGATTCACACGTAGAAGACCAGTAAACATTCTTTGTAACAGTAAACAATCAACATCTATACGTTTATGGTTTATGCTTTTCTTTTATGAGGATCGTTGATTCACACGCAGGCATTGATTGGTTGAATCGACATATCTGACATTGCCTATGGGTTGAACGATAAACCATTTTCAGTATGCCTAGCAGGGCTTCCTTGATCTTTGAGTTTAGAGTCCCATATTTCCTCCTCTTTTCTCTTAGGAGTCGGCACTGCAATGTCAGCTGTTGCAATCTCATGTCAATGTGGTAGAAGTGTATCCATAACAATGGCAAGAGACAGATTAAGTGCACTGGACGATAGCTTACTGTGTGCTCATATTTTCTCCAAGGTTTCTTTAAAAGATGCAATTCGATGTTCCGTGCTCTCACGTAGATGGCGATGTCTTTGGACTTTATTACCCCATTTGAATTTTTCCAGCACTAAATTTACAACAGAAGCAATTGATAATATTCTGTTCTATCACTCTGCTCAGCTGGAAAGTTTGGAGATTTCAGTGTCATTTCTGAATGAAATGAACGATGCCACAATGTTGTGGAAGTGGGTCAATTGCGCTTCTTTGAAAAGAGTGAAACGAATCACTCTTGAAATGGATATGAAAAACTCCTCCGCGGCGTCAATGTTCCAACTTCTGTATTTTCCTGCGATTGCCTCGAGTCTTTGAAGCTTAAGCGATTTGATTTGATACAACTACCTCCCTTTTTTAGCTGTTACAGATACCTTATAACCTGCTTTCTATCATTTGTCACTATTCCTGATGTCATGGTTGAACAGCTTATAGAGAAATGTCCTCTTCTTGAAAATTTGACAGTGGAAGATTGTTATGAGATGGACAATTTGAAAATCTGTGCTGCTAATCTCAAGTATTTAAATTTAACAGGAAATTTCTGTCCAACTTCATTGACAGTGACCTGCCCGCAGCTGGTCAATTTTATGGTACATCATCTTATTTTTCCTTTGAGTATGAAGTTTATCTCATGTGTGGACCTACATTTCTACACAGACGAAATCAAGGTACTAAAATGGCTTTTGACCACGGGCTCGTTAAAGAAACTCACGCTTCAGGAGTTCACTACGCATGTCACTTCTCTCACAGTTCTTAGATGTTTTCAACACCTGGAAGAACTCTCCATAGAAAGTAATAATAAGGTAAATACTTGCCTGGCTTTTATATCATAAGGTAAATACTTGCTGCACATCTGACATCTTAACTTTATTTGGGAGGGATTGACTAGGGTATAATTTTCTCTTGGCATAACAGGTTGCAGACTTGGATGTTGCAAGCTTGATCCTTCCCCTAGACAACCTAAAGATGGTGTATGTAAAGGTTTCAAGATTCAAGGAGGACGAGATTGCTCTGATCGCTTGCCTTCTCAGAAGTACTCCCTCTCTGCGAACAATGACACTTACTCTACCCAGATGCCCTCAATATATCCACAAGGAGAGTTTCTTTAAGCGACTTTTGAGCTTGGAAAGATCTTCTGGAAAAGCTTCAGTACTTATAACAGAAAAGCATGGTGGGCATTGCCAGGAATGCCAACCCAGCCTTTGATAGAAAAATTCGCATTCGCCAAAAATGTTCGAGGATTGAATTGTTTTTCTGGATAAATTTGTAAGTTTTTGCATAATCGTTCAATCTAGACTCCGGTTCTATAATTTAATGGCTATTATCAGATGTAGTTTTGCCAATTGTTCTCGTTGTTGAAGTTCTATTATATTTCTCATTCAGAATGCCAAGGAAAAGAGTTGAAGCTTTTATGATGTCTTTATACAATTAACACTTCAAACGGGAGTCATTATCAACCTATTAATCATACTGGAAGAATGTTTCTTGTTACTCAAATCTCTTATAATCATTGACCCAATTTGAATTGTGCTGTTTTCAGATGCTCCACATTTTTTATGCGTGCTTGTCTTTCCTGCTTCATATTTACACCTAAATGGTGCATAGTGTTCGTTGATTTAGAAGTAGTAACCACTCTTTTGGATAGGTAATGTAATCCCTCTAATAGCTGATTGTAAAAGTATTTGAGCAGCTGTCATTGTAACAATTATTGGTAATAAATTGGTTAAGGAAATGTTATTAAAGAGTTAATGGAAAAAATGTTCGTGTTACAGTATGTTAGCACTTCAAACAGGAGTCATTGTCAACCTATTAAATCATATTGGAAGAAGCTGAGGGTAAATGTATTTTAGCAGTTGTTAGTGTAACAATTAATTGTAATAAACTGGTTAGGGAAAGGTTATTATAAAATTAATGGGAAAAATGTTTGTGTTACAGTATTTTAGCACCTGTCAATTAGTGGTAATAAATTGGTTAAGGAAAGGTTATTATAGAATTAATGGAAAAATGTTCGTGTTACACTGACACAACTTCTTGATGTGTTGTGTTTAGGTGACTCAATACTTTTAAGTTTTTACGTATCCCTGCCTAACTGCTTCATATTTTCACTATCGAAAATGGTTCAGTGCCTTTGTTAATTTCAAGTTCTAACCACAGTTTTGGAGACGCTATGATTTTGATAACTGTAACTAAGTTAGCTAAGCGTAAGGAGAGGCAATGCAACCATTTTGATAACTATAACTAAGTGTAAGGAGACGCAATGCAATCATTTTGATAACTATAACCCAGTTAACTAAAGTATAATTATAATAACGATAACCAAGTTAACTAAGTGCAAAATTATTGTAGTAGTCGTTAATAATATAATTAATTATAAAAAATTGTTAATTAAAGATTGTAGTAAAATTAAATGTGTCAATCTATTATTCTTTTCAATGTAAATAGTTAGTGTGAGTTGTAAATTTATATAAATATTTTTATCATTTTTGTTGGAATGAATATATATATATATATATATGTATGGGAATATTATTATGTATGAGAGTTAATAAAGGGTTTTTAATCTATAGTTTTTTTTGTTTTTTCAGATTTGGTATTGGAGTTGAGGTTTCAAAATTAATGGAAACTAGTCAGCTTTTATCCATTTATTTAGAGGAAAAGATTTCAAAGGGAAAAAATTGATTGAACATGTCATTCTAATTTTATTTTTTTATTTTTTTTTAAATAAAGGATAAGTCAAGTTTTTAAAGGTAAATTTTATGTTCATCATCTAAATAGATATGCCCTTTTTGTATTAGTTTGTTTAAGTTGTATGAGACATTTTTGTCTTGTAGTATTAATAAATAATTAGTTTATATATATATATATATATATATATTTTGGAGAAATATGATTTTTCCTTTATTGTGTTTATACTATAGAAAATTTCATTGATAAATTAATTTTGAAATTAATCAATTAAATTAGATAGTCCATAAACCAAAAATACTCAAAAAAAAATGAAAAAGAAAGAAAACTAACTAAAATAAATATAAAATATAAAATAAAAATGAAAAAAAAACAAACTAAAACAAATATAAAATATAGAATGAAAAGATTAGTCCTCTATTTTTAACCATATTAATATGAAAAATAGAATAAAAAGACAAATTTGTATCTCTTTATTATTAACAAATTCTCTTTTTTTATTATTATTGTTTTACTGATTTTTAATCACTTTTCATTATAAAAATGTAAAATATATTGTAATTAATTTTGATATGCAAAATTTGAATGATAATTAATACATAAAATTTGTATGACATTCAAATTCAATTTAAATTGAAAATTATTAAGCAAATTATAAAATATTATTTTACAAAATTGTAATATATATTGAATATTTATATTCAACAATAATTCACTCTTATATTGAATATTTACATTGAACCATGATTTACTCTTTGTAATGGAACGTTTGGCTATTCAAAATTTTAATTGAACACAATTTTAATAGAGAAACAACCAAATTTAATCTCAAAACAGTGGTCCAATTATCAATCAATTTGTTTTATGAAGTTTTTAAACTTAATGCATTCCAATAAAGTTAAATATTAATAGTTGACTTAAGTTGGTGTAGCTTTTTTCCATTTTCAAATTCTTTTATAGTTAATATAAATACACTTTAATAAAAATAATTAAAAAAGCAGGATTTCAATTTATTTATTTTATTCTACTTTTAAGATGTTCCATTTATCTCTATCATTATGTATTTTGCTAGTTTGAAAAAAATTTCATCTCCTCATTCTTTATTGGTCTCTATCTTTATCTATCTTATTGTAGTTCTTTTGGAAATGTTAGAATATGGTTATAACCAATGTTAAGAACATGATAACTTGTACGCATTATCTTTAACACTATTTGACTCCAGTATGCACCGTAATTTTGCAGTTTTTAATCTTATTCAAATAATTACACAATTTTGAATAATTTTTTTTATTGTGAATGTGTTCACTATAGTAGTGATTTGTATAGAGTGAAATAACTAATGATTTTATATCAAAAAAATCTTTTAGCATGATTATAGTTTTTAATTTTATTCAAATAATTTCAAAATTTTGAATATGTTTTTTTAGTTGTGATTTGTATATAGTGAAATAACTAACTTATAACTTCATGTCCAAAAAATTTCTAGCATGATTATATTTTGAATGGGAGAAATCCCTTTTAAATATATATATATATATATATATATATATTTTTATTTTTTTTTAATTTTATTATTAAACAATATTTATAATTGAATATATTGTAATCATTTTGATGTCTAATTACTTAATTTTTTTTTATAATTGTCTGTATTTTTATAATTAAACAATACTATTATACTTATTTATAATAGAGAATATTCTAATTACTTTCATGTCTAACAATTTAACTTTTGATTAGTTGGTTGAAGTAAAACATTTTTATCATAATTGTATAAAAGTTATGAAATAAATAAATAAATAAATAAATATATATATATATATATATATATATATATATATTAACAAATGAAGTTTTCATGGTCTTGGTAGATGCTGCATATGTTATCTTTATCAGGTTTAAAAAAGATTACACTTATTTAATTTTAAATTGCATTAGTTGAGTTGAGAGGTTCATTCTATAGCCCAATATAATGTGTAATATTGAGAAATATTTTTTTTTTAAAATCTAAAAATTAAAAATTAAATAATTATACAGAACATTTAAACAATGTTTGCTCATAAAAAAAATTGGACCCCTCTCAACTCATACTAAATCCTTATTTAAGATGGATCTATAGCCATTTAGATTCGGGCCATGCAAAATTTAAACATTGTTTCTGCTTAAACTTATTTTAATATAAATGAATGTATTATAAACATTGTTTCTACTTAAACTTATTTTAATATAAATGAATGTATTATAGACTAATTTGATAATTTATGGAATATAAAACACTATATATTTTTATATTTTAAAACATCTTTATAAACATAAACGAGAGAAACTAATATTTGTAAAGCTATAATTCCATTAATAATACATAGTGACCCTATATGCCATCATCTAAATTTTTTACCAATTAACATATGCTACTTCACACATTAATAAAATTATAACTCCACCAAAAAAAACTTATTTTCCAAGTTATCCCTTTCTAAGTTCACCGGTTTTGCATTAATATCATCTCTTACTTCTTGGAATATTTCAAGAAGTCTTGCGCTGGTCTCGACAAACTCTCTCGGCCTGTTGTCCGCTGGGAAAAATATCTGGGAGATCTTTTTTTATGGGCTGACCCGTGTATGACTTTAGATGGCGATGCTCAGAAAATGTCATGTGGTTGAGGGCTCTATACAGCCACGGAGCCCAGAGTATCTTATTTGTTTTAACTGGAATGGTGGTCTTGGGACCAATTCCAAAGCCAAGGTCATGGCCGTTTGGTGGCTTCTATATTGTGCTCACTGGTTATTTTTTTTAAAACTTTATTTGTTTTTGGGATTCTCAAGTATTTATTGAATGGGCTAATCACAGATCTGTTTTCCACCCATTTGGTTGTGCTGAGAGGTTTTTTATAATTCAATGTGTTTGGGATGGCTCGGAGGTAATGTAAGAAATAATGTAGTTTGATATATTTATTTTAGTTTAATTTATTTTTATAATATTTTTTAAATTAAATTTGAAAGCAAAAAGGTACTGGGGAGATTTAGGTGTAAAAAAATGATTTTCTAATCATATTTAGTTTTATAATCATCACATAAAAATTTAACTTGCAAATAGGTTTTTTTGACAATACTATGGGCCATAACACTACATACCCAAAAACCATAGCTCAATTCCGAATCAAACTATTTTCTAAATTAAATCTTAAAGCAAATATGTATAGGGGAGCTTCCAGAGAAATTTTGTCCATCCAAACAAAATAAAATAAAAAATAAATAAATAAAAAATTATAATTATAATGATCAATACAATATATTGTATTTTGACTCAATCAACTTGAACAGAACTAAAAATAAAAATAAAATAAAAAAGATTAAAGAGGATAAGAGAGATGTTATAATGTACTGTTTAATATTTTGACTACCTCAAATTACATTAAATAAAATTAAACTAAATAAACAAATTAATATAATGTAATGCAAATATTTTAATTTGGTCAAAATAAAAATAAAAATAACTTTATAAAAATAAAATAAATCTTTGATATTAACTGATGGTGTTGAGAATTCATGGTATTGACCTATTGTATTCCTCTGAAATATGGTCTATTTGAAAGAAAGATTAAACCAAAAACCTAAAAAACTCAATTTTTTTTTAATTAAAAAAAAGAAATTGTATATCGGATTTGCTAAATCCAGACTTCAAATAAATCTAAACCGGTTAAAACTCATTAAAACTTTATTAAGACTTTCCAATAAACTCATCTTTATACTATCCGTCGTGCTCAAAACTCCACTGCGAACATACTCTCCAAAAAAGGTCTCTCCATGTTGGCCGCCATGATCCATTACATATGTTCAGAGATAGATGTTTACAGATGTTCAGAGATAGCTGTTTCCAATACACATCATGGATCATGTAGCTAGGTTTTTTAATATAAATTGGTGTTTTTTCTCGAGTAGAAAAGAATGTGGTTGATATATCTATATGGCTTTTAAAACTAATGGCTTCGGTACACTAGTTTTATAAATCATTTCTTTTATAAAACTATGTATTCACAGTTATTTGATTATTGGTAAATGTGCTAATGCCATTTATGATTTTTTGATAATTTGGATGATAATTTTATGATTGTATTCAGCAAATTTGAAAAGGAAAACATGTATTTAATTACATGATATCATTTTGTAGGATAATTTCACAATTATATTATTTAAATATGAAAAATTAAACAATTTATAGATGCAAGTTAGTTAATATCTGAAAATTTCATCTATTTATATAAAAGGGAGACCAAAAATATATCAATATCTTTTATTTATAACCATAAATGAAAACTTAAATTAAAAAAAATAAATATGCAAACATTGAGTTAAAAAGACACCTAATTAAATTAAATATTTGATAATTTCAAAAATTTCTGAATCAGGATTTTGTGATCCATATTAATTATTACATTAAGAAGAGTCTTTTCAGTAGAAATCACATAGGAGAAAATTTTGCCGAGGCCTTCCGAACCAGCTGGTGTGGTCTAGATGAAGATGCATATCATGGCACAGGCTTAAATAGAGGGCGATTTAGAAACCAAAATATCATATAATGGTCAGTTTATGAAAATTAATATTTTAATAATGATTATTAAGATCAAATAATAATAATAATAAGAATAACCCAAGTGTTAGCTCAATTGGTCGAGCCCTTGTTGTTAAGTACCTTCGATCTGGAAGTCATAGGATCAATTTTAAAGTTGTGAGATCACAGGATCAATTCTAAAATAGGAATCAAGACTTGATTAATGAGTACAGAGTAAAATAATAATAATTTTACCCTCCCTTTTGATTGTTTTGTTTTAATTTTAGTCTTTTTGTTATAGGATCTTGACTCATTAATCAAGTCTTCTCTCTTATTTTTATTTTTATTTTTACTATGTTCCCTGTATTTGATTGACTTGGATTGTTTGTTAATATTAATATTGTTATTTATATCTTAATTATTATTATTATAAATTATAATATTATTATGTAACACCCATCCTTTGTGTGTTAAATTATTGCAAACCTAAGGTAAGGAAAGCTAGGTACAATGTGTAATATGAAAAACAAATATATTATTAAATAATTAATAAATTGATCACTTGAAAAAGTGAGGCACCAAGAGATCAGATTCTTGCCACATTCCATAGAGGAATGGGATAGGCTAAATCTTTCATGATAAAGCTTCTAAATGTGATTCTAGATAAGATGGATGGATTGAAAATAAATATCCATTAAGAAAAACATAAAATCTTTGCAGGAGATAAAGGCAAGCTTTTATGAGGAAAAGCCTCATGAGAGATAAGGGTGAGCTTTTCTGAAAAAGGCCTAGGCAATTATATGAAAAATCCACCTAAAAACGAGACATCGGAAACTATATTGTGAAAGAGGGTATTAAATACCCATTGCATAGATTAATTGGAGGCAATTGATCCATGGAAAGAGCCTCGGCTCGGGGGTAATCAGAGGTGATTCATGGTTGGGTGGTGGTGCTCCGCTCTCCAAGTGATGTTTTCTCTCTCTTCTGATCTTGTCGGATCCCATTGCATGGGATGTACTCTATGTTGTTCCTTACCTTGTATACTATTGCAATTCTTTCAACATATATGTTTAGTTGTATTTATGATCTTTGTATAGGAGAATGGTTGAATAAGGGTGTGAAGATAACTATATATGATAAATGAGTTTGGTTCTAAGTCTGAAATTGTAGAGCCTATGGTTTGGGTTATCTAATCTATGCATTATGCACTATAAGATGAATTGCATCCATTGAGACATTCTATTTCTTGATTTGTATTGCATAAGTGATATGTCAATGGTGTTATCTGTATTCATGTAAATGATTTCATTCTTATACATGATACTTTTATTGCCTCCAAAAGTAGAGTTGGTGGTAGAATCATAGTAAGTGGTTGGTATTGCTCCGGCTAGGGAGCTATCTTCCTCATGATAGAATCTGCATGAGACCCTTATGCATAAGTAGAACTACATGTACTAACTTTGCTTAAGAGATGAACGTGTATGGTTGCGTGAGAAATCCTGTGAATCTAAACTTGATCATCAATATGTTTAGTGAAGGAACGTGCTATGCATTTAACGTTATATAATTTCTTTGGTTTAACATGGCAGATATTTGTGCATATGACATAGATGCATGAGGATTATTTATAGCATGCTTACTCGATGAGGCTAGTTTAACCATTCTGCATGTTGCATAAAGTTATATTAGTAACACTTTTGACTGTGTCTATAAAATGTGATCCTGATGGATGGCAAAGCTCACTGTAATAGACTTAAGTTAATGTGTCCATTAACATCGGTGAGGATTAACCAATGAATGTATGGGTTGCCTGCCATGACTAGTTCTTTTCCACAATTTGTAAATTGTGCTTAATGATGGATCTGATGAGTAAGTTGTATAATGAACCTAAAGGTCCCATCTTGGATTCAGTAAAGCATACAAGGTGTATGCGGTACTATTGGTTTCGTATCTTGATATTGTTTAACTGTTAAAAAAATGAGTATAGTGACAAAATATTACTTGTTCATGCAAGGAATAAAAATATTACTTGAGATGATGGTCAAATCTTAAATCTAAACAAAGAAAAATTTACCAGGAAGGGAGCCTAGTAGCCAATTTTCAGGGTAGGTACTAGGCTCAAGAGGTACGTTACAAATGGTATCAAAGCATAGGTTCAAACACTGAGGCCTATGGATTATTCCATCTCTGTAGCATTTTTGTTGATAAACTTTAATTATAAGAGGTTTACAAAAATAACCCAAAAATTTATCTAGAATTTTAAACCCCTGAATTTCATAATGATTTCTCGCCACCCGGGAAATTAGGATTCTTAGAAGGTGAATCCAAGCATAAACATTGTTATTGAAGGATCAATAACATATATATATATATAACATGCTATATTTCAAACTAATGGGGGTTTTTATGTACACGGTCCTTGTTAATTAAGCGTTTTAATTGATTAAATTAAGAATTGAAGAAGCTCACCCATTTGGACCAAACCTTCATTCTAAGTTACACAATGCCACGAGTCAAGTCGTAAGTGCATATTCATATGGGCTACTTGTAATACATGTTCTCATGATGATACAAAAATAATGTGAAAAACTGCTTCAATTTTTTCCATGCGAAATTGTAATTGATAATGGGTTATATAAGAAATATCAGAGAAGGTACGCATTTATTAAAAATAAAACCACACATCAAAGTCGGGTCTATATAGTAAAAATGGAAAATACATAAACGGACATTGACTTCTTGTTGAACTTGTCATAGTCAATCTAATATTATACACTCACATGAATCCGACTATGAGATTATCCACTCTGTGTGCAATAACTGCCAATGGTTAGTGGGTAGCTTTCCCCTCAAGCATCGTATATCCTTAAGAAATATAAACAAATGTCTCTGCCCAACGAGATTGATACCAATATGGTTGCATTCAGACGATCGGGAAATCGTTCATGTTGTTCGACTCTCAGAACGGGAGGTGCAAATGTTATTCATTTGTATTTATGTTCGACATACAAAATCAATTCTGTATGCAGCGTTGGACGCTCCACAAGGAAGATGGTGCATCAAGTGGGTTGAGAAGCAACTCGATGGAAGAAGAAAGGAAGGTATGCATAGGAAAAGTGGGGAAATAAAGATGGGAACGAGGCTTCTGCTAGACAATGGCTTGTATTTTGTTCTGGAGAAAATAATTTGGTTAATTAAATTGCAGGAAGAATGGTCACCCCTCCCATGTGACTTGGCGCTTGATGCGATGGTCGTCATCTTTAGGTGATATATTTGTTTCCCATGTGCTATTGAAAAAGTAGCGATAGGATTGGATGAACACTGGGTTGGTAGGTTGTAACCCATGTTTTATGGGTAGTGCTTAGCAACAACACGTTCAAAAGCACAAAAAAATTACGAAATTCATCAGCCTCTTTGATAGTCCGTTGAACTGAAGGCGGAAGAGGATAGAGTTACCTACAAAAACGCTCAGAGGATATTGAGTGACAGGTGGGTAAAAGAAACAATGCATGTCGTTCGTGTTGCGATGCTTTTTTCAATGGAATGATCAGAGAAAAGGGCCGCAACACTATAGTTTCCCTTTTCGTGTCTGCCTTACCACAAATTTGGAGGTATGCACAAAGCCAATGTTACTATTGCCATGGAGGGACTGAATAAAAGCCAAAGCTTGGCTTGTTTCCTTTTATCAACGGTGAGTACCTATCTGCTGAGTTGAATGTTGGGAATTTTTCTTTTTTTTTTGTAAAAATCCCAAAAACACAATATAAAATGCACACAGAGACAAAGCTTTGTTTTTCTTTTCTCCAAGATCTTAGCACAGGGAAGTTTTTTAACAAATTACTGAGAACAGAGTATTGAACACACATATAAAGGATTTGTATTTAAAAATAAACTGATACAAAATTCATCTTCTTCCACTCAGAGGGATTCACCAAGACACTGTTTCAGATGCAGTTCCAAAAGCCAAACATTCAAACTGTTACAGAACAACTAGAAAACATATTCTGCACTGCTGTGCATTCCTATTACATACTACGCTGCTGCGTATTGCTCACATACATTCACTTGCGCTGTTGCGCTTCTACACTGTCACACTCTTTCTCTACAGACTACTACACACACCAAAAGAAAACTGATTACATACAAAATTTGAATAAGCTAATGAACGAGGATGGAGACCCATGCTGTGAACTGCTCGAGGTTGTCCTTCTTGTCTTCGACTGAGTTGCATATTTACTGCGGTGGCTGAGAAATTCAATGTGATAGAGTTGGATTGCAACCTGTTTCCTTCTTCGGCCATGCTAAGAATTGAATGTAGTCACCTACTGCTGTATTGCTCCATGTCCTTTGTTTTACCAACTCCGCGCCGATTCTCTGTTTCTTCTTATATTTGAAAATATATGAAAAGCACTGCAAAACACATAAAGTTTCCTTTTTTTTTTTATGGACTTCAAATGTTAAACCATTATGCTTCGGGAACCCATCGGGTCCGGGCTTCATCGCATATATAAAAAAAATGTGTATCCATGGTTTCCCCGATTGCGATATGCCGATCGCACTATAGGCCGATACCTCCGATCATATATATATAGATTATAACATATGCGTGAAATACATTAAAACATGAAAAGAGAAGGCCACTGGCGGAACTGAAATAATCATCAAACAAAATCTTGAATACCCGTCGGGTCCGGGTTATCGAGTCGCAACATAACCCATGGTAAAGCCCGCCTGTTTTTTTTAACCAATAGCGATACGTCGATAGCGATATCGGCGATCACTCATCGCAACATATAAATGCCTCTTTGTAAGTCCTCCACTGCCACTTCGCCGATGCGATATCGGCGATTGCTTGTTGGCGAAGTTTTCATGCTATTGCACGGCTCAACTGTTGCGCAGTTGAAATTACATTTTCAACACTCCCCTTTAATTTCAACTGTTGGGCATTCAATCATACCCAAACACTTCCTCAAAAATTCAAAGCTTTTTTGATCCAATGGCTTTGTCAAAATGTCTGCAACCTGTTCCTGAGTCCTGTAATGTTGTAAACTGATTTCTCCATTGCTTACCAATTCTCTGATATAGTGAAACCTTGTGTCAATGTGTTTCGTTCTCTTATGAAACACTGAATTCTTTGATAATGCAATAGCTGAGCTATTGTCACAAAAAATCATCGTCGCTTTTGCCTGCTCTTGGCCTAAGCTCCTTAACATTCTTCTCATCCAAACTGCTTGACATGTTGCTGCTGTAGCTGCCACATATTCTGCTTCTGCTGTAGACAACGCCACAATTGGCTGTTTCTTGGAAGCCCATGAAATGGCTCCTGAACCCATGTGAAAAACATAACCGGAAGTGCTTTTCCGCTCATCTCCACTTCCAGCCAAATCGTTATCAGTATATCCAACTAAATCTGAACTTTCTGAAAAAGTATACAAAATGCCAAATCTTTTTGTACCTTTGACATACCTCAGAATTCTTTTTTCTACCTGCCAGTGTGCTTCCTTTGGCCTCTCCATGAATCTGGAAATCAAACTAACAGCAAACATTATGTCAGACCTAGTTGCAGTTAAATACATAAGGCTGCCAACTATGCTCTTATACAAGCTAGGATCAAAATCCTTGCTGCTGTCTTCTTTGCTGAGTTTTAATCCCATTACCATGGGAGTGACTGCTGCCTTGCATTCTTGCATATTAAATCTTCCCAACACTTCATTTACATATCTTGTTTGAGAGAAAAAAATTCCATTTTCATTTTGATCTACTTCTATGCCTAAGAAGTATCTCAGCAAACCCATGTCAGTCATCTCAAATTCCTTTTTCATGACTGATTTGAAGTTTTCAATGAGGTAGTCATCATTACCTAAAAAAATCACATCATCAACATATAACACAACAATTAGCAATTTACCATCCTTTTCTTTGACGTAGACAGTGGGTTCTCCCTCACATTTATCAAATCCATTCTCCAGTAGATAGGAATCTATCCCACTGTACCACGCTCTTGGTGCTTGCTTCAGCCCATAAAGAGCTTTCTTCAATCGGCACACTTTGTGCTCTTGGCCTTTCTTCTCATAGCCTAGAGGCTGTTCAATGTAAACCTCCTCCTTTAACACTCCATTTAGGAATGCCGACTTCACATCCATTTGGTAGACTTTCCATTTGTTTTGTGCTGCTATGGACAACACTGCTCTCACGGTTTCCATTCTTACAACCGGTGCGAAAGTTTCCTCATAGTCTCTCCCATACTGCTGCTTGTACCCTTTGACAACAAGTCTTGCCTTGTGCCTTTCTATCTTGCCTTCAGCATTGCACTTGGTCTTGTAGACCCATTTGACTCCAATGACCTCTTTACCTTTTGGTAGCTCTACCAAATCCCATGTCTTGTTTCTTTCTATGGCATTGATCTCCTCATCCATAGCTTCTATCCATTTCTTATCCTTAATTGCATCTTTGAAATGAATAGGGTCATCAACATGACAATATAATGCAAACAAAGAATTCATTCCTTCATTATAAATGTCACTCAGGTTTCTGAACTTCTTACCTCTTTCACTTGGTGTGTAAGTGCTTGAAGATGCACTTGAATTTCCTCCTTGTGGTGTGCTTGGAGAAGCACTCTCATTTCTCCTTAAAGGTGTTCCTTGATGTCCTTGTGTTGGCGCTGCTGTTTGGGGATGTATTTCTACCATCTTTTCATCATCTTCATCACGAGACAAACAGTTTTTAACATTAATTGTTTTCTCTATGCTTCCATCCCAAGCCTCCTCCTCAATAAATTAAACATCTCTGCTCACAAAAAACTTCTTGGTGGATGGGATATACAACCTGTAGGCTTTGGATTCTTGACTGTATCTAATGAAAATACATTTCTCCCCTTTGTTGTCCAATTTCCTCCTTAGCTGATCAGGAATGTGTGCGTTGGCCACACATCCAAAAATTTTCATGTGGGTGACTCCTTGCTTTCTCCCACTCCATGCCTCTTCAGGCACTTTGTTCATCACAGCTTTTGTAGGACACCTATTCAAGATATATACTGCACAATTTACGGCTTCAACCCAATAATCATTTGCCAAATGCTTTGCCTTCAACATGCTCCTCGCCATATCCATGATGGTCATGTTCTTCCTTTCAGCAACTCCATTTTGCTGCGGGGTGTACCTAGCTGTAAACTGCTTATGTATTCCATTTTCTCTACAAAAACATAAAAATTCTTTGGAGATATACTCACCTTCTCTGTCAGTTCTCAAGACTTTAATACGCAGCCCAGTTTGATTTTCCACAAGTGCTTGAAATTTCGGAATTTTTCAAACACTTCCGATTTGTTCTTCAAGAAATAAACCCAAGTGTTTCTTGTAAAATCATCAATAAATGTCAGGAAATACTGGCTGCCTACTAAAGATGGATTTTGTATCGGTCCACATAAATCTGAGTGGACAATTTCTAAGGGTGCCTTTGCCCTTATGCTTTTCCCTGATGGAAAGCTTCCTCTGTGTTGTTTCCCCAAGATACAACCTTCACAAAGGCTGTCCGGTTTCTCTATCAATGGTAATCCTCTTACCATCCCTTTTCTACTCAACAAGTTAAGACCTTCAAAGTTGAGATGTCCAAATCTCAAGTGCCACAACCAATTTTCATCCTTTGGCACGCTTTGGAAAGCCTCTTGGGTAACTGCTGCAATTATTTCTTTGTTTTTCAATTCTGCTCTTATTCTAAGAGGGAACATTCTGTTCCTTGTCATCTTCACTTCAGCAATGCATCATTTGCTGGGTGCTCTATCCATGATGGTGCATACAACATTCTCAAAGAAAACATTGTACCCCTTATGGACAAGCTGTCCAATACTCAAGAGGTTACATCTCATTCCAGGAACATAATAGACGTCTGCTATGGTTTTCTTTTCACCTTGCTTTGTAAATATTTTAACTTCTCCTTTACCCATAACAGAAATTTTGCTATCAGTCCCAAGTGTGACTTGTGACTTCACACTTTGATCTAAAGCAGAAAACAAAGCTATGTTTCCTGTCATATGGTTGTTGCAACCGGAGTCTAGAAACCATATATCTTCACTATTTGTTTTAGCCATATTACAAGCTAACAACACATTATCTTGGCTGATATTTTCTCTAGTAATATTTGCATTAGATCTATTATTCACATCATGCTGCTTCTTCCTACATTCATTGGCATAATGCCCATATTTTTTACAATAATAACATTGGACATTGGATTTTTCATAACTTTGTCCTTGAGCATGATGTTGTCCACTTTGTCCGTTGTTGCCTTGGCCTTGATTCTGATTTGGATTGCTGCCTCTTCTTTGAGCATTTGCTGGACTGCTCCTTTCACCTCTGTTTTGATTTCTGCCTCTTCCTCTCTTGTTTCCTCTGCCTTGACCTCTTCCTCTTCCAAAGGACATCTGGGTCTTGAAAGCTTGCTCTAGAGATGAGTTTTCATTTCTATTCAACCTCTTCTCCTGTGTTATCAGTGATGCATGAAGCTCATCAACTGAGAAATTTGTGAGATCCTTTGTCTCTTCTATAGTGGTGACAATCACATGGAACCTTGAGGGTAGGCACCTCAATAGTTTCTCCACAATCCTCCTTTCTTCAAGAACATCTCCATGAGTTCTTATCTGTGTGACCAGACCAATTACATGTGTGAAGAATGAGTCAATATTGTCTGACTCCTTCATGCACAGATTCTCAAAATCTTTCCTCAGCAACTGTAGTTTTGTTGTCTTCACTCTCTCCATGCCTTGATAGGCTGTTTTAAGAGTTTTCCATGCTTCTTTGGATGTCTTAGCTGTTGCTAACCTTGGAAACACGCTTCCATGCACTGCTTGATACAAGAAGAAAATGGCTTTTGAATCCTTCTTCTTGTAGCTCTTCAACAAATCTTTCTCTCCCTGAGTTAATCCATTAAACTCATTTTCATCTGCTGGTTGTTCAAAACCATCCTCAACTATTTTCCATAAGTCTTGGGAAGCAAACAAGGCTTTCATTGTTATTGCCCAATAGTCATAGTTTTTGCCATCAAATAGTGGGAGCTGCATACCCATGCTATTACTTGTGCTTGCCATTCTTGCAATACTTGACTATGTATTAAAAATCACTGAAAAATACCTTGGATTCTTTTGCCTGAGACTTCACTTTGCTGGAGAGGATTTACTGCTGCAACAAAAGGACCTTCCTTCAGCTTCTTTGAACCCTTCAAAGAGCCTGGATTAGCTCTCATACCACTGTTGGGGATTTTTCTTTTTTTTTTTTGTAAAAATCCCAAAAGCACAATATAAAATGCACACATAGACAAAGCTCTGTTTTTCTTTTCTCCAAGATCTTAGCACAGGGAAGCTTTTTAACAAATTACTGAGAACAGAGTATTGAACACACATATAAAGGATTTGTATTTAAAAATAAACTGATACAAAATTCATCCTCTTCCACTCAGAGGGATTCACCAAGAGACTGTTTCAGATGCAGTTCCAAAAGCCAAACATTCAAACTGTTACAGAACAACCAGAAAACATATTCTGCACTGCTGTGCATTCCTATTACATACTACGCTGCTGCGTATTGCTCACATACATTCACTTGCGCTGCTGCGCTTCTACACTGTCACACACTCTCTCTCTACAGACTACTACACACACAAAAAAAAACTGATTACATACAAAATTTGAATAAGCTAATGAACGAGGATGGAGACCCATGCTGTGAACTGCTCGAGGTTGTCCTTCTTGTCCTCGACTGAGTTGCATATTTACTGCGGTGGCTGAGAAATTCAATGTGAAAGAGTTGGATTGCAACCTGTTTCCTTCTTCGGCCATACTAAGAATTGAATGCAGTCACCTACTGCTGTACTGCTCCATGTCCTTTGTTTTACCAGCTCCGCGCCGATTCTCTGTTTCTTCTTATATTTGAAAATATATGAAAAGCATTGCAAAACACATAAAGTTTCCTTCTTTTTTTTTGACGGAATTCAAATGTTAAACCATTATGCTTCGGGAACCCATCGGGTCCGGGCTTCATCGCATAGCGCTCATATATAAAAAAAATGTGTATCCATGGTTTCCTCGATTGCGATACGCCGATCGCACTATGGGCCTATACCTCCGATCATATATATATATATTATAACATATGCCTGAAATACATTAAAACACGAAAAGAGAAGGACGCTGGCGGAACTGAAATAATCATCAAACAAAATCTTAAATACCCGTCGGGTCCGGGTTATCTGGTCGCAACATAACCCATGGTAAAGCCCGCCTGTTTGTTTTCACCGATAGCGATACGCCAATAGCGATATCGGCGATCGCTCATCGCAACATATAAATGCCTCTTTGTAAGTCTTCCACTGCCACTTCGCCGATGCGATATCGGTAATTGCTCGTCGGCGAAGTTTTCATGTTGTTGCACGGCTCAACTGTTGCGCAGTTGAAATTACATTGTCAACATTGAAGGCATTGGGTTGGAATAACGATTATCTTCACTCGTATTCAGATTAAATTATGCATCTTATCCAAGCAATCAACACAATCATGAAAAGATAAACCCATCCATGAAGATAATGTTTATCCCAACCTTTAACTAAGTACTCTATCCTGCGATGCATTGAGGTTACTCATAAATAAGCGAGCAAGATCGGTCCTCTATAGACCTCGTTATGCTTTGAAAGTAGCATGGATTTAGTGTCGGCAAACTCTGTACACCAGAAAGAAAAAAAAAATAAAAATAAATAAATAAATAAATAAAATTCGCTGTGTGCTTGATAAACAAATTAATGGTAAGTTGGATTAGTTAATGGCGAATTGTGCTCTGGTAGTGTGAGGAAGCTCTGTGCAGCAGCTGTCCACACCCACGATGATGCCTCAAGGAGGTGTCTTGTTGCTGATACCCTGACGGTTTAAACCAAAATTTCCTCTCTAGGATTATTCTTGTCGAGGGTTTCTTTATCATAAAACAATCTGGTATAAAATCTGGATCCCCGAGTTCTCAAGGACAGTATATATGCTCCCTTTGTTCGATAGGATTCCATATTGATTTTTTTTCTTAGAATTACGAAGCTCTAAATTTTTCTTGATTGTCATTACTTGTTCCAATTATTCTTGTTCTGTTGAAACATGGGTTGAATCAAAGTAGTTGGGAAATTTGTTGTAGTCTTGCAGAAAAGACATACATGTCTTTATAGTTATGGAAAGGGAAAGAATTGTAACTATTGACATAGAGAACAAAACTAGAAATCAGATTTTTTGTTTGAGCTCACAGTTATACTGATCATTTTGCAGCGACGAATGCGGGTGATAATGGAATCGATGTGTTTATATCGATGTCACAGGTTCGGATTTGATGATGGTCATGGAAAATACGGAGGGACTCATAGCGCCCTAAGTGGGGAGGTACCCTGCAAGTGGTGGATAGGGCGGGGAGAGTTATCATGTGCAGAAGAGGCACTAAATCCAGAAGCCTGCGATGATGTGTTGAGGTGATGGGTTGGTGCACATCAGCATCAGAGACCTTGTTGTTAAGCAATGCTGGCAGCCTGGAGAAGGAGGCAGCACAGTGCTTAGGAACAGCTATCTGCCTCAACCAGCTCAACCTCAACTGACTCTGGAACTTCGACGTAGTGCAATCTGACCTCTCCACCCGGATTCACATCAACGCCTCTCATTGAGAAAAGTATGTTCCAACATATTATTCGGTTTAGATGGCTGATGTAGATAATGGTATTTGATGAGGAGTGACGTGAATATGACACGTCTTATATCATGATTTAGATAAAATTGTTTTAGCCATAGCTAGATTTCAAAGCGAGTTAAAAACGTGAAAAATCTATGCTAGTTTTCAAATTCCATTGTATTTGTTCACAGCAGGAGAAAGCATGTAAACAGAGGAAAATTGTTTATTAACAACGTAAAGAAACAAAATGTGTAATAAACAACATTGAGAGATTTTGTATTTTGGTAAATTTAGTTCTAAATTTTGTCAAGGAAAATCCATTGTTGGTTACCTTTCCAATCAGGAATTAATTTTTAAAAAGTAATATAAAACGATAACCACAAGATGACACATGTTGGTTAACTTGTAAAAGTTGAACCTACATTGGGATACTTTTGAATGATGTGAAGCGTTAAAATTAAAATCAAGTTCTGTATATTCAAACGCTGAGGGAGGCAGAACATTTTTTTGTTTGAAAGGTGTCCCTCACATGCTTGAGATGCCTCTAATTAAGTACAAGTTAGTTGAATCGAGTGGGACGACTGGGTATAACTATTATCTGTTCATCATGGCCATGTAGTTTTTTTTTTTTTAAATTCCATGAAAGGTCAACGATGGTATAGTTATATACTTTTTGTTTCTGTTGAATACGCGTTGAGAATTTTTGTTTTTGAAGGTAGATGAGTCGCGATGCTCACAGGTCTCGAAGGAAAATTGGTTTAGCGTTTGCCATAAAAGTTTTTCTTAGCCTTTCCAAGTTTAATTTTATGAAATTCGAAAGTTTTATTGAGTAAAATCATCTAGGTCAAAAGTTCAGTTTGCCAACAATTAGCCCTTGACGAAGAGAAATACACTTCTAAATATCTATGATATTATGGTAGAAGAAAATTGTAAAACTATAAGTACAACTAAAATTGTGGGAAAGATAACTCATAAAATATAGAAAACACCAGAGAAGATTGATGTAAACCACTAGTTACCATGTAATTGTCGAACCTCAGAAGCATTAACCTACTTGTTAATGAGACCTATTGGTCAGACACTACTCAAACTTGAGAACTGTAAGCAGTGATACGAAATCTTGAACTCCCTGCTCTACATATTTTTAATGCAATCTGATTTGAAGTCATGTGGCATACTCTACTCAAACTTGAGAACTGTAAGCAGTGATACGAAATCTTGAACTCGCTGCTCTACATATTTTTAATGCAATCTGATTTGATGTCATGTGGCATACTGGGTAAACCTTGTGTAAAGGGTCAATTCGAATTATAGACCAATTAGACATCATAGTGTGATGGTTATGATGAACCGTTCACTGTTAATTGAAGCTTGTGCTAATAAACGTTTCTTGCATAAATTGCTATGTTACAACAAATTAATTGGCTGAGACTTGTGCTCATGAGATGGGTGTTTATAGAGGACTGAGATATAGATATAGAATTATTGATGTGCTAGGTTGCTAATCATGATATACTGCTATGAGGATTGCTCATGATTTGTTGCCTTGATTCAAAAGTGATGTTGATTTGAGATGTGATCATATGTAACATTGTTGATATTTCACCTATTTGCTGCTATCATATAGAATCTTCAACAAATAAGCTTTGATTATAGATTATTGGTGATGCTCAAGGGGAACATATATGGTATATGGTTACCAGAAGTTACTCTAGTATGTTTGCATGCATAGAGCAGTGCTAAGATGAAAAATTAACATGTTTAGTAAGTGATAATAAGTTACTTTAATGGCGTCCCCTCATAGGTAAGGAGCTTGAAATTTGTATTTATTGTGAAAGATTCGAAAGTTAAGATTTTGTTAAAGGCTCTTATATCATAATTGAAAAGTGATGCTTACAAATATGCATAGCAAGACAATTAAATAATTGATAACCATGGTAAGGCATGGCCAGCATATTAATGCAATTTTAAAGCTTGATAACAAGTAATGCATATAGGAGAAGAATATGATTACTTGAGGGTACATTAAATGTATGACATGCATGTAGGACTCATTGTGGGGATGCAATGAGCTGCATGGATATGCCTTCATGCGTGAAGGAATCACAATTCTCACAAACTAAATTATGATAAAAACAAAGAGAAAATTACCATGTATGTGGGAGAATATGTGGTGTATTTGACTCAGGTTAGAATACTGTAGAGGTCAAATATTAAATGCATTTTGAAGTGAGTATTCATATATAAAAGAGGAAATGTTAAACTCTAGCAAGGTAACTCACAAATAAAAAGAGGAAAAATATCAACTGGTTCATAAGTAAAAATCAAAAGGGAAATTATACACCTCACTAGAGGTTGGGGGTTAAATAGGTGTTTTCCACCCTAGAATAAGTTCTAAGGTATTATGAAATGGTAAAGGTTTCCATGAAATAGTGTTAAGAATGTAAGAACATGTTATAGTATAATACCATGTAATTGTACAAATTGTCTTTCAATTTAATCCTTTGATTAATGCATCTATATACAATGCGTTTTGGAATGTGATTTGTTCTTTGGTTGGAAGAAAGTGTGATTAAGGGGAACCTAACTTTAACAGGTTATTATATACCGTGACATATGCATCTTTCATTGGATATGCATAGGTGGACCTATACGTGTCCTTGAGTACAACAATATATAAACCATGGTAGTTAATAAGAAGCACAAATTGTATGTTATGGAGCACTCGGTAAATTAAATGGTATCCAACAATCTATTCAAATAGATTAATATCATACCTATTGAAATGCATATTTTGTACCAGGCAATTTTGGGAGGTTATCTTGTTAGATTGCATTGATAATGTGTCTGGATTGAATAGGACAACATAGGAAATGTTGCATAAACCATGCAGGAAATCATAAAATTGATAATTGATCTCTTGTTTAAGGGTGATTTAATGTTAAAGAGGAAGTGTTAACATGCAAATACCCTCAGATCATAATATCTACAACCTAAAAGGGTGTAGAATTGGAAGAATTAAAACTTTCATTTATAACTCATGAAGGGGAGTTGAGATTATATCTACACTAAATTATGCATGGCCAACAAGATGTTGAGGTATAAAAAGGGCAATAATCAATCACATGACATAAATTGTTAAGTATGGAGTAGTGTTAAGTACTGAACAAATTTTTTCTTGGTTAAAGAGAAGCTAAGAAGTTTATTAAACTTCAAATATTTATGATAGACTTAGTATCATAGTTAATAGTCTGCTTTATGGTTAAGCGGAAGGTATATTCCATTGTTGTTAAAACCTGGTACAGGTGATAGATTTAATCCCAAAACTAAAAGTTATGATGAAATTATAGCATGCATAATTACATTTATGATACTATTATGATGATATTGTCTTGCAAACACATGAAACAGGAAAATGATTTGCGAAATAAAAGCACTTGAATAATATGACATAAAACTTTCATTGGTGGCAAAAATGGAACAGGTTCATGAAATTCCTTATAAGTGAGCACAATTTGTTCCACTTACTTAAAGGTAAAGAATGAATTTTTGGTATAATATTAACATGCTTGAAAACATGTGGGTGAAATATATGTCATGCAGGGGATGCTATGGACATTGGTATGATGTACCAGTGGTACAGTGGTACTAGGTACAAACGATATTTATGATACCAGTACGAATACATGTATTGCATAAATATAACATGTTTTGTGGTGTGTGTGTAATACACACTATGTGCAGGTATGCATGAAGACACTTGATGGTTTTCTAGCACAGTAACCGACCTGGAGTGAGTACAAAAGCAAGAAGCTAAGAAGCGTCTAAAGGATAAGTAACAATGGTATATTTTCAGTTATATGCATATATGATATTGATGAGTACATATAATTATGATGGTTATGTGTGATTTAACATGTTGTGATATTTTATGCATATTGATTTGGCAAATATGCTAGTTGAATTGTTGCATGCAGAGAAACTGCAGGAAGTAAGTATTCACAAATAACACAAAGGCTTGGAAGAATGCAGGGGAAGAGAATACATTTCTTCAATTAAAACAAATGATGGGCAATATAAACCGTAGCTACTTTAGTAGTATTGTGTATCAAATCAGGATATTAATTGTGGTAAACAAAGTTGAATTTCTGCATCTAAAATTTCTTACAAAATTGTCTGAAACCAATGTTACAGGTAGTTATGGAAGGAGATGTGTTGGGAGCACTCCTTGTAATAGATATATATCAAAAGATTTGCATCAGATGGCAAGCCCATGAAAGCTATGGATTCAGAATCCAGTTACCTGTGAACGAGGACATGATGCAGTAATACACTGAGAACGATATAAAATTTAAGGGGGGGAGTATGTAACACCCCTCCCTTGTGTGTTAAACTATTGCAAACCTAAGTTGAGGAAAGCTAGGTATGATGTGTAATATGAAAAGAAAATACATTATTAAATAATTAATAAATTGATCACTTGGAAAAGCGAGACACCAAGAGATGAGATTCTTGCCAAATCCCATTGAGGAATGGGATAGGATAAATATTTCATGATAAAGCTTCTAGATGTGATTCTAGATAAGCTGGATGGATTGGAGATAAATATCCATCAAGAAAAACATAAAAGCTTTGCGGGAGATAAAGGTAAGCTTTAATGAGGAAAAACTTCGCGGGAGATAAAGGTGATGTTTTCTATTAGGCAATTGGATGAAAAATCCACCTAAAAGCAGGACGCCGCTAAAGGAAACTATATCATGAAAGAGGGTATTTAATACCCATTGTATAGATCATTCGGAGGTAGTTAATCCATGGAAAGAACCTCGACTTGGGGAGAATCAAAGGTGATTCATGGTTGGGTGCTGGTGCTCCGCTCTCCAAGTGATGTTTTCTCTCTTATGATAGACTTGTCAGATCCCATTGCATCGGATGTACTGTATGTTGTTCCTTACCTTGTATACTATTGAAATTCCTCCAGCATATATGTTTATCTATATGTATTATCTTTGTATAGGAGAATGGTTGAATAAGGTTGCAGATATAACTATATATGATAAATGATTTTAGTTGTAAGTCTGAAATTGTAGAACCTGTGGTTCAGTTATCTAATCTATGCATTATCCACTATAATATGAATTGCATCCATTGAGGCATTCTAGTTCTTTATTCATATTGCATAAGTGATATGTCAATGGTGTTATCTGTATTCATGTAAATGATTTCATTCTTATACTTTTATTGCCTCCAAAAGTAGAGTTGGTGGTAGAAGCATAGTAAGTGGTTGGTATTGCTCAGGCTAGGGAGATATCATCCTCGTGATAGAATTTGAATGAGACCCTTATGCATAAGTAGAACTACATCGACTAACTTTTCTTAAGAGATGAACATGTATGGTTGCGTGAGATATCCAATGAATCTAAACTTGATCATCAATATGTTTAGTGAAGGAACGTAGTATGAATTTAACATTATATAATGTCTTTGGTTTAACATGGAAGATATTTTTGTATAAGACATAGATGCATGCAGATTATCTATAGCATGCTTACTCGATGAGCCTATTTTAACCATTCTTCATGTTGCATAAATTTATATCAGTAACACTTTTGACTATGTCTATAAAATTGTGATCCTAATGCATGACCATGCTAACCGTAATAGACTTAAGTTAATGTGTCCATTAATGTTGGTGGGGATTAAACCAATGAATGTATGGGTTGCCTGCAATGACTAGTTATTTTCCACAATTTTTATATTGTGCTTAATGATTGATCTGATGAGTAAGTTGTATAATTAACCTAAAGTTCCCATCCCGGATCCGGTAAAGCATACAAGGTGTATGCGGTACTATTGGTTCCGTATCTTGATATTGTTTAACTGTCAATAAAATGAGTATAGTGAAAAAAATAATACTTGTTCATGCAAGGCATAAAAATATTACTTGAGATGATGGTTAAATCTTAACTCTAAAAAGAAAAATTTACCAGGAAGGGAGCCTTGTAGCCAATTCTCAGGGTAGGCTCAAGAGGTAAGGTACATTATATTAGCTGTTATAGGAATATTATTTGATCTTAATAATGATTATTAAAATATTAATTTTCATAAACTAGTCGTTATATGATCTTTTGGTCTCTACATCGCCCCTTATTTAAGCCTCATCTGGTCCTGATGATGTACCACTAGCCGTTATAGGAATATTATTTGATCTTAATAATCATTATTAAAATGATGAACCACACTAGCTAGTTTGAAACGCGTCAGCAATATTTTCTCCTATGTGATTTCTACCGAAAAGACTCTTCTTAATTTCAAAAATATCTTTAAATTTGTTAAAAATCATATTCCAGTATTTTTATTTACTAAAAAATTAATTTATTCTACTTTAACATATATGTACTATAAATTAAAAACAAAATAAAATTTTAAATATCTATATTTTTCAGATTTTACAAATAAATATTAATTGTATGGGAGCCTTGAATGAAAATAAATAACTTGCCAACTCTAACACATCAACCTTCTTTGGTTTCTACATTAATTCAAGTGGACTTGAGGTTATTCCTTTTTGATTAAAAAAAAATAACAAAACGTTTTGGCTCGACATATTTAATTACAACCTCTCGGGGGTTTGAATCTGATTGAGCTCAACAATCTAAGCTTACGCACTCTTCCTCTATGTGAACACCTTGTTGGTGCCATTCCTTCCTAGCTTCGCAATCTAAGAAATCTAAAGTTGTGGAATGTTTCATTCAATGACCTAACCAGAAAAACCCCAAAAGAATTCAAAAACCTAGTCTCAATCATGCATCTGGATCTATTTCGTCACAGGCTTCAAGGCAGAATTGTTGACACCATTGGCCACCTACTAGACCTCACATTGCTAAATCTCTAGGACAAAAATGCCATGGATTTTATTCCCCACAACCTCATGAGAAATGGAAAGTTGTTGGCCCTTGACGAATCATCTGATAAGCTCATGCGCATCATGCCGTAGAATTTCTACATTGGTTTGAAGCTTCAGAGCCTCATTCAGCTCTGAAATTTATTCTTTGGACCCATTCCAAAAACCTTGGGGTACTGAAACTTTTTCACATACCTTCATATGGGAAATAATTATCTCAATGGTTTGAATTCCTATTGCGCTCCTAAACTTTCCTTCATTTTGCCACATCTAGCTCCAACACAATTATATAATGGAATGCCTCATGGCGGAGGGTGTCAAATTCTCCCTAAGGTTATTTCAACTAATCATATACAATAATATGATCATCAAGATGCTTCCTCTGACTATAGGTAATTTTGCAGGTCTAACAAAGTTTGGTCACAAGAAATGTTCTTGCTGAGACTAAGGCAGTGAAACAACTAAGCAATTGGATTTCAGTAATATCAAATTCTCAAAGAAAATCCCAAATGGGATAAGCGAATGCAAGTTTTATCCTCCATACAATTGAGCATGAATAATTTGAGTGGCCCAATTCCTTTGACAATCATCCATTTGGGCATCCCTAATATTTGAACATCCCACAATCATTTTTATGGAAACATTCCTATAGAATTATAGTAGTAGATGTTGAGCTTGATTTTTGTGGATTTCTCCTAAAATACTCCATATGATGTTGTACCCAATGGTGGCCAGTGCAATTTCTTCATGTTGACACACACCTACCTAAAAAGTCAAATGTTATATCATGAACATGGGAGTAGTTTTATTGAAGTCATATATGCAATACCCCACAACTTATTAAAATAAACTTAAATTGTATATAGTAACATCTTTGATGAAGCTTTTACCACAACATGAATACTGAGATTGGAAAGACAGATCGGAGAACGATGCAAATTAAGGTCAATGTTTCGCATTTTAAAAAATGATTCCAAATTTTTATTTATACACAACATTTAAGTAAGATATTAGCTATTATTTGTTGACAACTCAAATGTAGTTAATGTCGAGGCTCGGCTTCTCAAAACAAGATCAATTTAAAGGGAAATTATTAACAAAAAGTCACTAAGATAATCATTAGATGATGGCTTAGTGCATGTATGGTCATACAATATTTTCACTTTTTCATATATCTCCAGATATCTCCATAACGGCATGGAGTGAGGACGACAAGACTTCGCTGGCGACTGAAAGTACAATCCCCCCAAATTCAACCTCATACGATACGATACGATCTCTCCGTATACATGGATTTGAATTTTGAAAACCTGCTGTTATCACTCAGATTTTCCTTAGAAGTTATGGGAAGAAGGAAGGGGGTCCGAGGTAACCACAAACCAATGTTTTAAGTAAAGAATCTAGCCAATCTGTACTCAAATAGGGCTCTCTCTTTATAATTTAGCTTTGTTTTGGTGTGATATTAGGCTATTTATTAATGTTCAAGGTTGTTTTGTTTGAGAGTGGTGGAATTCTGAAACAAATGGGCAAAATAGGCTTCAGGCCATTGGGCTATGGAGTCAATCAGGGATAATTCAATGGATTAAGTCAAATTGTTGAGGTATGAGTCCAATAGGCAGGATAACAGAGTAAAAACAAATTCAGGGCTTGAATGGATGATTTTTCTGCTCGAAACAAGAGGTCAATCAAGAATCCTTAAGTTAGGATTAGAAAGAAAAAGGGAAGATAGGTCAACTAGCATAAGGCAATTAAGAATCCTACACTAGGGACTTATTAGAAAAATTACAGGGATAGAGGAGCAACTAAGAATTCCTTTATCGAAATAGTTTAGAAGAAAACATGTAAATGGCATACTGTTGATAACAGAGAGCAATGAAGCTAATTCTGATATACTTTGACTATTTTACTATTTAGATTAAGGATGCATGGAACATTGAAACATGTAGAAAACACATAAATCACAAGGATAGAATACTTATTTGCAATTAGATTGCACATGAATATGATGAAATGTCCTCAACTTTTATTCCTTTTCCAACGAAAATCCAGACTTGAGTAGAAAAGCTTTCTCCGCTTGATAGTATAGAGTTACAGAAATGTTATAAAATCCACCTCTAATACTTGGAATGGAGAAGTATTTATATAAAAATTATATTAAAATATCTCATAACTAAATGAGATTTATTCTAGGAAATACAAATATATTTTACAACAATATAGAGACAGATGGTAAACAGATTGTTGCTGTCCCTTGATTTGTTGAAGGAGCTGGAGGTTGAAACTCGATTTTGGCTCTCGTTGTTGCTCTGGTAATTGTGTGCTGGATCTTGATTGAATTTTCCCTACTAATACTCTTTCACCTGTTTCTGATACACTTTACCTGTCCACCAACTTTCATCCTTTTTACCAAACTTTACTGTGGTAAATATTTCTATTTACCTTGTTGTTACCATAGTAATTTAAAGGATGTCTGTCATTTTAGTCTACCATTCTTCCTTATCAACTTCCTGTAAATTTCATCAGCCTCAGTATATTTCACAAAATTAGGCTGGAATATGAATAAGTGCTTTACTTCATGTTCAATGAAGAAGAGGTTCTCTAAACCATCATAAAGCACTTTTCCTGTGGGTAGTGCCTTTGTTGAGGATGAACTAGCTTGACTTTCAGCTTGCTGATGTAGTTTGTTGATGTAGTCTATCTGAACCATTAGCCTATCATTGATGACTAAAGGGCTTGGGAGTCCTTTACTCCTTAAGATGTCAAACTTTCTCATGAACTCATCTATGTCTTCCTGCATACTTTGACATATTCGCTCCAGGCCTTGCATTAAGTTCCTTTTTGTCAGAACTTTCTTCAGTTCAAGGATAGTAGCAGTTCTATCCTCAATGTCCAATTGCTCCAACTATTGCCTGCTTTTACTGTTTAGAAAATTTATTAATTAGACTGCCTCTTCAGGCTTTCCACCCAGTTCTTCTCTGGTCTTCTGAATTGCCTCAAGAGCAAGCTTAACCAAATCAATTTGTTCAAAAATAATTTGAATGGATGACCAAATATCATTGATGGAATCAATGATATTGGTCCACATTATTTTCTTGATCTCTGCTAAAGGCCTGTCAAATGTCAGGTCCTTCTCTAATGTCTTTATTTTTTCAGCCATGCCTTTGTGTCTTCTTTTCTCCTCTACATAATTGATCTTTGAAAGATCATACTTTTGCTCCAATGTAGTAAATTTTTCTTTTACCTTATGTAGCTCTGTTACTTGGAGCTTCATTTTTTCCATTGACTTAATTAAGTCCTCTATGCTCTGTGTTAATGTACCTTCCTGTGTTGTACCTGTTTCTTCCATTGATGTGGTTGTTTCCAAAGGAATGCTTGGAACTAAAATAGTTGCCATAGTGGAAGGGACTACTGTGGAAACTATTGGCACTACAGTTTGAGGGTGGGAGGTTGATTCACTTTGCCTTCAATGCAATGCTTTCTCTAATTCCTGTTCAGTTTCGTTTAATTGCTCATTCAACTTAAGGATCAAGTCCATAAGTTCCTCATCATTCTTTTTCTCAATAACCTTAGCAGTTTGAGGGTGTATGAGGGGTGGCAATTTCAGTTGTTTTCTAAGTGCAACTATATCTTCCTTTTTCTTCTTGATTTTATTCTATTATCTTTAGCTTGTGATGAGGCTTTTTATAGCTGCAATTGAGCTGTAGTGTTGCTCAATGAATTTTGCAACCTATGAGCCATCATTGCTTTGCTGGTCAGTGTTGAGTAGTCCATCTCACTTGTTTTCTTATGAAGCTCAATCTAGTCGATTGGGTGGATGTCCTTAGCTAAAACTTCAAAATTAGTTTTAAGATAATCAACCAAAGATTTTGGTTGCTACAGTGTGGGATTCAGGAAACTCATCTGCATTTTACCCTCTTTGATGTTAAAGGATGACATTAGTCTGGTTTGGTTTGTGGGGGGAATTTTTAAGTATTGAGCATAGGCTTGGGCCTTTAGTTGCTAATTCTTTGTTTTGATCTCCTTGTATTTCCCCTTTACATCTATGATCCTCTCTTAAGAAGACCTGAAAGATGATACTTCTATGCCGGGTTGCCTTTCCAGTACCTTCTTGTGTGAACTAGAGGGTGTCCCACCTATTGGGGAAGTCTGTAAGCTGCTTGTTGCTTCCCTCCTTATGCTCTCTGTAGTCTCTCCAATGAATTCTTCCTCTGAATAAGGATTCAACCTTTGCCTCTTAGCAAAGGGTTGATCTGTGGGTCTGCTAGAAGGGGTAGCTACTTCCCTTTCTCTTTTCAAGTTTCTTTCCTCATTTAGAGGAGTCTGTAGCACTGGAGGATTACCCATGTTTGTTTGAGCTGGTAGTGGCTGTGGTGGAGTCAATTCTTCCAAGATCTCAGGTTGCTCTGATTCCTCTAGCTGTTCTACTGTTTCTAGTTGTTCTGATGTAGGGGCACTTGTTTCCTGAGTTTGCCTCTGTGAAGGCTCTGCTGTGGGAGCACTATGTTTCGGTGTTGGCCTTTGGGGAGACTCTGCAGGTACCTGTACAAAGGAGTCCAGGTCAAGTCTCTTCTCCAAATCTTTCATCACATTTTCAACTTCAACCTCATCACTATCTTGTTCTATCAATGTCCCTTCCCTCCATTCATTTAAATTGGCATATTGTTCTATTTCAGGAATTCTGTGATGGAGGTAGGGTGACAACTTGTGTTTCATCCTTCTATCACAGATGAAACTGTGAGGATCATATGGCCAGATAAAACTCTTTTTCAATCTCATTCTCTCAAGGATTTCTTCTGCTTCTTGCCCTGCTTTCCTATTGTTGCACACAAATGGGCCTAAGTGGTCTTTGATCCTCAGTTGGGCTTTATTCTTTTGCTTTCATGAAGTGGATTTGATCAGAGTTGATTATTTGCTTGTAGTACTCCAATGCGAATAATCTCATGGGGACATATTTGGGCAGTTTGAATGGAGGCAGTTCACACCCATAAACTCTAATTTGAGTATGGTTCTTGTATAAGTACCAGTCACCAATCCTGTACTACTTGCATAATTAAAGGATTCTTTTGATGTCATCACTGATTCTAGGAGGGGGACATCCTATCAGCATGGTAGTTATAGGATGGAAAAATTGATCAATGAAATCTATATATGAATAAGGAGAAGAGGGCGAGTAGTGAAAAATAGAGGTCCAAAAAATTACTGACCTAGGGTTCCCTTTGGTATCAAGCTTATGCACAGAGAAGGGGAATTTGTCATTTTGGTAGTAAAGGATGTGGTGATATAGAACTGCAGAATATTTGAACACTCTCTCATTCTCTAGCCTCATGAATTGGTCGTGCATATTGTCAGCTATGAATGCAGCATAGTCATATTTGGCAGCAGGAGGTTGACCAAGGGTGAAGATAGTCATGTAGGCAAAGGTTAGTTCATCTACATACTCATTAGTTGTAAAACCTAGAATACAAGTAATCATGGAGATAATGTCCCTACCTAGGCTAGTAAAAGCACATGTCATGTAAGGGGGGGGCGTCTTTTGTTATGTATCTCTCTTCCATGAAGGTATGTCAAACTCGATTGATCTTTGAGCTGGATAGTTTTGAGGATTTCTCAAGTAAATCAGCAATGGATAGGGGGGCAAGGTCTTGGCCAGGCTGTAGTTGCAACATGTTATTGATAGATTCTGCTGTAATGGTGAAAAGGATTTGCTGGTTGGGGGACATCACAGCTCTCAGATTGGGATTATAGTTTGCATGGCATTGATGGACAATATCTGGGAAGATATGGACAGTGGGAAATTGGTATTTAGGGAGGTTTGATTCCCAAAGACCAATTTTATCGGCTTTATTTAGATAATTGTCCCAGTATTTGCAGTGTAGTTTTAGGGGGGAGTCACCAAATGTAAGGTCTTTAGTTTGGGAATCCTTATCAGCTAAGGGTTCAAGATAGTCCAAATCTTTATGGGGAGCATTGACTGGAGCGATGTTTAGGGCAACTGGGGTTTCCATCCCTGGTTCTTGTGTTTTTATGGGAGAAAGTTGGGGGTTTCCAAGGTTTTTCAAGTAAAACAAGTACTTGGGATAGTCTCAAAGTCAAGGAACAATTCAATTGCACCAATTTGCTTAAATTAAGAGCAATTAAATGGAGGTTTGAAACAGGGATTTTGAGACTGGAATGTGGTAAATACCTTTTCGGATGGTCGAAGGGACAATTAGCTATGGTGATGGCTCTGCGGGTGCACACAGTAGACTGGAGTAGCTTGGAGTTCAGCAACTGATGGCGGTTGACGGTTGAAAGTCAGTTTCTGGACTGGGACATGCTCTGTGCATGCATGGGAGGCAGAGGTCGTTTTCTCGGAAAAAAAGGGAAAACAATGAACATTTTTGTTTTTATGCATAAGTCAATATTTTGGCGGGTTAATGATAGTGACAGTTGGTATCAATTGAATGACGGGACATTTTGTCATTTATGGGAGGCGGTAAGCGGGTTTCATCGCACCGCTTCTGGGAGGTGAGTGGTTTTGGAGGAGGGTCGCGCAATTCCACTGAACGACTAACACGTTGCATAGACGAGTTTTGGAAAACCGCCCATATCACGCAATTAACGTTCGACCGAAGGGCCTACGCGATATGGGCGATAGCTGTCAGATCTGGGAGATCTGATCGGACGATAGTCGACGTTGGAAAGTGGCGGGGAGTTAAATGGAGGGGCCCGACCATAATTAATTGCCTTAATCATGTCGTGGGTGATGTGATTGGATGATAAGTTATTAATTAATTCAGATGATTAATTAATCCTTTATTAGGATGACGGGGGGTTTAGCTCCTAATTAATCGAAGGTCGATTAATAAATCCTATTTATCAAACTTTATTATGGTTATTTTGCAAACCAAAGGGGCGGGATACCTATTTTTGGGATTTTTAATAGTAATACGGGAAATGGGTGATTTATTTTCTTGGGAGTTTAAATAATAATATGAGTTAAAGCTAATATGACTTTGTAGGATATGAAATGCACTAAGTTAAATGTTTCCGAAATCATTTTCATCATATCACATTTATGACTTGGGATAAATGAATATGAGGGTTTTTTATATACAAAATGTTTTAATTTTCCTAAGTAAAAAATTGATTTTACTTAGGAAAACATTATAAAGGGGATGCATGAATTTATGAAGGGGAAATATTGATGAAGGGGGCTTAAGTACTTTAGGCATTTCAAATTATTGGGCTGAGGGTCCAGTCCCTCCAAAAGTCAGAGAAATGCTCTGAGCCCCTCTAACTTGTTGTAGGTGCCTTTAGTACTTAGGGGAAATTAGTAAAAATTAGGGGAAAATGAGTGAGGAAGTTAATTAATTTGACTTTGAATTCTTGATATGTTGTCTTTACTATGCTCCATGCTTTGTCTAAGTGATGAAAGAAAAAAGATTAAAGCATTAAACTTAACCATTCATCACACCTTTGTTCTGCAACCAATCATCTACTTACCCTACCTACTTAACCTAGCATTTTTACTTCTTTATTAGGGTGCACTTAAACTGGCAAACCCTTATCACACTTTCTTTTCTTTTACATATAGATATCTATCTAAGTCTGGCCTTATTACATCCAAGGGCTCAGTTTAAACTGTTGAGCTCCTTTTATTCACTCTACCTATCTACTCATCTACCAAGATTAAACAGTTTTGTTAGATTTTATTATCTATCTTTATAAACATGGAATAACCAAGTTTAAACTATTTGGCTACCATGGATTGTGGCATAGGTGACAAGCTGCACACAACCTTTATTACACAAAAGTAAAGTAGTGGCATTTGGACTTGCACACTTTCATGGTCTTTTCTTTTTGTTGGGGTTCATTTTCTTTCATTTTTTGACCTTTTCTTTATTCTTTTTTCCCTTTGATTTTTCTTTTAGGGCATACCCTCTTTACATTTTTTAATTTTTTGTTTTTCACAAATATGGAAAACATTTGCAACAAGCAAAGGTATGAACATATTTCAGAGTTAAACCAAGTCAATCATGATATATGACACCTATTGGTATAGGGGCATAATAGTGGCTCCACTTGGGATGGCTTTCCTTGGTGGAAGGTCAAGAACAGTAGATCAATGGCCTTCTGAAAGACAATGCTTTTACTTTGCAATTTCTTTTTCCCTGCTGCTATATTGGTATGTATGACAGTAATATTTCTGAAGCTTAGGTCCTTCTCTTCGGGCTTCAACTCCAAAATTTTACCATCCAATTAACATTGAACATTATGAAGGATATAGTATGTACAACTAAACTTGCAAAATTAGTAAATGGGGTCAATGTAGTGCTTTAACATTCAACCATTGACTGGTCCTCCTTCAATCTCTTCACTATTCAATTCTTTCAAAAAATATGCATTATTTCCTCTGAAGGCATATATAATGTATGGCCCTTTCCACAGGAAGTCAAATGTCCCATGTTTCCCTTTGTCCTCTCTTCTTGAATCCTACTTTAACACTTTGTCTCCTAGATAAAAGTCTTCTACTTTGGTCCTTTTGTCAAAAATATTCTTGAGTTTTTCTTGTAGTACTTGGGATCTTTGGTACACTTCCTCCCTGGTTTGCTGTAAATGGATGGTCTGGTTTATTCTTCTCTGTATATCATTTGGTTCCACTTGAGCTTCTTGAAGTAGTTTCATGACAGGAACCCCTAAAGATGAGGGAAAAACTGCCTCCATGCCATATACTAGTTCATAAGGACTGGTTCCAATGGATTTCTTGGTAGTAAGCATGTCTGCCCACAAAGCATTGGTTAATTTCTTGTTCCAAGTTTTCTTATTATCTTCTAATAGTTTTTTGATAATATTTATTAGAATTTTATTGGTAGATTCTGCAAGACCATTCCCTTGAGGATAGTAAGTTGTGGAATGACCAAGTGCTATATGATACTTGTGACATAAATCAATCATTTTCTTTGACTTGAAGGCTACAACATTATCCGTGATAATTTTACTGGGACAACCAGACCTGGACAAAATATTGGCCTCTAGAAATCCTATGATGACAGTGTTTGTGGCTTGTCTAGAAGGAATGGCTTCTATCCATTTAGTAAAGTAATAAGTTGCAGTGAGTATCCATTTATGTTGACCAGAAGAGGGTGGATGAATTTCCCCAATGAAGTCAAGACCCCATTGTTGAAAAGGCTTCTTGGTGGAAATAGGTTTCAATGGTAAAGGCAAGAGTTTTCTTTTTCCTTCAAAGATATGACACTTGTGGCAGGAAGTTACAAATTTATTCACATATGCAAACAAGGTTGGCCAATAAAATCCAGCTCTTAGAATTTTGTCACCAGTTGAATTCCAGTAGAGATGTCCACCACAATCTCCTGTATGAAATTCTCGGAGTACTTTGTCAGATTTTTCTTTTAATAGACAGTTTAACAAAATGCCTTCATGATTTTTCCAAAATAAAGTATTATCCATAATGCAAAATTCTGATGCTTTCATTTCCAAAATCCTACTCTTAGTTCTGGATAACCCTGGAGGAGCCTGCAAGTTTTGTAGAACATATATTATATCAGCATACCAAGGCAAGTCTAAAAAGGATTGGCTGATCTGTGGAGTCACCATCTCCTGTTCGTTATCCAGTTCTGCAATAAGATTTATGTCTAGGGCTTGGCAATTGTTTCTGCCATGAGTTTGGCCAACCCCCGACCATTAATTAACTTGGTAGGTTTTATCTCTATATCATATGCTAAAATAGTAGCTACCCATTTTCCCCTTTTTCCATCAACTCCATCCCGGGTTAGGATATCTTTGACTACAACATTTGGAACATAAGCTATTACATGAGAATACAAAATATAGACCCTGAAATCCTTAATAGCCTTTACCAAAGCAAAAGCTTGTTTCTCCATTATTTTATATTTTAATGAGGCATCTCTAAGAGCCTTACTGAAAAAGGCTATTGGTTTTTCACATCCTTGATCATCCTTTTGTAGTAAAACTGCAGCTATGGTGTGTTCTGATGCAAAAGAAAAAATAATGAAGTCTCTGTCAAATTTTGGACTTGTGAGGGCTGGTGTTTGAGTTAAGGCTAGTTTAATTTCTTCAAATGATTGTTTAGCCTCAACTGTCCATTTAATGGTTGAATCTTTTTTCAACATGTTATTCAATAATCTAATTAATTCAGCTAAGTTAGAGATGAATCTTCTTAAAAAATTTATCTTTCCTAAAAATGCCTGAAGTTCTTTAATGTTTCTTGGGTGAGGTATTTGCAAAATAGCTTCAATCCTGGAGGGGTCAATTCGGATGCCATCTTTAGAAATGATGTGACCTAACAACTTTCCTTCTTCTAAACCGAATAAATATTTCTTTGGATTTAAGGAAATACCATATTTTCTGCATTTTAGAAAAACTTGCCTGAGATGCTCCAAGTGCTGTTGATCTAATTTGGAAAAAACAGTGAGATCATCAAGATATATAACAAGAAAATCATGAATCTCTTTTGCAAAGGCAATGTCCATTGCTCTTTGAAAAGTTTCTCCTGCATTTTTTAGTCCAAAGGGCATTTTAATGTACATGAAGGTACCCCATGGTGTAGTGAATGCAGTTTTCTCTTGGTCATCAGGATGAACTAAGATTTGGTTATAACCTGAAAACCCATCTAAAAGTGAAATTCTAGAAGAACCCACTACCCTTTGCAGTATATGGTCCATTTTGGGTAAAGGATAGTTATCTTTAAGCGAGACCTTGTTCACATTTCTTAGGTCAACACATAATCTTATTTCCCCCGTTTTCTTCCTAGTAGGTACTAGGTTAGATACCCATTCTGAAAATCTAATAGGGGCAATAATTCCTACTTCATACATGCATTTGATTTCTTTCTCAATTGATGGTAATAACACAGGGTTAATTCTTCTGAGTTTTTGCTTAAAGGGCTTTTGATTTTCTTTCAAAGGGATAGTGTGCTGAATGATAGAGGTGTCATAGGATTTCAAATCTTCGTAACTCTAGGCAAAGACATCCTGGAATTCCCTCATAAGTTCAACATACTTTAGCTTCTGATCAGGAGGTAAAGATTTTGACAATTTTATCAATTTGGGATTATCCTGTGTTCCTATGTTATACTCTTCAATGTCTGCTTTTAAAGGCTCCATTTTAGGTTTCTTCGGAATGTCATTAGAGTCAAACAAATCCTCCAAAGGAGTCAATCCTTTGGGTAAATGATTATCCTTCAGATTTATAACCTCTGTTTCTTCTTCAATTATCTCATCTAGGTCCATTTGTTTCAGGTCTTTGATTTCTTCTTGTGAGAATTTAGTAGGGTGAAGCATGTTTATTGAATTCTCTTCCAGATTGTTAATATCTAACTCATTTGTCTGATTAAAACTAGTAATTGTATCAACATCTATATTAAGGTTAGAAAATTCCTCATTTAAAGTTAGAAAATTATTAATCTGCTTATCACTATCAAAAACCTGCCAGTTCTTAAGATTATCAGGGATGGTTGGCCTGTGCCTAATCTCAGCAGTGTACTGGTGATTGGGCTGGAAAGGCAATTTGCAGGTGTTGGCAAACATAGCCAGGCTATGAGATTGCATATTATGTTTTCTAGGAATAGTTGCAAGTTGGGTTTCTAAAAAAGTGTTAAGGATTTCTATGACTGTCCCTCTGTAATATCCTAATCTAGGATCTCTGGTTATGTAAATGCCTTTTATTTGTTTAACTATCAGTTCAGAATCTCCCATGATTGATACTCTTATGGCTCCTAATCTTTTAACTAACTTGAGGCCTAGCAGGAGTGCTTCATATTCTGCCATATTGTTTGTACATTTAAAGTTTAACCTATAGGCATGTCCCTCTACATGATCATTCTCTAAGTTATAGACCCATACACCTACCCCTGCACCTAGTTTGTTTACTGAACCATCAAATTCTAAATGCCATAAAATTTCATGTTCATAATTTGTATCTGGGGTAGTGTAGTCTTTCTTAGCTAAGGTTTTTGGATTTTCTTCATCATCTGATTTTTCTTTGTCATCTGATATCTCTTGAATTTGAACAGTTGACCTTTCTTCTTTTTCAATTTCTTTTGGTTCTGCTGCTAAATCTTTAGGATTATCAATTTCTGGATTTATTTCAGCATTATAGAGAATAAAGGAATCCATATCAGAATGTACTGAGTAAATGGGAAAGTTTTGAGGCTTCTCCTGACTACTCACTACATACTTCATTAAAGTTTCTCTATATAACTTCTTTGGTTGTCCAAAAATAGATATGGTAGTGTATGACATGTCTAATTGTAGAGATCCCTGAAGTTTGGCACCCCAGGATCTGGACAACAACATGCCATACTTGGGTGGAATGTCAGCTACCACTATGTCCATAAGTATAGTTTTTGCAGGGTATTGAACCAATGAAACACATAAATCCTTTATAAGACCCAAACATCTCACTTGACTAGAATCAAAGGAAAATAAATCCTTATAGGGTCTAGTGATGTCTAGGTTGAGTTTCTCCATAACAGATTTGGGCATGAGGTTGTGAGAAGCACCAGAGTCAAACATGGCATTATGCAAAATCTTATCATGGATATTGAGACTGACATAGAAAGGTGGTATCCCTCCTTCCAGTGGTTTCCCATTTACTTCAAGGCCAAAAATCAACTTGGGCTGGTCATCAAAGAGATTTACAGAATCTGCATTTTCAATGATATTTAATGATTTGCTTATTTGAGACCTGTAAACATCATGTTTCACCAATTCTGTCAAAGGAACCGAAATTTTAAGCTTTGCTACTTCTGCTCCTAGATTAAAGGGCAAGATTGTTTTGTTAGTTTGAACCTTTGGGTTTCTGGCAAAAATGTTTTCTATGTTTTCTTCTATTTCAGGATTTGAAACATCCTTTGCTGATTTCTCTGATGCGATCTTTTGAGGTTCTTCCACTGTTTCCTTGGAGGGAATTGAAGTGGAAGGTTGTTCATTGCTGGGCTGGTTATCAGACACATCTTCTATGGTGGGGCTGGAAGGATTTTGATTTGTTCTTGAAAGGATTTGAAGTGTTTTTGTCACTGGACCTGTTTTATCCTTTTTAGGTTGATTAGAACCTATTTTCTGGTTTTGTTTTGGGGTGTTAGTGTTCTTTCTACTTCTCAGGTTATACTGCTTGTGCACCTCAAAGATGGCAGAGTCATACCCCTGTCTGAAATCAAATGATTCTCCTGTTTGAGTCTGAAATTGTTGGAGTATATGAGACTCTTAATCATCCTGAGTTAAGAAAATATCTTCCTCGTCATCAAGACCCATTAAGTTAATCTGAGTATCCTGTTCAGGGTCTTCTGAATGTGAGGCTTCTGCATAGTTTTCCTGGAAAGGTGGTCTGATATTTTGGTCAGGAATATTCTTACCAGTGTTTTGATTCTGATTTTTCCTAAAATTAGGATTTCTCCCTGAATTGGCCTGCTGGCCATCCCAAGGAGATTTCCTTTCAATTGTATTAACTCTGTCAAATAATTTGTCCATTCCTTTAACAATAGTGTCAAACTCTTGTTCAAAGGGTGAACTTTCATCTTTTGTAGGTATTCTTCTCTCGTTTCTAGCTTTATCTCTTTTAGAAAGTAGATTAGCCTCAACACTTACAGCTACGCTTTGCATTTCTTCCAGAGTGGGGGGATTTTTTCTCTCAGCTAAAAAGCCATGTCTAAATCAAACCCATTAGGAAATTTGATCAGGCCTAAACCAGGAGGGGTTCTAAGGTCGAGTGGAATGGCACTATAAACACTATTGAATCTAGTGCAATAGTCCTGGACGGTTTCATGGGGTCCCCTTCTAAGGTTCTCGTATTCAGATAAAATCTGAAGGGGGTCTTTCCTTTTTTCCCACCTGTTCAAGAATTGTTGGTAGAGAGTTCTTAGGCTATCTATACTATTGGGTGTTAAGGCTCTAAACCAGGTTCTAACTTCTCCAGACAAACTTTGAACAAAAATTCTCATTTGAACATCAACAGTGTCTATCTCATATATTTCAAAGTAATCGGTCATCTTCTTAGTGTGCTGCTGAGCAGTGTAGGTTCCAGTGCCATCAAAGGTGGTAATCTTACTCTGATAGTCTTGAGGCATTGCACCTAGGTTAGCAGGTAGCACCAGGGGAGCATATCTGTTGGCCATTGTTCTAGGTTGGGTAAGAGTAGAACCAGGAGTTGGGGTGATGGGAGGTGTTTGTGTTGTGGAGGAGGAACTAGAAGTGGTGGTGGGATGTTGGGTGGTAATTGGTTGGAGAGGAAGTGAAGGGATGAAAAGGGAAGTGGAATGGATCTCAGAAGAGGGAGGGAATAATGATGAACTAGCGGAAAGTGAGGTGGTTTCAGAAAATTTAGGTATGCTTTCAGTGGTAAGGGATGACTGAGAAGAGTTCTGCAAATACTGATCAATTGACAAATTGGCTCGTTGTGTTTCTAGCTCTCTAAGGAATTTTGGATCTTGGACTAGGTCCAAGAGTTCACTGTCAGATGTGGTTCTAAACAGAGAGAGTTCAAAATGTTCATCAAAAGGGAGGTCTTCTAGGAAAATCCACTCAACAAGACATGAATGGGATCTGTACAATGGCGAGGGCTAACATAACTTTCTTGTCTTCTGATGATTCTAGGAATTAGGTTAGGATTCTCAAACACAGGGGGTGGGTTGGGATCAGGATTAGCCCTAGTGTAACGAGTCCTTTATGAAGCTAGATTTTAAATTTTTATGAATTTTATTATATAAACTTTTCAAAATAACTTCTAAAATCCTCTAAGATGCTTTAAATCAAACTTTTCAATTTCTTAAAGGTTTATTTCACTGAGGAATTGTTCATTCCCTAGTATGGTCGCCACTATGTTATCACTCAGATTTTCCTTAGAAGTTATGGGAAGAAGGAAAGGGGTCCGAGGTAACCACAAACCAATCTTTTAAGTATAGAATCTAGCCAATTTGTACTTAGAGAGGGCTCTCTCTTTATAATTTAGCTTTGTTTTGGTGTGATATTAGGCTAGTTATTAATGTTCAAGGTTGTTTTGTTTGAGAGTGGTGGAATTCTGAAACAAATGGGCAAACTAGGCTTCAGGCCATTAGGCTATGGAGTCAATCAGGGATAATTCACTGGATTAAGTCAAATTGTTGAGGTATGAGTCCAACAGACAAGATAACAGAGTAAAAACAAATTCAGGGCTTGAATGGATGATTTTTTTGCTCGAAACAAGAGGGCAATCAAGAATCCTCAATTTAGGATTAGAAAGAAGAAGAGAAGATAGGTCAGCCAACATAAGGCAATTAAGAATCCTACACCAGGGACTTATTAGAAAAAATTACAGGGATAGAGGAGCAATTAAGAATTCCTTTATCGAAATAGTTTAGAAGAAAACATGTAAATGGCATACTGTTGATAACAGAGAGCAATGAATCTAAATCTGATATACTTTGATTATTTTACCATTTAGATTAAAGATGCATGAAACATTGAAACATGTAGAAAACACATAAATCACAAGGATAGAATACTTATTTTCAATTAGACTGCACATGAATCTGATTAAATGTCCTCAACTTTTATTCATTTCCAGCAAAAATCCAGACTTGAGTACAAAAGCTTTCTTGGCTTGATAGTATAGAGTTACAAAAATGTTATAGAATCCACCTCTAATACTCTTTCACCTGTTTCTGATACACTTTACCTGTCAACAGCTTTAATCCTTTTTACCAAACTTTACGGTGGTAAATATTTCTATTTAACTTGCTGTTACCATTGTAATTTAAAGGATGTCTGTCATGTTAGTCCACCATTCTTCCTTTGGTACTTTCGTCCTTATCAACTTCCTGTAAATTTCATCAGCCTCAGTATATTTCACAAAATTAGGCTGGACTGTGAATAAGTTCTTTACTTCATGTTCAATGAAGAAGGGGTTCTCTAAACCATCGTAAAGTACTTTTCCTGTGGGTAGTGCCTTTGTTGAGGATGAACTAGCTTGACTTTCAGCTTGTTGATGTAGTTTGTTGATGTAGTCTATCTGAACCATTAGCCTATCATTGATGACTAAAGGGCTTAGGAGTCCTTTACTCATTAATATGTCAAACTTTCTCATGAACTCATCTATGTCTTCATGCATACTTTGACATCTTCGCTCCAGGCCTTGCATTAAGATCCTTTTTTTCAGAACCTTCTTCAGTTCAAGGATAGTAGCAGTCCTCTCTTCAATGTCCAGTTTCTCCAACTATAGGCTGCTTTTACTGTTTAGAAAATTTACTAACTGGACTGCCTCTTCAGGCTTTCCACCTAGTTCTTCTTTGGCCTTGTGAATTGCCTCAAGAGCAAGCTTAACCAAATCAATTTGTTCAAAAATAATTTGAATGGATGACCAAATATCATTGATGGAATCAATGATATTGGTCCACAATATTTTCCTTATCTCTGCTAAAGGCCTGTCAAATTTCAGGTCCTTCTCTAATGTCTTGATTTGTTCAGCCATGCCTTTGTTTTTTCTTTTCTCCTCTGCATAATTGATCTTTGAAAGATCATACTTTTGTTCCAAGGTAGTAAATTTTTCTTTTACCTTTTGTAGCTCTGTTACTTGGAGCTTCATTTCTTCCATTGACTTAATTAAGTCCTCTATGCTTTGTGTTGATGTACCTGCCTATGTTGTACCTGTTGCTTCCACTGGTGTGGTTGTTGCCAAAGGAATGCTTGGCGCTAAAATAGTTGCCATAGTGGAAGGGACTATTGTGGAAACTATTGGCACTACAGTTTGAGGCTGGGAGGTTGATTCACTTTGCCCTGACTGCAACGCTTTCTCTAATTCCTGCTCAGTTTCCTTTAATTGCTCATTCAACTTAAGGACCAAGTCCATAAGTTCCTCATCATTCTTTTTCTCAATAACCTCAGCAGTTTGAGGGTGTATGAGGGGTGGCAATTTCAGTTGTTTTCTAAGTGTAGCTATATCTTCATTTTTCTTCTTGATTAAGCTTTCTGCTGCCTTAACATCCTTTGGGTCATGACCCAACTCAATTACTAATTCTTCCAATGATTTTATTCTATTATCTTTAGCTTGTGATGAGGCTTTTTCCAGCTGCAATTGAGCTGTAGTGTTGCTCAATGAATTTTTCAACCTATGAGCCATCATTGCTTTGCTGGTTAGTGTTGAGTAGACCATCTCACCCGTTTTCTTATGAAGCTCAATCTGGTCGATTGGGTGGATGTCCTTAGCTAAAACTTCAAAATCAGTTTTAAGATAATCAGCTAAGGATTTTGGCTGCTACATTGTGGGCTTCAGGAAACTCATCTGCATTTTACCCTCTTTGATGTCAAAGGCTGACATCAGTCTGGTATGGTTTGTGGGGGCCATTTTTAAGTACTGAGCATAAGCTTGGGCCTTCAGTTGCTCATTCTTTGTTTTGATCTCCTTGTATTTCCCCTTTAAATATATGATCTTCTCTGAAGAAGACCTGAAAGATGATACTTCTGTGCTGGGTTTCCTTTCCAGTACCTTCTTGTGTGAACTAGAGGGTGTCCCACCTGTTGGGGAAGTCTGTAAGCTGTCTGTTGCTTCCCTCCTTATGCTCTATGTAGTCTCTCCAATGAATTCTTCCTCCGAATAAGGATTCAAACTTTGCCTTTTAGCAAAGGGTTGATCTATGGGTCTGCTAGAAGGGGTAGCTACTTCCCTTTCTCTTTTCAAGTTTCTTTCCTCATTTAGAGGAGTCTGTAGTACTGGAGGATTACCCATGTTTGTTTGAGCTGGTAGTGGCTGTGGTGGAGTCAATTCTTCCAAGATCTCAGGTTGCTCTGATTCCTCTGGCTGTTCTGCTGTTTCTGGTTGTTCTGATGTAGGGGCACTTGTTTCCTGAGTTTGCCTCTGTGAAGGCTCTGCTGTGGGAGCACTAGGTTCTAGTGTTGGCCTTTGGGGAGACTCTGCAGGTACCTGTACAAAGGAGTCTAGGTCAAGTCTCTTCTCCAAATATTTCATCACATTTTCAACTTCAACCTCATCACTATCTTGTTCTATCAATGTCCCTTCCCTCCATTAATTTAAATTGGCATATTGTTCTATTTTAGGAATTCTGTGATGGAGGTAGGGTGACAACTTGTGTTTCATCCTTCTATCACAGATGAAACTGTGAGGATCATATGGCCAGATAAAACTCTTTTTCAATCTCATTCTCTCAAGGATTTCTTCTGCTTCTTGCCCTGCTTTCCTATTGTTGCACATAAATGGGCTTAAGTGGTCTTTGATCCTCAGTTGGGATTTCTTCTTTTGCTTTCATGAAGTGGATTTGATCAGAGTTGATTATTTGCTTGTAGTACTCCAATGCGAATAATCTCATGGGGACATATTTGGGCAGTTTGAATGGAGGCAGTTCACACCCATAAACTCTAATTTGAGTATGGTTCTTGTATAAGTACCAGTCACCAATCCTGTACTACTTTCATAATTGAAGGATTCTTTTGATGTCATCACTGATTCTAGGAGGGGGACATCCTATCAGCATGGTAGTTATAGGATGGACAAATTGATCAATGAAATCTATATATGAATAAGGAGAAGAGGGCGAGTAGTGAAAAATAGAGGTCCAAAAAATGACTGACCTAGGGTTCCCTTTGGTATCAAGCTTATGCACAGAGAAGGGGAATTTGTCATTTTGGTAGTAAAGGATGTGGTGATATAGAACTGCAGAATATTTGAACACTCTCTCATTCTCTAGCCTCATGAATTGGTCGTGCATATTGTCAGCTATGAATGCAGCATAGTCATATTTGGCAGCAGGAGGTTGACCAAGGGTGAAGATAGTCATGTAGGCAAAGGTTAGTTCATCTACATACTCATCAGTTGTAAAACCTAGAATACAAGTAATCATGGAGATAATGTCCCTACCTAGGCTAGTAAAAGCACATGTCATGTAAGGAGGGGGGTCTTTTGTAATGTATCTCTCTTCCATGAAGGTCTAACAGACTCCAGTGATCTCTGAGCTAGATAGTTTTGAGGATTACTCAAGTAAATCAGCAATGGATAGGGCGGCAAGGTCTTGGCCAGACTGTAGTTGCAACATGTTATTAATAGATTCTGCTATAATGGTGAAAAGGATTTGCTGGTTGGGAGACATCACAACTCTCAGATTAGGATTATAGTTTGCATGACATTGATGGACAATATCTGGGAAGATATGGACAATGGGAAATTGGTATTGAGGGAGGTTTGATTCCCAAAAACCAATTTTATCGGATTTATTTAGATAATTGTCCCGGTATTTGCAGTATAGTTTCAGGGGGGAGTCACCAAATGTAAGGTCTTTAATTTGGAAATCCTTATCAGCTAAGGGAAGGTAGTCCAAATCTTTATGGGGAGCATTGACTAGAGCGATGTTTAGGGCAACTGGGGTTTCCATCCCTGGTTCTTGTGTTTTCAGGGAGAAAGTTGGGGGTTTCCAAGGTTTTTCAGGTAAAACAGGTACTTGGGATAGTCTCAAAGTCAAGGAACAATTCAATTGCACCAATTTGCTTAAATTAAGAGCAATTAAATGGAGGTTTTAGTTTGAAATAGGGATTTTGAGACTGGAATGTGGTAAATACCTTTTCGGATGGTCGAAGGGACAATTGGCTATGGTGACGGCTCTACGGGTGCACACAGTAGACTGAAGTAGCTTGGAGTTCAACAACTGATGGCTGTTGATGGTTGAAAGTCAGTTTGTAGACTAGGACGTGCTCTGTGCGTGCATGGGAGGCAGAGGTCATTTTCTCGGACAAAAAAGGAAAACAATGAACATTTCTCTTTTTATGCATAAGTCAATATTTTAGCGGGTTAACGACAGTGACAATTGATATCATTTGAATGACGGGACATTTTGTCATTTATGGGAGGCGGTAAGCAGGTTTCATCACACCGCTTCTGGGAGGCAAGTGGTTTTGGAGGAGGGTCGTGCGATTCCACTGATCGACTGACACATTGCATCGACAAGTTTTGGAAAACTGCCCATATCGGGCGCTTAACGTTTGACCAAAGGGCCCGCGCGATATGGGCGATAGCCATCGGATCTGGGAGATCTGATCAGATGGTAGTTGGTGTTGGAAAGTGGCGGGGAGTTAAATGGAGGAGCCCAACCATAATTAAATGCCTTAATCATATTGGGGGTGACGTGATTGGACGATAAGTTATTAATTAATTCGGATGATTAATTAATCCTTTAATAGGATGACGGGGGATTTGGCTCCTAATTAATCGTGGGTTGATTAATTAATCCTATTTATCAAACTTTATTATGGCTATTTTGCAAACCAATGGGGTAGGATACATATTTTTGGGATTTTTAATAGTAATGCGGGAAAGGGGTGATTTATTTTCTTGGGAGTTTAAATAATAATACGAGTTAAAGTTAATATGACTTTGTAGGATATGAAATGCACTAAGTTAAATGTTTCCGAAAGCATTTTCATCATATAACATTTATGACTTAGGCTAAATGACTATGAGGGTTTTTTATATACAGAATGTTTTAATTTTCCCAAGAAAAAAAGGGATTTTACTTAAGGAAAACATTATAAAGGGGATGAATGAATTTATGAAGGGGAAATATTGATGAAGGGGGCTTAAGTACTTTAGGCATTTCAAATTATTGGGCCGAGGGTTTGGTCCCTCCAAAAGTCAGAGAAATGCTCTGAGCCCCTCTAACTTGTTGTAGGTGCCTTTAGTACTTAGGGGAAATTAGTAAAAATTAGGGGAAAATGAGTGAGGAAGTTAATTAATTTGACTTTGAATTCTTGATATGTTGTCTTTACTGTGCTCCATGCTTTGTCTAAGTGATGAAAGCAAAAAGATTAAAGCATTAAACTTAACCATTCATCACACCTTTGTTCTGAAACCAATCATCCACTTACCCTACCGAAATAACCTAACATTTTTACTTCTTTATTAGGGTGCACTTAAACTGGCAAACCCTTATCACACTTTCTTTTCTTTTACATATAGATATCTATCTAAGTCTAGCCTTATTACATCCAAGGGCTTAGATTAAACTGTTGAGCTCCTTTTATTCACTCTACCTATCTACTTATCTGCCAAGATTAAACAGTTTGGTCAGATTTTATTCTCTATCTCTATAAACATGAAATTGAAAACATGGAATAACCAAGTTTAAACTATTTGGCTACCATGGATTGTGGCATAGGTGACAAGCTGCACACAACCTTTATTACACAAAAGTAAAGCAGTGGCATTTGGACTTGCACACTTTCATGATCTTTTTTTTTTTTTGAGGTTCATTTTCTTTCATTTTTTGACATTTTTATTATTATTCTTTTTTCCCTTTTATTTTTCTTTTAGGGCATACCCTCTTTACATTTTTTATTTTTTTTGTTTTTCACAAATATGGAAAAAAATTGCAACACGCAAAGGTATGAACATATTTCAGAGTTAACCCAAGTCAATCATGATATATGACACCTATTGGTATAATGGAATAATACCTGCCCTGCCCAAACACTGAAATTTGAATTTCAAATTTGTATATGGCTAAATCGAAAGGCGTGAGAATCCACATTAATTTACAACCATCATGATAAGGGTTGCCGCTCCGGAAGAGTTTTGTCATAAGAAATTCAAAGGGAGTAAACTAGTGTGAAAGACAGAGACTATGGGCTGTTTTCGTTTGGGTCAAGGAGGAGGATGTGCACGGATATAGTCTCTAGCCATATTCGAGTATTTTTGCATGAAATCAAAGTTGTAGCTTGTTGAGATTTATATATGTTTGGGTATACAGTTTCCGATTCAACAATTTGAAATGTTATTTGTTTCATAGAGATTCAAACATATTCTCCTCTGTTCTACATATGGAATTATGGAATTTGTTTATGTAGTCACTGTTTGTGTTCATTGTGAGCTATATGGGCACTATTAAGATGGGAGTGATGGCTCAAAAATCTTATATCGACATGAATATCCTGCGTCAGTTTCCCATGGAGGCGTTTGAGGAGATCAAGAAGGAATGCATCAATCATATATAGAAATATATTCTTGTTAATGAGTTGTGTTCAGGACCGAACCAACTCAATATCAAAATAAAAAAAATAAATGAATTTAATTCTCTTTCTATCCTCTTTTTAGGAAACTTTAAAAATATTCAATCAAATTTAAAAAAAATAATCTCTTTTGATTTCAATTATGCTTATGGTAATACAAAGGATTCTGCAAAATCTTATTAAATTGAATTCTAAAATTAATAGAGCCACATTTTTGTTTTACTGTTTTACCTTTTTATTTTTTCCAAAAAAATTCTTTTGATGGTAAGTTGATTACAATTTGGCTTACTTTTAAACTTATAAGAGTTTTTTTCTTTGTCAGCATTATTATAATTCAAATGGTTTCTTGCTTTACAATGAGTAATATTTAATTTATTGTAATGTCTGTTTAAAAAAAAATAATGTTTAATTTATTGTAATGTTTATATATAAAATAAAGTTGTGTTGGTAATTATTATGTGTATAGGTATGTGTCTATTTTGGAATAAGATTTTTAATTTTTTTAATTTAATTATCGATAATTATTAGGTATAGGGTAAGAATTTAAAGTTCACGAAACATTCTAAAATAGTTTTAATAGTAGTAACAAATCAAATTAAAGGTTGACATTTATGTCAAAAGTAGTTATGCCCTCTTTATCATTTTAATTAAATTGATTGACTAAAATAAATGTTATATGAACAAGTGTCACATGAAATGGGTTATGGTTTTTTAGGCCTATGATATTAATGAGACTTCTAATATTTAGGCTCAAAGGAAATTCTCTCAAAACTTAAGGTAAGTTTTTATAGATTATGGTGAATATATTTAGATGCATATTGAATCATGGTAGCTATTATTGTAAAAGAATTCCAATAAATGACAGTATTCCTCCCACTTACTTGGTTGTTGCATCACATACATGTGGAGCATGTCCTCTAACACTTGATTCTTGTTGGTTTTCCTATTAGTATGGGGGTGATACGCATAGAAAATTTTTGGGGTGATACTCGTAGAAAATTTTAGGGGTGAATTTTAGCCCATGGGCGAAATTTAAGGGATTTTATATTTTGGAGGGGTGGATTTTTTATATTACACCCATTTTCTATAGTCAACCCAAAAATTATTTAGAAAATAAATAGTTATTATATCTTAGCCATGAAAAATAAGCTAGATAAACATTCCAATGTTGGATTTGCCTCGTTTGTGGGTCGAATTTACTTCTAATCACCCCTGATTTCTAGGAATGGCACTGGTATTTTGCCTTCTACCATTCTTGGAAATCGAGAGCAGGGTTGAACTTGCCCTAGATTTAGGGGTTTGCAGTTTGATTCACCCGTATAAATTCTACAGTACTTCTCATTGTTGACATGTGGGGGTGTCCTCTACATTCCTCCTCATTATTGAGCTATGTTTGGCCCGTCATTAGCGTTAAATCCTAGTATTTAAAATCTCCAAGCAAAACAATCACATATAAACCCTAATCCCTTGAGTGGTAAAACCCTATTCCTAATTCTATAAAGTCTTTGTCGCTTCTCCATTTCCGTCCCATCTTAAAATATGAAGTTTTCACTTGACTCCATGGAGATTCGAAGTAGGGCCTTATTTGATGAAGGTAACAAATCGCTAGTTGTCTTTTATGGACAAAATTTTCACTATTCCATACAATTTAAATTGAAAATTGTAATCTTTTACACTCAACGGTGGTGCAGTTATCATAAAATGGCACAAAGGTGATATGAGATGGGTAGAATTAGAAAGGAGTGGGGTTCACCCCATTACTAAGTGTAGCAACAATGAAGTGAAGGGATCCTCCTTGTTGGGTTTGCCCCTTACTCTCGTATGTACTATCGATCTTTATTCAAATTTCTAGTATATGACTAGATTGTCTAAACCATTTGAACTATAAAATTGGAAGACAATCGAAAGAATCACTACAAGCATAATTAATCCCCGCGAAGAGTTTAATTTGTTTGTGACTCGATACTTGGTTGAATGGCCTACGCTCTTTATTTATATTCTTCACTCATTACATAAATATCTTAATTACTAGGAAGCTAGAAGTATTTGGTAAGCAATAAGTGTCTAGTTACATGTTACATAACATTAAATTCTCTGTAGGCTAGTTTTTACACCATTGAACTATTTAGGTGGTTCATTGAATTTATCAAGTGTTCAAAGTAAAATAGGAATCATAAAGTATTGTGTAGATTCAATTGAACCTTTTTCTTTTTTGTCTGAAAAGCATAAAAAACCTTTATATTCCACATTATTTAGGTGGTTCGTTGAATTAAGCAGGTGCTCAAAATAAAATAGAAATCAGAAAGTATAGTGTACATTTAGTTGTATCCTTCTTTTTTGTTTTTGTTTTTGTTTTTTTGCTTGTTTGTTTGTTTGTTTCTTTTTGTTTTCTTTTTTTTCTTCTTCTGAAAAGCACAAAGTAACCTTTATATTCCACATTATTTAGGTGGTTCGTTAGATTTATCAGGTTCTCAAAATAAAATAGGAATCAGAAAGTACTATGTACATTCAGTTGAATATTTTTTTTCTTCTAAGAAGCACAAAAAACCTTTATATTCCAGTTGTATAATGTGCATATATCTCCTAATAGGGGAATAGACAAAATAACTCAAAATCAGTCTAGAGCCGAGCAAGATGGGAAGCTTGCTCTGAGAGCATAAAATGATATATAATCTTATAACTTTGAAGCACATTTACCAAACAAAAAGACTCCTGATCTACATGCTTTCAAAAATAAAAAATTAGACAACTTGATGAAAACTCATGAGAGAGATCAAGTTAATCTTAAAAGAGAAACTAGAAATGGAAAGACACGCCCTCAATAATCTAGCCATCGAAGTGTGCATTAGAGATGAACGAGCCATTGAGAGAAGTTGAGGCTTCTTTGGAAAGTTCATCAACCCTGGAATTTAATTCTCTAAAGATATGGGAAAATGATGTCCATTCAAAATTCAAGAAGAGAGTTGCTTCAACAGAGACTGAAAATGAACAAATGAAATTTAGTGACCTGACGAGATTTTGAAAAGCAAAGTGTTTATAAAGTAGACAACTTAGTTTTGGATTTAGATCTACAACCTGGAACATATTGAACATGAAAATAGTGAGAGGCATTGAAAGATAACCACACCTATCCAACATCGAGGATGCCCTTGGCTCATGCCATCAAAGAAACCATATGGAATATCAAAGTCCAAAATCCATGGGTGATTGTTGTGCATTTGAATTTTTGTGTTCACATTTTCATTAGAGAGTGGATTTGACTTTTTGGGTTCATATTTGAATTCTTGAGAGAGCTTGGAAACTGAGCCTACCAGCACCTCAATCAGGATCTGTTTTTCTTGAAATAAGAAAATATTACGTGCCCATTAGATAAAATAGATGAAGATATGTGGAAGAGAGATGAAGCATTTCATAGATATGTTTGATAACAAAGATTTTAAACAATCTTCAAGGTGTGGCATATTCCATCTTGCCTTTGGCTTGAATATTTTTTTTTGTTGAATCTTGTTATGATCTAATGTATTATGTTATATATTTCATGAATCCTACTAATAATGGAAGTTTATAATCATACAAAATCTTGTTGTGGATTGGCCCTACGATTCCTATGGGAGTCTTAGCTCTTAGTTCTTCCCAAACTTATGAATAGCCATGGCAGCCTTAGGTGCCCAATTACTTGTAACATCACAATGATTAATGGTTTACATCCTTGGTAGTCACATTGTAAAAGTTGGAAATAAGTTATATTAATACTCACAAGTAACCAAAACAGGTCAATAGGGTTCAGAAAGTACATTAATGAGTTGAGAAATTGAGTGGTGGATTTGATTCGGTGGTTGTCATTTGGCATGGATATATTGAATTTTTAAGAATTATTTGAGTGGAAGATACATTATTGTTATGTTCAGTAGAAATTTTCTCTTCTCCCCCAAGATAATGGAGGAAGCCAAAAATACAATTGTTTTATCCACTATAGAGAAACAATTGATCCATATCAAAGTCGGTTAATTCTAAGAGTGGGACTTGTTAGTGCCTTGGAATCCATATTCCTTACAATTTCATGGATTCTATTGTCAACCAAGTATCAAAAGCTATGGAAATTGGATGCCTTCTAATAAAAATCTTATAGAAGCTTAGTGTGTGATGTGTAACTATGTGCAAGTGATCAAGGGAGAATGAAAAGTGTGATAAGATGTGGATATTTGATGATCCATTATGATATCATCCTAATTACACTAGATTTCAATTGTTCCTTGCATGAATTAGAAATGATGTGCGGATAATGGACCGCTTACTCTTTCTCCTACTACACTAACTGTGACTAAAGGGAGGTAGAAAACTTACTCTTTTACTAATTAAGCTATGTGATTTGCAAAAACTAGCAAAATAGATTGAAAAATATGTGTGGAATTTGGCCATCTACTTTCCCCCCTAATTAAGCTATGTAAGTAGAGTATGTGCTACTTTGTGTGATTAAGGGAAGGAGATAATTCACAAAGAAAGAATATCACATACATGAAACAAAGCAAAAATAAAATGATTACTTCCCTTTTAACTTTACACTATGCGATCAATAATAAAAATTGGGTTTTGTTAGTTTTTGGGTATGATAGAAGATCCTATGAAGACCTATTCATCCTTTCCACTCTCAAAAGAACTAGGCCTTGCAAAGGTATCTTCTGATGAGTTCTGGGGAAATGTCTCGAAAAAACTGGCGATGCCTTCCAGCCACCGAAGAATCAACCAAGGTAACAGATGAGGCTTTGGTGTTTCCCTCACCTCCACCTATAGGGATGGATGCCCTAGATTTTGGCCACTAAAGTACCTTTGTCCTACATGAGAATTCAAGTGTTTAGCTTCTTGGTATTTAGTTACCAATTTTGAGCACTAGAGGAGTCCAATAGCCCCAAATAGTACCACATGCACTAGACCTAAGCCGAAACCCCTCTAAATTAGGTCTCTTCCATGCTCGAGTGTTCTTTTTCGAGGGATGATTGAAGGCTTTTAAGCTCCCTAAAAAGTAAAATTCTATGTATCAAAGATGTAACATGACCATGGTGGCTTATGGGATGCCTACTCCCAATGGTCCTAACCTGAACTATAAATTCTTTGGTGGCCCCTATGGGGAATTTACTTGGTTCAATTTATGGTATCTTTTCAAGGTCTTACTTTTATTTAGGGTGTGAGATGTACGCTAAAATAAACTAAGTATCAAAATCTCTAGAAACTGGATGCCTTCTAATACAAAGTTTATAGAAGCTTAGTGTGTGATGTGTAATTGTGTGCAAGAAATCAAGTCAGCATGAAAAGTGTGATAAGATGTGGGTATTTGGTGATCCGTTGCAATATCCTCTTAATTACACTAGATTTAAATTGTTCCTTGCATGAAAAAGAAATGATGTGTGGCTAATGGGCCGCTTACTCTTTCTCCTACTGCACTATGTGTGACTAGAGGGAGGTGGAAAACGTACTCTTTTACTAATTAAGCTATGTGATTTGCAAAAATTTACAAAATAGATTGAAAAATATGCGTGGAATTTGGCCACTTACTTTTCCCCCTAATTAAGCTATGTGAGTAGAGTATGTGCTCCTTTGTTTGATTAAGGGAAGGAGATGATTCTCAAAGAAACAATATCACATACATGAAATAAAGCAAAAATAAAATGATTACTTCCCTTTTAACTTTAGACTATGTGATCAATAAAAAAAATGGTTTTTGTTTATTTTTGCGTATGATAAAATATCCTATGAAGACCTATTCGTCCTTTCCACTCTCAAAGTAACTGGGCCTTGTGAAGATATCTTATGATGGGCTCTGAGGCAATGTCCTAAAAGAACTGGCGACACCTTCCAGTCACCCAAGAATCAACCAAGGTAATAGATGTGACTTTGGTGTTGCCCGCACCTCCACCTATAGGGATGGATGCCCTAGATTTTGGCCATTAAAGTACCTTCGTCCCACGTGAGCATTCAAGTCTTTAGCTTCTTGGTAGTCAGTTACCAATTCCGAGCACCAAATGAGTCCAGTAGCCCCAAATAGTACTGCATGCACTGGACCTAAGCCGAACCCCCTCTGAATCGGGTCCCTTCCATGCTCGGGTATTCTTTTCCATGGTATGATTGAAGATTTTAAGCTGCTAAAAAGTTATCTTTTATGTCTCAAAGATGTAACATGACCATGGCAGCTTATGGGATGCCTACCGCCAATGGTCCTAACCTAAACTATAAATTCTTTGGTGGCCCCTGTGAGGAATTTAGTTGGTTCAATTTATGGTAGCTTTTAAAGGTTTTACTTTTCTTTAGGGTGTGATATGTAAGATAAAATAAATTAAGTAACAAAATCTCTTGAAACTGGATGCCTTCTAATACAAATCTTATATAAGCTTAGTGTGTGATGTGTACCTTTGTGCAAGTGATCAAGTGAGCATGAAAATTGTGATAAGATGTGGATATTCAGAGATCTGTTGCAATATCCTCATAATTACATTAGATTCCAATTGTTCCTTGCATGAAAAAAAATGATGTGCGGATAATGGGCCACTTACTCTTTCTCATACTACACTAAATGTGACTAAAGGGAGGTGGAAACTTACTCTTTTACTAATTAAGCTATGTGAATTGTAAAAGCTAGCAAAATAGATTGAAAAATATGTGTGGAATTTGACCACTTACTTTTCGCTCTAATTAAGCTATGTAAGAATTTGCAAATAAAAGTAAAAGTAAGGATAATCTAATTACCCTACTATATGCGTACCTTTCGTATATGTGCATATTTTCCCTATATGTGTAACTTTCATATATGCACATATTTTTATATGTGTATATCTTCTATATATGCACGGCTTCTATATATGTGCATATCTTTCGTATATGAATATCTTCCGTATATGCATATTTTCTATATATTCATATCTTTCGTATATGTACGTCTTTTGTACATGTGTATATATTTTGTATATGCACGTCTTCTGTATATGTGCATATCTTCTGTATATGCATGTCTTCTATATATATGCATATCTTCCATATATGTGCATATCTTCCATATATGTGCATATCTTCCATATATGCATATCTTTTGTATATGTGCATATATTCTATATATATGCATATTTTCGGTATATATGCATCTTTCATATATGCATATCTTCCATATATGCATATTTTTTGTATATGTGTATATCTTTCGTATATGCATATCTTCCATATATGACGTATTTTATATATGTGCATATCTTCCGTATATGCACGTCTTTTGTATATGTGCATCTTGTTGGGATTATGATATAGGTGTTGTCCTTGATGGCAACTCACATAGATGACAGTTCACAGTGCTACAGGTTAACAACAAAGGATTACAGATCAGAATCCAGAGATTGAAGAAAGAGATTTATACACTGGTTCATTTTGTCCGAGTAGCGTATACATGCGGGAAAACAGAACAAAAGGAGCTTATACGTATGCACACACTTTCATAGAAGGAAAAGTGCGTATGGGATGAAAATCAAGGTTTTGGTCCGAGGTATTGGTCCTAAGTGGTTTTGGTTCGAGGTATTGAGAAAGGCCTAAAACTATATAAGGAGGAGAAGATCAAAGGGATAAGTGTGCAAGTAATGAATATCTTATGAAGAGTTAGATCAAAAGCAAATATGCATGTTATGGGTTTCTGATGCTTTTCTTGATCTGAACTAAGGATGCACCTAATTGGATGATGACGGATGAGATCTAATTTTGGATCAGGATCATAAGACCTGCAATGAATTATCGTTATGTGGTATGATCATGGATAGTCTAGATATGAATGCTAACGCATGATTTACATTGTAAATGTTTTGATCTGGGTATGAATGAAGTTTGGAAAAGTTGTGACGTTTTAATTTAGTATTTGTAGATCTATACACTGGTTCGGTTTGATAAAAGCACGTATTCACGCTGGTTCAGCACATCGAAGTAGCATATACATTATGAAATATGATGTTTTGAAGTTGCATTTGGTTCTGGTTGTTGATGCAAAGTTCTGGGTTTTGCTCTGTGTTCTGGTGACAGTCTTCTGAATCTTTAGATTGATTGTTTTTTATTTGCTTCAGTGATGATGGGTTTTTCAGTGATTGGTTGTATTGCAATGGTGATTGATTTTGAGCTTCAATGTTGCTGATGTGTCCAGTGTGAAAATTTGATGAAACATGGCCTTCAAATTGTGGTGTGGTGTTCCAGGAGTATCCAGTCTAAAAATTTATGAAACGTGGTCCCTAGAGGAAGAGAGAAGTTTGTAGCCTTCTATAGGTCAGCGCCTACATACTAGTAAACATATCAGCCAATACAAGAACCAGGGGGTTGGAGCTCCCTTCCAGTAGCAGTTGGAAAATAAGTGAAGGTTGGAACCTTCTATAGGCTGGCGCATACATACTAGTAAATGGATCGGTTGGTTGTGACACAGGAAAGTTCCCTCTACAGACAAAGGTAACCCCTCCATCCCTAGAGTGGGTCTAGTCACAACAAAGATAATACCAAAGCAAATTTACTCAGAAAGTTGATGCCATGAAGGCCTACCTTCAAACCGTCATTCAATGAAGTCCTTGTTGTGTTGCTCCAACTCTCATTCTTCTAATCACTTGTACCTGAAAACAACATATAGAGCGCAACCACGAACATAATAGAATATGACAAAAACTATCTACTTAAAGAGTCGAGGAGCTTCAAGCTATCATTATGAAATTCGACATATGATATAGGAAATAAGCTGTTGATTTGTATTAATGTAAATTAAAGTAGAACTTAAAACCAAGCCTTGATGTCATAAGCCTCCTTGAAGGGTCTTGTCAGCATGTCTCCGCAAGCATTCACTCATAAATTGTCTCCGAAAAGACAAACCAATCTCTCTCTTACCCAAAAGACTAATGCTAGAACACTATTACAATCAAGTTAACTCCACTCAAAACCATCCCAAGCTAAGTTATATGAGAGGCTACTTTCACACTCTAGCAAAACTCTCTACTTTTACTATTGAATTCTTGAACTCTGAAGCTAGCCGATCTCAGTCATGGAGGAAGTATTTAAAGGAGGAGGAGCTTCCATAAAAGATGGGAGAAAGAGCTTATCTATTTGAGAGGTTGCACAAAAGGTGGAACAACCATCCTAAAGGATAGAGGCGAGCTCATCTGACCCAACAACCAACCCTAGGACTGCCCATGAAGCTAACACACTTTGAAGCTTCGACGAGTTGTTTAAAAAAACTTGCCAAAAGTAACTCATCGCGAGTGCAACATAGAGACATAGTGAAGACTTCTCTAGGGCTAGTGAAATTTTGGCCATCTTTGTGGGTGGAACAACTGCCGTCCCGCGACAACCCAAGAACATAGGTAAAAAAGGGTCTGCTCCACGAGTAGTGAATTGAGGTATTCTTCCTGAGATGACAAGGAAGACATTGAAACACAATTTGCAACATGACACAAGGCTTTTGTCAATAGCACGGGCCGGTAGTGTCCGGGATCAAGGAATGCGGGGTCGGTGACAAATTACTATGTAATAGATGCCCCATAAAGCATGAAGGCTGAGAGAGTGGGAGGGGTGAAATGATTTACGAATCCATAACTGAAATGGAACACCATCATGAAGAACCTACAAAGGCAAGTACAATTGATATCTCTGATACATGAGTACATAGTGAAAGGAAATACATGTGCATAAGGCATGGGTGCAGCCATCCAAAAGATAAACATAAACGATCTGTGGTATGGATGCAACCATCCAATCAGAAGGACCATATAAAATACCAATCAAAAGAGTCGTGCATACAATCATGAACCAATCCGTGCAACCTGGACTTGTGTAATCTAAGCCCAGGGTCTTGAATCCCAACCCGATCATGGTACAAATTCTAATATGCGAATAGGTGTGCTGAAGTCGAGCATACTAGAAAATCGCTTGATTACCGGTCAATGATCTAACTGTTAACAAGCACAAGAGAGACCACCAGTAATGTCAATAGTTCTCAAGGTACTACTAGTACAATTCACGAAGTGTGAAGAATGATTTGAATTTGAACACATGTGAAATCACTCGATCGAAGGCCAATAATGAAAACATGTCATCGAATGAGAAGGACTTGCCATTAAGGCATGTAAGCTTCAAGGTACCAGAAAGTGTCTCTAGATCAACTTCTAGGATAATGAGCTGAAGTCGACAGGAAGCGATCGGTCGAAGGAGGGCCATCATGTTTCCCACATCAGTGATGCAATACAAAGGAATAAGATGAATGTGGATGAGATGGAGAATTTGAGGAAGGTATGTAAGGGTACAAATTGAAGAAGGATTAAGCCTTGAACATATTGGCGACACGACTCCGGAGTTTGGCAGCATTTTGGTACCAAGGGATCAAAGGTCATGATAATGCAGCAAGGATTAGATGGAAAGAGGCAAAATGGATAACCCTAAACCTGGAAGACCAATGATAAAGTGAGGATATCCCAACGTGAAACGAAGCAGAGAGAGTGTCGATGTTCAAGAGCGACAAGCTGCCATAATAATTAATAAAATCAACGAAATACTTCCAAATTTCCCCCCACCATTTTTGGCAAGTACCCCAATTATTTTTGAAACACAAGTTTGAAGGGGATAGCATATGCTTGTAATATAAGTTTGTCCTTCAGACAAATCCGACCTAGTAAATTTCAACGGGCCCTAGGAAGGAGAAGCTTGGTCTCATCATGATGACAAGTCCAACGTCGTCAGGGTTTAACAAGTTCGACATAAGAAAAACTTGGATTCTTTTCATATTTAGAGTGTTTGAAAAAGACACAGAAAAGGAAACTCCACATGTTCCCTTTTTCTACATTTGTGTCTCTCGAGCCCAAAAAGGTAGAAGATAATACTTGAGAGAACTGCTTGACCATTTCATCCAAGGAGTACCTTTTTCATGAATAGTGCCTCCCAGCCCGAAAAATGGGTAAAGTTATACTGGGCACACGACATTTTGCATCTATTAACGAGTTCGAAATGACAAGGGCTCGACCATCTTTTTGTTTTTAAAGGGTCAGAAAAGAGCTGAAAGCGGACCCCCATTTTTATTCTCTTTAACGAGTCAAAAAGGGAAAAATACTCGGCAATCTTTTCATCTTTTATGAGTCAGAAAAGAGCTTAAAGGTGACTCATCCTAGAGGAATGAGTGGTATAAAGGGTAGCAACTGGTTTCGACAATGGTGGAACTGCTCAAAACATGTAGTGGTTGGGAGGCGGGCTAATAAAATCACTCATCGCTGCGGTCCCTCAGGAAAGGACAAACAACCAAGTGAAACCGTATGGTCGGCCAAAGAGATGGTGGCGATGGAATGAAACAACCAAGGTTCATCTAGTAGAAATGAGTGGATAAAAACAGCAATCACAAGATGTAAATAGGGTGTGGGTTCATTTTCACACAAGCTTGAACCATGGAGAACTCTACTTGAATTTGGTTTCATGTTTACACAAGCTTGAAACGAAAAAATATTCTTGCTATGAGTTCACATGCCCCCAGCATAATGACTCAAATCGAGGTATCAAAGTACAAGCCCCCAAGCTTCATTTCATTCAACTAGGTTGATGGAATGAAGGTTCACTTGCGAGATCTTGGAAAGACTCGACTGGGATTTTACGAGATCTTAATCAAAGACTTGATTTGGAAAGGGAGTTGTTTCATTTTTTAATGAGGTTGACACAGTAAAACAACTATCCTCAAGACCCTTGTTTCATTTTTTAACGAGCTCGACACAAGACAAGGAACTATGCTTAGAATTTTTGTTTCATTTTTTAACAAAGCTGACACAAGACTAGGAACTATCCTCAGACTTTTTGTTTCATTTTTTAATGAGGTTGACACAAGACAAGGAACCTTCCTCATACCATTTGGTTCATTTTTTAACGAGGTTGACCCAGGAACAAACTATCCTCGGACAACTATTCATGGACCATATGAGAACATGGCTCCCAAGAGGTCTTCACTGGACAGAAGGACCACACTACAGGAGGAATACATGTCATTTGGTACCAAAGGCAAATCTGGTTCCGATGCCCCTAGTACATAATGTACTATACCATCTATGTGATCATCAACAAATGCGGAGACAGAACGGGTAGCCACATAATTGACCTGTGGCGGGGAAGGTACTGCTGGCAAACAAGAGCCGATAGGGGACGATGGTTTGCAAGGATACGCCTGGTGACTAATGAATGACAGTTGATCAATAGTCACAATTCTTCCTTCGTGCAGAAAACAAACCACACGGAAAAACAAAGAAACAAGAGCTCCCTTGACATAAACATAGTCACGTCCAAGGAGAAGATTGAAATCTAATGAAACTTGGACTACCATCACGTCTATATAGATGATCTTTACTTCAAAAGTAATAGGGAATTGCAGAAGAATCCCTCAGGGTTGACTGGTTCCTTCGTTGAAAGCCAACAGATTCTGGGTGATAGGCACAAGCTATGGGGATCCCAAAGATTTCCATGTAGTAGAAGACATGATGCTAACAAACACACCTTCATCTAATATAGTTCCAGGTACTACTATATTATAGGCTTGTACTATGATCTAGAAAGGCACATAATATGGGAGGCGATAAGTAGTCAAGTGACTCCAATAGAAGGAAACGATAAAACTGGTTGATGGGGGTATCATATGATTTCCCTTATGCTCTACAGGAATAGAAGAAGGACTCTGCTAAACAACCAAGACAGGAGGGTCACTATTTGATTCATGAGAATCTGAGGAGACAAGAAGAACATGAGCAGTATAATCAACATTCTCTTTTGGAATAGAGTGAATAACTAGTGGCGAAACCAAGTCAACGCTCTTTTCGACCAATGGTTGGTCAGAAACAGACATAAGAGAGTGAGGCTCAGGAAGAGCAAGATGGGCAACAAATGGATCCAAGTCAATATCTTTACCAAACGGGTGAGGGTTAGAAGAAAGCCTTTGATAACCAACAAGGAGTTGGGGTTGAGAGGTTGCAAGGTCTTCTAAAACTTTGAAAGCTTTATCCATAAGAGGAAAAAGGTGAAGAATATGCTCTCCTTCACATAGCCTACAGGGGAATCTAATCTTCCCTTTCTTCTTACCATTGCTAGCCAAGAGCGCAACATCGACATGATCTCCAAAGGTCTATGGGGATGGTCGATCTAGACTTTGAGACCATACCTATAATACTCTGGGAATTCCAGGACAATCTCAGAGGAGATGATCACCCTTACACAACCTGCAAAGGAATTTGCCCTTTCGTGGAGGATCAAAAGGTTTGCATATAGGAGGTGCATTTGGAGTAATAGCCGCACGGTCGACCCCTTGCTTAGCTGACTTCTTCTTCTTCTTCTTATCCTCCTGGTTACTAGATTTGAAACTTTCACCGAGTAAAGTAGAAGAGGAAGGTGAAGAAATAGGGGAAGAAGGCGAGGGGTCAACCTTAGAATCATCATGCCATGATTCGAATGAAGGAGATGGCAAGGCAGGAGTTGAGACACTCGGGGTTACTGAGGTAAAAAATAACCAGACAGGTAAACCAATGGTTAACCCAGGAAGGGACAACATTGCCATATAAGGAGCACCAACGTTTCCAAAGAAAGGAAAAGGACCAGGATTCCCTTTCGAGGGGAACCCTTGACTGATAGACTATGGAAATGTTTCCATTGGAATCGACTCTAAATAATTACTAAGGAAGTCAACTTTTACCAGGAATATTTCGTGGGAAGTTAATTTTAGAACACCGAAACAAAACTTTGCCTTTTCATGTTTTAAGAGTCGAGAAAAGGACGAAAGGTGACTCTATCACTTTCAATTGGAAACGAGCTCGAAAGGACAAGTGCTCGGGTGATCCTTTCACTATTAGAGAGTCAAAAAGGAACAAAAGTGACTGCTCTGAAACTCTAGGAAAAAGGTTTACCAGGCAAGCGTGAACTGCAGAATACCTCTTGACAAACCAAGAAGTACGAGCAAACAATCTCCCCGAATGCTGTGTTCGGTGTATCACGTCTGCAAGGCGGCCGACTCGGCTTCCTATGGAGAACATGATTGTAACCTAGTGGGTCTCACATCATATATGCAACGGTAAAGGGAGTATAAGTTCGTACTAGAAGTTATCGAATCACAAAATGAGGAATCACCCAACCTTAGTGAAAATGACAGACACTAGGTTTAAAGACATTAGAACATGTGTCTAGCCTAGACCTCTAAATATGAGCATTAAGTTTCAATGCTTTCTTAGGTTAATTCAATAAATTTTAATAGTTGATCTTGAATTAGGTCTCAGTTCCAAGGCCCTACCGAATGTATCTTCAAAAGCTCCTAGAATGCAACTAAATGAGAAAAGAAACCATTCTTTTTCAATGAACAACTAACTAAATAAAAGTGAGAAGCTCATTTCAAAGCAAGCAAAGCAAAAAGAAAGCACATGAAAGAATGGTACTTTTTGTTATCTCGCAAGCAAACCAATCAAGAGGAAAGAGTTATGTTGCTATCTTTCACTAACTTGCAAGCAATCTAATTAAGAAAATGAAAAATACATCCTTTTCTTTTCAACTTCTAAATGTCAAGAATTTAATAATGCAAAAGATTATTCTCATTTCCTAATGCAAAATGAATGCAAGAGTTTGATTTTTTCAAATAAACGATAAGCAATCAAATGAAAAACTCAAAACAATGTTAGTTTTAAGCCTTTTTCGAATGAAATCACTCAATAAGTAAAGAGAAACATTCCACTTGGAAACTAATCAAAGACTCAAAACCAAGAAGATGTTTCTTTTTGCAAAACTAGAAAGCTTTCTCACAGACCGGGAAGCAATGTAATCTATGCCAAAGTGATGGAAAGAAACCAAACAAACAAGACTTGCAAGTTTTCATAACCAAACGTCACATACCAATTAGGGAGATGAAAAAACAATTAATAAAGAGAATCCCCAAACAAAGCAAGGGATCATGCCAAACACAGCCCAAAGATCCGAACGAACAAGTAAGCCAAGAAAAACTAATGTTTCAAGAAATGCTAAGGTAAAAAGGTCACACAATTTGAAAGAAGAAGTTTCAAGGCAACGAAACCCGGAATAAGATATTCTAGCGATCGACAATTTGACACACAATAAAGAGGTAGAAGAGAAGCTCAAAAGGATAGAACACACTGGCCAATCAGCAAGCAAAACCTCAAAATTAGAACCTACAGGAATCTTCACGAGCATAAAACTGACAACATGCACCAACAATAAAACGTCACACCTCCCTAACTAGAAACTATGCGATGTCATCACCAAGATACACCAGTTAACAACGTCGAACCATTTTCAGAGCTCTTCGCGACTATGAGGCAATTTAATCGCGCCAAATAGTAGAAGGCGCAACTAATCAGATAGCGCAAGCATGACTATCTTCGCGACTGTCATATAATAAACTACGACAACCCTAAAACAAAGGAAATATTTCAAAATCCAGCTGAGGGAAGGACAGACCTATCACTTATGACAGAGGGAAGACTACCAGGAGTAGTCAAAACAACCCATAACATGAAGAATTCATCAAAAATGTAAAGGAGACAATAAATAAGTAAAACAAAACCAAATCAAGAGACAAAAAACAAAGATCCCCAGTATGGTCACCAACTTGTGATGCAGGCAAGTTCCCTCTATGGAAAAAGGCAACCCCTCTAGCACTAGAGTGGGTCTAGTCACAACAAAGACAATACCAAAGAAAATTTCTTTAGAAACCTGATGCCATGAAGGCTTACCTTCAAACCTTCGTTTGATGAAGTCCCCGTTGTGTTGCTCCAACCCTCATTATTCTTATCACTTGTACCTGAAAGCAACACACATAGTGCAACCACGAACATAATAGTGAGAAAAACTATCTACTGAAAGAGTCAAGGAGCTTCAAGCTATCATTACACAATTTGCCATACGATATAGGAAATAAGTCGTTGATTTGTATTAATGTAAATTAAAGTACAACTTACAACCAAGCCTTGACGTCGTAAGCCTCCTTGAAGGGTCCTGTCAGCATGTCTCCGCAAGCATTCACTCATAGACTGTCTCCCAAAAGACGAATAACTCTCTCTCCTACCCAAAAGGATAATGCTAGAACACTCTTACAATCAAGTTAACTCCACTCAAAACCATCCCAAGCTAAGTTATATGAGAGGCTACTTCCACACTCTAGCAAAACTCTCTACTTTTACTATTGAATTCTTGAACTCTGAAGCTAGCTGATCTCAGTCATGGAGGAAGTATTTATAGGAGGAGGAGCTTCCATAAAAGATGGGAGAAAGAGATTATCTCTTTGAGAGGTTGCACAAAAGGTGGAACAACCATCCCAAAGGAGAGAGGTGAGCTCATCTGACCCGACAACCAACCCTAGGACTACCCATGAAGCTATTACAGTTCAAAGCTTCGACGAGTTGTTTAAAAAAACTTGTCAAAATTAGCTTGTCGCGAGTGCAACACAGAGACAAAGCGAATACTTTGCTAGGGCTAGTGCAATCTTAGCCATCTTCATGGGTGGAATAACAGTTGTCCCGTGACGACCCAAAAACATAGGTAAAATAGGGTGTGCTCCAGGAGTAGTGAAATGAGGTATTCTTCCTGAGATGAGAAGGAAGACATTGACACATAATTTGCAACATGACACAAGGTAGATGTCAATAACACGTACCAACAGTTTTTGGGATCACAGAATGTGGGGTCGGTGACAAACTACTGTGTAACATTAGTACAAGAACCAGGAGGTTGGAGCTCCATTCTAGTAGCAGCTGGAAAACGAGTGAAGGTTGGAGCCTTCTGTAGTTCAGCTCCTACGTACTAGTAAATAGATCGGCTAGTACAAGAGTTAGCGGGTTGTAGCTCCCTTCTAGTAGAAGTTGGAGAATGAGAGAAGGTTGTAGCCTTTGCAGTTGGGTGCCTGCGTACTGGTATGAGTCTACACCAATACAATATTGTAAACAGGTTTTTCTTATATTAAAAGAAGACAATAGCAGGTGGTTTTTGTCCTGCATTTGGTTTCCACCTTAAATCTTGGTGTTCATTTGTGTTGCTTATCTGTGATTGTTTATTATGTTATTACTATACGTGGTTACTGTTTATATGGTTAATGAAGTACTGATGCTCTGATTAAAGATCAACATATGATGAATTAACTGAATCATAAGTTTGTTGGATATACATTGGTAGCTTTAAAGATAGTTGCGTGTACACTCGAGTTACCTTCATTGAAGTCGTGTATATAAATGTGACTATGGAAATGAAAAAGTTATTGATCTGTAAATACTGATTCACACCCCCCCCCCCCTCCATCTTATTAGTATTCCCAACAATTGGTATCAGAGTAGTTCCTTTGGCAGAAACTTGATCTCTTGAAGGAGATCCATAGAAACAGTGGGAAAGAAGCTAAAGAAGAAAACACCTAAGAAGAAGAAGGCATCTCAAAGGAACAATGACAACATGAGAGACAATAGGCCATTGGGTGGAAGCAAGTATTCAGATTCAGAATCACCTCAAATTCAATATGAAGACGCATAAGAAGTATCAGATACAAATTTTTGGGCTTCTGGTGATACTTTTGTTTGTTCATGCAATGTTGAAGATATTGAAAGTGATAGTGAAAGAAATATAGAAGCAGAATTTAAAAGACTCACAAATAAAATTAGAGATCAAAAATATCTATTTAAAAAAAGGGAGTGGGTCTTCAAAGAAGAAGTTACCAGATTAAAAGCTCAGTTGGAGGAAGGAAACTAAGTAAGGAAGCACTACAAGGAAAAGGAAGATCAATGACAAAAGTTGCAGGATGAAGTGACATCATTAAGAAATGAAGTAAATGAAAAGAGCACAACAATCAAGAGACTTAAAGATAGATCCAGTTACTATGAAAGTCTTGAAGCTAAGATCCTTTCTCTAAAAGAAGATCTTGAGAACTCAAATAAGAAGAATGAAGAACTATCTACCTCAAGCAGATAAAGAACAAGAAATTGAGATTCTCAAATTAAGGAAACAATAGGAAGAAGGAAGAATTGTTGAAGAAATAATGAAGAAGAAATATTTGGAAAAGGAGTAGCAATAACAGGTTGAGGTAAATATCTTAAAAGGTAAATTAGAAGAAAATGATAAACTGTTACGATTTCAAGACAGTACTAAGGTTTTGGATAATATTCTTAGTAGTCAAAGGTCTCCTACCATCAAAATCGGTCTTGGTTTTCATGAAACTGTTGAAGATGAATCTAGCTCACAAGATGATGAAATGAACTCTAATGAAAATTATGAAATGATCAACAAGGAGATAAGAGGTCAACCCCATAACAACCAAGGAAATAAAGTCTTCAAATAAAATCCTTTACTCCTAACTATGGAAGTGATAATCAGTTATTTCCTCTGATGAATAATGTTGAATGTTTTTTATGTCATAATTTTGGACATGTTGCAGCTAGATGCAGAAGTAGAATGGTTCAAGCTATTAATCATCACATAGAAAGATCATCAACTTCCAGGAACTTTAAGGGATATTGTTTTTCTTGCAATATGTTTGGTCACAAAGCCATTGACTGCGATAGAGGTAATGTGAAACATATAAGATGTTATGCTTGTAACAAGTTTGGGCACATAGAAAAAGAATGCAGGAGAAAATTTCGGCCAACATACCAAAAGGAGAAAACATCATCACACTCCAAGGTATGGATGAAGAAGGAAGTACAACCAAAAAGATGTGGTATAGCACAGTATATAGACATAACAGACTCAGGGGGAGCTAAAAGTGTGAAACTTCAGTGTTCTAAATCTCATATGCAATTATCATGAAGAAAATTCATGTATATACGTGAGTTTGAAGCTGCACAATCATGTATATATTGGTTTGACGAAAAAGCAGCGGGACAGACTCAGACAAAGGGTCTGATATGGTTTAGTCAATTATCAAATATTTGTTTTGTTCTGATGGATGATGATTATAGTCTACTAATAATATGTAGAAGTGCTCTTGGCTCTCATAATTTTTTGATGACTTGGTGTATATCTGATTGATGATGATGCCTTGATGATTCTTATTGATATTTGCAATGATCAAATTGATAGTGAACGGTTGGCACAGGTTTAGGGGGAGCATATGCTTCTAATAATGCATTGTTCACATTATGTTAGAAGATCTTAGTACATGAATATGCTTATACTGCTTGATCCACATAGTTGTTTTAATTCAAGTGACTCTTTTGATGATGGACATATACAATCTGTTGATCTTGATGCTGCTCATAGATGCTGATGGTGCAGATCATATATGGTGTATGATAGTTGCTGATGATTATCATGATCTTGTTTAGATTTTTGGTCCTTACTATAAATTTCATGTATGTCATTTGATGTAAAGGTCATGAAAATACCTAATTTGTAATCGTACTATGCATGGGAAGGATGATGTAATAATTGCTATTTTAGTCATGTATAAACATTTGGTACATCCCCACTTGGTTGGGTCGATGAGTAAAATTTGGTGTATCCCCACTTGGTTGGGTGATCGATGTATGTATGAGTCATTGGTTTTAGGGAAGTCATACTCACTTAGTTGAGTTATAGAGTCATGTTATTCTTTTGAAAAATATCTTTGCAAACTCTACATGTACTTAGGGGGAGCATGGAAAACATAATGATTATCAAAGAGGGAGAATATCTTGGTCCGCACATTTCCCTTGATGTCAAAGAGAGAGAGTATCTTGGTGGTGTGGTTTCCATCAAGTCCAAAGGGGAAGACTGTTGGCATTATGATACAGGTGTTGTCCTTGATGCAACTCACATAGATGACATTTCACAGTGCTACCAGTTAACAGCAAAGGATTACAAATTAGACTCCAGAGATTGAAAAAAGACTGGTATACGCCGTTTCATTTTTTCTGAGTAGCAATATACACATGGGTTAAAAAAAGAGAGGAGCATATACGTATGCACACACTTTCACATAAGGAAAAACACGTATGGGATGAAAATCAAGGTATTTGGTCCGAGGTATTTGGTCCAAGGTATTGGTCTGAGGTACTGGTCCTAAGTGGTTTTGGTCTGAGGTATTGAGAAATGCCTAAAACTATATAAGGAGAAGAAGACCAAAGGGATACATGTGCAAGTAATGAATATCTTATGAAGAGTTAGATCAAAAGAAAATATGCATGGTTTCTGATGCTTTTCTTGATTTGAACTAAGGATGCACCTAAGTGGATGATGATGGATGAGATCTAATGTTGGATCAGGATCATAAGACCTGAAATGAATTATCATTATGTGATCTGATCTTGGATAGTCTAGATTTGAATGCTAGCACATGATTTACACTGTAAATGTTCTGATCTGGGTATGGCTGAAGTCTGAAATAGCTGTGATGTTTTAAGTTAGTATTTTCAGATCTATACGCTGGTTCGATTTGATAAAATCACATATACACGTTGGTTCAACACATCGAAGTAGCGTATACATTATGAAATATGATGTTTTGAAGTTGCGGTTGGTTCTGGTTGTTGATGCATAGTTCTACATTCTGCTCTATGTTCTGGTGATTGTGTTCTCGTGACAGTGTTCTGAATCTTCAAATTGATTGATTTTGATTTTCTTCAGTGATGATGGGTTTTTTAGTGACTGGTTGTATTGCTGTGGTGATTGATTTTGAGATTCAGTCTTGCTGATGGGTCCAGTACGAAAATTTGATGAAACGTCACCTTCAGATTGTGGTGTGGTGTTCCAGGAGTATCCAGTTTGAAAATTTATGAAATGTGGTCCCTGGAGGAATAGAGAATGTCGTAGTCTTTTGTAGGTCAGTGCCTAAGTACTAGTAAACATATCGGCCAGTAGCTCCCTTCCAGTATAGCAGGAAAATGAGTGAAGGTTGGAGCCTTTTGTTGGTTGGCGCCTACGTACTAGTAAATGGACCGGCTAGTACAAGAGACAGGGGGTTGGAGCTCCCTTCCAATAGCAGCTGGAAAACGAGTGAAGGTTGGAGCCTTATGTAGGTCGGCGCGTACGTACTAGTAAATGAATTGGCTAATACAGGAGCTAGGGGGTTGTAACTCCCTTCCAGTTGAAGTTGGAGAATGAGAGAAGGTTGTAGCCTTTTGCAGGTGGGTGCCTGTGTACTGGTATGAGTCCACACTAGTACAAGATTTTCAATAGGTTTTTCTTATATTAAAAAAAGACAACATCAAGTGGTTTTTGTCCCGCATTGGGTTTCCACCTTAAATCTTGGTGGTCATGTGTGTTTCTTATGTGTGATGGTTTATTCTGTTATTACAACACATGGTTACTATTTATATGGTTAATAAAGTACTGATGCATTGATTAAAGATCGTCATATGATGAATTAACTGAATCATTAGTTTGTTTGATATACGTTGGTTGCTTTAAAGACGGTTGCGTGTACACACGAGTTATCTTCACGGAGGTCGTGTATATAAATCTAACTATGGAAATGAAAAATTTATTGATTTGAAAATACTAATTCACACCACCCACCCACCCCCACCACCCCCCCCCCCCCACCCCCCCGCCCCCCAACTTAGTATTATTGCCAACAATTGGTATCAGAGAAGGTCCTTTGGCAGAATCTTAATCGCTTGAAGGAGATCCATAGAAACAATGGGAAAGAATATAAAGAAGAAAGTGCCTCAGAAGAAGAAGACATCTCAAAGGAACAATGACAACAAGAGAGACAATGGGCCATTAGGTGGAAGCAAGTATTCAAATTCAGAATCACCTCATATTGAAGATGAACAAGCAAAAGAAGTATCAGGTACAAATTTTTTGTCTTTTGGTGATACTTTTCTCTTTTCATGCAATGTTGAAGATATTGAAAGTTATAGTGAAAGAAATATAGAGGCAGAAGTTAAAAGACTCAAAGATAAAATTAGAGATCAAAAAGATATATTTAACAAAAGGGAGTGTGCCTTCAAAGAAGAAGTTACCAGATTAAAAGCTCAGTTGGAGGAAGGAAACGAAGTAAGGAATTAGTACAAGGAAAAGGAAGATCAATGTCAAAAGTTGCAGGATGAAGTGACATCATTAAGAAATGAAGTAAATGAAAAGAGCACAATAATCAAGAGACTAAAAGATAGATCCAGTTACTATGAAAGTCTTGAAGCTAAGATCCTTTCTCTAAAAGAAGATATTGAAAACTCAAATAAGCAGAATGAAGGACTACCTCAAGCAGATAAAGAACAAGAAAATGAGATTCTCAAATTAAGGCAACAAGTGGAAGAAGGAAGAAAAGCTGAAGAAATCATGAAGTAGTAATATTTGGAAAAGAAAGAACAATATCAGGTTGAGGTAAATATCTTAAAAGGTAAATTAGAAGAAAAGGATAAACTATTAAGATTTCAAGACAACATCAAGAATTTGAATAATATTCTTAGTAGAGAAAGGTCTCCTACCATCAAAACTGGTCTTGGTTTTCATGAAACTATTGAAGGTGAATCTAGCTCACGATATGAGGCAAGGAACTCTAATGAAAATTCTGAAATGATCAACAAGGAGATAAGAGGTCAACCCAATCAACAACCAAGGAAAGAAAGTATTCAAAGAAAATCATTGAATCCTAACTATGGAAGTGATAGTCGTTTATTTCCTCTAATGAATAATGTTGAATGTTTTTTACGTCATAATTTTGGACATGTTGCAGCTAGATGTAGAAGTAGAATGGTTCAAGCTAATAACCGTCACACAGAAAGATCATCAACTTCCAGGTACTTTAAGGGATATTTTTTTCTTGCAATATGTTTGGTCACAAAGCCATTGACTACTATAGATGGAATATGAAATATATAAGATGTTATGCTTGTAACAAGTTTGGGCACATAGCAAAAGAATGCAAGAGAAAATTTCGGCCAACATACCAAAAGGAGAAAACATCATCACACTCCAAGGTATGGAAGAAGAAGGAAGTAAAACCAGAAAGATGTGCTATAGAATAATATACAGAAATAACAGACTCAAGGGGATCCGAAATTGTGAAACTTCAGTGTTCTAAATCTCATACGCTGTTATCATGAAGACAAGTCACGTATATACCCGGGTTTGAAGCTGCACAGTCGCATATATGTTGGTTTGAGGAAAAGGCAATGGGGCGGACTCAAAAAAAGGGTCTGATATGGTTCAGTCAATTATCAAATATCTGTTTTGTTCTGATGGATGATGATTACTGTCTGCCGATAATATGTAGAAGTGTTGTTGGCTCTCATAACTTGTTGATGACCTGATGTTTATCTGATTGATGATGATGCCTTGATGATTCTTACTAATATTTGCAATGATCAGATCTGACAGTGAACGGTTGGCACATGTTCAAGGGGAGCATATGCTTCTAATAATGCATTGTTGGCATTATGTTAGAAGATCTTGGTACATGAAGATGCTTATAATTCTTGATTGACATAGTTGTTTTGATTTAGGTGGCTCTTTTGATGATGGACATATACAGGTTGTTGATCTTGACGCTGTTGACAGATGTTGATGGTGCAGATCATATATGGTGTATGATAGTTTCTGATAACTATCATGGTCTTGTTTAGATTATTGGTCCTTGTTATAAATGTCATGTATATCATTTGATGTAAAGGTCATGAAAAGACCTAATTTGTAACCCCACTATGCATGGGAAGGATTATGTAATAATTGTTATTTTAGTCATGTATAAACAATTGGTATATCCCCACTTGGTTGGGTGATTAATGTATGTATGAGTCATTGGTCTTAGGAAAGTCATACTTACTTAGTTGAGTTATAGAGTCATGTTATTATTTTGAAAAATATCTTTGCAGACTCTGCATGTACTAAGGGGGAGCATGGACAACATAATGATGATCTGGAATTTATCCAAGACAAAGAATTAAAGGTATTACAAACTCATGTGCATGGATGTGCCTATGTTACTTTATGCAACAGATCGATAAGATTGCGAAAAACATAGACATTGAAGAAGTTAGAGAAAACACAACAGGAAAACATGTAAATACAACAAGTTTAATAAGGAGTTCACCCAATGCTCCTGGGCTACGTCTCCTGGTCCAGCCTTCAGTGGTGGCCTCTATATTACGTTTTCAAAGCAAAGTTTTTACAACAATGAGCTCAATTCGAGTCTCACTGAACAGATACGAATCAGTAGGACTGGAGTACACAGACTCTCCTTACTGAAACTTGACCTCCATTGGTCACAATAGTATGAACCCAATCTGAGACTCATACATGACAGGCATATGCAGAGGAGTTCACTTGAACCTCTCAAGCCTTCTCTGGAGTGCACAGACTCTCTGACTCTCTCTGGCTCTGTCTTGATGCTGCCTTTGCTCTGCAGGTCAGCTCGACTTATTTTCTTTGTTCTCTGCTCTTAGCTTTCTTACTCGCTTTTCTCACTGCTTATTGCTCTCTAGCCGCTTGCTTTGTTTCTGTCAGTTTGTGGCTTTAAAGCCAATCTACTTTTTGACTGTTCGTTTCCACTTCTCGGCATTCTAGTTCTTCTGCTTCTGTCTGATTGAATTCCTCTGTTCTGCGTCATCATCACTGTGTAATGCTTCATAGGGAGGTGGCCCCTTGTTTCATAACGAACTGAGTGTCAGTTTTCTTGGAAATGTTTGAACAATTGTTATTTCCGTTTAACTCCCAGATTGCCTACAAACATGATTCTTTTGCCAACTCATCATTCATGCCGGACTTCAAAATTTATATAACTCAGCCTTTTTACCCCATTAAATCCGGTCATCCGTTGGATTGAATGTCCGTGGTCGATCTAGAGCCTCCAGATCCTACTGTCTCCATCCATATCGGGCGGGTAAGTTGCATGACGTTTACCTGTCTGATGTAAGCGGTTCTCTCTCTCTTCTGTAGGATGCGTGGCACCCAGTCTGTGGCATCGGGTGGAACTCGATTGAAACTGCTTACTACTCGAAGCCCTTCCGATATCCTGCCAGTTTTCGTGTGGGACCCACCTCTCACAAAATTGGCGAATTCCGTACGGTTTTTGAATTTTCGGTTCCCGGTTGCTTGGGTCTTTTCCTTCTTTGAGGGGTTTGCCCAACTAATCGTATATTAGAAACTTCCCCCGTTTCTCCAAAAGACCTCCCATTTTGTTGTGTTGTTTCATGGCAACGCATGTTACCATGGGCCAATAGTCTGTGCGCTTGACCGAGGGTCCTTGTTGCTCTGCGTTGCTCACAAATTACAATTGTTCCGATGGTATTCCTGACAAGCTCGACCTTTGTAAGTCTTTGGAACTTTGGCATGAATTTTACAAAGTTATGAAAACTTAGAGAGTGTTTTAGGATCCAATTCAGATCACGACCTTCCAACTAAAAAAGATTTTGGACCACCAAAAGTTGGTTTTTAAGCATCAATCAAGTGAGGGTATAAATTCCTTGCTTGCCCAATTTCTATCCATTTCGCACTACTTGGTTTTGAACCTTTGAGTCCAATCCTGAGGTACTCAACATCCCCTCTATGCGTGGTTCTCACCTTCTTGTCTAGAACTGTATTTTCCTGCAATTAATTAAGATATTCAGGCAACAGATCATCAATAGAAGGCAATTGAATCTGCTCTTTGAGATCTTCAATCAATGAAGGTTCAAATAGTCTCAAGTTGTTTGCATTAACAATTGAGTAGATGTGCATGTAAGATGGTAAATCAAGGTGAAAAGCATTCTCACCAATTTTCTCAAGTATCTTGAAAGGTCCATATCTTATTGGCTTCAGCTTCTTACCTTCACCTTGAATTCTGCCTTTGCTGATATACAGCCAGACTTGATCACCAACTTGAAAACTATGCTCCATCCGATGCTTATCATGCCTTGCCTTGTACTTGGATTGGCTCTTTTCCAGCTGTTCTTGTATTGCCTGGTGAATCATTTGGATTTGTTCGATGAACTTGGTTTCCTTGTCCACATCACTGTGTCCATCAACCGTTATGTCTTTACCAAAGACAAAATCCAAGGTATACCTTGGTGTGAAACCAAAACAGGTCTCAAAAGGAGATCTCTATGTAGAAGAATGTTTAACTCAGTTGTAAGCATGTTGCACATAACATAACTGTTCATCTCAAAGCTTGGGATGCTTGCTGCAATAGCCTCTGGGCAACTGGATCACTTTTCTGTTGACCACTTCTGTTTGGCCATCTATTTGTGGATGAAAGGTTGTGCTCCTTTTCAGTCTGGTGTCCATCAATTCCCACAAACTTGACCAAAATTTCCCAACAAAGCGGGTATCTTGATCAGGAAGTGGGTAATCCAAAGTGAACCCATACATGCTGAAAGAAAAAATTTGCAATTTGTTAAACTGTAATCTGTTTGTTACAAGGTATTAAAATACACATTTTGCTGAACCTATCCACAACAACATATAAATAGTCATGACCTTTCCTAGATTTAGGCACTCCCCCATTGAAGTCCATGGAAACACTTTCCCAAGGATGAGAAGGAATTGGTAGTGGAGTGTACAAGCCTAGTTTTCAATTTCTGGGCTTGCTTTTAGCACACATGTTACACCCTCTTACATATCAAGAAACTGTCTCATTCATTTTTGGCCAATAACAAAATCTTTGCAGCTGTGCAACTGTTTTACTTACACCAAAGTGACCTGATATTAGAGAACTGTGTGCTTCTAGAATTATCTTTACTCTTTCAGTTTATGCAATGCATAACTTTCCAAAATGATACAAGAGTTGGTCCTTAACATGATAGTCCAATTCTTCTACCTGTTTGCCATGACTTAAAGTTGCATATACATCCTTAAAATCTATATTTTGAGCATACTGTTCAATGTAGCTTTCATGCAATACTGAATTATGCTTAAGTATAGTAGATGCATTTATGATTGGTTTGGACAACATTTTTGCAAATTTATTGTGTATGCCCTTTTTATATCCGATGACTAGATGAAACTGTTGTAGAAAACCCATCACCTATAGTGTCTTGATTGTTGCAACTTGGTGTGGGAGTGTAAATATTGAAGTGGTTGATGATCAGTATGTATAACTGTCTCTTTGCCCATTAAATAATGTTTCCACTTTTTCACACTCTATACTAATGTATACAATTCTTTATCATATGTGGGATAGTTAACTACTGCAGAATTAAATGTCTCAGAATGATAACATATGGTTTTACCGTGCTGCACCAACACTGCTCCCATGGCATAGTCACTGGCATCCGTTTCAATCTCAAATGGTCTTTGAAGTTCAGGTAGTGCTAGTACTAGTGCTGTACTAATCTTTTCTTTTAAGGTGTCGAAGGCTTTCTGCTATTTTCCTCCCCACCGAAACACCTCGTTCAATCCTGTTAAAGCATGTAAGGGAGCTGCAATTAAGGAAAAGTTAGCAATAAACTTTCTCCAATATTGTGTTGCTCCTAAGAAGCTTCTAACTCCTATCGCAGATTTGGGTTTAGGCCAGTTTACAATGACTACAACCTTAGAGGGATCTATCTTCAATTCACCCCCCCCCCCCACAATATGACCCAAATAATTCAAAGATGTTTTGCCAAATTCACATTTTGAGAGCTTAACGTAAATATTTTCTCTTTTCAAAACATCTAGAGTTTGCTTGACATGCTTTAAATTTTCTTCCCATGTTTTACTGAATATAATAAAGTCATCCAAATATACAATGACAAAATCATCAAGGAAAGGTCTGAGTACATCATTCATTACTCTCATGAAAGTAGCAAGAGCATTAGTGAAGCCAAAAGGCATAACCAACCACTCATACAATCCCTGCTTTGCTTTGAAAGTAGTCTTCCATGCATCTTGCTCTGTAACTCTGACCTAATGATAGCCACTATGCAAGTCCAACTTGGAAAAATAAACAAATTCTTTTAACTGATCTAATAGATCATTTATGTGAGGAAGGGAATAATGATTTTTTATCGTTATCTTATCCAGTGCTCGATAATCAATGCACATTCTCCATGAGCCATATTTCTTTCTCACCAAGACATTTGGAGAACCACATGGTGATGTGCTAGGTCTGATGAACCCTTTCTCGAGCAGTTCCTGTACCTGCTTCTTGATTTCTGCATTCTCTAAAGCGGACAACCTGTACATTCTGATGTTAGGCAATGGAGAATCTTGTTGCAAATTCATATCATGTACTATTTCCTTTTTTTGGGTAGCAGACCCTTAGGTTCTTGAAATAGTATATCATATTCTGAAACAAATTTTTCTAAATCAACTTGTTGTTTAGCATCACAACCTTCAAATACATTGGTTTTATCAGGTTTCTTTTCCTTTACAACCATCAATAAAAATTGTTTGCATGAATTTACAATTCTTTTCATCTGCCCTAAGTTTATGAGAGTATAATTATTCTTGAGTTTATGAGCTCTTACAATATATTCGATTCCATATTTAACGAGTTGATACTTGTTCTCAGCTCTATAGAAAATAACTTTCCTATCATACAAGTAAGGACTTCCGAAAACAAATTCCACATATATCCAACGAAACTATATCTAACTCAACCTTGTCTACAAATGCTGACCCAAAAGAAAACTTAAGTTTACATTGTCTAGTCACTTGTAGCTTTGCTTTATCACATAACCAACCTAATGGATATGGTTTCCTATGAGGTGTGGTTAGTAATCCCAACTTCTTTACAATTGCTTCAGAAATTAAATTTACTTTTGAGCCACTATCAAACAAAGTATCAATCTTTTGATGCTTGGAAATAAATCAAATATGAAAAATCTCATGTCTTTTCCTCTCATTTTCTTCATTATCAGTAGATTGTGTAGAATTACTAGTAGATGCTTCAGAATTTTTACCTTTTATACCTGTGGCTGCGATTGTTGTTTCATCTCCTGAGTCTAACCCCAAATCCTTTTGAATAGCTACAACAGTCTTCTTCTTTTTTCCCTCGAACTTCTTGGGTCTCAGCTCCGGATGCAGGATCCAGCAATGTTCATCATCATGCCCATCCTTCTTACAGTGAGTGCATGAAGATTTGGTCTTTTGTATAGTATTTGTCTTCCTCTCTTTCCATTTCTATTTTCTCTTTTCCTTGCTTTTGCTTGTAGTGGGTTTTGATGATCCCCCAACTTCTGGGTTCACATTCTTGCCTCTAGCCTCTAGATGTGTAGCCTGAATAGATACCTCATCTATGCTAGTGGGATTAAACATGAGAATAGTGTGCCTTAAGTAGCTGTGTAGACCACCTATATACTTCAGCAGAGTTTTAGGTGAGTCTAAGGAAATTCCTAGAATCAAAGCTCTTTTCCTAAATTCTTGAGTGTAGCCTTGTACACTTTGCCCTTTTAATTGGTGAAGAGTTTTCCAGCTCATCATGGCTTGCTGCATATAGGCTAGTGGATAGAATTGATTTTTAATTGTAGAAACAAATTCACTCCAGACAAAAAGAATTTTACCATGCTTCTTCATGTCAGCTTGTGTCCTGCCTTCCCACCATACCAAGGCAGTGCCTCCAAGGCGTAGGCTGGCCAGCTGAATCTTACTCTTGTCTGAATCGATGCTCTGCACTCTGCAATAAACATCAATTTGTCTAATCCAATTATCTATCTTCTCTGCATTCAACTCTCCATCATATATCGACAAATCAATTTTAACATCTAATTTAATCAAAGATGTTTTCTTTTTATTTTCATGGCTACTAGGAGGTGTGGAAAGTTTTTCTTCTTTCCCTTTGCCTTTAGAGTGGTCATGGAGGAGAGATTCTTCTACTCTTTTATCTCGTTTGGAATTTGATGGATCTTCTTCTCTACCTTTCTTAAATTCTCTATACATTTCCTCTACCATGGCTTTCATGGTCATGAAACCATCCATGAACTGGGAGTCTGATTCCAAGGGACTTTCTTCTGACATTTTCCTCTTAGGATAGACTCTTCCAATTTTAGGGTTAGCTTCAACCAATTCTTCTTCTCCTAATTTAAGCTTTGATCTAGTTAGCATTCAACAACAAAATCTAGCACAAGCTTGTCTAACCTTAGTAACCTAGAGTTCTGATACCACTTGATTTGGAATTTATCCAAGACAAAGAATTAAAGGTATTACAGAATCATGTGCATGGATGTGCTTATGTTACTTTATGCAACGGATCGATAAGATTGCAAAATACATAGACACTGAAGCAGTTAGAGAAAACACAACAGGAAAACATGTAAATACAACAAGTTTAATAAGGAGTTCACCCAATGCTCCTGGGCTACATCTCCTGGTCCAGCCTTCAATGGTGGCCTCTCTATTATGTTTTCAAAGCAGAGTTTTTACAATAGTGAGCTCAATTTGAGTCTCACTCAACAGATATGAATCAGTAGGACTGGAGTACACAGACTCTCCTTACTGAAACTTGACCTCTACTGGTCACAGTAGTATGAGCCCAATCTGAGACTCATACATGACAAACATATATAGAGGAGTTCGCTTGAACCTCTCAAGCCTTCTCTAGAGTACACAAACTCTCTAACTCTCTCTGGCTATGTCTCGATGCTGCCTTTGCTTTGCAGGTCAGCTTGACTTATTTTCTCTGTTCTCTGCTCTTAGCTTTCTTACTCGCTTTTCTCACTGCTTACTGCTCTCCAGCTTCTTGCTTTGTTTCTGTCAGTTTGTGGCTTTAAAGCCAATCTACTTTCTAATTGTTTGTTTCTACTTTTCAGCGTTCTGGTTCTTCTACTTCTGTCTGTTTGAATTCCTCTGTTATGCTTCATCATCACTATGTAACGCTTCACAGGGAGGTGGCCACTTGTTTCATAACGAACTGAGTGTCAGTTTTCTTGGAAATGTTTGAACGATTGTTATTTCCGTTTAACTCCCAGATTGCCCACAAACATGATTCTTCTGCCAAATCATCGTTCATTCCAGACTTCAAACTTTATATAACTCAGCCTATTTACCCTGTTGAATCCGGTCATCCATCGGATTGCATGTCCGTCGTTGATCTGGAGCCTCCAAATCCTACGGTCTCCATCCATATCGGGCGAGTAAGTTGCATGACGTTTACCCATCCGATGTGAGCGATTTTCTCTCTTCCACCAGATGCATGGCACCCAGTGTGTGGCATCGAGTGGGACTCGGTTGCAACCACTTACCGATCGAAGCCCTTCCGATATCCTGCCAGTTTTCGTGTGGGACCCGCCTCTGACGAAATCGGCGAATTCCGTACGGTTTTTGACTTTTCGGTTCTCGATATCTTGGGGATTTTCCTTCTCTGAGGGGTTTGCCCGATGATATGCGATTAGCGAATTGTCACTAATCACATATCAGAAACCTCCCCCGTTTCTCCAAAATACCTCCCGTTTTGTTGTTTCAAGGTGGCGCGCGTTACCATGAGCCAACAGTCTGCGCGCTTGACCGAGGGTCCTCGTTGCTCCGTGCTGCTCACAAATTACAACTGTTCTGAGGGTATTCCTGATAAGCTCGACCTTTGTAAGTCTTTGGAACTTTGACATGAATTTTACAGAGTTATGAAAACTAGAGAGTGTTTTAGGATCCAATTCGGATCAAATGAATATCAAAGAGGGGAATATCTTGGTTCACCCTTTACCCTTGATGTCAAAGGGGGAGAGTATCTTCGTGTTGTGGTTTCCATCAAGTCCAAAGAGGGAGATTGTTGGCATTATGATACAGGTGTTGTCCTTGATGGCAACTCACATAGATGACAGTTCACAGTGCTACAGGTTAATAGAAAAGGATTATAGATCAGACACCAGAGTTTGAAGAAAGAGAGGTATACGCTGGTTCATTTTTTTCGAGTAGCGTATACATGTGGGTTAATAGAAGAAAAGAAGAGTATACATATGCATGCACTTTCACAGAAGGAAAAGGGTGTATGGGATGAAAATCAAAGTTTTGGTCCAAGGTATTGGTCCAAGGTATTTGGTCCAAGGTATTGGTCTAAGGTATTTGGTCTGAGGTATTTGTTCAGGGTATTTGATGTAAGTTATTGGTCCTAAGTGGTTTTGGTTCAAGGTATTGAGAAAGGCCTAAAACTATATAAGGAGGAGAAGATCAAAGGGATAAGTGTGCAAGTAATGAATATCTTATGAAGAGTTAGATCAAAAGGAAATATGCATGTTATGGGTTTCTGATGCTTTGCTTGATTTGAACTAAGGATGCACCTAAGTGGACGATGATGGATGAGATCTAATGTTGGATTAGGATCATAAGACCTGAAATGAATTATCATTATTTGGTCTGATCATGGATAGTCTAGATCTGAATGCTAATGCATGATTTACATTGTAAATGTTCTGATTTGGGTATGACTGAAGTCTGGAATAGTTGTGATGTTTTAAGTTAGTATTTACAGATCTGTACGTTGTTTCGCTTTGATGAAAGCGTGTATACACTATGGTTTGGCACATCGAAGTAGTGTATACATTATGAAATGTGATGTTTTGAAGTTGCAGTTGGTTCTGGTTGTGGATGGCGAGTTCTAGGTTCTTCTTTGTGTTCTGGTGACAATGTTCTGAATCTTCAGATTGATTGATTTTTATTTTCTTCAGTGATGATGGGTTTTTCAGTGATTGGTTGTATTGCAGTGGTGATTGATTTTGAGCTTCAATGTTGTTGATGGGTCTAGTGTGAAAATTTGATGAAACCTGGCCTTTAGATTGTGGTGTGGTGTTCGAGGAGTATCCAGTCTGAAAATTTATGAAACTTGGTCCTTGGAGGAAGAGAGAAGGTCATAGCCTTCTGTAGGCCAGTGCCTAAGTACTGGTAAACATATTGACTAGTACAAGAGCTAGGGGGTTGGAGCTCCCTTCTAGTAGCAGCTAGAAAATGAGTGAAGGTTGGAGCCTTTTGTAGGCTGGCACTTACGTACTAGTAAATGGATCGGCTAGTACAAGAGCTAGGGGGTTAGAGCTCCCTTCCAGTAGAAACTGGAAAACGAGTGAAGGTTGAATCCTTTTATAGGTCAGCGCGTATGCACTAGTAAACGAATCGGCTAGTAGAAGAGCTAGGGGGTTGTAGCTCCCTTCCAGTAGAAGTTGGAGAACGAGAGAAGGTTGTAGGCTTCTGCAGGTGGATGCCTCCATACTGGTATGAGTTTGCACCAATACAAGATTGTAAACAAGTTTTTCTTATATTAAAAGAAGACAACAACAGGTGGTTTTTGTCTCGCATTGGGTTTCCACCTTAAATCTTGGTGTTCATGTGTGTTGCTTATGTGTGATGGTTTATTCTATTATTACTGCACATGATTACTGTTTATATGGTTAATGAAGTATTGATGCATTGATTAAAGATCAACATAAAATGAATTAATTGAATCATAAGTTTGTTGGATATATGCTGGTTGTTTTAAAGACAGTTGCATGTACACGCGAGTTACCTTCATTGAAGTCGCATATATAAATCTGACTATGGAAATGGAAAAGTTATTAATTTGTAAATATTGATTCACCCTCCCCCCCTCCTCTCAGTATTATTCCCAACAATTGGTATCAGAGCATGTCCTTTGGCAGAAGCTTGATCGCTTAAAGGAGATCCAAAGAAACAATGGGAAAGAAGTTAAAGAAGAAAGCGCCTCAGAAGAAGAAGACATCTCAAAGGAACAATGACAACATGAGAGACAATGGGCCATCAGGTGGAAGCAAGTATTCAGATTCAGAATCACCTCAGATTGAAGATGAACAAGCAAAAGAAGTATTAGGTACAAATTTTTGGTCTTCTGGTGATACTTTTCTTTGTTCATGCAATGTTGAAGATATTGAAAGTGATAGTGAAAGAAAAATAGAGGCAGAATTTAAAAGATTCACAGATAAAATTAGAGATCAAAAAGATCTATTTAACAAAAGGGAGTGTGCCTTCAAAGAATAAGTTACCAGATTAAAAGCTCAGTTGGAGGAAGGAAACAAAGTAAGGAAGCAATACAAGGAAAAGGAAGATCAATGTCAAAAGCTGCAGGATTAAGTGACATCATTAAGAAATGAAGTAAATGAAAAGAGCACAACAATCAAGAGACTTAAAGATAGATCCAGTTACTATGAAAATCTTGAAGCTAAGATCCTTTCTCTAAAAGAAGATCTTGAAAATTCAAATAAGCAGAATGAAGAACTACCTCAAGCAGATAAATAACAAGAAAATGATATTCTCAAATTAAGGCAACAAGTGGAAGAAGGAAGAAAGGTTGAAAAAATCATGAAGAAGCAATACCTTGAAAAGGAAGAGCAATATTAGGTTGAGGTAAATATCTTAAAAGGTAAATTAGAAGAAAAGGATAATCTGTTACGATTTCAAGACAGTACTAGGATTTTGGATAATATTCTTAGTAGTCAAAGGTCTCCTACCATCAAAACTGGTCTTGGTTTTCATGAAACTGTTAAAGGTGAATCTAGCTCACAAGATGAGGCAAGAAACTCTAATGCAAATTCTGAAATGATCAACAAGTAGGTAAGAGGTCAACCCCATCAACAATCAAGGAAAGAAATTCTTCAAAGAAAATCATTTACTCCTAACTATGGCAGTGATAGTTGCTTATTTGCTCTAATGAATAATGTTGAATGTTTTGTATGTCATAATTTTGGACATGTTGTAGCGAGATACAAAAGTAGAATGGTTCAAGTTAATAATTGTCACACAGAAAGATCATCAACTTCGAGGTACTTTAAGGGATATTGTTTTTCTTGCAATATTTTTGGTCACAAAGCCATTAACTGCTATACAGGGAATACGAAACATATAATATGTTATGCTTGTAACAAGTTTGGGCACATAGAAAAATAACGCAGGAGAAAATTTCGGTCAACATACCAAAAGGAGAAAACATCATCGCACTCCAAGGTATGAAAGGAGAAGGAAGTACAACCAGAAATATGTGGTATAGAATAGTATACAGACATAACAGACTCAGAGGGATCTGAAAGTGTGAAAATTTAGTGTTCTAAATCTCATACGCAGTTATCATGAAGACAAGTCACGTATATACACATGTTTGAAGTTGGACCGTCGTGTATATGTTGGTTTGAGGAAAAAGTAGTGGGACAAAATCAGAAAAGGGGTCTGATATGGTTTAGTCAATTATCAAATATTTGTTCTATTTTGATGGATGATGATTACAGTCTACTGATAATATGTAGAAGTGCTCTTGGCTCTCAAAAGTTGTTGATGACTTGATGTATATCTGGTTGATGATGATGCCCGGATGATTCTTATTGATATTTGCAATGATAAGATCTGACAGTGAATGGTTGGAACAGGTTCAGGGGGAGCATATGCTTCTAATAATGCATTGTTGGCATTATGTTAGAATATCTTGGTACATGAATATGCTTATACTACTTGATCCACATAGTTCTTTTGATTCAAGTGACTCTTTTGATGATAGACATATACAAGCTGTTGATCTTGATGCTGTTGACAGATGTTGATGGTGTAGATCATATATGGTGTATGATAGTTGTTGATGACTATCATGGTTTTGCTTAGATTGTTGGTCCTTGTTATAAATTTCATGTATATCATTTGATGTAAAGGTCATGAAAAGACGTAATTTGTAACCCCACTATGCATGGGAAGGATGATGTAATTAATTCTATTTCTGTCATGCATAAATATTTGGTATATCCCCACTTGGTTGGGTGGATGAGTCAAATTTAGTGTATCCCCACTTGGTTGGGTGATTGATGTATGTATGAGTCATTGGTCTTAGGGAAGTCATACTCACTTAGTTGAGTTATAGAGTCATGTTATTATTTTGAAAAATATATTTGCAGACTATGCATGTATTTAGGGGGAGCATGGACAACATAATGAATATCAAAGAGGGAGAATATCTTGGTTCGCCATTTTCCCTTGATGTAAAAGGGTGAGAGTATCTTAGTGTTGTGGTTTCCATCAAGTCCAAGGGGGGATATTGCTGGCATTATGATACAGGTGTTGTCCTTGATGGAAACTCACATAGATGATAGTACACAGTGCTACAAGTTAACAACAAATGGTTACAGATCAGACTCCATAGATTGAAGAAAGAGAGGTATATGCTGTTCATTTTGTCCAAGAAGCGTATAAACACGAGTTGACAGAACAAAAGGAGCATATACGTATGCACACACTTTTACAGAAGGAAAAGCACGCATGGGATGAAAATCAAGGTTTTTGTCCAAGATATTAGCCTGAAGTATTTGTTCTAAGGTATTTGGTCTGAGGTATTGGTCCAAGGTATTTTGTCCGAGGTATTGGTCCTAAGTGGTTTTGGTCCGAGGTATTGAGAAAGGCCTAAAACTATATAAGGAGGGTGAGATAAAAGGGATAAGTGTGCTAGTGATGAATATCTTATGAAGAGTTAGATCAAAAGATAATATGAATGTTATGGGTTTCTAATGCTTTGCTTGATCTGAACTAAGGATGCACCTAAGTGGATGATGATGGATGAGATCTAGTGTTGGATCAGGATCATGAGACCTGAAATGAATTATCATTATGTGGTACGATCATGGATAGTCTAGATCTGAATGCTAACACATGATTTACACTGTAAATGTTATGATCTGGGTATGACTTAAGTCTAGAATAGTTGTGATGTTTTAAGTTAGTATTTTCAGATCTGTACACTGGTTAGCTTTGATAAAAGCGCATATACACGTTGGTTCGACACATCGAAGTAGCGTATACATTATGAAATATATGTTTTAAAGTTGCAGTTGGTTCTGGTTGTTGATGGCGAGTTTTGGGTTCTGCTCTGTGTTCTGGTGACAGTGTTTTGAATCTTCAGATTGATTGATTTTGATTTTCTTCAGTGATGATGGGTTTTTCAGTGATTGGTTATATTGCAGTGGTGATTGATTTTGAGCTTCAATGTTATTGATGGGTCCAGTGTGAAAATTTGATGAAACGTGACCTTCAGATTGTGGTGTGGTGTTCCAGAAGTATCCAGTCTGAAAATTTATGAAATGTCGTCCCTTGAGGAAGAGAGAGGGTCGTAGCCTTCTGTAGCCCAGCGCCTACATACTGGTAAACATATCAGCCAGTAGAAGAGCTAAGGGGTTGCAGCTCCCTTCCAGTAGCAGTTGGAAAGCGAGTGAAGGTTGGAGCCTTCTATAGGCTGGCTCCTATGTAGTAATAAATGGATTGGCTAGTACAATAGCAAGTTGGTTGGAGCTCCCTTATAGTAGTATCTGAAAAACGAGTGAAGGTTGGAGCCTTCTGTAGGTCGGCGCCTACATACTAGTAAACGGATTGGCTAGTACAAGAGGTAGGGGGTTGTATCTCCCTTCTAGTAGAAGCTTGAGAACGAGAGAAGTTTGTGGCCTTATGCAGGTGGGTGCCTACGTACTGGTATGAGTCTGCACCAGTACAAGATTGTAAACAGGTTTTTCTTATATTAAAAGAAGACAACAACAGGTGGTTTTTGTCCCGCATTGTGTTTCCATCTTAAATCTTGGTATTTATGTGTGATTGTTTATTCTGTTATTACTGCACATGGTTACTGTTTATATGGTTAATGAAGTACTTATGCACTGATTAAATATCAACATATGATGAATTAAATAAATCATAAGTTTGCTGGATATACGTTGGTTGCTTTAAAGACAGTTGCGTGTACATGCGAGTTACCTTCATTGAAGTCGTGTATATAAATCTAACTATGGAAACGAAAATGTTATTGATTTGTAAATACTGATTCACCCACCCCCCCAGTATTATTCCCAACACATATACCATATATGCACAACTTCCATATATTCACATATACGGAAGATATGCACATAAAAAAAATAGGTTCTTATATAAATGATTTGCACATATACAAAATACATTTGCATATATTAAATATGTGCACATATGAAAGTCACACAACTTCTATATATGTGCATCTCCTGTATTGCATAACTTTCGTATCTGCACAACTCATGTATATGCACAACTTTGGTATATGTGATTCAAATAGGAACACATTAAGTCACTCGCTTAAGTAATTTTCCTCACTTATCTCAAAATCTTCATGGAGATCCTTCGGATAGAGCCGCTCAAGGACCTCCATATCCCCTTCAGTTAGCGGATTTCTCAGTGGAAATTATTATCTCTTCTCCATAGGGCAATCCTGGTGCTGTTGTTCCCCGTGTTCGGTTGAAAATTCAAAACTTGGGCTCAGTCATTGTTGTAACCTTAAAATAAAACAATATTTTGAGCTATAATGTTACAGAAAATAGCTAAAAGAGTGGGGCGATTAGACATTCACAGGGGCCATCACTGTCTCTATATTGTCCCCACTCTTTTACCTTGCAATTTCAATTCTTATCAAACATTATTGGAATTGGTTTAAAATAAATAAAGTGTGAAAGAAGAGAAAGGATTCCTGCACAGAGAGGTGAAGCAAACAACTTTGACATGGTACTGAACATGCTTGTTGGTAGCGAAGTGATTCTTGTTGTTCCTTGGAGTGACTACGTCGGGGTACTGAATAAGCCTGTTGGTAGCTGAGCAACACCAAAGACGATAATAAAACTATGACATCTTAAACTCATAGGATTTACATACTCCTACTCCCTAATTAAAACAACTAAAGTTTGACTAACCTTGTGAAGTGTGTTAAGCCAACAAGAGAAATAAAAAGGACTACATCTATAACTAGGATAAGTAAGGAAGCTAGGGTGATCAATAGGATGAGACAATACTTCCAGAAGGCTGGAACTCATACTTAACATTAGACCTAAGCAGAGAAGTTGGAGTTCTTCTAGTGTGTCACCAAGTTTTGTCAATGCAACAAAAACCTCCAAATTTTTCCCACATCCAAATTTTGGAGCCCCCTTATGATCATGCCATGCTTCACTTCAAGCCATTAATGTCATGTTTAGTCATGTTTCTCAAGTGTTTAAGTCTTCCTTCAAGAATTCTAAGTGTCAAAGGGACTTGATTTTACATGCTTATCTTATGATTCCTGTATAGAAAACCTCTTCTAAGCAAGCCCAACAACCAATGTGTATCCTTGCAAGTCAACCACTGCACAAATCCTAATCACAGTGACTGTGTAGTGGCTGATGACAGTGACTGCACAATATCTAGTGATAGGGACTACACAATATTTGTGGAAAATGGATAGAGATGATTCCTGTGCAGTTCTTGTGAGTAGCGCATGCACAGTTCCTACAGACAGAGACTACACAATCCTCATGGACAGTGATAGTGTGAGGGAATCTTATGCAGAAAGTGACTATACATCTTTTGTTGACAGTGAGAGTGTTTCTCAAGTCAGTCAATTCTCTCTTGGCTCCTAGTTTCCAGACACACATTAAGCATCCTCATCAATTATAAACCTCATGGAATATTTTATCTCCCTATATAAAGAGTCTAGCCCAGATCTCATCCTTATCTTTCGCTTTTGAGATCTATACACTATTGGGGTATAAGGAGCATTCTCTCACTCATGGTTGTAAATTCTCTATCTACCGAGTGAGTTTCTCAACTGTCACTTTTGATTTTAAAAGTGTTTCTTTTGATTTATTTTTCTCTTACATGCATTATTTTTTTCTTTCTCTATATTTTACAAGTGTCACTATTTCCTACTTTCATTCTTGTATGTGTCGCTTTTGTCTTATTTGTGTTTACAAGTGTCATTTTCACTCTTGCATGTGTTGCTTTCACTTGTTTTCACACATCTTAAGAGCAATATGAGGCACCTTCTAGAGGAGGCTCCAACATATTGTTTTGCACTAGATGATGGTATTCATCATTTAAATATGTGTTGGACACTCTCCTATGGCATATCACGCCTTTTGATTGCAATCAACACTTGTATTTTAAGTGTCACAAACTTACATTTTAATTGTCGCACTCAAAAACAAGTGTCGCTTTGTTGTCATTTCAATCTATATATGTTAGTGTTGACTACTAAAAATTTTATTACCTTGTATTTGATGGTAAACATGTGTGTGATCTCTATTTGGGACTTGTTCAGATTTCTTTCTCTCTCTTGTTCCATTGATCCCACACTTAGCCATTTTGGAGTTTTTCATGGTCCTCCTATCAAGCGCAACTTATAAAATCACTAACCCTCCACTAGGTGATGAGAACTACCCATTCACAAGCCTCATTGATGAAACCTTCACCTCCTAGACTTGTGCACTAAACCTATTTTAGGGACAACTCCCATTTATTGCCCATTGAGCATCTTCAAAGCATAGTCATTGAACCCTTCATGCTTGTACTACTTCAGTGCACTAAGCCTTGATCATTTTTACCTTGTATTGTACATTAATATCTTCTAGTTGATAAGGAGGATTTCTCTATCTCCTTGTAATGACAAACTGTATAATACAAAGGCTCCCTCCCCTTCATGATGAAGTGAGCATCCTTAAGGTATAATGACCTAACGTTTTGCTACTTACACCAACCAAATTTGCAATCTCTTCACCAAGTGAGCCTCTTACTACACATTGTGTAGTTCTAATGGATAGTAGGTCCATCTCTAGGCCCCTATAGCCCTCAATTGTGCAATCCTAGAGTCTGCTCCTCAATCACTGTACACTACACAGTTATGATGCCTAGTCTTGGCACTACTGTTGACTGGAACCCCTTTCTCCACAGTTTCCTTGTCCTTCCTTACCTCAACTACACATTATGCAATCCTAGTGTATAGTGGAGTCATCCCTCAGTCCTTGTGAAGCTCAACTGCACAATCCCTATCTCCTCTTCCTTGAGCACTACACACTACGCATCCTCAATCAACAAGCTCATCAACATTGTCTCTTGGACTTGCCCATGGTGTAGGACCTTGATAAGCCTTCCTTAATTGTGCATTGCGTAGTTCTATAGGATAGTGTAGTCATCCCTTAGTCCCTACAATGCTCAACTGTGCAATTCCTAGCCTCTTCCTCTCAAAGCCCTTGCACATTTCCCTATCACAATCAACATGTTACATGAACAAACATAGATAGAATAGATGATTATGGGATTGATGTTGTCTTGTCATGAGTGAATTCATTTGTAGGTGACATCACCCAATCATGGCATGATGATGATCAAGGAGTTCAGCAAGAGAGGAAACAAGAAGGACAATTGTGGAGACAAGTCATAAAGATACTTTCATGTAAGAATAGAGGAACCTTAGACTGTGATAGATGGATGGAGATCGAGATGACATGAAACACTCTATTACTACAATCATATCCTTTGGATGGTGAAGATGAAGCACATCATAGATCAATCATCAAAGAGTTGAAGAAATGGAAATGAAGAAAGGAACCACACATCAACACATTTCCATCAAGTCTCATGTCACAATCAACAAACTATTGCCTCTGGAAGATATGCCCAATCGCCACATAGTATCTCTTACAACTGAGAGGGAGTGTTAAAAAACATGTAACTAGGTTCAGTCTTCATAAGTATGAAATGTAGTTTTTATTCTTGTAAATTATGAAATGAAAGAAAATTATTATTATTATTATTATTGGAGCATGGGTTTCATGCTCAAGGTCTTTTATTTTATAGGTCAAGCACCCATTGAGTGCTTCTAGTGTTTGTCCTAAGTCAAGAAATCAAAAGAGTCATTGTCATAAGTTGAAGACCCCACTGGGCACATTGTAACTTGTAAACAAAAATATTTTTGTCTTTAAAAGTGTTAGAATACCCTCCAAGGCCAAGTCGGCTTGGCAACCGACAATTTGGCCTAAAGGAAGAGCCAAGTCCACCCTTGAAGAAGTGTATAAATAGAAGAGGACTCTTCCTCCTTGAAGCACACTAACTCACCACTCATTCTAGCGAAGGAAGAAAAATGAAAAGGCAATGAAGAAGAAGAAGGATGAAGGAGATTTATCTTTGGGCTATCTTTCTCTCTCACATGCTAAAGAATAATAGGGTTTCTGCAACATACCTAGGGAATCCATCTTCAAGTTTTATCTTGGAGATAAAGGAGGGAAAGAGGTCAAGCGAAGGTCACTCTCAAGCTCTAGAAGTCAGGAAAAGGAAATCGAAGGTCAGAGGAGGGTTTTATAAGAAGACTGAAGTTCCCACGTGTGGAAATGACAGTTGTTCGAAAGCCAAAATTTCATATCTACAGTAGGAGGTTGAAAATCTTGCAACAAGAGGTCGAGAAGGTACTACTGGAAGATATTTGGATGGATTTTACTAGAACGAAGTTGACACATCATCCAAAGAGGTTGGTATTGGTCTTGGAGGCTATTGGTCTCCATCTTAAGGTCATGGAATTCGTTAATTGAAAAATCTATAAAGAAGAGAAGATATTTAAGAGTTTTCCTCTCAAGAGGAGAGGTTTTGGCCCTAGCTTGCAACGTATATATTGTGTCATTGTTCTCCTTATTTTTGGTAGTTATTTTATGCTTAACACATATAATAATAAGGAAGAAAGCTAATAAGTAAAAAGGAACCGCATGCAGTTAACAAGTAAAGAGAAATAATCATAATAATTTTCCTATTGAATTATCAACACATTCTGTTGTTGCATGTGTTCATGGCGCCGCTCTGCACCTGGTGACAATTTTTCCATCTTTCCGCTCACAGAGACCTTCTCGTATTTTGGTCTTTAGATACTTGTTGCATGTGAACTTTATATCGTTGTTGTTAAAACTTAGAATATTCTTTGACTTTTTTCTTATATTTGTTGAACAAGGTTGTCTCATGCCACAGGTAACTTACCAATATGGTCAACGCTTGGTTACAAGAGTCTCGTGGTTAAGGTTCAAGTATTAATTAGCATTTTTTGGATCTTGTAACCATCAATTTATATCATTTATATTTATTTGGTGTTCTAAGGGTTTTTTCGTTTTTTCCTTCATAACTCGTTTGGGCTGACGGAAATGTCAATTTTCCTCAGGTAACTATTGTACTTAGCAATTGAGTTCTCTTGATTATATAATGACATGCAAATTAACTTATACCTAGTACCCTTATTGCTTCCTTTTCTTCTTGCATATATTACCCTCTAGTCAACTTGATGGTCATGTCGTTCCTAGGTTGGGTTCGTTGTCGAAAGAATAATTAACTAGGTGTCCTTTTTCGTTCAAGGTCACTTGAAAACCCTCGTGGTCTAGCTTAACAACCTTGCAATATTTCTGAATAGTTAGCTTCTTGTTCCCTGGGGTTTGTTTCATGTACTCATAGTTTCTAGATAATAATAGTGTTGTTTGAGGGTTTAAGAACCCTACAATTAGTTGACTTTCTATATGATGTATTGAACAAACCTTGCGATGTTTTTCTCCTCAAACCAAATGAGGCAGAGTTCCTCTAGCCATATTGCTCGTATTAAGAGAGTTTTTTAGTTGTATGGAAGATTTATATTGTCTTTATGTATGTATTGTATTTAAGTTGCCTCTCACCTTGAGGCAAGCCTAAATTATGCTTCTCTTGGTGAATTACAACTATGTTCCGAATTTAATATTTCCTGTTGTCAATTTTAGTTAACAATGTTTTGGAATTACTAAGCAAGGTTATACCTTCAATACTTTTTGGTTATATCAGATTGCTTATTTAATGTATTATGAATGTTTATAGTATAGAACCTATTGCCAATGTTCTCATCATGATAATTTGTAGCTTATTACATTTTTCTTATACAACTTCCTTATTTCTGGGCATGTTAAAAAAATCTTATCTATTAATTATTTTAGGTGCCTACCCTTTTGTGAAAAACTGTTTATAATTACTTTGAGAAATTACCCACTAGGGTTTCTATTACGAACTATTTAAATTCATTCTTTTCTGGACAGTGTGTCAAGAAGGACAGAGGGTTTCCCAGTTTTATCTTTCCAATCTTTCTAGATTCCTATGTTCTTTGCTCCAAGGGTAGCAGGCTATCTAAACATTTGGTTACCACCCACAAGATGGACTAACCGAATCCGACAACAAATCTCCTTTGTTTAATAGGTTGTCGACCATTTTGTCATAGTTCACAGGGTTATCTCTTTGTCTGCTAAAACTTTCCAAGTATACAAAAAAATTCATTAACTTACTAACGGTACTGATACAATGTTAGCATAATCATTGTTTCATATACCATGCATGTTAATCTTTCCTATTTAGTTTTACATTGTATAAACTGGTAGGAAAATAGTTTCAGAGACAAGATAACAATTTCAACTATTGAACTCACACAGACACATATATATACCTCATGCACAAAAAATTACTTCCAACAACCAAAATAAAATACTTATATGATCTTAATGGATAAACTAGGAACACAGTCAAAAGAGTAACCTCCACCCTTTCAATGAGATCAAAAATAACGTCCTGATCTCTCCCCAAGCTTCCCTAACTACTAGAGTAGTTTAGTGACAATGGCCAACCATGTCAGCTTGCAGACCTCAAGACCCTTTCCTCGTCGAGTCTGAAATTTACTTTTAGTGAAATCTTCCACTGGGTCCATCCCAGCTCTGGAATTCTCTCCACCTGCAGCGTAATGTTGCACTCCTTGGTTCAACCTTCTCTTTCAGGTGTAAAAGTAAGCAGAAACCTCTCTCTTCCCACTAAGACCCATTTATCTTCAGGGAAGAGAGAACCAAGAATCATAACTGCCCTAATTGTCTGGTAGTTAAACAAATTGTTTCAGGGTCCTTCCTGAGAGTTCCCAACCTCATCCTCCTATCAACAAATTATGCATCTAAACATATTCATCATAATATTTTAAAACTTACCTTAAGTTTTGAGAGACTTTCCTCTAAGCCTAAATATTAGAAGTCTCATTAACTAAATAATTAACACAAGGTAAAGTACACTGAAACAATCAACTTGTAATAATGGGGTGTCACAACCATGGGCTAATACCATGGCTTAGCAATAGCACAAGCCCAAAAAATCATAACCCATTCCATGTGACACTTGTTCATATAACATTTCTTTTAGTTAATTAATTTAATTAAAAGGATAGAGGGGCATAACTATTCTTGACATAAATGTTAACCTTTGATTTGCTTTGTAACTACTATTAAAAATATTTTAGAATGTTTCATGAACTTTAAATTCTTATCGTAAACCTAATAATTATCGATAATTAAATTAAAGTTTTAGAAATCTTATTCCAAAATAAACACATACATATACACATAATAACTACCAACACAACTTTATTTTATATATAAACATCACAAAAAATTAAATATTACTCATTTTTGAAAAACATTTTTGTATATAGACATTACAATAAATTAAATATTACTCATTGTAAAGCAAGAAACCATTTGAATTGTAACAAGTTCGCGTTGCACACGGAATACCTGCCGAAAATAGCTTGTATATTAACTTGGATTGAAATAATAAGCGAAGTCGATTGACCAAGTTCAAAAAAAGCATAGGAAACATGACTAACAAAGTATTAGTTTCCAGTTTGACCATAAATTGCTAGTCTTCCGCTCAGCTGCTTCTTAGACTGGAACTTCATTAGTCCAGTCAATAAATCCAAAGATCTTGCACTTGTGGAAAGCTCAGCACCTGCACCATTTGCAGAGCAAGATGGAGGGCCAACTAATAGCATAAAATCATAGAAGATGCAAGACTGCAATGGTAGCTCTCCAAATCTTGTAGAACAAGACGAGGTAAACAGTCAGGCTATGGAAAAGCAGAATTTGCTGGCAGAGTGTTGCTCAATAGGTGATACATTATCTCATATGACTCACTTTCCCCTCGAAGATACACATTAATATTTATATAAATTATTATCTAATAGTAATTTAAGACACTTCTCGAATCTGAAGTGTTTTGCTCCCCTAAGGTTTGATAATTCACTGTTTCCATTATACCAAGGTTGCTAACTCTATTCAGAACTATAGTTATACATCTCTATTCTTGCCAACTCTTTTATGTAAAGAATATGATATGCAGTGTCATAAAAATTGCATTCATTCTTATGTTGTGAATGAGAAACCTTGATACCAGTGCATATGACATAACGAAATAAATAACAAAGTTCATTTTTATGTAAAGAATATGATATGCAGTGTCATAAACATTGCGTTCATTCTTATGTTGAGAATGAGAAACCTTGATACCAGTGCATATGACATATTGTTAAGCTGGTCTGTGTTATTAAGTTGCCCATATCTCACTTCGAATATCTAGTTTTGTATAATTGGTATAACTGGAACTCTAATACATAATTTTAGTTGCATATAAGCATGAAGAATATCTAGTTTTTTATAATTGGTATAACTGGAACTCTAATACAAAATTCAGTTTTGTATAATTGGTATAACTGGAACTCTAATACATAATTTTGGTTGCATATAAGCATGAATTCTTCAGGACCCTTTTTATTTAACCATGTTTAAATTTACCACATACTGTTCTAGTACAAAATTTAGTTTTGTATAATTGGTATAACTACAACTCTAATACTAATATAGAATTTAGGTTGCATATAAGCATGAATTCTTCAAGACCCTTTTTATTTAACCAAGTTTAAATTTACCAGATATAGGTTGCATATAAGCATGAATTCTTCAAAACCCTTTTTATTTAACCATGTTTAAATTTACCACATACTATTCTGGTACAAAATTTAATTTTTTTATTTAACCATGTTTAAATTTACCACATACTATTTTGGTACAAAATTTAGTTTTGTATAATTGGTATAATTGGAACTCTAATACTAATACATAATTTATATGCATATAAGCATGAATTCTTCAGTGACCCTTTTTATTTAACAATGTTTAAATTTACTAGAAAACAGTGTTTGTTTGTCAAATGGAGACCATGTTGATAATGCATTTACCAGAAAACAGTATATGTCTGCCAAATGGAGACCATGTTGATAATGCATTTACATGTATTTAATATGAGATGAATTGTAAAAAATAGGGAAAAAAAGCCAAAAACGTGGAAACCTGGAAGCCTGCACTCCTTTCCCAGAGTTGTAGAAAAATGACTGCAAAGGGACAATCCAAAGAGAAATCACCTTTCTCTTCGATCGATCATTTCCAAATACATCTTGGCTATACATTCATTCATAACAATATACAAATTCAAGCAACCTTCACTTTTGTTCCCACCATTATCAATCTTCATCGATCCAATCACCATAGATTCTGCTAATTTTTTAAGGTAATGTATTCACCCTTATCTCTCTTCTATGGTTCCCATGTATTAGTTACAATGAGAACTTTTCCTAATCGGTTTCGAAGTTCTCATGGATTTAGACATCATACATCCCCTCCTACAGGGGGTTTTTCCCTACTTAACGTAAACCTGTGAATTTCCACCAACGAGTTCAACCTCGGTCTTGTGAGATGTCATTAATCTATTATGCAAACAGTCGTTAATCTTTCATGCAAAAGAAACATGCTCTTTAACAACTGTTTCTATTTTTTAAAAGCATTTTGAACATGCTCCTCACTATATTTACATACTATTTTTCAATAATACCAAGTAATGTCTTATCAAGGGATCCAATAACTTGGTGGTATATGATAAAGGGACCACCATACTTTGTGAACGATGTGGTCTTAACGACCAAAAATGTTAGTGACTCTGCTGGACTGTCAAGTGCCCAAAGATCTCACAAAAATTTGATCACATTTAAGTTAGCATGTCACAGAAATATGACGGGAAATACTGTTTGAACAACAATTATCCATTCCATAAATGAAATATGAAGAGATGCTGAAGTTTTTTATTCAACAATTAAAAAGGGAAAAAATAGTTTCCTGGGTACAGATATGTGCACAGATACGGATACGGTAAATTCTTAGAACACTCTACATATAATTAGGATAGATCAAATCTTATTTGGATATTGCAAGGAACATTCCCACATGAAAATCACCCAGGGACTCACTCGTTTGATGAATGGAACCTCAGGTAAATACTTGTGGCAGACATGTACACCTAGCCCCAAGTGACTCAGGTGGCTTTGACCTTGTAAGCTCCTTGGCGAACGGATGTTAGGCATATGGCAAGTCAAACCGCTTGGACTAATCCTTGTGCCTACACAAAATAATGCACTCACAACACTCAGCGTATTGAGAGTTTTCTTGTTTGGAGAACCGTAAACCATCTTGCAGCCCCAAATTTTCAATATGCCATTCATGAATTTTGTAATAAAGCTGAAATGAGATGTGGTAGACATAATAGCATTAGGCATTAATCCATCAGATTTTTAAGGGGTCCCATAAAAACATTCTTGGCTCTAAATTTATCCACATTTTTTTCAAAATCCGCATTCTAGGTTAGAGAAAAAAGCATGACAAAGTTGCAGTCTTATCTGACGTCCAAAACATCAATACTAATAGGCATAACACTAACCAAAAAGTAGCCAAAAGTTAAGATACTGCTAGACTACAATTGCTTTGAAAAAGGCATTCCAATTCAACTCTACATCTGAAAATATGAGAGAATATTTAGTAGAAACATCTCCAAGGAAAGGATTTTAAGACAACATAGCACCTAGAGATAACAAGCAATCATATTATTAGAGAAATGTACATAGAAATTCAAAGTATTTGACCACGCAGATTTCTGAGAACTCACTAACAGATGCAAATAAAAGCCCACAACACTTTCTGATAACTGACCTAATAGAGGCATATAAAGCCAACTAATCCTCTCTGCCATTTGATAATCAAGAAATTAACAACTGGCAGAATTTATTATCCTTCTAAATTCCAGAGCATCTACTGGCCCAATTTATGTTTAATGATCATCAAATATCAATTCTCTGATCCTCGTCAAGTCTTGGATGAATCAGGGAGGGTGGATTTTACAGATTGTTAGAAGATCCAATGAAATGACAATCTATGTGAGCTTTGGCAGAGAAGATTCAGTCACCTAAATTTTGGTTCCTTACCTCTTCTGATGGACATCGTGATTGGATTCCCCGACTTCAGATCTCTGGTCAAGTTAGAAATGTTGTGTTTCTAATCTGATGTTGCAAAGTCTCCATTCTTTAAACCCTCGACGCTCTCCGCAAGTTTCCTAAGCTCTGTACAAAAATACACCAGCTAGAAAGGTATAAAGATATATACCATGGATTATTTATTTCAACTTTCATGTAATTCATGAAAAAATAAGGTGAAAAGGGAAAGCTTACCGTGAGGATAACGAAAATTGTCTCCGTTGAGTAGGTGCCCGTTGCCTCCGACTCATAACAGACGAACAGATTCTTATAAATCGGTCTCTGCAAAACCCACCTCGCTGTTGCCACTCGTTGTGGCGACATTTATCATGTTGTTGTCCCTCGACACTGAATCATTTCCACGAAGTCTCTTTGAATTTCCTGCTCATCTCAGGCACCAATTTCCTGAAAATTTGCGAGAGGCTACCTCAGTTCTTCTCTTCTATGGATGAATCTACGGGATTTGAAATGTCACTTGCCTACCCTAAACTCGAATCACATCTGAGTTTTGTGGAAAACTCTAGTGCGTCTTTCTGCAATAGAACCACCATGGATGATATATGTCCTTTGGCCCTCGAATTCATTGTCCTTTTGCAAGAAACTTCATCTACTCGCCTTTATCATGCTCTAGCCACGGGTCGTTGGCCGGACAACGTGGCGGCCAACGTGCCAACTGCCGCATGCCAACATTCACATACACATGTAGGGGCGCATGCACACCACCATGTGGCAAAGCATACCAAATAATGTTGAAAATCATAACAAATAGATGTGGAAAGTAGTTAACATAAAATGTTATGTTTTAATGTTGGCTTTAAAGTTAGCGTTAATCAGCTTTGGGGTCGAATTTTAATATATGTTTTGATTTATTTCGAATTTTGATATATGTTTTGATTTATTTCCTAAGTTTACGTCAAAAAATAAAGATCAATGGTAATAAGACTCTGAACTGTACGAATGGAATTGTCAATATCTAATGGGTTAAAAATTTATTTAACATGATATAAATCGAAAAAACTTTATATTAAGTTTCCTTTTTTGGTTCAAACTAATGCTAGCAGCAACGATATCGATGGCTACAAATTGTTTTAAAATATTATTAAAATATAAAGTTATTTAGAACTTTGGTTGGTTTTTAAAAGCTTTGGATAAACGTAAAACTTTAGATAAACACAAACCAATAAACTTCGCTTTTAAAAACATTGGATAAAGGCAAAACTTAAGTTCAGCGTCTGCAATTATATTCCAAAAACTTTGGATAAAGGCAAAACTTCGGTTAAAAGCAAGTCGAAGTCGGCAATAAGACCCCAAAGCTGAATGGCCAATGAAAACCATCAAAAAATATTTAAATGATTTAAAAAATTCACTTTTTGCGTAAAACTTTGGTTAAAGTATTGAATAGCGGTTGATATTTAAAAAGTCAAACAAAATTAATTCGTAGTCAAAGCGATATCGATCGCTATATACCTGCCGGCAGGTATAATAACGCAGACAAAGACAAAAACTCTTATAATTTTAAAAGTAAGCCAAAAATGTAATCAACTTACTACGAAAAGAAGTTTTTTTGGAAAAGATAAAAAGGTTAAACATTAAAACAAAAGATGTGGCTCTATTAATTTTAAAATTCAATTTAATAAGATTTTGCAGAATCCTTTGTATTACCATAAGCATAATTGAAATCAAAAGAGATCATTTGTTTTAAATTTGATTGAATAGTTTTTAATTTTCCTCAAAAGAGGACAGGAAGATAATTAAATTCCTTAACTTTTTAATTTTGATATTGAGCTGGTTCGGTCCTGAACACAACTCATTAACAAGAATAGATTTCTATAAATGATCGATAGAAGCCTTCTAGATCTCCTCAAACGCCTCCATCATAAACTGGCTCAGGATATTTGCATCGATATAAGCCTTTTGAGCCATAACTTCCATCTCAACAATGCCCATATAGCTCACAATGAACACAGATAGTTACTGCATAAACAAATTCCATAATTACATATTTAGAACATAGGAGAATATGCTTGAATATCTATGAAACAAATAACTTTTCAAATTATTGAACTGGAAACTGCATACCTAAACATATAGAAATCTCTGTATACCTAAACATATAGGCTAGAGACTATATCTGGGCACGTCCTCCTCCTCGATCCAAACGACAATAGCTCATAGTCTCTGTCTTTCACGTCCAGTTTGATCGCCTTGAATCTCTCATAAAAGAACTCGTTCAGAGCGGAGCCCCTTATCATTAATACAGTTTGGGGTTTTAAACATATAGCACAACTGCTACATTAGGGTTCCACATTGGATGCAATGGTCACGTTGTGCTTAGATGGAAACTCCATTGTAACACAAACCAGTTATACCCAAGTGCGAAAATGGTTGATGTGTTGCGATGATCAATGAAAGCAAAGAATGATGAGTTATGGTCGAATAGATCTGCCTTGAAGTTGGGGCTGAGTCTTTTGGGCCACTTCCTAAAGTTGGAGCTGAGTTTCATTTTGTTGACCATAAGGAAACTGTTAGCATATTTGTAAAATGTAAGAACCCACTTAGAAACAGTGGCCCTATTGAACAACGTGTTGAATGATAACTTTTGTACACCATTTAATATCAAGGAAGAATGGTATGGCTCTTATACTACAAATATGCTCAGGGCTCATGTCTATTTTATTTGTATTGTGTATGGGTTAATCCTAACATCATGCCAATATCATGTTTTTTTGCATCATATGTAACCATTCATCATTAGGCAACAATTATTCATCAAACTTAACAACAACAAAATGAATCGTTGAATTCACCATAACATTCATTTCTCTAATGGAAACTTCAATGTCATTAGCAAGCTTTGTTGCTGGATTCACCAAATCTTCATCCACTTGTAGCTATGCATAGTGGGATTCACAAGAATATATGTGCTTCTTCTCTGCTGCTTCTGCAAATTATTTACAATCATCAACCACTCGTGGGTGAGCATAGTGGGATTCACCAAACTCTTTATTTTCAACTTTATTACTCCATGTTTCATCAAATTTTCGCTCAAGTGTGTCCCAGGCCTCCTTGGCTATCCACACATCTGTAAATGAGGGGAAGAATGCTATCATCCATGAATTAATTTATGCATTTCAATGTGAAGATATTCTTTTGCCCTTTTTTTCAAATCTTTGAAAAAAATCTCTAACATCTCATGTTATCACTTTAACCTTCTCAACCTCTGGCAGTAAAGGCATACTTGATTATATCCATTCAGATGTGTGGGGTCCAACTCCTACAACGTCATATGGTGGCTCATCTTATTTTGTATCATTCATTGATGACTTTTCTCGGAAAGTTTGGGTCTTCATGTTGAAAAAGAAGTCTGATGTTTTTACAGTTTTCAAGCAGTTTAGAGCATTGGTAGAAAACAGCACTGGTAGAACTATAAAATGTTTAAGAACTGACAATGGTGGTGAGTTTTCCTCCAAGGAGTTTGACAGCTATTGCAAGGATGCAGGGATCGAAACACATAAGACCAAGATTTATACTCCTCAGCAGAATGGAGTTGCTGAACGCATGAACAGGACTCTTCTAGAGAGAGCAAGGTGTATGCTGAGTAACGCCGGGTTGCCGAAGGAGTTGTGGACGGAAGCAGTGGCAACCGCTTGTTATGTGATAAAGCGATCTCCATCAACGGCAATAGACTGCAAGGTTCCGCAAGAGGTATGGACAGGACACCCTTGTGACTATTCTAAACTCAGAGTGTTTGGTTGTGATGCATATGCTCTAGTGCCTAAACATCAGCGAACTAAATTAGATCCAAAGTCTAAAAGGTATATCTTTGTTGGGTATGGTGATGGAACGAAGGGATTTAGATTGTGGGATCCTACTACCCGCAAAATCATCATCAACAGAGATGTAAGGTTTAATGAATCCTCTCTTGTACAGTTAGATGTAGATAGAAGATTGAAACAGGATGATGTATCTGATTTCCAGCATATTCAGTTTGACAACATTTCTAATGATAGTCATAACGACCATAGTTCAGATTCTAGTCATGAACAGGTTTCAGAATCAGATTATGAACAGGGTTTAGATGGAGGACATGAACAGGTCTCAGATGGCGATCATGAAGAAATTCCTACAGTTGATAGACAGCCAGTTGTGGAAGCACCAGAAACATTCTTAAGGAGATCTACAAGGATCAAACGCCGTCCGAGAAGGTATGATGATTCAGTTGCTTTGATCGCTAATGATGATGAACCTTTGTGTTATCAGGAAGCTGTAGAAGGTTCAAATAGTGACAAATGGAAAGCAGCCATGAAGGAAGAAATGATGGCCTTAGGTAAGAATGGCACGTGGGATCTGGTTGAACTTCCCAAAGGCAGGAAAATCGTGGGATGCAAGTGGGTGTTCAAGCTGAAACGGGGTGTGAATGATACGGAAGACAGGTACAAAGCTCGGCTGGTTGCAAAAGGGTTTTCTCAGAAAGCTGGCATAGACTTTCATGAGATATTTTCACCAGTGGTTAAAATTGTTTCAGTTAGAATTGTGTTAGCATTAGTGGCTTTGTTTGATTTGGAGTTGCAGCAGTTAGATGTTAAGACTGCATTTCTACATGGTGATTTAGATGAGGAAATATATATGGAACAACCGGAAGGGTTTGTTCAGCATCGCAATGCGAAATTTGTCTGCAGGCTCAAGAAGTCATTATATGGCCTGAAGCAGTCGCCTCGACAATGGTATAAGAAGTTTGATTCTTTCATGTTGAGTCAGAAATATGTAAGAAGTGAATATGATGATTGTGTTTATTTTAAGCAGTTAAATAATGGCATGTTCATTATCTTAGTGTTGTATGTTGATGATATGATTTTAGCAAGCAAAATCATTGAAGAAATCAACAGGTTGAAGACTCAGATGGCAAGGACGTTTGATATGAAAGATCTAGGAGCGGCAAGACAGATTTTGGGCATGGAGATTTTCAGAGACAGGAGCAATGGTAAGCTGTGGCTATCACAACAGAAGTATGTTGAGAAAATAATTTTGAGGTTTGGTATGAACAATGTGAAGCCTGTGTCAGTCCCTTTAGCTTCCCATTTTAAGCTTTCTTCGAGTTTATGTCCTAATACAGATGAAGAAAAGGATTATATGTCTCGAATTCCTTATGCCAATGTAGTAGGATGTTTGATGTATGCGATGGTGTGTACGCGACCAGATATTTATCATGCAGTTGGGGTTGTTAGCAGGTACATGGCAAATCCGGGTAAAGAGCACTGGTCAGCAGTAAAATGGGTGCTTCGGCACTTGAGAGGCACAAGTAGTTATTGTATTTCTTACAATAAGAGTAGTGAATTTGTTTGCGGATATGTTGATTCCGATTTTGCAGGTGATTTGGATAAGAGAAGATCAACTTCAGGGTACGTCTTTACTCTTGCAGGTGGAGCTATAAGCTGGATGTCAAAGCTACAGAATATTGTTGCTTTATCCACTACTGAAGCAGAATACATTGCTGCTTCTCATGCTTGTAAAGAGGCGGTTTGGTTGAAAGGTTTGCTTGGTGAGTTTGGTAGGTTACAGGATAACATCAGGTTACTTTGTGACAGTCAAAGTGCAATACATTTGGCTAAGAATCCAGCCTATCATAGTAAGTCAAAGCATATTCCAATCAAATATCATTTTGTAAGACATGTTATCACTGAAAGGGGAGTTTCTCTTGAAAAGGTGCATACAAAGGAGAACTGTGCAGACATGTTCACGAAACCAGTTTTGTTGGAGAAGCTACGCTGGTGTTTGGCTTCTCTTGGCTTGCAGAAAAGATAAAATAATAATAACAGGGCATCAGGCAAATTGTTGTCAAGGTGGAGATTGTTGAGATTTTTCTGTTTTAGTCAAATAGGCAAAAATCTCTGAAGGATGACAACAATAGGGATTCAGTTCCTAGATTATCTCCAGGTTGTTGGGAGGGAGTTAATGCCTCCTATATTTGATGTGAGGGAGTTATGAGGCTGTTAGATTCTCTATGCTATATAACAGGCAGTCATTCGGATGATTTGCTAATAGAATGTGAGGATTTCATGATGTAATCTCCTAATTTGATTAATAAAATTCCTGATGCCTATGTTTGGTGGATGTAGCCCAGATTGGTTGGGTGAACCACGTTAAAAGCTGTGTCTTATGTGCTTGTTGATTTATTCTGCTATTGTGTTTAATTCATTTTTCTGTGCACCTGATCCAACACTAATAAAAATAATTTTCACTAATGTCGACCAATCTTAAATTATATATAACTCTTTAATCTTATTAATGGGCTAATACTTATTAAAATATAACTATGTATTTGAATGGATAGTAAATTATCTCATGCTATTAATAGTTCCTTTATCATATACATGAATTTGAATGGATCATAAATTTACCTTTAACAATTTTTTTACCACATTAAAATTCCAAATTAAGTAAAATTTTAAACATTTTTACTCTTTACTAAAGCCAATGTCATTTCTTAAATCAAAGGAAAAAAAGGTTAATTCAATACAATGAATCCAAAATCTTACTCTAAAATCTTTTAATATTTCTTTTAACTAAATATTTGTAAAATGGATCTTTAAAAGGAAAAGCCATATCCTCGGATATATTAAAATCTTTAAAGACATAAATATTTCCACATCAAAGTTGTAATATTTAAAAATATTAATTTGATGTAGTTTTATTATAAATTTTGTTATCATGCCATGTAAAAAACATCATTAAATCTAATATTGATATTATAATATTAATATTATTAAATTTAATATAATATTCAATCTGTCATATTATAATATATATTAACTCTAGATATATATGGAGGGAAGAACAAAGATAGAGTGATGGAGGTGGAGATATAGAGGGAGTCAAAAGGGAGAGGAGGAGATACAATGAAGGAGAGGGAGGAGGAGGAATGAAAAGAGAGACAGAGAGGAGTGAGAGAGGGAGAGAAGGGTAAGAGAGATAGGGGGAGACACAAAGATGGAGGGGTGAGGGACAGTGACAAGGTTGGAGGGCAGATAGAGAGGGAGAGAGATAGTGACAAGGTTAGAGAGAGAGAGAGAGTGAGTGGGTGACAAGGTTAGAGGGCAGAGAGAGAGAGAGAGAGAGAGAGAGATGGTGGGAGAGAGAGGGAGGTAGGAGAGAAAGGGAGAGAGGGGAAGGACCATAGAGAGGACTTGAGAGAGAGGAGGAGAGAGGGAGGGATATAGAGATAGAGTTGGAGGGGGAGAGACGAAATGAAGAAGAACGACATAGAGAGAGAAAAGTGGAGAGAGAGAGAGAGAGAAAGGGAGTGAAAAGGGAGAGACAGATAGAGAGTGTGTATGTTTTGGGGTGAGATAGAGAGACAAAGAAGGAGAGATTGAAGGAAGGGGCAAGAGAATGAGAGAGGAGAGAGGGAGGGAGATAGTGACAGAGTTGGAGGGTGAAGAGAAAGGGGGAGGGAGATAGAGTGATATGGGATAGAAAGGGACACAGAGGAAGGAAGAGAGAGAGAGGACATGACAAAGAGGAGCGAGGTAGGGAGAGAGAGGGAGTTGGAGGGGGGGAGAGAGGTAGGTAATACAAAATACATAAAGAGAGAAAAGTGGAGAGAGAGAGAGAGGTATTTATAAGGTAGAGAAAGGGAGGAATAAAGGAGAGTAGGAGGGAAGAGAAGTAGAAGGTGGAGAGAGGGAGAGGGAGAGTAAGAGGGAGGGAAAGATATATAGATATGGAGAAAGAATGTGTAAGCTTTGGGGGTGATAAAGAGAGACAAAGGAGAGGCAAAGGGAGATAGAGATATAGATGGGAGGTGAAGAGAGGGAAGAAGAGAGAGAGAGAGAGGGAGGGATGGAGAGATGAATATATATGGAGAGAGTGTGTGTGTGTTTAGGGGCAAGCGTGGCGGGGGGGGGGGGGGTTGGTGAGATACAGAGACAAAGGAGGAGAGATGAAGGGAGATATAAATATAAATGGAGGGAGGAGAGAGGGATAAGATGTCTTGCACACGATTCATTGATTTCAATGTAGATGATGATGTATAATCTTATTTGATTGCTTGCACTAGATGCATTGATTTTAGTGTAGATGTTCATTTCTAATTATATTTTATTGTTTGCACTATATGCATTGATTTCAGTGTAGATGTTTATTTCTAATCCTATTTGATTGCTTGCTCTAGATGCATTGATTTCAGTGTAGATGGTGATTTCTAATCCTATTTGATTGTTTGCACTAGATGCATTGATTTCAGTGTAGATGTTGATTTCTAATTATATTTGATTTCTTTCACTATATGCATTGATTTCAATGTAGATGTTGATTTCTAATCTTATTTGATTGCTTGCATTAGACACATTAATTTCAGTGTAGATGTTGTTTTCTAATCCTATTTGATTTCTCGCATTAGATGGATTAGATGTTGTTAATCTTGAGACTGTAAATTATTAAAAATATTTTTCAAGATTAGATGGAGGGGAGAGAGAGGGAAGAATATTTCTTGCACTAGATGCATTGATTTCAGTGTAGATGATGTTTTCTTAGAATTATATTCAATTGCTTGCACTAGATGCATTGATTTCAGTGTAGATGTTGATTTCTAATCCTATTTGATTTCTTTCTCTAGATGCATTATTTTAGTGTAGATGTTGATTTCTAATCCTTTTTTATTGCTTGCACTAGATGCATTTATTTCAATGTAGATTTGGATTTCTAATCCTATTTGATTGCTTTCACTGGATGCATTGATTTTAGTGTAGATGTTGATTTCTAATTTCATTTGATTGCTTGCATTAGATGCATTGATTTTAGTGTAGATGTTGTTTTCTAATCTTATTTGATTTCTTTCATTAGATGCATTATATGTTGTTAATCTTGATGTTGTAGATTATTAAGAAAAAATATTTTCAAGATATATTGTAATACCTAAAAGGACACTATTAAGAATTAATTAGCTGTCAAAAGTTGTGATACCTAGAATTAAAATGAAATAGATGTGCAAAATCAATCCTCCTGAAAAGTGCAAATTAATCCTTCATAAGATTGTCTCCCTTCTACATCACCAACTAATTACTAATAGACAATTACATATATTCAAAATATATTCAAAATTACTAATAGATAATTTCATATAATAATGTATTCATAATATTTATAAGAGGAAAAGATATATTTATAAACATTCAAAACAAATCAAAATATTCTTGAAGGAGATGTGATAATTGTTTGGAGAAATAAATAATGTAAATATTTTATAATTCTAGCCACTCATTAAAAAATTTCAAAAATACATTATTTCTTGACTTTTTTGAATAGACTATAGATAAAAAATCATCAAAATATTCTTGAAGGAAATAAATTATTTCAAACATTAGCAAAGAAAAAAATTATTTCAAGAGTAATCTTGACGCAATAAATTATTAAAACTACTCTTCAAGATATATTTAGTAATACCTGGAGGGACACTATTGATAATTAATTAGTTTTCAGAAGTTGTGATACTTAAAATTAAATGAAATAGATGTGAAGTGTCAATCCTCCTACAAATTATTGACAAGATTGTCTTCAATAATAGAGTTAAGGCTTCTGTGATCCATATCGGTTTTAGAGAAGATTCTTCGGCGAAAATCACATGGAAACTCATTTGTCGACGCGTTTCGAACCAACTAGTGTGGTTCATCGTCAGGACAAGTTGAAGAAACAGATCCAGTCCAGCAAGTTAAATAGTCCAAGCAGAGACTCCAACAGCTACAAAGGATTAACGGTTAATTTCTGACTCTAGAACCCAGGTTAAATTATTTCATTATTTTAATAATATTATTATTATTTATAACCAAGTAAATATGAATTAACGGTTAGTTTTTTAATAAAACTTTTATATATATATATATATATATATATATATATATATATATATATATATATAAATCTTAATTAAAATAATAATAATCAGTTAGGAATAATAAATTAAACACTAGGTTGGTATAAAAGTTAATTAAATTGTTGTATATTAATTTGATTAAAATTAATTATCATTAATATTTACTATTTTTAATTTCATAGAAATAAGGTGAATTAGGTATAAATAAACAAGATTAAAGGTTAGTAATACCTATATTTATTTAAATTATGTATATATATTTAATAAAATAAGATTATTTAATTAAAATAATATGTATAAATTGACCAATGGCTAATATAAGGACCATGGTCAAATTAAGTTATAATGGGTGAAAGTGATTAAAATTAGTGTTAATAGTTAGTTAGAGGGTAATATTTAATAAACAAATTAATGGTTATTAATACCTATATTTATTTAAATTATGTACATATATAAAATAAAATTATTCTTAATAAGTTATAATGGGTGAAAGTAAATTAGTTAAAAGATAATATTTAATAATTTGAGCTACTACGAAATCAAAAGGAAGGTAAGACTAAATTATATTTATATAAAAATGTAAATTATTGGTTAGTTTTTAATTCATTTATTTCTTTACATTATTACTTATATATATATATATATATATATATATATATATATATATATATTATATTAAAATAATAATAATCAAATGTAAAGGTTATGATTAATATTAGTGTTAATAGTTAGTTAGAGGGTAATATTTAATAAACAAATTAATGGTTATTAATACCTATATTTATTTAAATTATGTACATATATAAAATAAAATTATTCTTAATAAGTTATAATGGGTGAAAGTAAATTAGTTAAAAGATAATATTTAATAATTTGAGCTACTACGAAATCAAAAGGAAGGTAAGACTAAATTATATTTATATAAAAATGTAAATTATTGGTTAGTTTTTAATTCATTTATTTCTTTACATTATTACTTATATATATATATATATATATATATATATATTAAAATAATAATAATCAAATGTAAAGGTTATGATTAATAAAATAGCTAACAGGCTAGTATAAAAAGTTAAATTTAAAGTAAATTATTCATTATATTATTATTATTAATTGCTATTTTATTTAATGGAGTTAGGTACAAACAAACACATAAATGGTTAGTAATTCTTTAATTTATTTAAATTATGAATAAAATTATTTCTTTGTTAAAATAAAATAAATTATAAATAAATACTATACATTTAAAATAATATGCTAATATAAGGACCATGGTCGAAAATAGGTGAAGTAATTATTATTAGTATTAATAGTCCGTTTAAAAGATATTATTTATTAAATATGAGCTATTTAAAATAATGAAAAAAAAAAAAAAAAAAACCACAGAGGACTAGGAGGAGAGGGCTGGGATCCAACACCTACTGACTTTCCAACCATCCTCTCTATTGAGATTGCTTGGTCTCTTTTCAATCTCAAGCGCTTCCCTGAATTTACGATGATGGAACTGCGAAACCCTAGCAATCACACTGGCTTCTTCAATACAAACATGATGATTGGTTTTTTCAGCATGCTCAGCCAAAGCGGAAGACTTAGATCTCCTGTGATTCAGATCCACTGCGTGCTCGCTAATCCTTTGATTAATGGAGCGACCAGTCTCCCCAATATAGGGGGTCCCACAGGAACAAGGGATCATATAAACGCCCTTCATATCCTTAGGGTCGATGGGATCCTTTACTGATCTGAGGGACATACGAATGGTGCTCAGGGGCCTAAAGGAAACATGGATACTATGTCTCCTGAGAATCCTACCAATTCTATCCGTGGTCCCTTGAACATACGGGAGATGGACACCAGGAACACGATCTTTCGGTTCTCGTTTAGCCAAAGAATTCCTGGAAGCTTTAAGGAAAGCCCTTTGACCCATGTATCTACTGTAACCATTCTCCACGAAAACATCCAGCATATGGGATTTTCTTTCTCAAAGCTCTCCTTATCCGAGATCCTCAGGGCCCGAGTAGCAAGGGTACTGAGAACACCCATCTTTTGAGCTGGGAAATGGTGGGAACTGGCATGAAGATACTGCTCTGTATGAGTTTTCTTATGAAAGACTCGATGGGCAAGGGAACCATCCTCATTCCTAGAAATAAGGATATCAAGGAAAGGAAGACATCCCTCAACCTCTTGCTCCTTGGTGAACTTAATGGCTGAGGATTGCCTATTGAGATGATCAAAGAAGAGATCAAGCTCAACCTGGCCATGAGACCAGATGACATTGGTGTCATCCACATATCTCTTCCATAGCTTAGGCAGGAGCCGAGAAGAGCTCAGAGCCCTGGACTCAAAATCTTCCATAAACAGATTAGCAACAACAGGGGAGAGGGGGGATCCCATTGCAACCCCACATCTAAGATTTTCTTCCTTCTTCATCACCAACTAATTATTAATAGACAATTACATACACATAAAAATATAACACAACAACTCTAACATTCAAAAAACATTATCATACAACTCCAAACAAATAAACACATAAACCACTCAAAGGATCCAAACAAACATGTACAAACCATTCAACCCAAGCAACACAAACTAAATTAAAGAAGATAATGATATGGTCATGCCAAACAAAGAAATCATAATGTGAATTTTGAAGTTAATCTCAAACATATACATAATAATGATAATCTAAAAATGTGACATTGTTTCCCTCAAGTGGAACCAACTTAGTTCCATCTAACAATGGATATATCATTCGCCGAGAGGTATCAAATCCCTCGAGGTGCAAACCTTTTCTCAAATTCTACACTCCAAAAAGAAGGTTTGCACCTCGAGGGATTCGATCCCTCTCGGTGCATGACAGATCCAGTGTTAAATGGATCTAAGTTGGTTTTTAGAACAATTTGTATACCATGTGGTCCTTCAATAAGGCTTTATGTACCATTAAAAAGGATTTTGACTTATTTCTTTGATCTAACCTTTCCTTTTCATGCTTCTTTACGGCTATAATGTACTTGGCATCATTATGGGGTTGTGTTACTGCAAAAATGGTACAATTGATGGAAAGTAACACGGGAAGGCTTCTAAGCTTTTGGTCTCATTCTATATGTCAGGCAAAATATTGCTTCCACGGTTCAAATAAACGTTGAATTTTAACTTTTCGAGCCACTTGATTTTGGAATTTTGATTTCTAGGTACATTGTCGTGCTTCCCAACACAGATTGGGTGAAAAAATTTCACATTGTATTCACTGACAGGATGTGACAGTCTCCAAAATTTCACAGTTTCATAAGTTTGTCGTCTTTTGTCACAATTTCTTTTCTTCAAAGGTGTGAAAGTACAAATTCTATCGCACTTTCTTTGTCCAGCTCCTCGATCTCTCATCCTTGACCTCTCACAACCCTTTCTATTCTTCATGAGCACAAAAAAATTAAAATGATACTCTCCTTGGAGTCTTATGTAGCCTGGTGATCTGATACCATGTTAAAGAATGAAAAACATGGAGAAAATTACCTTTCTCATTTTTATGAAAAACTTAAATAAGATTACATAGGAGACATCAACAATAAATGATTAGAGTAAAAATAACCAGAAACTTAACTAAACTGGAACTGACTATGACGCTTGGGGTAATAACTATGGCACCCAATAGTTGGTTGGAATTAGATTATCCAATAGTCTGCCTCAGACTCCATGACCAAACATTGGGTAGCTTCATGGTGAATCCACGTTAATGACTAATGGGCAAAGACATCATTTTTCAGTGGTACCATCTCCTCGATTTTCTATGCTCAAGTTTCATCCCTACCATAACCAGAAAGATGCTTTTAGTTGGTATGACTTCCTTGACAAGGTATACTCATGTCACAAATATACCCATAGTTTTGAAAACCTAGTTCAATTGTTACACATATTGTACATTATACTACCTTTGCAAAGAAACAAGTTATATTTAAATACATCCCAACCATTTGGTCAAGGCATGAAGTCCAAACTTACTCCATATCTCAGTCATCTCAAGCCATTTTTCATAACATGCAAACATTGGTTCCACCTTACTGGAGTCGTGTTTTTCATTCATCGTTCTTGTTGCATTAACATATAATGCTTTTAAAATAAAACGATACTACTCCATCGTTGAAGTCTTTCTTTCACAGTTGTGACAAACCCTAAATTCTTGAAATAGTCCCCTAACTGGATTCACTCCTATAGTTGACTATTCTACTTATTCTAGGACTTACAACATATATGCAAGGTGGTTTAACATAACCTTGTAATCAACTCTCAGTCACACAATAACCATACAACATCATAGGTTTGTCCTCTTCGCTCATGGACTCCGCCTTATTTTGTATTTACTGCTAATCAAGTCTATGTTTCATTTGCCATGCTTACCATTTTCCATGTTCCTAACATGCAATGATGCTCCCCTTACCCTCCAATTTGACTTAGGATGCCAACTAGACTTAGAGAACATAATGGGTTTTCACTCTGAACTAAACTCTGTAACCCTATGCCAACACATAGTTTTTATATTGTATTTGAAACGATATTGTCCTATATATAAAGTCAAGACCAAGGCACAAGTGTTGCATGAAATACATGCTTCTTTATATAAAAGCACAACCACATTAATAAAGGTGGTTGATATATGCCTATATCAATCACATGCACAACCACATTAGTAACTGCGATTGAAATACGTCGATAGGCATTAATGGTATTGATTTAATATTTATATTGATATCAACTTTCATAAATATATAATAATAAAAATAATATCATAAAATAATTATTATATTATAAAATGATAGTAGTAATAATAATAAACAACCTAAGGGATTAATAAACCTAAACGATATGTATTATAAACGCTTAGGATTGAAACCTAAGGATTATCTAATAACAATAATAATAAACACAAGAGACTAATATTATAAACCAAAGGGATTAATATTATTATTAACTAATAGTAATTATAATATTTATTAACAAGAGTCTACATAGTAGCTAGTCCTTGCCACTTAGCGAAATTAGATGGAAAGAGTTGCACACTTTAATAATAAATAATTAGATGTTCAAATGTGGTAGATAAGAAAAATAAGAACATAGTGAAGATGCAAGGTCATCGATAATTAAATCTTGGTTGAAAGTCGTAGACAAGAGAAATATGCAAGTCAATATACCCCAACAAATATATGCCTAATAAAAAAATTTGCAAATTGTCAATTGTCAGACGATTGTCGAGAAGAAAAATATGTTACTTGTAAAGGATTAATAAAACATCTACATTGACATAAGAACGACAATATCCAAGTCAATAATTAAATCTATGGTTGTAGACATTGCCATCTATGTTAACACAGATTGGATTTCGACTCTAATATAACTATACCCATTATATAACTCCCTTTTTATAATATTCATCTTAATATTTTTAAAATGCTTGTATGTATTTATTTCCCTTTTTTATAATAATCATCTTAATATTTATAAAATGCTTGTATGTATCTATTTTATGTTAAAAAACATATTTAATGTATTAATTTTTTAAAAATAGAAAAAAAAAGTTTTTTTTTTTTAGTTAAGACTAACCTAAGTACCCATGGGGGATTTGAACCAGTGACCTATCGCAAAGAGTGCCTTAACAACGCACCCATTCACCATCAATCCAAAGCCCCGTGGGCAAAAAAAAAAAGAGGTTATTTAAATATAGAATAAAAATATAATTAATTTATAATTAAACATATATTTAAAATGTTAATTAATTTTTTTTAAAATTGTAATAGCTAAAATAAATTCTATGTTTCAATCCTATCTAATTTAATAATAATATGGTAATAGAGACTTATTATATGTTTCAATCATGTATAATTTAGTTTGATATTTGTGGATACTTGTTATTTGTTTGGATCTAGTTGCATTAAATATAATGTCCTCTCATTTGATACATTAAATAAGATAACCATTACAAGATGTAATAGAACATATATTTGAATTCAATCTTCAAATTCACAGTCAATAGTATCTAAGATAAATGTTAATTTTTTTTGGAAAAAAATAAAAAAATATTTTTCAAAGTTACACTTTGTTAAATTGAAAAATATTTCACATTTTTAACCGAATTATCCTAATACCCATTGCATAATATTTCTTAGCTACAAGGATAATAAATATGTACAACAAAATCACGCTACAATGTTATACAATTTAACTTGTTCATGTTGTACCTATGAATATGTACATAATCACACAGAATATTGATTTTACATCTAAATGCTATTTAAGGAAAAATTAATAATATTATGCTAAATATGTACAACAAGACCATACTATAATTTTATATAATTTAAATTGCTCATGATGTACCTATGAATATGTAGATAATCACAAAGAAAAATGATTTTAGATCTACATGTTATTTAAGGGAACAAAATTTTATTCTGGTGTGGAAAGAAGATTTCTAATCAATCTTGATGGAGACATTGATTATAAAAATAAAATTTATTTTATTTTATCATTTTTCACTTTAAATTTATCATTTGTTCTTCTAACAATAATTTACAAAAAACTTAGCAAATCATTTTTTCTTCTAACAATAATTTACAAGAAACTTAGCAATCAAAATAAAATTTTGCATAGATGACATATTATGCATATGATGATGCCAAAACTGGATGAAAGGAAATGTAATAGGGTGAAAGCATGGAATTGGGTTACACATTTTGGCGAAAGAGGGTGTGTTTGGGTGGAAAAACAATGGCTCGATCGAGCCTTTTTTGAACGCTCGATAAATCTCATTGGTCTCTAAAACAAAAGCTCGATCGAGCCCTTTATATATATATATATACCAATCCCACAATCAGAGTGTGCCATTTGCAAAGACCACAAGAGTTCAACTGATAGTTTGAGAATAACTCGATAAATCTCATTGGTCTCTAAAACAAAAGCTCGATCGAGCCCTTTATATATATATATACCAATCCCACAATCAGAGTGTGCCATTTGCAAAGACCACAAGAGTTCAACTGATAGTTTGAGAATAACTCGACCAAGATTATTGGAGCTCGATCGAGCAATGGAGCCTTCAAATCAATCTCACCAGTCACCCTGCCAACATCGTAGAGGCTCAAACGAAGGCACATACTCTATTCTTTGTCTTTCTTATTTAAATTTTTTTGCAAAATGTAATAAATTAATTAAAAAAACAACCATGTACAAATTCGATGAAAGCATACAAAACTACGAACACCACAAAAAACCCTTGAAATTTTTTTAGAAAATCACAAAACCAACCAAGAAAACCATAAAAAAAACCTTCAAAACAACTTAGAAAACCAAAAAACCAACCTAGAAAACCATAAAAAAAAACTCTTCAAAACAACCTAGAAAACAGTTCAAAACCACAAAAAACGATAATTTAGGTTTTAAATTTGTTTCTTACTTGCAATGCCTTATGTATTAAATGCATATTTTCTTATTTTAAATGGCAAAAACATTTTTTTCCTAATTATTTTAGGTTTTAAAATTTTTTAAAATAAATTTTAATTTTTTTTGTTATTTAAAATGCATTTTAAATTTCTACAAATTTGACCAAAAATATATTCCAAAATACTCTGAAACATAAACAAACAAAACTGTAACCAATAAATAAGTAAATTAAGGGTTTGAGATTGACATCATAAATATGATTGTTCATAGTAAACCTCTATTTATAAAATGAGAAATTTTATTTTATTTTATTATTTTAAATTTAAATTAATTTATATTTTAAATATTTTTTTAAATAATAAATATAATACGATTCTAGATTTAAAAATAAAATATTAATCTTTAAAGTAAAAAATATAAAAATATAAAATTTTGTTACTATATAATATATAATATACTATCATGTCACTATATATAATTATAACCTTTTACATAACATATATATAACTATATAACATAACATAATATCCATCGCCTTGACCTCTGCTCTGAGCATGGCCCTCAGCCATGAACCTCTACTCTACGCGTGGCCTCCACAAATGAACACAGCTAAGCGCATGCCCTCCGCCATGTATCTGCGGGTTGGCTGTAAGTTTCATAAATGATCTGACGACATCTGCGGGTTGGCTGTAAGTTTCATAAATGATCTGACGACATCTCCTTATGTTTATGGCCCCCACCACAGTTTTGTCGTGTGGTAATTTATTTTGCCTGGCATACGAAGCTACAATGTAATTCTTAGAGCAGCCACGTATCAATCCGAAGTAGCTCCAATCCTTCATCCTGTCCATAGCTTGTTTTGCCTCCACGCGTCGAGACCTATCGGGACACGAGTCTGGAATGGAATGTCATTCCAAGCTTTGTTAAATTGAGGTTTATTCTGTGTCATGAGGTTTCCTTTCTGGCCACCCTCCTTTGGAGGGAAGTTTTTCCCTCCTTAGGTACAGTCCTCTTCAGGATTTCTTTCACAGGGATTCTTGTCTGATCTTCCTTCAGTTTTTACCTCTGTTTCCGATAAGCAGTGGGTTTATTTTGAGTTTATGTAAGCTTTCGAGAGTTTTGTTAAATCTTTTTTCCCATTTTTAACCTCTGATATATTCCAGTAGGCCGTGTCTTTTTTCTTTTTCTTGTGTATGTGGGTGGTTTTAAGAGTTTGTCTAGGCGCTCAGCTCCGGAGGCTTTGCTAGTTCTAGCATTCTACATATTCCTGAGGGCTTTGCATGGAGTATGAGGTAAGTTGACCTGTTCCCTATTTAAAATGTATACAATGCATCTAGTATAATAATTTTTTAAAAGGATGTCTTCCATATCGTGATTTTTCTGGCGTTCAGTTATATCATGGAAAGTAGACATGTCTATAGTTTGGATAGCTTTGTTCACTGAAGGTATTAAACTAATAATAAAAGAGGATTTTTCGTCTAAATTTCCATGCTTACTCCTTTCAAAATTCTGTATTATTTATCTACCCTGTGTAGATTTTCATTGCAGAATAGGTAATTGTTGGTGCAAATGTTATGGTTGTTTTTGTTGTTGTCCAGATTTCTCTTAATATTCCCTGTTTTTATTTTGCTAGTAGTCTCCTGTCCTTTCCACTAGGCTATCTGTTGTTATCCTTGGACTTTCTTGGCTATCTTCTTTGAAGGCTGGCCAAAACTAGCTTAGTTTCGGCTTCTGGTTTTTGGCCTCGACTCTTCGGTGATGGCCGGAAGTTCGGGTCTTTCCGGTGCCGTCTTTCTTTTCCAAATTTTCTATCAGGAGAGCGGGTGGGAGGAAGGCGCTGGAAGGTAGCGGATGGAACGTCTGGCACGTGAGAATTTCTCTATCCGTCGACGAATTATCCCAATTTCTATCACATTCCGAGTAACTTTTCCGCAATTAATGGTCACATCGCTCTCGTCAGTTTTTTGTACCTGCAGGAAGACTTTTTCCCTTACATGAAGGATTTCCCATAAGGTGGCGAGGATCCTGTCAGTTTTTCCCTTTTAAAATAATCCCCTTCCGTATTTCTTCTACACTTTCCTTATCTGGCTAGCGTACGTCATTCTGTCTTCCCTTGCTTTCTGTGTCTCGTTGGTCTATCCACTTTTGGCCTTTGACGTATTAGTTGTACTACTGACGCCCGTTGTGATCATCTCGTGGCATACACGGAGATCCTCTCTGATGTGTTCGCGTCATCAGCGTTAGTGCGGGCCACTATAGAGGCGGAAAAGGCTTACGATGTTTTTTCCTGACAAGAGGGATGGCAATCTGTGTTGGAAAATTCAATTATCACTCCATCTTCCCTGGCGGCATGTGAAATAGAAGGTGGTGAAGATGAATTCCCGCGTCGTAGGAAGAAGCAACATCCTTTGAAAACCATTCTCCCTCCCTCAGCCTGCAAGCTTGACAATATTTTTCTAGCTGACAGAATTACAAGTCTCCAAAAAAGAGCTCTGGTAGGTCATTGGTACTTTCCGGATATGGAGGATTCCCAGATGTGTTCATGGCTGGGAAAATGATGGAATGACCTACTGGGATATATTCCTACTATTGTTAGATTAATGAAAGACTGGTATAGTTTTCACTTTCTTAATGAGAAAGACTTGGAGACTATTCGTTCTCTTCCTTGGGTTCATGGTAAGAGCTTTTTAGCTCTTCATCACTGGTACATAGGATATAACCCACTTAAAATACTCCTTCAAACAATCTTATCTCGGTTAAACTTCTGGGGCTTCCTATTGAACTATGGACCTGTGAGACATTATCTGAACTATGGACCTGTGAGACACTGTCTGATATTGGGAATGCAATTGGAAAATTTGTTTATGTAGACCCAAAGTGTTTGGGTGCCAAGGACAAGAGAGTTGCATGGATTCTTATAGAGAAAGAATATCGAGGGGGTTTTCCTGATCATATTGAGCTTCTATGGGGGGAATTAAATTTACATCAGAGATTGGATTTTTGGGGGGTTCCATTTCGATGCTCTTCTTGTCATAGAACAGGTCACCTGAAGGAGAATTGTCCTTTTCGTCGTGGGGAGAGGCAAAAGGAAAGGAAATATCAATACAAAGTTCAAAATTACCGGAAAGCAAGCTGAGGGACTCTGGTGGGGGTAGAATGTCATCAAATAACAGGTCTCCTTCATCAGGTATGGCTAAATCATTTTCTCCTTTTCTATCTCCTTCTTTGAGGCTTTGTGGTTTCCCTCGGAAGTGTCATCGCTCTACCTCATTTTCGCCTAAAAAGTCTTCTTCCTATGGTAAGGAAATAGACTCCCAGACTTTTTCCTTTCCTCCTGAGCCTTATCCATGTAGAGAAGTTCCCCTGCCATCCCCAATTCCTCATCCTATGGCAAATATTCCATCATCATCCCATATTACGTACATTCCATCATCCTCTCCTTCCCCTGTAAAATCTAACATTCCCTCAAAAGGGAAGGGTATTTGCTCTGATAGGACTCCTCCTTCCTCAAATGGGAAAGGTTTAAGTTCTGTTGGGACCCCTCAAAATTCAAAAGGAAAACTTCCATGCATCTCTGTAACTCCCCCAAACTCTCTGGTTATTTCTCCTACAAATTCTGTAGGAAGTGACTTGGATATCCTTCTGAAGAAGAAATCTCTGGATCTCTGCCCTCTTACTATTCATAAACCTGGTTCGGTTTCTTCTCCCCACATCAGTCCAAATTCTGCAAGCAACATCACTGTTAGAAGAAAGCAGAATAGAGGAACCAGACACTTCCGTGGTAGAACAGAAGGCACTATCCGAAATATGGACCACTCATTGATAGATATTCCTATTATTGACCTCTCAGAAAAAGGGCCCCTTGGAGCAAGACAGGCCAGAGATAGCCTAACATGACTCACATCATTTCAATGAACATAAGGGGTCTAGGGGCGGACCAGAAATTCTTAACCCTCAAATTCAAGAGACTATGCATGCTGCTGATGTCTCTATCAGATATTTCAGACGTATGTTTCCTCTCTGGCATATTGTAGCAACGAATGCTAATGGTTTATCCAGGGGACTAGTAATTCTATGGAATCCTTTATGGATATCGGCTAAGGCATATAAATGTTTTGCGGGGATTCTTCTGCTTGCAAATATTCGGGGTCTATCTGGTTCTATTCATGTGTTAAATATATATGCCCCTTACAAGGACCGTCGTCCTTTCTGGAACAGGTTTTTGTCCTCGGAATTTTTGGAACTTGACTCTCTTCTTATAGGGGGTGATTTAAACTGTACTTTGTGTAGTGATGAAGTTTGGGGAGGGGGTAAGAAGGCGGACCCTTTAGCTGGTTTTATAAAAGGGGCTATCCTCCATCACAATATGATTGATGTTTCCCCTCAACTAATGGGTCCTACATGGGACAATGGAAGACTTGGAGCATCCTATCTCGCCAAAAGACTAGACAGGTTTCTGATGAGTGACAAGCTGATGGTCCGTATGGGTAGGCCATTATCTAATATTATAAACTGTTTTATATCTGATCATAGACCCATTTCCTTACAATGGGGAAAAAGGAAGTTCAAGAAGGGTCTTCCATTTAAATTTAATAGAGTTTGGCTGGAGGACGAGGAGTTTAACGACCTTGTTAAGAATTTTTGGTCTACTTGTATCCCTATGGGGAATTTATCTCCATCCCAAGCCCTTTTGGATAACCTGCGTGATCTAAAGGTAAAGGTTAAGGCTTGGCAGGTGAAAAAGAAAAAATCCAACAGGGAAGCTTTGAAAGAGATTCAAGAGAATATGGATGCTTTGGCTGTCTTTTTGAAAGAAGGTAATCCCTCCTTGCAGATTCGCAGTAGTATTAATGAATTGGAAAAGAAAAGACACAAAATACTAGCAATCGAAGAAGCATCTTGGTTGAAGAGCAGGGCGTTATGGCTAAAGGAAGGAGATAGGAACACAAAGTTCTTCCACAGATTTGCAAACAATAGGAGGGAAATAAACTCTATTTGGGAAATCAAATCTGAAAGGGGAGGCTTGCTTCACTCACAGGAGGAAATTTCTAAGGAGGCAGAGGCTCATTTTGGAAATTCATACAAAAGGAACGAGAATTGCAGGATGGAGGACATACTATGGGGAATTGATCCTTTCCCCACTATGTTTGAGGATGAACAAAATAATGCTCTTTACCAGCCTGTGTCTGAAGATGAGCTTTTTCAAGTTATGAAGTCTTTCAAAAAAGATAAAAGTCCTGGCCCAGATGGCTAGACTATTGAGTTTTACATTCATTTCTTTGAACTTCTCAAGAAAGACATCTTGGCAATGGTGGAGGAATAGAGGCTGAAGGGATCTATCTATCCCCATATCTCGTCTACTTTCATAGCTCTCATTCTTAAAAAGAATAAAGCTTCTGTTTTCTCAGATTATAGACCAATTTCTCTCTGTAATGTGATATACAAAATTATCTCTAAGTTAATAGCAAACAGAATCCGTGGGACATTTTCAAAGTTTATATCTCTAGAGCAACATGGTTTTTTTAAGAACAAGGATATCATAGAGGCTGTGGCCAACACACAGGAGTGTTTACATTATTTACACACTAAAAAGTTGGATGCAACTATCCTTCAATTAGATTTAAAGAAAGCATATGATAGCCTAGATTGGGGTTTTCTAAGATGAATTTTATGCAAAGTAGGACTAAAAAATGAATGCATAAGTTGGATCATCGCCTGCGTGGAAAATGTCAATTTTGTTGTCCTTATTAATGGTCTCCCTACAAACTTCTTCTTAGCTGCCAGAGGTCTTCGACAGGGATGCTCCCTGTCCCCTCTTCTTTTCATCCTTGCAATGGATTCTTTAAGTCTACATATAAAAAGAGCTGTAAAAGATAATCAATACAGGCCATTAATGATTTGTCGGGGGAATTTTATTTCCCACAGTTTATTTGTGGATGACATCATGATCTTTGGTATGCTCTGCAGATTTTCTTGGGAATGCATTCATGGCATTCTAAAAATTTTTCAAAGAGCCTCAGGAATCCATATAAATGAAGGAAAATCTTCTTTCTATTCTGATGTAGAAGACAGGGATTCATTGGATTTTCTGAGTGTTCTGTTTAATATTGGAATAAAACCCATAAAGGAAGGTTTAAAATATCTGGGTTTTCATCTCAAACCAGCAGGTTACAAAAAAGCAGACTGGATGTGGTTATCTGATCGTTTCTTTAAAAGAATAGTAGGGTGGGAGTTTAAGTGTCTCTCCATTGCAGGCAGAGCGATTCTGGCACAATCTGTCCTGGCCCAGATGACAGTTTATTGGGCCCATCTATACTATATCCCATCTGGAGTTATTTCTATATTGAACAGATTGATGGAAAATTTCATATGGGGAGGTAGTAAGGAAAAAAGAAAATACCACCTGACTAGTCTCAGGAAAATTTCCTTTCCAAAAGTATTGGGAGGTTGGGGAATTATGGACATAAGGAATTTTGGTAAAGCCCTCTTATGCAAATCCATATGGAGGGGCATAAATGGGGATAGTTTTTGGAGCTCTATCATTAGAAAGAAGTACATGGGGAATAAAGATCTCATATTCTGGTACAGGAAAGGTTCTATTGGAAATTCACAAGGATCACCTATATGGTAGAGTTTTCGGAAAATCGAATCCTTCTTCCTCAAAAACCTCTTTTGGAATGTCCAGAATGGTAGGGATGTATATATAGGATATGATCAAATTATGGGTTTAGGGGACAATACCATTATTCCTACAGCCATCATAATGGCTCTACATAGGAAAGGCATCTTCACATGGAGTCATCTAATTGCAGCATGGCATGGAGGCATTCCTATATGGAAGGAACTACAAGTTTTGGGTCTTAGTGGAGAATTATCTCAGCAATGGAACAAAATCATGTTCTCTATGAGAAGCTCTGGCATTTGCAGATATGAAGGAAAGGAGTATCTCACATGGAGGGGGATGAAGGGGTGGGATGAGATACAGGTAACAGAAATCTATTTAGTTCTAGCAAAAGAAATCCCTCTCCCTTACCAGAATATCTTTCCACTGTCACTGTGGAAAACAGGGGTGCTAAATAAAATTATACATTTCTCCTGGCTTGCTTTTCATAACAAAAACCTTACTTGGGAGAATCTTCAAAAAAGGAACTGGTCAGGCCCAAGTATTTGCCTAATGTGAAAAAAAGAGGAAGAAAATAATAATCACATATTTCTTACTTGCAGTTTCACTTATCAGTTATGGAGGGATCTAGCAGTTTTCATTGGTTTCAGTTTAGTGGAACACACAGTTATACAAGATGCTTTGTGCTGGTGGAGCTCTCAGAATGCATCTTTTAGACCTATTCCTCTTTTCTCTTATCGATAGTTTGGAAGAGAAGAAATAAAATAATATTCTGAGATGGGAAAGAAGATCAAAAGCATATTTTTGAGCAGATCATCTCGTTGTATAATTCTATCCCTAAGAAGTTGTCCTCAAGCAAATCCAGAATTACAGAGTATCAGAGGAAGATTTCGATGAGTTATCTGCGAGCTTTCTTCGATGGAGCTGCACAACGGGGTTCGTGTGCTTGTGGCTGTTTCATATCGATGAATGAAGATCAACACTTTTCCATTTATTGGAATGGTGGTAATGGTTCAAACAATAAGGCCGAAGCTATGGCCCTGGCGGGTCTCCTTCAGTTTAGCTCCTTCCTGAATATACAGATCCTTCAGATATATGGGGATTCCAAAATCATAATAGAACAGGCTTCAGGGAAATTATCTATTAAGAATCCCTTGTTATCTAGATGGATGAACAGGATTAAAGTATTATGGAACAACAAAAAGGATTACTCAATCAATCATGTCGATAGGTCCCATAATTCTCGTGCTGACAAACTATCAAAGAAGGGCCTTGCAATTAAGCCTAGTTCATGGAAAATGGAGATACAAATGGAATCAGATAGAAGACTTCTCCCTACCGGGTACTTAGTTCATTTTTTTGGTTTTTTGTCTTACTATGCTCCACAGACTATGTCCTTGTTTTTTCTCTTTTTTGATGGGGCAGATAATTTCTGGAATGGTCCAGTTCATATATCCATGAGTTTATAGCTGAACATCATCTGTCTATGCTTTTTTGTTTTCTTCATTATCAAGAGATCTTTGATACTATGCTTCTTGATGTGCTCTGTTTACAACAAAAATCCTACATATATCTGCTATAGCACTTATCAAGTTTTTTCCTCTATGTAAATATCTTCTATATGAATATAAATCATGCTTTTTTTCGTACTGAGAAAAAAAAAGAAAAAAAGAAAAAGCCTATATAACATAACATAACATAACATGTAATTATATTTAACTAGATTATAAAGTTATAACATATCACATAGTAAGATATATTATAGTTATATATATATGATTTATCACATAACATAACATAAAATTTTCTATAACTATTTAACATAACATTATATATATAGTGTAACATGTACATTGTGCATAACTATAACATTTTACATAGCATAATTATTTAACACACACACACACACACACACACCTATATATATATATATATATATAATTTCATGCTTTAACATTGCATCATTGATAGATAAATTAAATCCATCATAAAAAGTGCATTTGGTCTAGTGAATACAAGAATTTGGACTCTTTTCTAATTTGTACCATATTGTTTCATTATGTAGTACAAAAAACATTGCCTTCATGTGCTTGCTCCTAATACATGTCATGTGTCAAAGTTAAACATTAAGAACGTAAATTCTATTGTAGCACTTGGTTGGCATGAAATTTTATTAGTTTTTTGAATAGGTTTATTTCATTTTTTTACATATATATTTACGTATAGTTGTGCTATGAATAAAATGCATTACTTAGAAATGAGAAAAAGTGTGAGGGTATATTTGATCACTTCTTTTGATTGTGTTTACATGGAACTCAATGTACTTTGGTTGATAAATTATCAAAATGGACTCTAATGTTTAGGACTTTTATTGTGCTCGAGGTTAATGTATATGTTATTATACTTCTAGTTTGTTAATTATATATATGTTAAATTATGTTTATGATTTTCAAGTCCTCAACAGGTTGAAGCTAAGGATCAGAGTGCAGCGTAAATCCCTCCGTGGGATGATCCTACAACTCATATAACATTAGGTGATGTTACGATCCATCATACACGGATCAAAACAAAGATAAATAATATCCTTGACAATTCACTGTCTCGCCTTACATTGTCTTTGATGTTGGATAGCATGACTAGGTTGATCGAGACATACCATAGTTTGGGCCCACATAGCCACATATTACAGTTCATACATAGGGCCAGGAGGCATGAGGTTAAAGGCCTATATTCTTGGGAGGTGGTGAAAGATGCAACCAAGGACATTGATGTTCGTGGGGAGTTGTTCGACATACCTCCTAATCACCCTACTAGAAATAAAGTTCTAATCCCACTGGAATATTTTAGTAATGTTCATGCAACCCCTTTCGTGAATGACATATTCATTAGAGCTTGGGGAAACTTCCCCAATAATGACTAGGTCACATTTTAGTTTGTTAAGCATTTTATATGCAGAGTATGTGTTACATATGAGGTCGAATTACATTGATACTGGATCTCATTTTTATGGTATAGACGTGGTACATACCTATGAGCGTGAGGGGGCTCTTAGGGACCCTCGGCATGTACCGCCACCTCCGATATTCTTTCCAATACCATATCGGAGCATGTTATTACCTGGAGAGCTAGAGGATTTGTCACAACTCGATGGTGAGACGCGGGAGACTATTGCAGACAACATGTGGGCGTCATTGGCTAGTGTGCATGTTGCATTGCATGGAGAGATTAGGATACCACCACCACTGCCTTGTGACCCACCAGTGCCCTTATATGATGATGCATTTCTCGTGAGTTTACCCTTTGATAAGCTTTTGACACATACATGTATGTATTATGATGCCATTCGTGAGACTTGGAGGGTGCATGACCCACGTGACATAGACTAGGTTACATATATATACGAAATATTTGACTCTTATTGTCAAATTATGCATAATTATTTATAGTAAAATTTATAGTTCATATTAGATTGCATAATTTATATTAATAAGTTCATGATAACATGTAGACACGTCCTAGCTACATGGATGAGCTTACGAGGTCATTCGAGGGGGCAGTTGATCAGCCAGGGCATCCTCAAATAAAGCACATTTCCATGGATTCTCCTCCACCTGCACCTCCACATTATATGTTCACTAATGTGGAGGAGAGTCAGTATGTACAACCACATGGACAAACAATTGAGATAAATTGTTTATTCCTAAGATTTCAACATTTTTTTTTAAGTTACATAAATATGCTAATTAATTTGTAGACTAATTATAATTTGCCTTTGCCATTGTGTAGACAGATCCATATGTAGAGTGACATTGATGCCACTGTTATGTGGAGACATAAGGTGGATGCTAGGTTTAGAGGCATTGATGATGTAGGTCCATCGATGTAGGCCCTAATCATCGATCCACGGGTAGGGGTGCACCAAACCCAGATTCATGATCATACCCTCATCCTATTAGACTTGCATTTGGACTCAACCGAGGTTAGTAGATTCATGTATATATGTTTACAATTAAAAATGTGGTTCAATATAATTTATTTCCATATTATTTATTTTGTACAAATAATGATCTAATTAGTTTGAATTTGAATGTGTTATATTGCAGTACTAGCTTATGGACACTTACCTTCCACGAAATAACTCACATAGGTGTTTTGGTGGTACTTAGAGTGTCATAGTTTGTATATTTTCAGGCTCATTCCATAGGGAATATTCATATGTGTGATACATAATTTGTATATTTTCATACACAGACAGTTTATATATGTACATCATGGACATTATTTTAGTTGATGGATGCTTATTATTTCAGTTTATGATGTTCATATGATATTTGTAATTTGTATATATTTTCGTATGGATAGTTTATTGATACATGTATTCACCATTTCAGTTTATGGATTTGTACTAATCTTGTTTATGGATGCCCATTAATTTTTGAAGTTTAAATGGATATTTTAAAATTATTTCGCTAGTTTAATAATTTTTCTATATACTATAACTTTTATTAGTAAAATATATGTTCCATTTTTATTTCCAGTTTCATAGACTGGGAAAATGAATACAATCTTAAAAGTTATGACGCAACTCACTTCGATACTTAAAATGAACTAAGATATATCATGTATCGGTTTAATATTGAACATGGAAATAATTCCAATCATGCTTCATATTGGCTCGTAGAAAGTGTCTTTTAGTGCAATCAACATGTATGTTATTGCAATTCAATTTTAAAAATAAATTATTTGAATTATAAAGTCATCCATATTATATATATCTATGAAACTTTTTGTGGCCCACTCATATACCACAATGCATGGGAAACTTTTTCAAGTATTTCATTCAATTTCTTATCTCAAGGTTCAATTAAAAAACACAAAATATGATTGAAATAAGTTTTATTCAATTTTAATATTAAAATATGTCATGTAAACAACAAATAAGTTTTATTCAACATTATTTATTTTGAGATTATCTACAAGAGCTTAGCCATAACATGATATAATTCAATCGTATTGAAATTTAATATATAGGTCAAACAACAATGCATGGAAACATTTCAAAATTTTTATATAATGTTATCAACTTTCCTAAATTTGCAAGTAGTTATCCAAGTATTTCAATCAATTCCTTATGATGAAAATTAAAGTTTAATTCAATTTTTAAAAACTCAAATATGATTGAAATAAGTTATATATTAAATTTTAAAAGATGTGGAGATGTAAAAGTTACAAATACAAGTTTTATTCGATTTTATTTTGTTTGGGGTTATCTACAAAAACTTAGTCATAATGCATGTCATCAATAATTTTTTTGTGCTAACACTGAAATCAATGCACAATGTTAAAATAATTACCTTGAAATTAATGTACACCACATATCTAGTTACATCATTTATCATAAATCAACATCTTCGCTGAAATCAATGCATTTAATGCAAACAATCAAATAGGATGAGAAATCAACATCTACACTAAAATCAATGTATCTAATGCAAACAATCAAATAGGATTATAAATCAACATCTACAGTGGAATCAATGCATCTAATGCTGCAAGAAATTAAATAGGATTAGAAATCAACATCTACACTGAAATTAATGCATCTATTGCTAGTAATCAAATAGGATCACAAATCAACATCTACATTGAAATCACTGCATCTAATGCAAGCTCAATCAAACAAGATTATAAATTAAAATCTTTAACGAAATGAATGAACCTAATGAAAATAATGAAATAGAATTATAAATCAACATCTATATAGAAATCAATGCATCTAATTTACAAGAAATAAAATAGGGTTAGAAATAAACATTTGTACACTTATATCAATGCATCTAGTGAAAGCAATCTTCGATTGTTTCTCTCCCCCCTCCATCTACATCGATCTATCCCTCCATATATCCTTATTTTCCTCTCTATATCACCCCCCATAAACACACACTCTCTCTATTCATATCTATCTAGATCTCTCCCTCCCTCCCTCTATCTCTCTCTTCTTCCCTCTCTTCGCTTTCCATCTATATCTCTATCTCTGTTTGTCTCTCCTTATTCATCTCTCTATATCAACCTACAAACATACACATTGTTTCTCCATATCTATTTATATCTCACTCCCTCTCCCTCTCTCTCTCTCTCTCTTCCTCTTATCTCCCTTTTCCTACCATTCTATCTATCTTCCCTCCTACTCTCCTCTCTCCCTTTCTCTCCATCTCCCTTATAACTCCCTCTTCGTCTCTCTCCATCTCCCTTGCCACTCCCTCTCTCTCTCTCCACCTTTATCTCTCTATATGTCTTTATTCTTACCTCCCTCTCTCTCTATCCCCCTCCCTCTCAAGTCCTCTCTCTATCTTCCTTTCTCTACCACCTCCCTTTAACTCTCCCCCACATCACTCAGTCTCTCTCTCTCGTGATTTGTCCTACAACTTTGTTCACTATCTCCCTCCCTCTCTCATTCTCTATCCCCCTTCTCTCCATCTCTCATTCTTTGTCTTTCTATCTCACCCCAAAACATACAAACTCTCTCTCCTTCTCTCCCTTGTCACACACTCTCTCTCAACCTTTCTCTCTCTATATGTCTTGAATTTTTTTCCTTCCCTATCTTTTCCTCCAAATCCATCTCTCGAGCTCCCTCTCTATCTCAGAGACTCTCTCCTCCTCTCCCTTTCTCCATTTTTGTGCCCCCTCTCTATCTCTTACTCTTCTCTCCCACTCTCTCTCACTCTATATTTAAATTTTTTAAAAATACTTTGACAATAAAATATTATGTTTATATATATATATATATATATATATATATATATATATATATATTATGTCATACAATAAATTAATTTGTTATATAATACATATTTGAAATGTGAGATTTCAAATGTGTGTTGTGCTTTCACCTGAAGGGAAAATGATAATTTTCCATGGAAATATTATCTTAAATTTTCCAAAATATTAATGTTTGAGCTACCTCCATCAAAGATACATAGAGCGTTTCATGTCTTCCAATTGAAATTGTTCAGGTTTTATTTCATTAAAGGTATCTTTAGGTTATGATTACTCTCAAGATTTTAAAAATATCATATATTTTATTATGTTAGATTTATAAAAAAGTTAGGTTACATAAAATTAACATATATTGAATGAGCTTGTATGAATCTTTTTATGTTAATGGTCAACTCTTTTGTTAACGTCTATGGCGTATATCAACCACATTTATTAATGTGGTTGTGCTAGTATATATTATAATATAAGATTTTTTATATTATATTCAAGTTAATAATATTATATTAATCAAAAAATTAATAAGTTTAATATTAACATTAAAATATATTAATATTTTTTAATATTAATGTCATTTCATCATTTAATTAAATAATATAAATAATATTATTTTAATATTAATATTAAATTTAATAACATTTTGACATGACATTATAACAAAATTTCTAATAAGATTTAGAATTTTAAAATGTTTACTTTTAGATCATTCAAATAATTTCTATAAAGGCTCGATCGAGCCTCTTTTAACCACGTATATGGCTCGATCAAGGGTTTACAAAATCCTTAATTGAGCTATTTAAATTTGAAATTTAGGTGCTCGATTGAGCCTCTTAAGTCCTAAAATCAGTGATTTCACCACCTTTTCTGCAAAATTTCCTGCAACCCCATTTTGTATCCTAGCGGACTTAGGGCTAAATTTGGCCTTTGGTGGCAACGTTGATCACGTTGGATTCGTGAAGGAATCCTTTATCCAATGGCATATGAGTTTTACATTTTTGAATTCATATGATATTTTTCATCTAATTTTTTTTAAACATAATGCTTGAATTTTTTTTAACTATTTTAAAGAGGTTGAACAAAAAATAATATCATAAAATATACATAATGAAAAATTTTCAAAAAATACCACTATCTTCATTTACTAGTCGTCTTGAAAAGTGTATTTGTTTTCTAATTTTTTTAAATAGTTGAAAAAAAACTACGTAAACACATCTATCTACAAAATGCAATTTAAATATTACTCCGCCAACTTCAAAAAATAATAAAAAATATATTTTTCAATTAAAAATATTTTTTAATATGAAAAACTTAGCTCTCTCCGTGTAGATCATGTTCATGTATATATATATATATATATCTATATATATATATATATATATATATATTTTAAATTACACATTTTAGACTAAGTTATGCTACGGGAACACACACATACCTCTTAAGATGTGTGAAAATTTGTGAGGAAAAGCATTTCATTTAATGGAAAACTTATATATTATACAACAATAAATATTTTTGCAAAACTTATTGTTGGGACAACAACATAATTCTCCACAATTTGTATTTTTACTCTGAATCAAAATTCATAGTGCTCATATGAATTTTGATGGCTTCAATTCAATAAAAGAGGAAAAACTTGAAATTTTATCGCCACATTTGGTCCAAAAGTGTAACCCATCTTCATGCTTTCACCCAATAATGTCATTTAGCATGAGAAAAAATGAAGTCTTTAAAATTCACACAAATAAAGTGTCATGATGAAATGTAATAATGTGTTTGGGTGTGCTAAACAATGAAAACTTTGGCAGCTAAGTAGCAGTGAATAGTCTCATAAATGTAGTTGTGGAGTACATAGAGATTGTTGGATATGAAGTTGGGGATGAACGGGAAAAATGTTTTGACTATCAACTCAGAGATCCTTCGAACTTCACAATAAAACCAATGGTGATCTCGTGCACTACGTGGAACTTTCATGGTAGAGAGAAAGTCAAATCCGACGGGAAGCATTGTGTTGGTAATTGTTGGCTATAATTCCACGGTCATATAAAGTATATGAAGTTAGATGTAATGATAATAATGTCAACGATAAGATGAGAGCAAAAGGAAATGAAATGATAGATGAGATATGTCAAACAAGACAAGATGGGTTAGATGGGACATGATGAAATTGTCACTCCTATACTGAGAGGGTGTGTCAATCGAGGTATTTTCTAATAACATCTACATATGAATACCCAATAACACCAAAGATAAAAGTGAATTAAATAATTCATAAAAAATAAAAATAAAAATAACTTCTTAGAGAATATTAAACCAATGGGATCAATATTATAAACCCTAGGGATTAAAAACATAAGGGATTGATATTTGAAACCCAAGGGATTAATAAACATAAGTCATTAATATTATAAACCTTATGAGTTAAAACAAAAAGGATTAATATTAGAAACCTGAGAAATTAATATTAGAATCAAATGGAAGGATCTACTAAATCCATATTTTTTAATACTATTAATAAACCCATGGCAATAATATTGTAAATCTAATGGACTAACCCATTGGATTATAAAGATTATAAACCCAGGGGATTAATAAACTGGATGGAATAACATTATAAACCATTGAGATTAATATTATAAGTCCAAAGGATTTATAAATCTAAGGGATTATAAATCCTAGTGATTATATTGTTCATAAAGGGATTAATAATATAAACCAAATAGATTGATATTGTAAACCCAAGGGATTATTCATATTAAAAACAAAATGGATTAAAAACCCAAGGGATTAATAATCCTAAGGAATTGTTAATATCATAAACCCAAGGGATTAATATTATAAACCCTGGGGATTATTAACACAAGTGGTCCATAAACCCAAGGGATTAATCAATCTAAGGGATTAATATTATAAACCCTAGTGATTAAAAACCAAGGGATTAGTATTATAAATCCAAGGGCTTAACAAACTAAAGGGATTAATATTATAAACCTAAGGGATTAATGAACCCAACGAATTATTGATATTATAAACCCAAGGGATTTAAAGCCTAATGGATTATTGTTATAAACCCTAGGGATTACAAACTCGAGATACTAATATTATAAACCCAAGGAATTAATAAAACCAAGGGATTAATAAACCCTAATTTTGTAATGTTGAGAGGCAACATTGAGTAAATTGCAATGTAGTGTAACATTGCGACAATGAGTATTAGATTAGTTGTCATCTTGTGACAATGTTTGTTACAATGCAATGTTGGATGATGTTTTTACTATTCAAACGTCAAAATACAAATCTCTATTGTAGTGTCGCAATGTGATGCTGAAAAAATTACAATGTAATGTAAGATTCCAACAATGATTGTCATATTACATGTTACATTTTGAAAATGTTTGTGACTATGCCACATTGGATACAATTCTGCAACATTCAATTGTCACAAAATTAAACCCTAACATCATTATAAACATAAGGGATTAATATTATAAACCCAAGGAATTAATAAACCCTAATTTTGTAATATTGATAGGCGACATCGAATAAACTGCAATGTAATGTATTATTGCAATAATTGGTATCAGATTAATTGTCATATTGTGAGAAAGTTTGTCAAAATGCAACGTTAGATTGATTTTCGTACCATGCAAACATCACAATATGAAGCCCTAATGTAGTGTTGCAGTGTCCTTCAAAACATTGCAATGTAACGTAAGGTTCCAATAATGATTTTCATATTTCTTGTCACATTATGACAATGTTAGTCACAACATGACATTTGATAAATTTATGCACCATTCAAACATCACAACATTAAACCCCTAATGTTATTATAAACCTAAGGGATTATTAATCTCAACGGATTAATATTATAAACCCTAGGGAATAAAAACACAAGGGATTAATATTATTAACTCTAGGGATTATAAACCCAAGGGATTAATACCCCCTATTTTTTAATTTTGAGAGGCAACATTAAATAAATTACAATGAAATGTAATATTGCAACAATGAGTATAATATTAATTGTCATCTTGAGAGAATGTTTGTCACAAAGCAACATTGGATTGATTTTTGTACCATGTAAACGTCCTCATACGAAGCCCTCTTGAAATGTTGCAATGTGATGTTGAAAAAATGCAATGTAATGTAAGTATCCAACAATGATTGTCATATTACTTGTAAAATTGCAATAATATTTGTCATAATGTGACGTTGGGTAGATTTCTTGACCATTCAAATGTCACAACATTAATCCCTAATGTTATTTCAAACCCAAGGGATTAGTGCACTCAAGGGACTAATATTATAAACCCTAGCGAGTAAAAACCTAAAGGACTAATATTATAAACCCTAGGGATTATAAACACAAGGGATCAATATTGTAAACCTAAGGAATTAATAAACTGTTGATAGTGGTGGACCTGCCAACATTCAAGGGGGCTCCTCTATATGTGGTCCCAATTAGAACTGACATCGTTTGGGATAGGAGCCCCATCCATAATACAACCCGGTTACCATTTTATTAAAGGTTTTCCTTGGCTCTATCTGTCAGCAAAAGAGAGGAACACATGTGTGCCTTCAAAAAGCAAGTGTGTCTGGTGAGTGTTCGATTGTAGGTGGGTCAAGGTTCTTCTATCGTGGAGGGAAAAGAAGGTGAGCCTCTAAGAGAGAGGTAACATTACCACTCTAGTATAAACACACACAAACAAGAGATATAGGCCTAACATCTAGCGGAATAGTCCAAAAATATGCGACATACATTGAAACCACTACAACGCATTCTCAATATGATAAGCACTAAAATAACTGAAATAGTTCAACTACTTTAGTACAAGTGAAAACAAACATGAATCATAAATATTCAATGGAGAATCTTACAAACATTCATAATCCATGCATGAAAAACGTGTTGGCCATTAGACTTCATATACATCGAACACCACTAGCTCCAATAGTGGAGCGTTGGAGCCACTACTTGCTCGCAAAAAGAACTAGCTTGTCTCTATGATGCCTTGCAGGAGGAGTCAAGTTGAAAATTCCTTTTCTCATACAATGAAGGTGTATATATAACCAATGGGGTGATGCTTCGCCTCCCTTGTGACTCTTTGACTACCCTCATGACTGTTTGACTTCCTATGATTTTTTGACTTTACATGACTCTTCATATTTTATAGATGTCCTTTGGACTTCCACATAACAAAACATTTTGAATAAGAATTTATATATTCCACAAAAGTGATGTGGCAGATGGTGACTTTGACATGACATGACATTGATGACATGGAAATGTCAAGTCATTCTTGATGCTTTCTACTATGTGTCTTCTTGATAATCCTCTTCTCTCCACCTCCACATGGCTTGGAGATGAGGAGTTTTTAGTGATATCCGATCTTGAGCAGTTGTCACAAACTGGTGCCCATTTGCTTTCTTCTGATTGATCTGCTTGCATAGTAAGATACATAGGTGTATTATTGCATGTTCCCCTTCTCCATATCATTCTTCATCATCTGGTCATGGAATGATAGAGTACCTACATCTATAATTTACTCATGACAAGATGACATTAGTTAGATAAACCTCTAGTCTAACATGTTTCATGACAATCCACTGACTGAGCCGAAATTGGGCGACAGGCTAAGGGAGAGGGTCAGTGATTGTGCCATTGCGCAACCCAACCAGTCAGGGGTTAGGTTTGAGCCATATGACTGCATAATGTGCAGTTCAGGCTGGAATGAGTAAGAAAATTACATAGTTGTGGAGATCAGGAAGCTAGGTTGAGGGCTTGAGCACTAATCTTTCCCACTGTGCAGGTCTAGAAGTTAGAGGAGGGCAGATGAATGTGTAGTTTCATAGTTCATGGGCTCAAGGCTGAGGCTTGAACCTTGTGATTATGTAATGCACAATACTTACTAGGTAGAAGAGAGTTACACAGTTTTTTGGGTCAGAGGCTGAGCTTGAGCACTGTGATTGCGCGGAGCATAGTCCTGGGAGGTAAGAACTACGCATTGCGTAGTACCAAGAGGAAGGGTTGCAACTTGAGGGATGAGACTACATAATGCATCTTTCAAGATGGCCAGATGAGGCTAAGTTGCTTGGTCGAAAGTTTTTCCGAATTTGGCTAAGTGTGGGATCGATAAAGTTGATGTGAGCAATGATAGGACTTGACTGTGATCACACACCTATAACGCTTGAAGACACAACATAGATCATCTAGAACACATGAAAATCAAACTTCCCTCACTGTGATAACTTTGTGACGACAAGTGCAACACCAAAGATACACTTTGCAATGACTGTGAAGACACTTGTGTGATAGTGCTTAAAAATTTGGAAATGAGTGTCATGGATGTTTACATAGTAAGAAGTACTCATTTACACAAATATAACCCCTTGAAACCACCAAAACAATATTGTATACATTGTGTGACACTTTACATGTGAAAAAACGACACTTTGATTTTTTTGCAAATGGGAGAAAAATACCTCGAGAAAACACACACAATGAGTCTCATTGTTTGCAGTGATAGTATGCAAGATCCAAGTAGGCTACATAATTTTGATGCAGGCTAGAATTTTGGAGGATGTTGTAATAGCAACAACATGGTGACACACTGGTGGAATTCCGCCTTCTTTATCTGGGTTGACTCTTTTGTGCATCCTCTTAGCTCTTCAGGGAGTATTGATTAATCATGCTGATTTCTTTGGCTTACCCACTTCCCCTGTGAATAAACATGGTCCCCTTTGTGCCTTATTGATTAAACACAAACATAAGATTCAACAATATCACAATGTTTCGAATTGGAAAGGGTAGTGCAGTTCGTGAGCATTAAATTTTCAGAGTATAGTTTTTCATCTCTAGTGTTGCTCCACTTCCAGAAGGCCTGGACAGTACTTCGACATAGTCACTAGAGGAATACAAACTTTTTCTCCACTACCAATGAGCTTGGAAATTTCCCTAGCGGAGTTGCTTGCTTCACCTCTCTGTGCAAGAACCTTTTCTCTTCTTTTGCCTTTATTTATATATTTATATATGATTGTACATAGGATTTTATTCATTTTATGGATGGAAGAGGGATCATGACTTATTTAGAGTAGAAGAGGTTGTTCCTTTAGAGAAGCATATACAGACCTCTGATTTAGGTTTGCTCATTTGAGTTTTCTCCCTTTTCCTCCTCTACTGATTAGATAAGTGTGAAAACAACGAAACATAAGGAACCGACTATAGGAATACAGTTTCCATAATAGACATAGGTATCATGGTTCACAACAATACTCTCTTTACGGAACGATCATATTTTCCATCAGGACATCATTGGCCGAAATATATAACCAACAAAAATAAGGAGGATTGAAGGTAAGCTAGTTGTTGTAGTGTCACAAGACTCTTTTCAACTCAACCACACCCAAAGAATATGGAAAACACATTCACACACAATGTTTATTTACAAAATGGAAACAAAAACAAGACCAAACAAACAAACAAAGAATAAAATAAATTATGTACATAGGGAAGGGCACAACCCTAGATCATCATTGAAAATATTGTTCTAAATCTTGGCCATTACCAAGAAGAGAGTCAATATTCCCATCTATTGATTGAATATCATATGTGTGTTGGCCAATATTTTCATTGATATTGAGAAATCTGATCCACAGGGATTGAAACCGAGTGTGTTTGCCTTTGTTCTCATGGGCTTTGTCCCACTTTAAGACTAGGTCTCCCACATTGAATTCATTCTTCCCTGCAAACTTCTTATCAAACCACCTCTTGATATGAATTTGGTGAAGATAATTTTTTTTCTTTTTCTTTCAGTCTTTCTTCCTGCATCTTGCGGAGGGAGACTATCCTTCTTTGGACTAATAAGCAAGACTTTCCTTGAGATCCTTGAGATGAACCACCATTGCTGGTTCGAAACATCGATCAAAACAAGCCTAATGCGAGATGAATCTGGAAGATGATCTACACAATTCTTGTGAAAGTTGAATGGTAGGAAAATAAATGTTCAGGGGTAGGATGGCTTATTTTCCATACACCAGGAAGTAAGGAGACTCATTCAAAGAATGTTTTGGCATGACTCGGTCAACTTATAAGGCATTCACCAAATCGGAGTGCTAGTTCCTTTATTCAGAGAAATCATTCTACTTCATAAATCAGAGAAGGTTCTTATTTTTGGACTCAATAAGACCATTTCCCTATGGATAGTAATTGGCTGAAATTTTCAATGCAATTCCATTTTCCAATGCAAAATCATATAATTTTAATTATTGAAAGTGTGTTTCATTGTCAAAAACAAGTGAATTCAAAACGTCAAACCTGGAAATGATATTTTTCTTAAGGAAATTGATGACTTCCTAATCATTCACCTGCTTAAGTGGCACTACTTCTTCCCACTGAGTGAAGTAGTATGTGGCAGTGAGAATGTAGTAGTGATGCTTTAATGAGTGAGGAAAATTTTCACCAATAACATCTAAGCTCCATTATTGAAATGGTTCTTCCAAAATGATAGGCTGCAACAGGTCAACTGACTTCTTTCCTCAGTTGGAACATGTATGACAGAACAGACACTTGCAGGCATATGCGTGAGTGTCTTTGAATAATGTGGGCCATTGAAAATAAACTTGCATAACCTTATGCATCATTTTATCACCCACAAAGTGTCTCCCAGATGGTCCATCATGGAGATCATGTAATACTTTCTTTGAATTGTGTGCTTCTAAGAATCTGAGTAATACTCCATTATTATGTTTTCTAAAAAGCACCCCATGCACCAACTGGTAAGATAATGCTTTTAATATGTTTGCCCTATTTTTCCATGTAGATAAGTGAGAGGGAAAAGTTCCATGCTCAAGATACTGGTGTACATCCGCGTACCAAGAGTTAGAAATAGAAGTGGAGGAGGCTCACTCAACATTATACATTTTGATTTCTTGCTACCAACCAGATGGATCATCTTCTTTTAGATCCACCGCTTCTGCTAATAGCCAACATAAACCATGGCCCTTTATGGTGTGAATTGGTTTGAAATTTAATTCATACTTTTGCAAACATATCATCCAGTTCACTCTTCTCTCACCTAGCTCATGTTGGACAAACAATGATTTGACTGTTTGGTGTAGAACAAAAATAATGAAATGATTCTTCAGGAGATATGGCCAGAAGTGATTTACCACCTTATAATTTCATAGGCCTATTTATCAATGGTGGGATAATTAACCGTAGGTCCTTGTAGACTAGTACTTATAAATGATATTATTCGCTCAATGTTCTTATCATCTTTCTGTGTAAGCACATCGACAAGAGAAGTATTAGAAGCAAAGGTGTAGAGCAGAAAATCTTCATTGAAATATGGGTTGTACAAGTCTCGTGCTTCTATGATCACCTGGTTGATATGGGAAAACACTGTTAAAAAATTATATATCACAGAGCAATGGAACATATAAAATATTGCAGAAATATAAACACAGAAAACGCATAAAACAAGAGAGACACAGATATACATGGTTCACCCAATTTGGGTTATGTCCACAGAGAAACATCCAACCCTTCCTTTTATATTATTCATCAAAATGAAGAGATACAACCTACAATAGATCCACTATAATTCCGTCTTCGCTCTTCACGCAATCTCCTCTTTATTTCTCGCTTAGAATACACATCTACATAGAGACAATACAATTCCCTCATATATAGTGAAGGGTTTCCTTCTAGGGCAAAAAAAACCCTAAATTAAACATGACCTCTACCGTCAGATTTCCACCTAATGAATGGCCCAGATTGACTATGAAATTACAACATTTTACAAGGAAATTTTACATATATTTTTAGCTTCACCCCGCCCCCCCCCCCCTTGGCGGCGCGCAAACCCCATTACGAATTGGGGTCCAATGTGGTGATACCTTTGAATAAAGAATATAATCAGGCTCCACACCCAACAAACACATCCTTTTCTTGTTTCTCCCACTTGTATATCACATCCTTCCTTACCATCTCCTACGTGGGTTTGGAAATTTGAGTGTAATCGAAGATGAACTTGCAGAGAAATTTGATTTTCCCCAGGGAATACTATATAGCTTTCTTATTCACTGGGAAGGGAAACTGTGTAATAGAATTGACCTTTTTCAGGTGTACCTTAATCCCACTTTTTGTGATGATGTTGCCTAAGAGGTTTCTCCCAAACACCACAAAAATACTCTTCTTGGGATTAAGCGATATCCCGTAATTTTGACATCGCTTGAATATTTTCTTCAAGTGGCATAAGTGGTCAAATCGCTTCTTAGAAAACATCATGACATCATCCAGATACAACACTATGATATTTTTGATCAGTCTGTCAAATGCGATGTCCATTACATGTTGAAATGTCACATTGACATTGACTAGCCCAAAAAGCATTCTTATAAATGTGAATGTGCCCCACTTAGTTCGAAATGTAGTGTTTAGCCTCTCAGGATCTGAGACTAGAACGTGGTTGTATCCTGAATAACCATCAAGCAAAGAAAACATCTCTGACCTCGATATTTTCTACATTATCCCTTCCATAAATAGAACAAGGTAGTTTTCTTTTTCTGAGGCGTGGTTCAAGTTTCAAAAATCAACACACAAGAAAATTTCCCCTGACTTCTTCCTCACCGGGACCAAATTTGATACCTAGGTTGAATGTCGTACTTTACAAATGATTCCACCATCCAACAAATTTCTCAGCTCCTTTTGAATCAGGGACTCAAGCATCGGATGTAAGTTTCACAACTTTTGCTGAAAATACTTGGCCCCTTCCTTGATTGGGATAACATGTTGGATTATTCGCATCTCGTAATTTTTTAGCTCTTCATATGTCCACACAAACAAATCATGTTACTTCTTGAATAAGAGGATGAATGATTTCCACTCTTGTGGTGTGTAGCAAGTACCGAGATTGTTAAAATTGAGATAATTTTTTTGTCCCAATATTTATCTATTCATGCAACAACATTGAACTATGGATTTTCGCGTTGACTGGTCCTCTTAAGAGATTATGTAAGTCATACAAATTTTCTAATGATACCATTCCTTTCAGCATGGGGTTCTCTTTATTTTTGAGAGCTGCATCTTGTAACGCTCGTTTGTCCTCGTCTTCATCAATAGATGCATCTTTAAACACATCAGTGTTTTCCATAAGTTGCAGTATCTGTTGGCCATCGTTAAAAACACGTAAATTATTAATATTATTAGGGATGGATTGTTTGTAAATAATTTCAATAGAAAAATCGTCCCTAAGTGGAGATAACCTAGCAATAGTATTTTCTAATGCATCTTCAGTTGCGTTACGCATTTTAGGAACATATATGATATTAAAATCTTGGAAATGAGAAATCAAACTCCATACCTCTTATTGATAACCTTTCCAATGAGGTGACACATAGTGTATAGTATTAAGTACCTGTCATACGACGATTTCAGAATCACCTACTGCTTTGAGAACATCAACATTGAGGTAAATAGCCAAATTTGTAAGCCTAGGATGAGTACTTCATATTCCATCGTGTTATTCGTGCACTCGAATTACAGGCACCTTGAGATCAGGTGTTTTCTCTATCGTTGATCTACTAAAACACAACTAGCTCCAAATCACTCGTGTGTCTTTGAACTGTCAAAATACAAACTCCAAACATCATATGTACAAGAACTGTGCCCTACACTAGCAGTAGTAGTACTACTACTACTACTTCTATGTACTGTACAAATGTCATTTCCGCTAGTTGGACTAGGAAGGAGTTTCAACTGTGTGTCTGGTGGAACTGGGGAAGGCTAAGCAAGATAGCACCCCAGGTCAGACTTTAGGAAGAAATTTCCAGATATTAGATCTGAAAAAGAAACTGGTTAATTTTTCCCCTTGAAGGGTGTGATAGTATGCTTCAGGTAAGGTTCTGAGTTCACCCGAATTTGGTTATTTCTTCCCTTGTATGAAAGCCATAAATGTGACCAGTTGGTAGACAAATACCATTGTAGTTTGTTGGACCAGTATCTACTCAACAATACACCATACGCTTCTGAAATGTCCACAATTACTATATTTACACATTGATGAACTCGTTGATCGGATGATAGGAGAATAAGCACATTTCTAAGTTCACCAATGGCGTGGACAATGGTCTTGTCTAGCTGAATGATCTATGCTCTTTTTTGTCCCATTTTGCATTGATTTCTTAGCTACAGATAGAGGCACCATGTTCACCGATGCACCAGAATCAAATAAGAATTCAGGTACATTGTAATTAAAAATTTCAAACACTAAAAAAAATATAGGGCATAGTGTGTTAGCTTCTAATGTTAATGTGTTAAGTATTGATTCCATAGGACCATAAGACTTACCAGATCACTTTTGCGAAGAAGCGTTGTTACCTGACGCAGACTGTTCAAGAGCATAGACGAGAAATTCTTGCTTGCTTGTGATTCTTGTAAGTTCGAAGAATGAAATGTTAGCACGAATTTTCTTCATGTCTTCAACTATATTATAATCAAGCGCAGCGGGAATTGAAAAATTTCTTGGAGGATTAAATTGATCTGATAGTTCCAAAGTGATGGACTTGATTTTACTGTTAGCAGAAATACTCTTTGTTGTAGAAGTGTTTCCAAAATTTCTCTAAGTGTTCTATGTTGAGTTGATATGCAATATGATCTTCCTTAGCAAATGTTCTTTTAGTTTATACCTTGTCAACTCTGGCTCTGAAACTAGACCTTAGCTTCTTAATTTATATCGACCATTCTGCTTTTGAGTTAAGTCCTCACTCAGTGGCTACTTTTCGACAATTTTATTTTCATTTGTGTATACATAACTGAGTGTATTTACTACGTGCCCGACACTTGCAGTTTCTTTGGTTGCAACAATTTCTTTCTTTTCTTTTGCAGGCTCAGTCTGCTCATCAGAAAGTACTGTCTTGATGAAATTTGTAGCTAGAGCATTCATTATATGATTCCATTGCAGACATTTCTTTTTTGAGTGATATTCTTAATGAAACGAACAATATTGATCCATGCCCATTCTATCAACATTCAACATGGTGTTCGATCTTTGTGCAGGCTTGGCTAG